>OU342746.1:370327746-370927746 GCA_910589775.1 Avena eriantha | reverse complement strand
ATGTATAGAAGACTCAAGGGCATCGTAACAACATTTCGAAAGCATGGGGCCACTCACATTGATGATGCATGGATAAAAAGAAAATGTGTGAGTGCCTTAATGCCTTTCGAGCCAACGGATTTGAAGAGCCTGCAAGGTAGACACAACTATCATCAAATGACATCCAACGAAGTCATGCAAGAAATGGCGTCATTCAAAGTGGCGGCAAAGAATGCTGAAGATGCCGGTGCTCGGGCCATTGGAATGCAAAAGGGTGTCAATGTGTCTCTCAAAGCCAATGTTGTTGAGCAAGAGGAAGATGAAGGAGCTTTTGAGGGGGTATCCATGGACTGCCCCGATGAGGTCAAACGTGCTCATGGTGAGTACATGGCATTCTATGCAAGGAACTTTTGGAAGGACCCTGGCAAAGCCAAGTCTGACCTTGAGCGCAAGAACGGGTCAAATGGAAGAAGAGAAAGTGGCCCAAGATTGAGAACTTGCTTCAACTGTGGAGATAGAATGCACTTCGTAGCCGAGTGTCCATATCAAAATAGAGAAGACAATGGTGGCAGGCTCATTCTTAAAGAGAAATCTAAAGCACCTAAGAAGAAGCCATTTATTAAGAAGAATGGTCCTTTCAAGAAGCAACCCAAGATTGTCTTCGTAGCTCAAGAGGAATACTCCTCCGCAAGTGAAGATGAAGAGGATGGTGATAGTTCCCGCGAGGTGGCTGCTATAGCAACCACATCGACTCCCTCATCTCTCTTCGACTTGCCGAACGAGAACGCCATCAATAACAACGCCGCTTTCCTAATGGCAAGAGGGTCTGAGGTATCAACTTCTAGCTCTTCATTTCCTAAGACTAACATAATTTTGGATATGAATGATCATGACAGTCTTGAAATGAAAGAAGAAGTTATTGCCTTGGATACTTTTTTCACTAACCTACAAGGTGAGCACAAACTCCATTTTGATGTTCTTATGAGTCAACTTGCTCAAGCCGAAGATCTCCTTGAAGAAAAGGGCAGAATTAAAAGGGAAGATGCCTTGGAGATAGCTTCGTTGAAGAATGCCTTGGAAGAGGAAGAGGAAGCTCGAGTATCTTTGGAAGAAAGACTCGAATCCCTTGAGGAGTCACAAGAAGAAGCTGTAGCTCAGCTCATTAAAGAACATGATCTTGCTCTTGCCAAGGTAAAGAAACTAAATAAAGAAAAGATTGAGTTTGGGGCTGTTCATGCTAGACTTTTGGAGAAGTTTGATAATCTTGAAAGTGCTCACAAGGCATTGAAGAGTGATCATTCTACTCTAAATGAGTCTCATGACCAGCTCCAAACTCAATTGAAACGGTATGATGTGCCAAGTACCTCCACTTCATCCTTTGGAAAAGAAGACCTTACAAGAAGTTCTCAAAACAAAGGTAAAGGAGTTATTGATGAGATACTAAGCAGGCAAAGGACAAACAATAGTAAAGAAAGTCTTGGTTACATACCCAAGATAAAGAGCAAGAAAAACAAGAAAAATAAGAAGAAGAGCAAGACTGCTCAATCGAAGACTAGCAACATTACCAATGACAAGACTAATTATGATGGTTTTGTAGGGATCAACAATCCTAACTTTGAACTATATTGTGATTATTATGGTGATGTTTATGCTAGTTATGTAGGCCCTTATGATTGTTACATTCCTTGGTCTATTTGGGTTCCCAAGACCCTTGTTACTAACATGAGAGGACCCATTGAAAAATGGGTACCTAAAACCAAGAAGTAATTTTCTTGCAGGGCTATGCTTCCGGTGGTTCTAAATGGGTACTCGATAGCGGTTGCACGAGTCATATGACCGGAAGCAAGGAGATCATCACGGAGATGCGGCCAAACCTTGATCACATAACCGTCTCCTATGGTGACAAGTCAAAATCTGAGGTATTGGGTCTCAGCAAAGTTGTGGTGGCTCACGATATCTCTCTTGTGGACGTCATGCTTGTTGAGACCCTCGGGTACAATTTACTTTTAGTTCGTGTCCTTGGTAAGATGGGCTTTGCAGTTTACATTGATGCTGATTTAGTGGTACTCTTGTGGAGCAAGTCTCTAAAAGTCGCTTTCGTGGGATATGTCGAAAACGACCTGTACGTGGTGGACTTTTCGGGGGAAACCACTACAGGCCCGATGTGTCTTTTTGGAAAGGCTGACGTGGGTTGGCTATGGCATCGCCGACTAGCCCACGTCAATATGAGAACTTTGCAAAGTCTCCACAAGGGTGGCCACATTCTCGGACTAAAAGAAAATGTCTCTTTTGCCAAAGATCGTGTTTGCAGGGCGTGTGTTGAAGGGAAAATGCATGATTCACCTCATCGAAGGAAAACCATTATCTCTTCAAAAAGGATTTTGGAACTCCTTCATGTGGACCTCTTCGGACCTCCATCTCATGCAAGCCTCGGTGGGAAGAAGTATTGTCTAGTGATTGTTGATGATTACTCAAGATACACTTGGGTTTATTTCTTCAAGTTGAAGAGTGAAACTCAACAAATTGTCATCGACTTCGCCAACGAGGTTCAACATCAACACAACGTCCCCATTCTGGCTATAAGGAGTGATAACGGCTCGGAGTTCAAGAACTACACCTTAAATGAGTTCCTAAGTGAAGAGGGGCCAAGACATCAATATTCCGCTGCATACACCCCTCAACAAAATGGTGTAGTCGAGAGGAAGAATCGAACTCTAATGGACAGGGCAAGATCAATGTTAGCCGAATTTAAATCTCCATATAACTTCTGGGCTGAAGCTATCTCTACTGCTTCTCATTCATCCAACCGTTTATACCTCCGCAAGATCTTGGACAAGACTCCATATGAAATACTTACCGGTAACAAGCCAAACATCTCATACTTTCGGGTATTTGGGTGTAAGTGTTTCTTTCTTATTAAAGGAGTTCGTTTATCTAAGTTTGAATCTAAGGATTTAGAAGGTATTTTTGTTGGTTATGGTGCCGAATCCCACACTTATAGAGTCTACAGTAAGCTCTCCGGAACTGTTGTTGAATCTTGTAGTGTGGTGTTCGAGGAAAATGACGGTTCCCGTGCGGAGCAAGTTGTTGTTTGTGATGCAGATGTTGAAATACCCCAAGATGCCATAAGAAGAATGGGCGTGGGATTCTTCCGCCCCATCGAGGAACCCCTTGTGGTGGACCGAGAAGGACAATGCTCTACTCATATAGAGCCCTCATCTACACACACTCAACATGCTCCAACCACGGGGGTAACTTCTACACCATCTCCATCAACTGCTGAAGGTCAAGGTGTTCCAGAAAGCTCCAGGCCGGATTTTCGGTTAACACCGGATTTTCCGGCCACCCCGCTACAGCTGACCATGTTGCTCCTGCTGGTGAAGATTTCAACGCAAGCTCCAGGCCGGATTTTCCGGCTAGCCCCGGATTATCCGGACCCTCACCAGTTCAAGCTAGTCCCAGGCCTCCTGATGAAGCTGCGGCAAGTACTCCCAGGCCGGATTATCCGGCCCTGACTCTCTAGTTTTGTAGCCTCCTGTTACGGCTACGGATTCACCTCAAGGGAATGCATCTCCACCACCTGCTACTGATGTTCCAGTTACTGATCAAGGCGGAGAAAATGCTTCCAATGAAGACTCAAGTGATGAATCTCCTCCTCCAAGAGACAACAAACTTATTGAACTTCGTCGCAAGGCTCGGGCTGATCGTAACCTTGAGTTGAGGGGTCACACTCTCGATAAGGTTGTTGGTGATCTTCGACGAATGGTTTCTACCAGAAGAGAATTTGCCAGTTTTGGTGAGCATCAAGCTCATATCTCCATGGTGGAACCTAAGAAGGTCCTTGAAGCGCTTGAAGACCCAGACTAGGTTATTGCTATGCATGAAGAATTGAATAATTTCGAGCGCAACAAAGTATGGAAACTCGTGGAGAAACCCAAAGAGTGCCGCAATGTTATCGGCACCAAGTGGATTTTCAAGAACAAGCAAGATGAGAATGGCATTGTTGTGAGGAACAAGGCAAGACTTGTGGCACAAGGTTACTCCCAAGTTGAGGGCATCGACTTCGGCAAGACCTATGCTCCAGTGGCTCGCCTTGAGTCCATCCATATCCTACTTTCTTATGCTGCACCTAACAATTTTAAGTTACAGCAAATGGACGTCAAGAGTGCCTTCCTTAACGGTCCTCTACATGAGTTGGTATACGTAAAGCAACCCCCTGGTTTTGAGGATCCTAACTTTCCGAACCATGTCTACAAACTCGATAAGGCACTCTATGGCCTTAAACAAGCCCCACGTGCGTGGTATGAGCACCTTAAAGAGCTTTTGTTAGATCGTGGCTTCGAAGTTGGGAAAATCGACCCTACTCTTTTTACTAAGAAGGTTAAGGGGGAGCTCTTCGTATGCCAACTATATGTAGATGATATCATCTTTGGGTCTACTAACAAAGCTTTTAACGATGATTTTTCAAAGCTTATGACTGATAGGTTTGAGATGTCTATGATGGGGGGAATTACGGTTCTTTCTTGGATTCGAGATCAAGCAAATTAGAGAAGGAACCTTTATTAATCAAGCAAAGTACATCCAAGACATGCTCAAGAGATTCAAGATGACGGATCTAAATGGTGTCGCCACTTCGATGCAAACAAAGTGTCATATTGAACTCAACCCTCATGGTAAAGACGTGGACCAAAAGGTATACCGGTCCATGATCGGCTCTCTTCTTTACCTCTGCGCATCTAGACCCGATATTGTGTTGAGTGTGGGAGTGTGTGCAAGGTATCAAGCAGCTCCTAAAGAAAGCCACTTAGTGGCGGTCAAGAGGATCTTTCGATATTTGGTTCATTCCCCCAACTTTGGTCTCTGGTATCCCAAGGGCTCCAATTTCTCTTTATGTGGTTATACTGACTTAGATTGGGCTGGTGATAAGGATGATCAGAAATCCATTTCTAGAGCTTGTCAATTCTTGGGAAGATCTCTTGTTTGTTGGTCCTCCAAAAAGCAGAATTGTATATCTCTCTCCACCGCCGAAGCTGAATATGTTGCTGCTACCAGCGCTTGTACTCAATTATTGTGGATGAGGCAAACTTTAAAGGAATACGGTGTCAATTGTGACAAAGTGCCTCTTTTATGTGATAATGAAAGTGCAATCAAAATTGCGTACAATCCTGTTTAGCACACAAGGACGAAGCATATTGAGATTCAGAATCATTTTATTCGTGACCATGTTGCTCGCGGCGATATTGATCTATCCTTTGTGAGCACGAAGAACCAACTGGCGGATATTTTTACAAAGCCACTTGATGAAGCAAGATTCTGCTATTTGAGGAATGAGCTAAATATCATTGATTCCGGGAGCTTGTCTTGATTACTCAAGCACTCACTTGTACATCTCAATCCTTCCTTGGTCTAGGTGTGGGCATGGATATAGGGGGAGTGTGGTCCTAACTCATTGGGTTAACCCTCCCCCCATAATTCCAATAGCAAGATATATCATTTATCTTAATATCATGTTGTGATATGTGAGCTTATTGATGAGTATTGGTCATGAACCCAAGATATATCTTCGCGGTGTCACACCATACACTCCAACAAGGTGGCTTCGGCCACCGCCCTCTCCCCTGAGGAGAATTGGATATTTTTGGATGTTATTTGCTCTCTCATGTTCTTATGGGAATCACACTCACTCTTGGCTTTTATTTGATTTGGTTTTTGCAAGTTTGAGTGTCTAGTACCATCTCAGTTTGGCTCTCTTAATCCTAAGCCTTTCCCTACCCCTAAGCCATCTATTCTTGCACACAAGTCCCTTGTACACCTTGTGGGGGTGTTGTTTGAGGACGCGCGGGCCTGGTTCTGTGTGTAACAGAATACCAGATTTGAGGTCGGATAATCCAGCCCAAGTGTTGGCCAGATAATCCGGCCCTGGCGGATTTCATCTTAAAGGGCAGGGCTCGGGGGGAAGGGCTCATAACGAGCAGCACTTCTCCCCTAGCCCTCTCCTCCTCCTTAGCCGCCGCCTGCCGCCCCTCACCCTCCCCGGAGCCTCTCCGGCCACCGGATTTTCCGGGCCTCCCCGGATCTTCTTCTTCGCGCCTCGGGGTACCTTCTCCTCCACGTTCTTCCTCCAATGAGTGAGGATAACTCCCTCTCTCCCCATCTTTGGCTAGATGTGTAACTTGTTGGGTGGAACGTTGTCTAGAAGGATGTGTTTTTGCATAGAAATCGTAGTCTTGCAGTTTCTAGGCCCGATCTATTTTTTTGTCATGCAATCTAGGTGAAATCGAAAATTTCTGCCAGGGCCGGATTATCCGCCCCTGGCCAGGCCGGATAATCTGGCCTGACAGATTCGATTCTGCTTCAGTTTCACTATGGAGTATGCATTGAGTAGTTTTGTCCTATGAACTTTTTGACTACTTTTGCCATGCTCTCTCCTGGACTTGTGTGTATGCTTATCCCCTTGCTATCGCCCTTATTCTCCACACAGGTGGTTCCGGTGTTTCCAAGACCTACAAGCGCCGTCCTCGCGCCAAATACTTTCGGGACGACGGACAGGGTAACTTAGTGGACGAAGTTGAGTTGAGGAGAAGGAAGAACAAAGAGAAGCGCATGGATGAACAAGCAAAGAGGACTAGGAAGGGGGTGTCCAAGAGGAAGGGCAAGGAGCCCAAGATCAGCTACAGGACTTTGGATGCGGTCTCCTATTCCGCCATCCGTCACCGTGACTTGTTTGCTGAGCTGCCTCGTGATGATGAGCTGGGGGATATTCGTTTCTGGTGCGCCGAACAGAAGGGGATCTATGAAGACATATATGCCAGGCTGAACATTAGGCCTATGCACCCACTGGTACTTGCTGATGCTTTGGAGAAGGCGCATCTTGTAGATGCGATGTATGTGGCTGAGAGGATAGGGCTGCACCATCTCATGTCTCTCCAGTGCTCCTTTGACTCTGAGGTGGCGAAGCAGTTCTTCTCCACTTTGGTGATTTGTGGGGATGAGCGTCGCACTATGAAGTGGATGACTCATAACAGGCCCATGACTGCTGATTTTCACGTGTTTGCTGAGGTTCTGGGGTACTCCTTCCGCAGCAGGGATAGAGCCGGTGGCCACCGCATCATCACTCGGCTGAAGCCCAACAAGGATGCAGCTCTCTCCCCGTGCACTGTGGACAATGGCATTGTCGGTACTGTGGCTGGTCTTGCTCCCATCTATGCTGCATTAGTGGGTCTCTTCCGTGACTCTATTACACCGAGTGGGGGCAACAATGACAGCATCCGTGGTCACCTTGTTCAGCTACTTCAATTTTCTCATGAGGTTGCCTCCTGCGAGGACGAGTCAGTGCAGTACAGGATGGATGTCATGGACTTCATTTACCATGAGCTGTGTAATGCTATGTTCAACCGTCTGTCCATTCCCTATGCGCCCTACATTATGATGCTCATCCGTCACCTGCTTCCTGCTGAGGAGTTCCACATTGACTCGGTGCACAAGGCTAAGAAGATATACAACAAGGTTCGGAAGACCTCTCACCCCTCCTCTGCTCCTGAGGGCCTCATGAGGGATGCTCGCAGGCCCCCTGTGACTCCCGTGGCCCGTGAGATCAAGCAGCTGAACTGGTTCCAGCGTCACATTCTCTGCATGGGCGTGGGCACACACAAGGGTCAGTACGAGGCATACAAGCAGCGCCATGAGTTGGCTCACTCCCAGCAGCTCATTCTCCACCACGTGTCCGGCGCTTCGGGTGCTACTCCGGCTCCTACACCTCCCACTCCATATGCTTGGTGGAACTCTTCCTCCGGACTGAACTATGGTGAGCTGGAGCATCACTTGTTCCCTTCTGCGCCCGCTGCTGATGATAAAGATGAGGAAGGTGACACTGAGGAACTTGAAGATGAGGATGAGGAAGAGAATGAAGAAGAGGACGAGGACGAGGACTTCGATGAGTAATCCCATGGGGCGCTAGCATCGCTCTTCTCCCTTTTTGGTGTCTCAATGCCAAAGGGGGAGAAGTAGTTCTATTAGGTTGTCCGTGGATTTGCATGGGTCAGGCATAAGCACTTGCACTTTTCTATTCGTTATTTCTTATGCCCATTTAGCGTTGAACTTTAAATTCATGATTTGTGGTTGTTTGAGACTTTATGTGGTTGTCTGGATTATGCCTATGGACTTCATTTCATGGATTATGCTTATGGATCTATCTATTCATATCCTATTGCTGGAGGTTTATCACGGAAGGTTTATCACGAAAGGCGCGCGCTCATAATGGTTATCTGGTAATAATTGTGATTTATGTCAAGGATGCCTATTCTCTACTTCGGTGGTATGTGTTTTTGCGCTTATGTGTATGGAATAGATTCACCTATTTGTGTGCATTTGTATTCCAATGCAAAACTCTATTATGCACACATTGAGGGGGAGTCTCTTTCATAGTTACTCTGTCTGTCTTGTGTCTTTCTCCTACAAATCCTGGTATTGTCATCTAACACCAAAAAGGGGGAGATTGAAAGAACATTTCCTGTTTTCCAATGTTTTGCGTGTTAGATAACAATACTATGGAGACTTTTCATGTCTGCTAAGTGTGCAGGAAGTTTTGAGGGGGGCCGGATAATCCGCCCCACTAAGGGCCGGATAATCTGGCCTACCTCATCACTGAAAGGAAGCCAAGGCGCGTCGCTCGGTACCCAGTCGGATTTTCTCCCGGAAAATCCGAACTGGGGCGGTTTTTCCTCCCCAGGCCGGATAATCCGGGTGTCGCATGGGCCGGATAATCCGGCCCCCAGTTTTTGAGCAAAAGGAGCCAAGGCGCGTCGCTCGGTATCCGGTCGGATTTTCTTCTAGAAAATCCGAACTAGGGCGGTTTTTCTTCCCTAGGCCGGATAATCCGGCCTTCGCATTGGGCCGGATAATCCGGCCCCTAGAAGTTGATCAAGGGCAAGCTCGGCGCGACACTCTGAGAGGGGGCGGATTATCTGCTGGATATTCTGAGTCTGGGGCGGTGTTTCCCCAGACCGGATAATCTGGCCCTCACTTGGGCCAGATAATCCGGCCCCCAAAGGTTGCAACGGCTGGTTTCGGAACGGGGGGTATAAATACCCCTTCTTCCCCAACGCTCAGAACGCTTGATTCATTCAAAATTGACCAGACATTGTGCAAGAGCTCTCATTCTCGATCTCCCACTTCAACCACCCGAAGGTCTTGATCTTTGGTGGAATTGAAGGAGGAGAAGTTCATCATCATCATAATCAAGAATCAAGCGCTTCAACTCCTCTCCATTCACTTGGAGAAATCCTTGATCTAGTATTCTTGTCAATACCTAGATCTTGTTTATTGTATTTGATAAGTTTGGTTTATGGCAGCTTGTTGTCATTTCGGGAGCCTCCAAGTTGTTGTGGAGTTGTTGCCCCGCTAGTTGTGTAAAGGCGCCGGTGCCCGCCTCGAAGGGTACCTATAGTGGAAGGTGGATCAGGCCTGCTGTGGCGAGATCCATCGGAGAACAGGGTGAGGCCTTTTGTGGCGTGGTGGTCTTAGTACCGCCCACCCCTCCAACGCAGACATACTTCCCTTAACAAGGAAGGAACTGCGGCCAAACAAATCCTGTGTCTTCGCATGCTTCACTTCGGTTTACTCGTTCCTCTTCCACTCGCTCTTTACTTGCTAGTAGATAGGTTTGCATATAGGGAAATTCCACCTAATAGTTTATCTAGAGAATTTACCCTTTGTGCTAAGCCTAAAATTGAAAAAGAATTAAAATTTGGTGTAGCACCTATTCACCCCCCTCTAGGTGCCCATACGATCCATTTCAGATACATCATGATCCAACGGGTTGGAGGTCTCTCTCTCCCAATGGGCGCGCCTAACCTTGTATAGTGAGGAGAGCCCGACAGGCTGGATGTCGCTCCCTCCCTTTCCCCGTCACTCGTATACCAGCCACATCAACTAGCACTCAGTTTGGCTACGCTCTGATTGGTCAAGATGTATGTCACACGGATCTTGGCTAACCACCGTTGGATACATCATGATCTGACGGGCTGTAGGTCTCTCTCTCGTTAGGCGCACCTACCCTCTACGGAGAGGAGAGCCCGACGGGCTGGAGGTCTCTCTCCCTCCCTTTCCCTGTCACACATATACCAGCCGCATCTTCCTCCCCTCCTATTGACATACGGTGGCGCAACTGTCTGACCGGTGTCCGAAGGCACATACTAAGCGTGGCGGGTCGAACAACATGCGGCGGCGTGGATCTAAGCGTAGAGGGCAGAACGACGTGCGGCTGCGCGGACCTAAGCATGGTGGTCAGAATGGCGTGCGGCAGCACGAACCTAAGCGTGGGGGTTGGAACGGCTTGCGGCGGCGCGGATCTAAGCGTGGCGGCTAGAACGACATGCGGCGGTGAGGATCTAAGCGTCTGAAATTTCTGTCTCTGTTTGTCTCACTTCCGTTCACATTCTCAGATCCGTTTTTGATGAAAGACACTGATGGAAGCCATCATCCGCAACATCAGTGCGGCGGCGGTGGTGCCGACAGTGGTCATCGATGCGAAGACGGTTGAATCCATCATCTGCGACATCACTACGATGGTGCAGATCAAGCCCTCGTGAACCGAAGCTGTGGGAGGCAGGCCGCGGCCATAGCTGGGACGTCAAGGTGCACTTCCACGGTGAAGGTCGAATGTACCTCGTGGCCGGATGTGGGAGCACTTTTCCTGTACTTCTTGGAGTACACATACGGCAGGGAGGGCGGCTAGCTCACCGTCCACTTAAAATTGGGACAAATTTGAGCCCAATTTGAACCAATATTCTGTGACTTAAAATATATGTATGATTTGAATAATTTTGATATGTATTTGAGTCGTGAGACCGGTAGATATGCTCTAAAGATGATTCATTAGTAGTAGTACTCGCTTTGACAATCTCCGATGGAATTGTATAAATTTGATTGAAATATGTATGATTTGAATCAAATTTGATATGTATTTGAGCTGTGAGGATGGTGGATATGCTCTAAAGCTAATTCATAAGTAATACTCCCTCTGACCCAAATTAGTTGATTTAGATTTGTCTAGATTCGATTGTATCTAGACATGGATTAGTATTAGATTCATCCATATCTTGACGAATTTGAGTCAACTAACTTGGATTGGAGTACTTACTTTGACAAATTCAGCCACTAATTTGGAACATGGAATGGATGCTGCCACCAACACTGCAAGTCTACATAGAAGCCACGATGGCAGCGACAGAACGATCAAAACTAATAGGCCCCAAACTTGACTCTCTAGGCATTTGGCACGCCAACTTTGGGACTGCTAGATCCAACGGCAAGCAACTCGAGCCCCGCAATGCATTATCTCGATAACGTTGGGACCGCTAGATCCAATGGCAAGCAACTTGGGCCCCACAATGCATTCTCTCGACAACTTTAGGACCACTAGAGACAATGTCCAGCAACTCGGGCCCCGCAATGCATTCTCTCGACAACTTTGGGACCGCAAAGTGACTAAATTAGCAGGAGCTCACAACCATCCATTGGATAACAATTCTACTCTCTAAATTAGCTATCTATTTAACTAATCATTACACGTGCCACCCTTCACCACAATCGCATACTGTAACTGCTAGGACGTGGATGGAAACTACTAAAACTTCCCACATGAATCTACTATTCTCCTACCCCTTCACTTGATGTTCATGTTTTAGATTTTCTACCACTTGATCAGATATGGCAAGATCAGCCTCAAGTGTCAACTTCTCTTTGGGAATAAGCTCTAAATTCTTCTTTTCTTCCTCGACAGTACGCTTCAGCTTGAATATCAACAGGTTTTTACGGGCCAATTCATCACCTAAATTGGAAACCATCTCCTCCAAATCCATCCTCTGCCTAGACCATTGGGTTGATTCATCTTGGTATGCAATGTACCATGGATCATTGATACGTTGCAAACATATCTATAATGTTTGATGTTCCATGCTTGGTTTTTATCTACTTTCTTATGTTTTGTCAACACTTTGGAGTACTTTTTATACACATTCTTGGACTAACCTATTAACAAGATGCCATAGTGCCAATTGCCTATTTTCTGCTGTTTTTGGTTCTAGGAAAGTCAGAAAATGAATATTCTCAAAATTGGATGGGACAAAAGCCAAAGTCAGTATTTCACCGAGGGACAACTGGAGCCAGAATACGAGACGGAGAGGGGCTGGGGCCCGACCAGACCACCTGGCCGCGCGGCCAGGCTTGGGCCGCGCCAGGGGATGGTGTGGCCGCCTAGGGCACCCCGTCGGCCCCTTTCGCCTATAAGATGCCTCCGATATAGACACCCTAAGGCCTCGATCAAAATTCCATGAAAGAGTCTATAGCCGCCATCATCTCCATCCCTAGATCGGGAGGGATCTGAAGCTCTTCCCGGCACCCTGCCGGAGGGGAGAATTCATCCTGGAGGCCTTCTTCATCACCATGCAAGCCTCTGATGTGATGCGTGAGTATTTCATCCCTGGACTACGGGCCCATGTAGTAGCTAGATGGTTGGTTCTTCTCCTTTATGCTACCATGTCTAGATCTTGTGAGCTCCGTTTATGATAAAAATCATCTATTTGTAATCCTACATGTTGTGTTTGCGGGGATCCGATGGATATTGAGATGCTATTTCAGATTGATTATTGATTCCATCATGTCTTTGTTATTTGTGATCTTTGAAGGAAATATGCCCTGAGAAGCAATAATAAAGTTGTTATTATGTATTCCTTATATATGATAGATGTTTATTTTGCATGCTATAATTGTATTGATCGGAAAGATCAATACATGTGTGTTTAATAAACAAAAAGGGTTCCTAGTTATGCCTCTCTTATAGACTAGCTTGTTGATTAACAAGATGATCAAGGTTTCCTGATCATGGACATTGGATATTGTTAATAACAAGGTCACATCATTTGTGAAATGATGTGATGAACATTCATCCGAAGTATAGCATTATGATCAAGTCATTATGTTTACATTGCTATAACATCATACGAAGTAATCTTTATCCTTAGACCATGAGATCATGTTAATTGCTAACACCGGAAGAGTATCTTGATAACATCAAACGTCACACCGTAACAGGGTGACTATAAAGATGGGTTCAGTACTATGAACGTGTTATGTTGAGGCTCATGGATCAAGAGTGGAATTTGTCAATCCCGATGACGGATAGATATACTCTGGGCCCTCTCGGTGATATCACATTAAGATAGCTTGTAAGCAAGTGATGTGATCACTAGAATGTTATATCACGGGAACAAGAAAAGACTACATGTCGGTAACGAGATCAAACTAGGTATTTGGATACCGATGCTCGAATCTCGGACATGTATTATATCATGAGACAAAGGGATTAAATTACAAGCGTTAAAGGTTCTCACGATCACAGAAGTCATCGTTGAATATGCAGGAGTCAGTATGGATCTCCAGGTCCCGCTTCTGATTATTGATCTGAGAGGAGTCTCAATCTTGTCTGCATTATTCGCGAACCGTAGGGTGACACACTTAAGAGTTACCGGACACCATTTTGGAGCACATATGTTTCAGACGAAAGAATTGCAAAGCGCAGGAATTGTTTCGATAGAAACCAGAAATTGTTTCGGGTGAAATTGCAGAAAGTGGTTCTGCATCTGATATTGAAATATTGCAAGGGGTTATATGTGAATGTTTGTTAATTAAAGTAATTAACAAAATTCTGAATAAATTTAATAAAAGAGTTTTATTAAATGAGAGAGCATTAAACTTAGAGAATTTTAATGCATTTAAAGTGGGGACTTTAAAAGGGAATGTGAAGAGGCATTTTAATATGGAGGGGTTACCACCACATGAATGGGGGAGGTGAGGGTTCACCCCATGAGGCGCCGGCCATGGGGAGGGGCACCCCCCTCCTCCTATAAAAGGCCCCCCTCTCCTCCTTCTTCCTGACACCTCCTCGTGAAGGATCTCTCTTCCCCTCTAGAATTATTCCCCCATGGTCTCGGATTAGTGAGATACATGTTCCTGGTGGAATTTCATCTGGAAAGAGTTGCTGCTTCCGCTGGATCGCTGGAGCAAGGAGGTGGAGGTTGTCCGGTGGCTTGAACGTGTGTGCGAGGACGGATGCGCTGCTGATTTGCGGTGCTCGGACTGCCACACGATCTTGAGATCGACAAGTGTACGACTACATCAACCACGAGTTCCTACTCGTTAACAAAACTCGTTGTCTTCGAGGGTAAGTTCTCGATGGATGTATGTCCACCCGTTTCTCTGTACCTAGTAGATAGATCTTGGCGTGTAGTTCTCATCATAGGAATTTTTTTGTTTTCTATGCTGCGGACCCAACAGTGGTATCAGAGCCTGATCTATGTGTAGGTGCTTTGCACGGGGAGTACACATATGTTTATATGTGGGCGATGATGCTCATGTTATTGCATCTTCTATGTATTTTGGATATTGGTGGCATAGTGGGATGAAGCGGCCCGGACCAACCTTACATGTCATCGTACATGAGATCGTTTCCATGACTGACATGCAACTTGTTTTACATAAGTGGTTGGTGGGTGTCTGTCTCTCCTACTATAGTCAATACCTGATTTACAATGAGTTGCTAATAACTTGGTTATCCTCGTTGTGGTTCATGTTTGTAGGTAAGAACGGTTCTATCTCCGAAATCCCTAAGCCACGTAAAAACTTGCAATTGATAAATTAGAGGCGTCTAGTTTAGATCGTTGCTGGGCTAGTGTCTTGCTATGGTATTATTGTAAGTAGATGTATGATAGATACTCTTACAACACACTCAATGTGTAAGTTCCATAGACCTTGGCCTTACACACAAAGGAATGATAGAGATCATACCACAATGCAAATGGTAGAGATCAAATGCATGGACCATATCATCTCACTTTACACATTAGATGTTAGCATCTTATACTGCTAGTTTGGCGCTTTTTGTAGCACTGTAAGATGATCCCTCATTTAGATATCAAGATAAAAATGTGTTCTTCCTTAAGTATGCACCGTTCTATGGATCGTGTTTCGAGACATCACGTGATGATCGGGTGTACTCGAATCCACGCTTTCATAGGAACGGGTGTAAGACCGTTTTACACACGCGAATACTAAGGTTCTTACTTGGCGAGCCTAGCATGTACAGACATGGCCTCGGAACACGGACCGAAAGGTTAAGCATGAGTCATATAGTTGATATGCCCATATAGATGTTAGCCTTTGAAGCTACATCAACTCACGTGATGATCGGACTTGGTGTAGTGGATTTGGTTCATGTAATCACCAAAAGGACACGAGGTTGTCGTTTTTGAGTGGGAGTTCATTAGTAATTTGGATTAGTTGAACTCACTCTATCATAAACTTAGTCTAAATAAACTTTACAAATTCTGTTATAGATGGCACCACCTGCTTTTAATTTCAATGTGTTCATGGAGAAAGAGAAACTTGCTGCGAATGGTAGCAACTTCACCAACTGGGCTATGAATTTGAGGATTCTCCTCACTGCTGCACAAAAGCAATATGTGCTAGAGGCGCCACTAGGCCCCCCACCAGCTCCTGATGCCCCTAAAGAGGAAAAGAATGTCTATATGACTCGACAGGAGGACCACAACTTAGTTCATTGTGGCATACTGTATGGGCTAGAGCCAGAACTTCGAAAGCGTTTCGAAAATGGTAATGCCTTTGATACCATGGGAGAATTGAAAATGATTTTCGATACCCATGCTGCCGTAGAGAGTTATAATGCTTCTGAAAAGTTCTTTAGCTGCATGATGGAGGAAAACAGCTCCGTTAGTGAGCACGTACTCAAAATGTCTGGGTACGCCGATAAGCTTGTGTCCTTGGGAATAACAATTCCCATTGACTTAGGCATACATCGTGTTCTCCAATCTCTGCCACCTAGCTACAAGAGCTTCATGATGAACTACATTATGCAGGGCATGAAGAAGTCTCTTCCCGAGCTTCTGTCAATGCTTATGACTGCAGAAGTGGAGATTAGGAAAGAACATCAAGTGTTGATGATCAATAAGACCACCGGTTTCAAGAAGGACAAGAAAGGAAAGCACAAGGGAAAGAAGGGTGGCAAATCTGTTGCTGGACCTGAAAAGAGACCCCGAGCTGGCCCTAAGTTTGACACCGAGTGTTACTATTGCAAGGAGACTGGCCATTGGAAGCGCAATTGCCCCAAGTATTTGGCGGACAAGAAGGCCAGCAAGGCAAACAAAGGTATATGTGATATACATGTTATTGATGTGTACTTGACTAGTACTCACAGTAGCACCTGGGTATTTGATACGGGATCGGTTGCTAATATATGTAACTCGGTTCAGGGGCTGTGGAACAAGCGACAACTAGCAAGGGATGAGGTCAGGATGCGGGTCAGCAATGGATCAAGAGTTGATGTGATCGCCGTCGGGACGCTACCTCTCCATATGCCATTGGGATTAGTTATAAACCTAAATAATTGTTATTTGGTGCCCGCACTGAGCATGAACATTGTATTCGGATCGTGTTTGATGCAAAGTGGTTATTCCTTTAAATCTGAAAACAATGGTTGTTCGATTTATAAGAATGATATCTTTTATGGTCATGCACCTGTGTTGAATGGTTTATTTCTATTAGATCTCGATAGTAGTATTACGCATATTCATAATGTTGATGCTAAAAGGATTAAACTTGATATTGATATATCTAATATATGTGGCACTGCCGTCTAGGTCATATTGGCGTTAAACACATGAAGAAACTCCATTCTGATGAACTTTTGGAATCACTTGATTTTGAATCATTTGATACATGTGAGCCCTGCCTTATGGGCAAGATGACTAGAACGCCGTTTTCTGGTTCAATGGAACGGGCGATAGATTTATTGGAAATCATACATACTGATGTGTGTGGACCAATGAGTGTGTCGGCGCGAGGTGGATATCGTTACTTTGTTACTTTCACGGATGATTTGAGTAGATACGGGTATATCTATTTGATGAAACACAAGTCTGAAACCTTTGAAAAGTTCAAAGAATTTCAGAATGAAGTGGAAAATCATCGTAACAGAAAGATCAAATTTCTTCGGTCTGACCGTGGAGGTGAGTATCTAAGTTATGAGTTTAGCACACACATGAAAGAGTGTGGAATAGTTTCACAACTCACGTCTGCCGGAACACCACAACGTAATGCTGTGTCGGAATGTCGTAATCGTACTTTATTGGATATGGTTCGATCTATGATGTCTCTGACTGACTTGCCACTGTCATTTTGGGGTTATGCATTGGAAACAGCTGCATTCACTTTAAATCAGGCACCATCTAAATCAGTTGAAACGACACCGTATGAATTATGGTTTGGAAACAAACCTAAGTTGTCATTTCTTAAAGTTTGGGGATACGATGTTTATGTGAAGAAACTTCAGCCGGATAAACTTGAACCCAAAGCGGAAAAATGCGTCTTCATAGGATACCCTAAGGAAACAATTGGGTATGCCTTCTATCACAGATCCGAGGGCAAGGTTTTTGTTGCCAAGAATGGATCCTTTCTTGAGAAGGAGTTTCTCGTGAAAGGTGTTAGTAGTCGGAAGGTAGAACTCAAAGAGGTTATTGAACCTTCTCTTCATGAAATGGCGAGTAGTGCAGCACCGGAAATTGTTTCGGAGTTGACTTCACCTAATGAAGAGAGAGCTAATGATATTGATCATGAAACTCCGAAAGAGGACACTACCGAACCTCGCAGGTCAAGTAGGACACGTGCAGCTCCTGAACTGTACGGCAATCCTGTTGTGAATTTCATGGTCGATGAAATAGATGACCCTGCGACGTATGAAGAAGCGATGATGAGCCCGGATTCCAACAAATGGCTAGAATCCATGAAATCCGAGATGGAATCCATGTACGAGAACCAGGTTTGGACCTTGGTGGACTTACCTCACGATCGAAAGGCCGTTGGGAATAAATGGATTTTCAAAACTAAAACTGATGTTGATGGTAATGTGACCATCTATAAGGCTCGACTTGTCGCAAAGGGGTTTCGACAAATTTAAGGAGTTGACTACGATGAGACATTCTCTCCTGTACCGATGCTTAAGTCAGTTAGGATTATGTTAGCAATTGGTGCATATTTTGATTATGAAATATGGCAGATGGATGTCAAACTGCATTCCTCAATGGTAATATTCAAGAAGAGTTGTACATGATACAACCTAAGGGTTTTGTTGATCCTAAGGATGCTAATAAGGTATGCAAACTTCAGCGATCCATCTATGGACTGAAGCAAGGATCCCAGAGTTGGAATCTCCGCTTTGATGAGGTGATCAAAGAGTTTGGATTTGTCCAAACTTATGGAGAGGCTTGTATTTACAAGAAAGTGAGTGGGAGCAATGTGGCATTTCTGATATTATATGTGGATGGCATATTATTGATTGGAAATGATATAGATCATTTAAGCAGTGTTAAAAGTTTTCTAAACAGCAAATTTTCGATGAAAGACCTTGGTGAAGCGTCATATATATTAGGCATTAAAATCTATAGAGATAGATCAAGGCGCCTAATTGGGCTATCGCAGAGTACATACCTTGATAAGATATTAAAGAAGTTTAATATGGACGGAAGTAAGAAGGGGTTCTTACCTATGTTGCAAGGCAAGACATTGAGTAAGACTCAAAGTCTGGCTACGGCGGAAGAAAGAGAGATAATGGATAAGATCCCATATGCCTCGGCCATAGGCTCTATTATGTATGTCATGCTATGTACAAGACTGGATGTGGCACATGCTATTAGTTTGACTAGTAGGTACCAATCTGATCCAGGTTCGGAACACTGGATAGCGGTCAAGAACATCCTCAAGTACTTGAGAAGAACTAGGTATATGTTTCTTATATACGGAGGTGAAGAAGAGCTAGTCGCTAAGTGTTATGTCTATGCTAGCTTTGACACCAATCCGGATGACTCTAAGTCTCAATCCAGATATGTATTTCTCTTGAACGGAGCAGCAGTTAGTTGGAGGAGTTCCAAACAACATGTGGTGGCTAGATCAACGATGGAGGCGGAATATGTTGCTGCTTCAGAAGCGGCGTAGGAAGCGGTTTTGATGAAAGAGTTCATTACGGAACTAGGTGTGGTTCCTAGTGCATTGGACCCAATGGTGATCTATTGTGACAACAATGGAGCCATAGCCAACGCCAAGGAACCGAGGTCTCACAAGAATTCCAAGCATATTAAGCGCCGGTTTCACTCCATCCGCGAACATGTCAAGGATGGAGATATAAAGATTTGTAAAGTACACACAGACCTAAATGTAGCAGATCCGTTGACTAAAGCTCTCCCTAGGGAAAAACATGATCAACACCAGAACTCCATGGGTGTTAGATTTATCACTATGTGAACTAGATTATTGTCTCTAGTGCAAGTGGGAGACTGAAGGAAATATGCCCTGCGAGGCAATAAGAAAGTTGTTATTATGTATTCCTTATACATGATAGATGCTTATTTTGCATGCTATAATTGTATTGATTGGAAACATCAATACATGTGTGTTTAATAAACAAAAAGGGTTCCTAGTTATGCCTCTCTTATAGACTAGCTTGTTGATTAACAAGATGATCAAGGTTTCCTGATCATGGACATTGGATGTTGTTAATAACAAGGTCACAACATTTGTGAAATGATGTGATGAACATCCATCCGAAGTATAGCATTATGATCAAGTCATTATGTTTACATTGCTATAACATCATACGACGTAATCTTTATCCTTAGACCCTAAGATCATGTTAATTGCTAACACCGGAAGGGTATCTTGATAACATCAAACGTCACACCATAGCAGGGTGACTATAAAGATGGGTTCAGTACTACGAAGGTGTTATGTTGAGGATCATGGATCAAGAGTGGAATTTGTCAATCACAATGACGGATAGATATACTCTGGGCCCTCTCGGTGATATCACATTAAGATAGCTTGCAAGCAAGTGATGTGATCACTAGAATGTTATATCACGAGAACAAGAAAAGACTGCATGTCGGTAACGAGATCAAACTAGGTATTTGGATACCGATGATCGAATATCGGACATGTATTATATCATGAGACAAAGGGATTAAATTACAAGCGTTAAAGGTTCTCACGATCACAGAAGTCATCGTTGAATATGCAGGAGACAATATGGATCTCCAGGTCCCGCTTCTGATTATTGATCTGAGAGGAGTCTCAATCATGTCTGCATTATTCGCGAACCATAGGGTGACACACTTAAGAGTTACCGGACACAATTTTGGAGCACATATGTTTCAGACGAAAGAATTGCAAAGCGCAGGAATTGTTTCGATAGAAACCGGAAATTGTTTCGGGTGAAATTGCAGAAAGTGGTTCTGCATGTGATATTGAAATATTGCAAGGGGTTATATGTGAATGTTTGTTAATTAAAGTAATTAACAAAATTCTGAATAAATTTAATAAAAGAGTTTTATTAAATGAGAGAGCATTAAACTTAGAGAATTTTAATGCATTTCAAGTGGGGACTTTAAAAGGGAATGTGAAGAGGCATTTTAATATGGAGGGGTTACCACCACATGAATGGGGGAGGTGAGGGGTCACCCCCATGAGGCGCCGGCCATGGGGAGGGGCAACCCCCTCCTCCTATAAAAGGCCCCCCTCTTCCTTCTTCTTCCTGACACCTCCTCGTGAAGGATCTCTCTCCCCCTCTAGAATTATTCCCCCATGGTCTCGGATTAGCGAGATACATGTTCCCGTTGGCATTTCTTCTGGAAGGAGTTGCTGCTTCCGCTGGATCGCTGGTTCGAGGAGGTGGAGGTTGTCCGGTGGCTTGAACGTGTGTGCGAGGACGGATGCGCTGCTGATTTGCGGCACTCGGACTTCCACACGATCTTGAAATCGGCAAGTGTACGACTACATCAACCACGAGTTCCTACTCGTTAACAAAACTTGTTGTCTTCGAGGGTAAGTTCTCGATGGATGTATGTCCACCCGTTGCTCTATAACTAGTAGATAGATCTTGGCGTGTAGTTCTCATCATAGGAAATTTTTTGTTTTCTATGCTGCGGACCCAACAATCTTGCATGCTCTCTATTGTTAGTAGATATCTTGGCCGAGTAGATGCTAGCAACTCCAAGAGGGAGTATTTATGCTCAATAGAGGGTTCATGCCTCTAGTAATGTGGGGAAGTGGCAGAAATCTCTAAGGTACTAGATGTGCTGTTGCTACTAGGGAGAAAATAGCAATCCTTTGTTCATAGAACAATCATATTGTTTACTTTACACGCAATGCGTAATGCAATTATCTGTTGCTTGCAACTTAATACTGGAGGGGGTTCGGATTGATAACCTGAAGGTGGATTATTAGTCATAGATGCAGTTGGATTACGGTCTATGTATAATGTTGTAATGCCCAATCAAATTTCATAGGAGTCAAGATGATTAGTGTATGCATGTATGCTTTCTCGATGTTTGTCAATTGCCCCGCTGTAATTTGTTCACCCAACATGTCATCTATCTTAAGGAGAACCACCACTAGTGATCTATGGACCCCAGTCCTTTCTTTTGCCATCAATCTACAACTGTTTACTGCTTTCTGTTTACTTTCTGCAAGCTTTTACTTTCTTCCACACACTACGTTTAATCCTTTGTTTTCAGCAAAACTGGTCAGATTGACAACCTCACTATAAATTGGGGGCAAAGTTCTGTGGTTGTGTTGTGCATGATTCCAAGTTGGAAACACACGTTGGAGGTGTTTCCTTGCTCCTACTGGTTCAATAACCTTGGTTTTCTTGTTGTTGTGCTCATCATACCTTCCTCTTGGGGTTCCCCAACGAGCTCGACATGTTGAGCCAATATCAAGCCTTTTTCTGGAGCCGTTGCCGAGGAGTCAATGACATCTTCACAAGGGGAGTCCCTCATAACCAATCTCTTTACTTTGTTATTTTTGTTTTGCTTAGTTTATTTCTGCTTTGTTTGCTTGTTTCTTTATCAAAAACACAAAAAATAGTTTTACTAGTTTGCTTTCTTTAAAAACAAAAAAATGACTACTCTTGAAAACACTAAGTTGTGTGACTTCACTAGCACCAACAACAATGATTTCATGTGCACACCTATTGCTCCACCTGTTCCTAAAGCTACTTTCTTTGAAATTAAACCCGCTTTACTCAATCTTGTTATGAGAGAACAATTGTCTGGTATTCGTACTAAAGATGTTGCTGCTAATTTGAATAACTTTGTTGAACTTTCTGAAATGCAAAAGCATAGGGATATAGATGGGGATATTATTAAGATTAAATTGTTTCCTTTCTCTTTGAGAGGAAAAGCTAAAGAATGGTTGCAATCCCTAACTAGAAATAGTATTGATTCTTGGACTAAATGCAAAGATGCTTTCATTGGAAAATACTATCCTCCTGCTAAGATTATATCTATGAGAAGTGAAATAATGAAATTCAAATCTGATAATGAACATGTTGCTCAAGCTTGGGAAAGAATGGAATCGTTGGTAAAGAATTGTCCCACTCATGGACTGACTGCTTGGATGATTATCCAAACCTTTTATGCAGGATTGAACTGTTCCTCAAGAAATCTACTAGATTCTGCTGCTGGAGGTACCTTTATGACCATTACTTTGGGTGCTGCAACAAAGCTTCTAGATAATATGATGGTTAACTATTCTGAATGGCACACTGAAAGAGCTCCACAACGTAAGAAGGTAAATTCTGTTGAAAAGACCTCTTCCTTGAGTGGTAAAATTGATGTTATTATGTCTATGCTTGTTAATGGGAAAGCTCATGTTGATCCAAAACATATTCCATTAGCCTCTTTGATTGCTCAAGAAGAGCAAGTTGATGTGAATTTTATAAGAAATAATAATTTTAGCAACAATGCCTACAGGAATAATTTTGGTAATAATAACTATAGGCCATATCCTCCCAATAATGGTAATGCTTATGGAAATTCCTACAACAATAACAGAAGTGCACCCACGGAACTTGAAGTTATGCTTAAATATTTTATCAGTCAACAAACTGCTTTCAATAAAATTATTGAGGAAAAACTCTCTAATGCTGAAAAAAATATATCATCATTGGCTGAAGCACAATCTTCTTTGAATAAAATGTCTACTAAACCTGAAACTATTGATAATCCCTTTGCTACTACTAATGCCATACAAGTTAGAATTGATGAAAATATTAGACTATTAGTTGAATTGCATGCTAAGTGGGAAAGAGAAGATGAAATTGCTAGAAACATTAGTGTTTCTACTATCACTACCACTAATGTTGAGGCTAGTAGTAGCTCTACTACTTTAGATGATAATTATGATTTTGATCTTGATGGTTGCAATATTTTTGAACTAATTAAGTTCCTACAAAAGCTTGCTAAAAGTCCTAATGCTAGTGCTATGAATATGGCCTTTACAAAACACATTACTGATGCTCTCATAAAAATTAAAGAAGAAAAGATGAAATATAAAGCTTATATTCCTATGAAACTAGCAGATGGTTGGGAACCCATCATTAATATGAAAGTGAATGATTTTGATTTCAAAGCTTTATGTGATCTTGATAGTAGTGTTTCTATTATGCCTAGAAGGATTTATGATGTGCTTGATTTGCCACCATTGGAAGATTGTTATTTGAATGTCCCACTTGATGATAATGCTAAAAAGAAACTCAGGGGGAGTATTATTGATGTTCTTATTATGGCTAACAATGCCTATGTCCCCGTTGATTTCTATGTTTTGGATGTTGAATGCAATGCTTCTTGTCCAATTACTTTGGGAAGACCTTTTCTTAGAACTGTTGGTGCCATTATTGATATGAAAGAAGGCACCATTAAATATCAACTCCCACTCAACAAAGGTATAGAACACTTCCCTAAGAAGAGAGAGAAGATTCCTTTTGCCTCTCCTATGAAAACAAAATTTGCTCTTAATGCTTCTTCATTAGAGAACACTTTATTCTTTTTCTTGCTTCTTATGCCTAACTTAAAGGCGTTAAAGAAAAGTACTTATTGGAAGATAACCCAAAAGTTTTAGATGAGTCTTGGAAGTTATTACTTCAGTAATAACCGCTCCTTATCCTTTTTATTTGCTTTTTGTGCCAATAGTAACCTCTAATGAGAGAGAAGCAATGCTTGGGAAAGTTGTCCCGAAACAGATTTTTGTGCTTCACCATAATTTTTTTTGTAAAATCTCTGTACGTTGTTTTGAGGCGTGAATTTTTGTGCTTATACCCCAGGTTGTTATCTAACTTTCATTAGTTCAGCACTTTTCGATTTGAGCAATAGAAGGTTTTCGAAAAAATTGGTTTTTACCCGCTGGTCTGTTTTTGACAGAATTCTGCCATTATTTGCCTTTGCTTCTTGTTGGTTCCTTTTGGGGTTCTCTTTGGGGATTGAGCTTTTCAAGGGAAGTGCTACATTAGCTTGTGTTTTAATGGAAGTTTTATTGGTGTTGAAACTGAACCCAAAGACTTATTATCTTGAATGCACTAATGTTGCTAATAAAGATTACGTGAAGATTTGTATGAAGGGAAAATTTCAGGTGTATGGAGAGAATGATGTAATGAGATGAAGAATGGACTAAAGCTCAATCTTGGGGATGCCACCCGTGTCACCCCAAGAAATATCCAAGAAGTACAAGCGTTAAAGCTTGGGGATGCCCAAGGCATCCCCTTCTTCATCAATAAAAATTCGAGGTTTCTTCCAAACACTTCATTTTTATTGTTTCGTGCACAGTTGTGTTGTTCTTGGAGCGTCTTTGTTTTCGCTTTTGGTTTTTGTTTGCTTGGTTTTCTTAGTTTGCTTGAATAAATTGGTTGAACCCCCTCTTTCATACGTTAGTTTTCAAATAGTTTGGTTTGGATTGGAAAAGAGTAGGAAAGTTCATGCTTAAGTGGTAAAAGAGAGCTTGTTTTGACTGTGGCCTATGCTTTGTCATGTCATGCTTGATATTGTTTTGGCTTTATGCTTAGTGCTTTTTTCTGTAGCATGACATGTTATCAACAATTGAGATTGCTTAATCTGCCTTGAAAGAATCATGCGTTGTTTTAGCATATTAAAGCATAGTATTGTGGTATTCTCCTTTGATGCTTTATTTGGGTTGACTTGGCGCATGCTCACACCATGTTATGACTATCCCAAGTCACCATAGCCTTTATGGTCCTTTGGTTTTCGACTTGTAATATCACTTTATGCTTTAATTAAATGATGTTTTGTCGCTCTACATGATTATGGCCATTATTGCTCTCTGAGTTGGTCGCTCCCAGTCTTTTGCTAGCCTCGATAACCAAGTATGAGTTCCACTCATGCATCCAATTCCAAATAAAACCAAGTTATTCCAAAGAGTCCACCATACCTACCTATTAGCATTTGCTATTCCAAGTATATTCATGTTTTTATCTACCTTCTGAATTAAACTTGTTATGAGAAAACTAGTGATTAAAGCTCTCCCGAACTTGATGGCACACTTTACTTTTCTTGCCCTTAATAAACTTGAACCATTGTTCATCTATGTTGTATATGCTTGCACTTATATGTTGGGGATTAGCAGAACCATGATGTCATGGGGAACGCTTTCAACATTGCACTTGTACTTTGTACCTAGTTGATATCATGCTCTTTTGTCTATGGATGTTGTCGGTGTGAAATGAAAGGAGAGCTTGTAAGTCCATGGAGTTATGTATATGTGTTAGAGAAATGCCTAGGCCACCGGTCTAATCCATGCCTAATCATGGTGGAAACCAGTAGCGTAACCATAATGAGCTGTCTATGAAGCATTCTTCTTATAAAAAAGGGAGATAGATATTGAGAAAAAGAGAAAAAGAAAAAAAGATATGAGAAAAGAGGAAAGAGAGAAAAAAGTACCATTTTCCCATGGTAAATAAGAAGATTGCTGAGATGCAAATTGTCTGCTTGCCTTATCATTTTGATATGGGGATTCTTCCGTATCATCGGGCAAGGGGTACCCCGTTGGCGGTTCTCTATGATACACATGTACTTACTATGACAAGAACTTACCGGTAACTAACTTGAGTAGCAGGACGAGCGTCCCTCGTATTCAAGGGACATGAGATTTCCAACTTATACTTTGTCAAGCATATACTCCATAGTTTGTTCACTTTAACCTTAATCACTTCAAGATGCTTATGGTAGGGTCAATGAGAGATGAAAGCTAATAAGTACCATATTTTTTGGAAGCTCTTTATGAAACTTGAATCCCTACTTCCTTCTATGAAGGCCTTTCTTTTACTTTTATGTTGTGTCTCCACCTTCTATCTTTATGCACCGATTGAGAGAGCATAGTGTCCATTCTTAGTTCTATGTGCATTGTTCCAAGACTTATTGATTGATGCATAACTTTGATATTGCTTGTTCTTAAACTATTTGTATCTCGTCACCCTTATAAACTTTGAAGGTGTCCTATGCATTTATGTTTGCTACTCTATGAGGGACAAGCTGAATGCCATTATGCTATGTTTTATTTATGTGAAACAAACAAACGTCTTGCAAAGCATTGTTATTCATAAATCTTTTGTTTGTGCCTTTTCATGTTACAGCATAGTTGCTATGTCTTATTGTTAGAACTTTATCTCTCATGCTATGTTGAATTACTATGATCGCAGCTATCAATGTTTTACAAATACTTTGATCAAGTTTATGATGGTGCATGTCACATCAAAAATTATTTCTTTATTTTTATCACTTACCTACTCGAGGACGAGCAGGAGTTAAGCTTGGGGATAGAGACCACCATAGCAGGGCCCTGATACGTTGCAAACGTATCTATAATTTTTGATGTTCCATGCTTGGTTTTTATCTACTTTCTTATGTTTTCTCCACACTTTGGAGTACTTTTTATACACTTTCTTGGACTAACCTATTAACAAGATTCCACAGTGCCAGCTGCCTGTTTTCTGCTGTTTTTGGTTCTAGGAAAGTCAGAAAATGAATATTCTCGGAATTGGATGGGACAAAAGCCAAAGTCAGTATTTCACCGAGGGGGACACGGAGCTAGAATACGAGACGGAGAGGGGCCAGGGGCCGCCCACACCACCTGGCCACGCAGCCAAGCCTGGTCCGTGCTAGGGGGTGGTGTGGCCGCCTAGGGCACCCCCTCGGCCTCCCCTTTCGCCTATAAGATACCTCTGATACAGAAACCCTAAGGACCCGATCAAAATTCCATGAAAGAGTCTGTAGCCGCCGTCATCTCCATCCCTAGATTGGTAGGGATCTGAAGCTCTTCCCGGCACCCTGTCGGAGGGGAGAATTCACCCTGGAGGCCTTCTTCATCACCATGCAAGCCTCCGATGTGATGCGTGAGTAGTTCATCCCTGGACTACGGGTCCATGTAGTAGCTAGATGGTTGGTTCTTCTCCTTTGTGCTACCATGTCTAGATCTTGTGAGCTCCTTTCATGATCAACATCATCTATTTGTAATCCTACATGTGTTTACGGGGATCCGATGGATATTTAGATGCTATTTCAGATTGATTATTGATTCTATCATGTCTTTGTTATTTGTGATATTGCATGCTCTTCATTGTTAGTAGATATCTTGGCCGAGTAGATGCTAGCAACTCCAAGAGGGAGTATTTATGCTCAATAGAGGGTTCATGCCTCTAGTAATCTGGGGAAGTGGCAGAAATCTCTAAGGTACTAGATGTGCTGTTGCTACTAGGGAGAAAATAGCAATCCTTTGTTCATAGAAAAATCATATTGTTTACTTTACACGCAATGCGTAATGCAATTATCTGTTGCTTGCAACTTAATACTGGAGGGGGTTCGGATTGATAACCTGAAGGTGGATTATTAGTCATAGATGCAGTTGGATTACGGTCTATGTATAATGTTGTAATGCCCAATCAAATTTCATAGGAGTCAAGATGATTAGTGTATGCATGTATGCTTTCTCGATGTTTGTCAATTGCCCCGCTGTAATTTGTTCACCCAACATGTCATCTATCTTAAGGAGAACCACCACTAGTGATCTATGGACCCCAGTCCTTTCTTTTGCCATCAATCTACAACTGTTTACTGCTTTCTGTTTACTTTCTGCAAGCTTTTACTTTCTTCCACACAATACGTTTAATCCTTTGTTTTCAGCAAAACTGGTCAGATTGACAACCTCACTGTAAGTTAGGGGCAAAGTTCTGTGGTTGTGTGTTGCAGGATTCCAAGTTGGAAACAACACGTTGGAGGTGTTTCCTTGCTCCTACTGGTTCGTTAACCTTGGTTTCATAACTGAGGGAAAACTTGCTGCTATGCTCATCATACCTTCCTCTTGGGGTTCCCCAACGAGCTCGACGTGTTGAGCCAATATCAATCATCGGTCTGCATAGCACAGATAACAAACCCAAAACAAACCCAATTGAAATCAGTCCGATAGGCCATGGCGATACTTCAAATTCAACAGTAGTACAAAGAGAAGGAGCTACATGCAGTTCCGATGTGGTAGGAGGAGAATGTGGCCATGACATGATCGATTCCCCACCCTCGCCGGTGTACCCGCTATGACCAGACATTGAGGACTAATTTGCACCTGCAATATCGAGGAAATTACGTGAACCGAATTGATTAGGGTGGGCGGAGCAGGAGCAAAGGTCATATCAAGAACTACTAGCAATTGCTATGACTGTTCATCGAGCTATGGCGGCGGAACAAAATCCCGGTCATCATGGGCGGCGGACTTGCCTGCGGTCAGTACTGCCTCAACGTACAATGTATGCAGACAAAACAGGTGTTGGAGCCGTGGTTCAGGTGCAATGCGACAGTCTATCTGACGACGTCGTAGGATGGATCCGGTGACGCGCCGACACACCGACGATGGCTGCTCTGTCAACCAATGGGATAGGAGCTTCACGGGGCTGGGGCTGGGAGCGGATGAGAGAGAGAGCCAATGTGTCATACACGACCCCACCTGTCAATGTTTGGGGGAGTAGCTGCTTCGAGATTTTTGCATATTTGCCAATTTGGCATATCTGCCAAACTTTTTCTTTGAAATTTGCATATTTGCCACACAACCACCACATGTGAGTAACACACAAAATGACAAATATGCAAGTTGTAAAGTAAAACGTGGCAAATATGGAAATCCCCCTCCAGCCCCACATGACGGCCCCACATGGCAGCCCCATCATTCATTGGCTTCGACAGCCCCACAGAACAGCCACGTTTCTCATTGGCTGCACTGGCCACACAATCAGGAACAAAGGGGCCCACAAGTCAGCGAAGGATGGATGACTGGTCTGCTGTGTATCCTGGCCCCACCCATCGGTACGTAACGTCTATGGAAGGACTCGCCCCAACACGGTCCCACTGGTTAGCATGTAACTGTCAAGCCTTTGGCCTGACGGCATCCCTTCATCCGAGCGCCCGTGAGGGTTTTAGAATAGAGGGAGGGGAAAAGTGAGGAAAAGTTAAGCAGCTAGGGAAAACTAAGTACAACTAACGAACCGAGCGCATAAAAATAGAAATCCCTAATTTCTTTGGGCGCCATCAAGAGTCTTACTAGCATAATATATCACATTAAGTTTTTTATCAACTCTTTGTCCTAAAACTCCTCCTACAACATAGTCACTAGCATCACACATGATTTCAAAAGGAAAATTCCAATTAGGAGGTTAAATTATAGGAGCACTTATCAAAGTATTCTTTAAAATATCAAAAGACTCTACGCAATCATCATTAAAATAAAATGGAACGTCTTTTTGCAAAAGATTTTTAGAGGCTTGGATATTTTAGAAAAGTCTTTTATAAATCTTCGGTAGAAACCAGCATGACCAAGAAAACTTCTTATACCTCTTATATCCCTAGGATATGGTAGCTTCTCTATCGCTTCTATCTTGGCACGGTCCACTTCAATACCTCTTTCTGAAACTCGGTGTCCAAGAACAACACCTTCTGCCACCATGAAATGGCACTTCTCCCAATTTAGGACTAAGTGATGGTCCTTAGAGCGATGCAAAAAGATTGAACAAGCAGTTTTCAAAAGAGGTACCATACACAGAAAAGTCATCCATAAATACTTCCATAATTTTCTCAATATAATCAGCAAATATAACATTCATGCATCTTTGAAAAGTAGCAGGAGCATTTCACAAACCGAATGGCATTCTCCTATAAGCATAAGTACCAAATGGACACGTGAAAGTAGTCTTCTCTTGATCATCCTTGTGCACCAGAATCTGTGAGAAACCTGAATAACCATCTAAATAATAAAAATGAGAGTGTTTTGATAATCTTTCAAGCATTTGATCAATGAATGGTAAAGGATAATGATCCTTGCGAGTTTCCTTATTAAGTTTCCTATAATTAATGCACATTCTGTGACCAGTAACAATAAGTTGAGTAACAAGTTCATTTTCATCATTTGGAACCACAGTGATTCCACACTTTTTAGGCACACAATGGACAGGACTTACCAATTTACTATCAGTTATGGGATAGATAATAACTGCCTCAATGAGTCTGATTACCTCTTTTCTTACCACTTCTTTCATTCTTGGATGAAGACGACATTGATAGTGAACAACATGCTTTGCATCTTCTTCCAAGTTAATCTTATGCATGCATAAAGCAGGTCTTATACCTTTCAAATCATCAAGTGAATAGCCAATGGCTGGCCTATGAGCTCTCAATACTTCAAGTAACTGTGATTCTTCTTTATCTAAAAGGTTAGCACTAATAATAACATGATATATTTTAATATCATCAAGGAATGCATATTTCATATCTTTAGGCAATGGTTTAAGTTCAAAACTAGGATCTCTTTTAGGTGGTGGTAGTTCTCCAAGATTATCAGGTGGAATATGTAATTGTAGCTCTTGTGGTTGTTGAGACAATATTTGTTCTAGAGCTTCTTTCTCTTCATCATTAAATGACTCCTCTTGATTAAGCACATATCGTTCCATCGCGTCTGATGAAGCAACTGCCACTGAAGCAAGAGTCTCCACTATGTATTTAGAGAGTTTTTCCTTTTCTAAATGTTTATCAGTAAACTTTGAAAGGTTAAACTCAAGTATTTCACCAGCAAATTTAATGAACACTTTCTCTTTAAGCAAATTAATTTCAGCACTAACAGTATGTAAGAAAGGTCTACCAAATATAATAGGACAAAATGCATCTTAACCAAGCACAATAAAATCAGCAAGATACTTAACCTGTCCAATTAATACTTCAACATCTCTAACAATACCAAGAGGACAAATATACTCTTTATTAGCAAGTTGGATAGTTATACTTGTCTCTTCCATGTGGATGGGATCAATATCAGGCTTGATTTTAAGATATAGAGAATATGGAATCACACTTATACTTGCTCCAATATCACAAGTCCATGATAAGATGAAGTCCCAATAGTACATGATATGATAGATTTCCCAACTCTAGTGGTGTTACCTTTTATTACCTTGGTAGAATCTTCACATAGATACACATCACAAGGTGCTTCTTCATTTAATTCTTTAATGGCCAAAATTTGATGTTGAACTTGAATTTGTTCATATGGTTCATGACTTCTCCTAGCACTCTTATTAGTAACAGTAGTGAGTAAGTTTTCCTTCACTTTACTAGGATAAGGAGGATCTTCAAATATTTCTTCTATCTTAGGAGATGAGACTTGATGGACCTGTTTCACTACCTTAGAAACATATGCAGAATATTTAAGAGGTTCAGTAAATACATTAAAATCCTTTCTTTGGAACATTAATATGGTTAGCAAAAGATTTAGCAATTTCTACTAAAACATGAGGGTCAACACCACACCTGTTCTTAAGTTACTCAAATAATATAGAAGTAGAGATATTCTCTACACATGAATATTCATATTCAAAACCTGATTTATTATCTTTATCAAGATCCCAAGCTTCAGTATTTTGAGAAATAGTTTCCAATAAATCTGCTGCCTCCTTTTGAGTTCTATTAGTGAAACTTCCTCCAAAAGAATTATCCAGGAAATCCCTACGATGCTGAGGCAATCTTACATAAAAGTTTATTAAGATAACGCTTTCAGGAATACCATGACGAAGATTTTTACGAATAAGACCCTTCAATCTCCCCCAAGCTTGAGAAATACTTTCTCCATTATGAGGCCAAATGTTATAAATATGGCAGCGATCATCATAAGCTTCTTTAGGAGTATACTATTTAAGATAGAAGGCCTTTCTCAGATTTTCCCAATCAAGACGGTATTCATCATCCAGAGATTTATACCGTTCACGAGCTTTACCAAATAAAGATAAAAATAATAGCTTCCTTCTTACTTCATTCTCATGAATACCTGCAAGTCTAAATAGGGAACATAGTTCCTCAATTTCATATAAATGTCCCATAGATTAGCTTCCATCACCTGCAAAAGTTACCTCCCTAGCTCTGTCGACAATACCAATAGGAATTTGATATTCAATTTCTGGTTTAGTAGGCTTCACAACTTTCTATTTATTTTTGTCATGAATGAACTCAAATAAGGTGAGTTGCAATTCTTTATGGTTTGAGAAAGCCATGATGAAATGGCAGCAAAAAGAATAAAACCAGATTTCAAGTTTCCTTACCAAACAGCTTACCAATAGCACAATGCTCCCTGGCAACAGCGCCAGAAAAGTGTCTTGATGGCTCCCAAGTGCAGGAGATCAATTGTAGTAATTTTCAATAAAGAAAGGTTGTTGAACCCACGAGGAGCTGAAGGTATTGGTTAGCAAATTTGACAAAGGAAATAATAGTAAATGCAGTAGATTTAGTGTTTTGGGTTTGTAGTTTTGGAAGAATGTAAAATGCTGAAAATAAATAGTAATAAGTGAATGCTCTCAATGAGAGAAAGCCCAATCCTCTATGCACCAAGAGTATAAGCTCAAGTGTGTGTGTGTGTACCTATATGTTACAAGCGTTCTCGAGGGCGACATGGATTTACTTAGCATAAAGATTTCTACACAATATGGTGAATATGTTGTCAAGTTTTATTCCCTTAGGGCGGAGCCTAATTAGGTGCAGCCATAGGTATGGACTAAATACACCACTTATGATGGTTACTAGATCCATTTACATGAACATCTAGGAATCATTGAGACATACATGTCCCACCACAGCAATAGGTTCATTGGTCCCTGACATATAATCCCTCCAATGCAACTTAAAGAATTAGAAAATGGTTTCTGTCAATTTTATACCTTCCAACCCCTATCGCTGCATCAAAGTATTCTCCTATAAGCATATGTAGGTGAATGAATATGCAGTCGATGTTCGCATAAAACCATCATAGAACAATATAAAAGATAGAAAACTGGACCACAACCTCATTGTATATTATATGGAAATCATAGCCAATTCATCCTATGCCCTCAGGAACATGGGGATATACTCACAAGTGCCAAACATGATATGGACCAGTAGCATATGGATTACAACAAAATCTAAAAATATAATCTCTCCACCAAATAAAGACAAGATGCCAATCATAAACATGTAAATTGCCCTTAAAACTATATCCAGGGTTCAATCAATCACAAACTATGAGGGGAATGAGATGGATCTTGGAGATGGTGACGGTGATGATGATGGTGCTAATGGATATGTTGATGGAGAGGCCTCCTCCTACGCCTGGAAGGAGTGGTGATGATGATGGCATCGATTTCCCCCTCACCGGAGGCTCCGGCATGGCAGGATCTGCCCCCTCCCGGAGTAGAAGAGGACTTTCGCCTCCGTCGCTGCCTCTGTAAATTGTGGGGAAAATGTGGCACAGGTTTTCTAGCGATATGAAGGCATCTATAAATAGGAGGAGCCAAGATGATGCTTGAGGGCCGAAAGAGCCTGTGTGGCACGCCCAGGGGGGTGGGCGCGCCACCTGTCCTCTTTTAGGCCTCGTGGATCCTCTTGCTTCATTCTTTGGCCCAAGTTGGTTCTCCTGGTGAAAAACTTGTTAGGTATTTTTCCCTTGATTTATTGACATCCAGAAGGTATTGAAACAACAAAAACATGAAAAGGGAGGTTTTCAGCCTGCTAGAAATTAAATACCAATGAAAGGGACTTTGTAGTAAAGTCCCGTAAATCATCTAAATATCCATAAATAATGAAGGATCAAGGTAAATATGATTCTAAATAGTGCACAAATAATGAAGTATCAGGTGGCAATCCCCACCATAAATTACACTCGATGACCCAATCAATGTCATTCCACCTAGGTGATTCATTGATTAAGTGGTTTTCAATACAACAAAATATAATTCCTACCTCCGATAATACCATGAAAACCACCCACGCAACTAATAGCATGGCTCAGCAGTTCTACAATATGATGGCTATCAAAGAATCAATTGGGAACCTATGACAATTCTATTGGGTACTCACACCGTAGCATAGCGTATAAAGTAAAACATTTCCTATACATACAAAAGCTACTGATATCTAAATGTGTAAGAAAACAATAGGGGATTTATGATAGTTACACTTGCCTCAGTTGTACTTCTCGTTCACACAGTCACCACACTCACAAGAACCACACTTCGGGAATCTATTGCAACAAAAGATAATTGCAATAAATCATACAATAGCACAAATGCAACAAAACAGTATGCATGCATGCTGGAATAGAAAACGAGTTCAAAAGCTTTTTATAGGCATTTTCTATTAATCAAAGGGCTTAAAATAGGCATTATCGGAATCTGAATACTTTCAGTATAAAATAGTTCCAGATTTTTTTGGAAAGCATCCTACTGGATAGACAATGTCCATATATTTTATTTGCCACTGGTTTCACGTCAAAACAATTTACAGATTAAAAGTTATAGCAAAATAATCAAATGAGTGATATAATTATAGATAAATATTTTGTACTGTGACAGAATCAACTAATGATACAGTGGTGTAGATTATAATTTTCTGAATCCATAGACATTATATTTTCCAAATTTGGAGTTGTGGATAATTTTCTATGAATTAAATACCATTAAATAACTCAGAGCATCACACATGTTCATGGTTTGCTGGACCACGAGGTTGGAGTCGCCGTAGATGATGAGCCGCGTGGTGCCATAGGCCTTGGCCATCTGCATCCCGTGAATGAGCGCCTCGTACGCCACCTCGTTGTTGGATGTGCAAAATTTCATCTTTAGGATGCACCGCATTTTGTCACCCTGAGGAGATGTCAGGATGACGCTGACGCCAGCTCCTTCTTTGTGCTTAGATCAATCAAATTTCATGGTCCAGAGGTTGGACATGTCTGGTGTGTCAGGGAGCTGGTTCTCCATTTAGTGGACGAGGAAGTTCGGTAGGACCTACGACTTGATTGCCACTCGTCGTTCTTATGTGATGTCCCACGGGTATAGCTCGATGCCCTAGAGGGCGACTCTCCCTGTAGAGTCAGGGTTGTTGAGGATGTGGTTCAATGGGGCGTCATTCACCACAACTATGGGATGCTCCTGGAAGTAGTGGCAGTCATCGTGCCATCATGAAGACATCGTAGGCCAGCTTCTGGTAGTGCGGGTACCGTTGTTTTGTTGGTGTTAGTACCTTACTGAGGTAGTACACTGGGCGCTACTCCCTATGGATCTTGTTTTCCTCAGCTCGTTCTACTACCAGCACGGTACTGACCACCTGGTTGGTGGCGGAGATGTATAACAACATTGGCCCGTTTTTCCTAGGGGTCACCAGCATCGGTGAGGTCGAGAGAAGGCATTTGAGATCTTCAAATGCTTCTTGTGCCTTGTCCGTCCACTCAAATTTGTCGGTCTTGTGGAGGAGCTGGTAGAATGATAGTGCCTTCTCGCCCATTCGATTGATGGATCGGCTGAGCGTTCGCCTAGCCAGCTATTGGATGCCCTTGACGTTCTTAGACTTCTCCATGGCCAGTATGGCCCTTATATTCTTTGGGTTAGCCTCTATTCCCCTAGCGTAGATAAGGTACCCAAGTAATTGTCCGGATGGTACGCTGAAGGCGCACTTCTCCAGATTTAGCTTGATCCGGCAGCGGTCGAGGTTATTGAAGGTCTCACGGATATGATGATAGCCTGAGTAGGCGTCGAGGAAGCAGATGCGTTCGTCTCCCCCGGTGGAGTCGATTATCTGGTCGATCCGAACTAATGGGAAGTGGTCCTTCGGGCTGTGCTTGTTGAGGGAGGTGAAGTCCACACACATCCACAGGATATCCATGTCCTTTTCGGGAACAAGCACGGGGTTAGCCACCCAGGTGCTTTCCTTGATTTCACGTATAAAATCGGCGTCGAGGACTCTGTTGACTTCCATGCCAACTGCCTTGGCCCTTGGTTCTAACAGTTGACGCATCGACTGCTTGACTACTGATCTTGCATCTGGAGACACATTGAGTGCATGCTCGGTGAATTCCCTGGGAACTCCTATCATGTATGCTGGACACCAAGCGAATATTTCCCAGCGCTCATGGAGGAATTCTACGAGCGCGAGTTCCTATGTGGGACTCAGGTTGTTGGCGATGAGGGCCGTCTTGGTTGGGTCTATCGGATGGACCTGGACCGCCTTTGTATTCACTATTGATTCGAAGTACTGGTCCAGTGCGTTCTGCTTGCTCACATGAGAAAGACTGTTATATGTCGAATCCTTGAGCCTCGCTAGCTCTTTTTGCATGCCGAAGGACTGGGAGATTCTGTTGAATTCCCGATCACAGCTATCTAACTTGGTGAAGCTTCCGTTGATGGTAATAATGCCATTAGGTCCAAGCATCTTCATCTACAGGTATGCGTAGTGCGGGACCACCATGAACCTTGCAAATGCGACACGTCCTAGTATAGTGTGGTATTACGAGGGCCAGATGACCACCTCGAACTCGAGGTGTTCTCGCCGGAAGTTTGCGGGTGTGCCGAAGATGACATCCAGCCATATTCTGCCTAGGGGGTATACTCCTTTCCCTAGGACAATGTCATGGAAGGTTGTGTCGGATGCTTCCAGGCTAGAGAGGGGGATCCGCATGGCGCGCAGGGTGCCGGCGAACATGAGGTTGATGCTTCTGCCACCGTCCATGAAGACTCGACTCATCTTGAATCCGTCGATCTACGCCTCAAGCACCAGGGCGAGTGGCCTAGGCAAGGGACCTGGCACGGGTGGTCACTCCTGTCGAAGGTGATGCAACATTCCGACCCGCTGAGATACTTAGGGGTTGAGTGAGGGGCGTTGATTGCCAAATTGACTTGGCTAGTGATTGTTTTCTGCACCCTGTTTAAGGGGTGCCCCTTCTAAATCATTCCCATGTTCCTAAGTGGTCGCGAGAATTGCTCGCCTCTATTTTTTGTATCGGTGTAGCCATAGGCCGTGCGGGTCCTCCAGGTGGTGGTGGTGGCGCCCCATGATCTATGGCGCCTGGGGCAGCTCCGTACCCCTGAGTCATCACATCGTGATGTAGCTGGGTGTAGCCCTCATGGAGCTTCAGGAACTCGCGGTAATCCTTCAGGAAGTGGCTGGACTTCTTCTTGCCATCATGTTTTTCGATGTAGAAGTGAACGTTGCAGGGTCCAGACAACTTCTCCTGGATGGATGTTCCAAGTGTGTCGTCATGGGTGCGGTGTTGCCACACTTGAGCGGGTTTCCCGCTGTCACGGTAGCTACTGCTATAGTATCTGCTGCTACGGTTACCCTCGCCGCGTTTGTCGGTGTAGCCAGCCGCAACCATGTCGACCTCCTCGCGGTCCTCGTAACTATGCAGCCGACGCTTTCCTCGGCAGTCGCATCTGTGGCCGAGGTTGTCCTCGTCGTCTGAACAGGCGTAGTTGTTGTTCAACGAGTGTTCTCCGCCCGCCCACCTATTCACGATGTCCATCAAGTGGTCGATGGTTTTGGGCTTTGTGCGGCCCAACTCTTCCCTGAGTTCTCTAGGGCGTACACCATCGTTGAACGCGTCGATTGCGTGATCCTCGGAGATATCTTCCGCCAAATTTTTGATGATGGACCACCTTTGGATGTAGGAGAGAAGGGATTCGCTCGGCTTTTGGCAGCAGGCCCTGAGCTCTTCGATTGACGTGGGCCGCTTGTAGGTTCCCTTAAAGTTTCGGACGAAGCTGTAGACCAGCTCCTCCTAGCTGTGGATTGATCCACGAGGCATATTATTGAGCCATGTGCGAGCAGCTCCCTGCAGCTGCAGCTAGAGGCATTGCATGGTTGTGCACTTGTTCTCACCGTGTAACTTGACAGAAGAGATGTGGTCCTCTAACCAGATCTTCGGGTCCTGGAGGCCATCGAACTTCGGGTTCTCTGAAGGAAGTTTGAACCCTTTCGGCATTTGCGTATATCATATGGCTCTGCTAAAGCAGCTGGCGCCGCAGAGCTTTGTTCCTTTGTCCTTCGACTCTGTTGAGTAGGCGCGCTTGGTGCGCATCTTGTCGATCTTGTGTTGGGTGATCTCATCACACGCATCATAATTGCGATTGTGTCGCCCTGAGCTGCGGCGTCGTCGCGAGAGGTCGTGGTCGTCCTCGCTGGAGGACAGTGAGTAGTATTTCGAAGATGGATCCTTGGCTAGCATAGCCTTGACCAATCCAAGTCCAGCGATGGCGGACTGGTGCACGGTAGATCGTGGATCTCCGGCTGGTGGTTGGTTGGTGAGCATATACGTAGTAGCTTCTATCACCACCGCTTGTGGCGTTTTGGGGATCATGTAAACCCGTGAATCCACCGACATGAACGAGAAGTCGAGGGCTCTGGTTGCCTCGTCCTGATCTTTGTCATTGAGGTGGTCCGGTCGAGAGCGCCTTTTGGCGACTGCAGGGTCGTTGCCTTTGGAGGAGGATCCACCGATTGAGGAGAGTGCTTCCCATCGGGCACTCGACTCATCTGTGGCCTTCTTACGCGCCTCGAGTTGCATGTTCACCTCCTGCTGGCGGTTGAACTCCTAGACGAGTATCCAATGGTATCCCATTAGCTTTTGTTGTGATGCGTTTGGTGGCAAGAGGTTGCCCTGTAGGGCCTCCCTGCACCGTGCCCACTCAGCGTTGATGAGGTGGATCTGCTATCGCGCCAACCCGTTATTGGCGTGTTTGCCCTGATTGTCGGGGTTGGGCAGGTGTGGTTGCTCGCTGTTGATGGGACCAATGATGGGGACTCGATTGGTAGGCCCATTGTTAGTAGGCCCACCGTTGGTGGTGTCCCCTTGAGTGCCTACATCATAGTTGTTGATGATAACACACATGTAGTGGTTGGGGAAATCACTGCTCCCATAGCTCTTAGATCCAGAGTTGTAAGCGCCATCTTCTGACATCAAATCATACATATCGGACTCACAGCTGTTGTTGCTATCCGTGTCATAAGCTGATGTTGAGACGTTGAGCTCGCTCAGGGTGCCAATCGGTGGTGGGAACCACGATGCGGGGGCAATCAAACGAGCTTGCGGGTGATCAGGAAGCAGAGCATGTCGATCTGATCGACTTGCATGCCGATTCCGTCGACCACAGACTCGAAGTCCGGGCGAGTCGTCGACGAATGGACGGTGAAGTCGAAGGTGCCAAAGAGGAGGCGATTCTCCACTGTAGCGGAGTTGTAGATCGTAGTTGATGGGGTTGAGGAAGCCGCAACATCAGCACTCCCGATTCCCACAGACGACGCTAATTGACGAGGGGTTAACTCGTCAATGCCCATCGTTGATGGACTTGGGTTACAGGAATTGGAGAGCGTTGGAGGCGTCGGTAAGCTAGCAAACAAGCACATTAGGGACACGCAGTTTACCTAGGTTCAGGCCCTCAGAAGGGACCCTACACCTGCTTGTCTGCTCTTTGATTATTGAGGAGTCGAAAGTTACAGGGGGTACGCAGATGAGATGTGGCGAGGTGTATGCTAGGATTTCCTGATATCCTTATCACTGCCCCCTCCTAGCCTTTATATAGAGAGGCTAGGTCTCAGGATAGCAGGCCAAGTCGGTTATAGATTAGGGTTTCACCCTTTTCAAAATCTATCTATTGTTTGCCGTGTCCTTTAAGGAGTCGCCTTCCTCCAGACTTAGGCCACCTGAATCCTTGTTGGGCTTCAATTGTCCCGCGGGTTTTGCTGATGGATCGGCAAGTACTCCACGGTCAGCGGCTATCAGGTAACGTTATGGGCCGTTAGTGGTGGTTCATTGCCTATAGTGTTGTAATCCAGAATCCAAGTTTTGTGATATCCGTGTTGTTTATTGTTCACAACTGGATTGAGCTCAGTTGAGAGTGTCATGCTCTGTCAATATCTGTTGCAAGAGTTGTCAGTTTTTTTCTCTCGCTGTGTCAAGCTTGTGACTTGCGTTGTATCAGGTTGGTAACAGCTTGTATCTCGATAGGACTGAATGTTTAAGGAGTTAGATTAGTCTAATGTGCCAAAACGTTAGTTAAACCACCTAGATTGTGTTTGTTCTGGAGAGTTCAGCTAGTCCAAGTGATCTGGGTTATCCTATGTTTTATCCCTGTTTCGATTTTTTTTCGACTATAGGGGTTTTGTAGCAGCCCGTGTGACAGAGAGTCATATGTCCAAACACGAGTACCCGTAGGGTATACCCATGTCATCCCCAAACTCTTCCACGATCTCCTCAACATTGTCACTCATAACAACTTCCTCTTTCTCAGGTTCCACAGTCTGATTCTTCCCCATACCCCTTTCCTGAATAATCTGATCAATAAATAAACCCTGATCATCCTCACTATCCTCCTCAGAATCATGTTCCTGTACAGTTTCTAATCCAGGTGTATAGGACTTTCCATAATTCCCAAATGTAGAGTGTTGAGCATCAGTTGTATTTTCCCCTTCAGATGAGTCTTGAGTCAGATTATCCACTCTAGCCCTTTTAGGAGAAGGAATATCAGATCCATGATCCACATGAACCAATGTCTGGCTCTCAGAAGTTCCACCAACAACCACCTTGTCCAATTCATAATAGAATAAATAAAAATTGTCTCGAAGGAACCCTTCAGCTTTTAAGGTATTTTCTTAACATTCCTACACCCAATGAGCACTCTCACATACTCAGGACGATATAAAGTTGAAGCATCAATCCCCAAGGGAACACCAACCAAGGAGGCAACATAGTAAGCATGAGCTTCACATCATTTTTCCCGGGAGCTTTCTAAAGCCGAGCCAAACCTCAATAGAATCGGACCAAGGAGACAAATTTAGAACTGCATTTTTTGTTTTCATTTCCATTCTTTTCCCCAATAACAAGCTCTCTCAACCTCTTTAAGATTAGGGAATCGTATTGTGAACTTCTTAGGACTAATGGCTCTCGCAGTACACCACCAACCAACACCAAAGAATCCTCCATTGAACTCCACTTCTATATATCTCTCATTTACCACCCCTTCAACGACAATAATGATAACCATACTAGCTTTCTATTTCAACTGATTAGGAGTGCTAGTGTCAGGAAATTAGAAGAACCCTTAACCTGGAGATTGGAAACCACACATAGACTGCCATGGAAGAAGCGTCTACTATGCGCAATATGGCCTAGTTTCTCGCAGTTAGCACATCTAATCGTGGGACAACGAGCCACTAAATGTCCAGAAATGTTGCAGTTATGGCACGAACCAGGATCATCACGATTACCATTAGGAACCCCTTGATTCGGTGGAGCATTGGTAGGAGCATGATGAACATCTTGACCGCCTTGAACTTCAGTAGCATCCTCTCGGCGATCTTGCTCAGGAATCTGCTGGCTTTGCCCCAGCTCCACCACCAGTAGGTGAATTCAGCCTCACAGCCTCACAGGGGACGTGATGCCATTCATAGTTGTGTCCGCGGCCAACGCCCCCGATCTCCTCGGGCCCCGTAACCTCTACCACCGCCACGAATCTGTTGACCCCGAGCACCCCCACCGCCTCCTTGATCCGCGATCGATCTCGATGCTTGGACACGGTAATTCGAAGGTGTAGGAGAGGCAACAACTTGAGAGAAGGATCGAGAATCACCGGTAACCTTCCCCGGCCACCACCCGAAGGAATCACGAGTCAGTGGTGGTGAAACCCTATGGGCCTCCCAGAAGTGATGGAATAACTCGTGCAAATCCAACCCGAGAGATAAAGTACACGGAAGAGAGGGATCTGGATAGGATATACCGTCCAACGTTGCTGACAACCTAGGGTTCGACGTCTCCCTGCGCGGAACCGCCCCAAGAATACCTGGCGACGGTGAAGGACGTCTCCCAGCGCGGAACCGCCCCAAGAATACCTGGCGTCGGTGAAGGTAACAACACCCAATGGAGCCCCACCTGGAGCCCCACCTGTAAGACGCGATGAGCCCCCTCGCAACCCTCCCCTAAAACCGGGACGGAGACTGGGTGATGTCGGAGCTCCTTCCGGGTGGGGTCGGGGACGGGAGGAAAAACCGCCGCCAAGGTTGACACGTCCATCGTCTGAAAAGGCTAAAGGCATAAGCTAGCGGGAAGTTCAAAATATAGATTTTTTTAGTGTGTAGGCTCACTCCAAACATAGATAACCTACGCATTAAAATAGGTCTAGATACACTCTTTTCAGAAAGCTAAAATATTTTTTATATTTTAAAACGGAAGGAGTAGGAATTAAGAGATTGCAAACTTTTTTTCTTTCGTTACTCATATTTTTGAGAACTTTTATTCATGTATACTACAGTACATTTCAAGAAAACACACGCACCACCACAAAGGCAGCCAGAACTCAGAAACACACGAGCCCCTAAAAAAAAGGCAGAAACACACGAGAACATGCACAACTGGGCCGCGGCGTGCTACCACAAGCCACGAACTCCCCGGCCCGCCACGGCGCCCTCCTCGTGGCCGCTCCCGCAGCCGGTGGCCCGCTCGTACTCCTCGATGCACCTGCGCTCGCAGCCGGGCTTGCGCGGGCCGGCGCGGCACTCGTGCAGGCACCGGTCGCGCTCCTTCTCGGGCCCCTCCTCCCGCTCGCGCTTCTTCGCGCGGCCGTACTCGTCGCACGCCGCCGCGCAGTACCGCCGCTCCTCCGCGCCGAACTGCCGCTGCCGCGTGCACTGCTGCTTGCACGCCGTCACCTCCGGGTCCTCCTCCTCTTCCCCCGTCTCCGCTGCGCCTGCTCGCGCGGCAACGATGAGGACCACGAGGAGCGCGGCGAGGGGCACGGCTCCTCGCATCGTCGTGGTCTCCAACGATCGCCGCGCCGTACGTGCAAGGATGAGGATTCGTGGGCCGGCTCGGTTAAACACTGCTGGGGTACTTGCTCCACGTGCGTGCAAACCAAGTAGCACACGCCGGTAAGAGGAGAAGCAGGGAGGGTGTGACTTGTGAGCGAGCGATGAGGCCGTCGATCCGTCGGCTTGTCCGTGCTGCGTGGTACACGTGGCGGCACGCCCAGCCACGTGTACGCATGCTGAGGGCGCCGTGGTGCCACGGCTGGATCTGAATGAGTGTGTCTATGTCGCGCGGGCGAGGCGACCCAGACCCGTAAAGTGCAGACACCTCGTTTGCGAGAGATAATCAGCATTGAAGCCTGAAAGTGTGAATCGATTCGTTGAAAAACAGCGTTTTTTTTTGCGGGTGAAAAACAGCGAATATAACTTCATACTATGTGTAAAATCTACTCACGGAGCTTTTACATACGTGGTAAAATGCTCGTAGCCGACGTGGCTTGTCCACGTACATGGCCAAAATACTCGTGTTACTGATGCGGGCCAATTCGCGATCGCCCGATTTTATTTTTATTACTCTTTCTATCTTAAAATAGATATCACAAATTTATTTAAAATTGAATGTATCTAAAGTTCTAAACACTATTGATACATCTAAATTTTAGAAAAGGATCGACATCTATTTTGAGACGGAATGAGTAGTGTTGCAAAGGGGGTGTTATTTTGCGGAACACTGTGTCCAACAATATGATGACAAAAATTAGCTAAGATATTAAGATTCGGGCAGCCATAAAAGAGAAATAAAGAGAACATGGCACCTACAAGAGCGATAAACAACTTTGGTATCAGCACCAAACAAAGACTACTTTAACACGCTCTAAGGACAAGTTTCATCTAGTCCGATGATGGAGGAACGAGAACGGTGATACAAATTCAGCTCGCGCTTGTGTCTGTAAGGTCGAAAATTATTTGTAATTTTTATAACCTTTGGGCTCTTTGTACTACTATGAAATTATTAATAGGTCAGTGAATTTTTCGAAAAAAAGTTGAAAATACCGAAGCAGCCAAAGAGCCTCTCCAACAGCAACGTTCTCACGGAGAAAAAAATACACAAGACGGCCTCCCTAAGAAAGTCCGAGAAATCTCTACACGATGCCTTCAACAAAAAGCGATAAAGAACATGTCACTAACATGTCTAATCGCCATGGGTGGAGCCAGGTTTATACATGGTGTACAAAATATACACCCATTATTTTGAGATAAATATACAAATATACTCTAACACACCCTCCCTCAAACTCATGGTGGATCCACAATATTGAGTTTGGAAAGTAAGAAATCATGTTGTACGCGGGTTTGTGCCTTTATAAAAAAATCTGCCAACTGCAAGTCTGAAGGCACATAATGGAGCACAACAACCTGATCCTGCACCTGAGCACGTGTATAAAAAGCATCAACACCAATATGCTTGGTCAGCTCATGCTTAACCGGATCACGTGCAATACTGATAGCACATGTACTGTCTTACAAAAGCGGAGTGGGTATCGTAACAGAGACCCTAAAATCTGCAAGCAACCACCGTAACCAGGTCACCTTAGCGGTCACCGAAGCCATAGCCCGCAGCTCAGCCTCAACAATCAAACGGGAAACCGCTACCTGTTTCTTCGTCTTCCAAGCAACAAGTGAACCACCAAGAAACACACAGTAAGCAGAAAGTGAACGACGATCCGTAGGATCATTCGCCCACGTAGCATCCGAGTAGCACTGGAGCTGGAGAGAGCTAGAACGAGGGAAGAAAAGGCGACGAGTAATCGTGTCACGAAGATAACGAAGGACACGGATGAGATGACTGTAGTGAACTGTGGTAGGAGATGAGACAAACTGGCTCAGAATATGAACAGGATAAGAGATATCAGGACGAGTGACAGCAAGATAAACAAGACTCCCAACAAGATGGCGATAACGAGTGGGATCGGGAAGAGGATCACCATCAGTAGGACGAAGCTTAACATTAAGCTCCATAGGAGTCTCAACGGTGCGCTCATCCACAAGAGCAACCCGAGCAAGAAGATCCTGAATATACTTTTCATGTGAGATAGAAAAGCCATCGAAAGTGGAGGAAACCTCAATCCCAAGAAAGTAGCGAAGAGGACCAAGATCAGTCATAAGAAATTGATCACGAAGACGAGCCTTGACAAAGGCAATATACTCAGGATCATCACCGGTAATGATCATATCATCAACATAGAGAAGGAGAAGAGTGCGTCCACGAGGAGAAGTGTGAACAAAAAGCGCTGGATCATGAGAACTAGGAGAGAAACCAGCAGCAGTCACCACAGAGGCAAAGCGCTCAAACCAGGCACGAGGGGCCTGTTTCAGGCCATAAAGAGAACGTCGAAGACGACAAACCATCCCATCGGGAACAGAATACCCAGGAGGAGGCTGCATATAAACCTCCTCACTCAACTCGCCATTAAGAAAAGCATTCTGAACATCAAGCTGGGACACAGATCAGCGTCGAACAGAAGCAACAGCAAGAAGAGTACGCATAGTGGTCATATGGGCCACAGGGGCAAAAGTCTCATCATAATCACGGTCGTGTTCCTGCTAAAAACCACGAGCCACAAGACACGCTTTATAGCGCTCAAGAGATCCATTAGAGCGGGTCTTAATTTTATAGACCCACTTACACGTGATAGGACGAACACCAGAAGGGGGAGAAACAAGATCCCAGGTGCCAGTGCGCTCAAGCACAGCGATCTCCTCAGCCATGGCAAGCTGCCATTCAGGATGACACGCGGCATCCCGATAAGAAGTCGGCTCGGAGACGACAGAGAGACCATACTGACTAGGAGAGTAACGGTCTGGAGCACGACGCTGACGAACAGGTCGTGAAGAAGGAAGCTCATCCGTGGAAGATGACTCATCCGAAGAGGAGGAAGAAGGAACAGCGGAGGAAGGGTCTGAAGCCGGAGAACGGGGAGAACTAGGGGAACTCGACGGAGGAGAGGATGGTGCCGAAACCAAAGGAGGCGCATCAGAAGGGGGAGATGGAGGAGAAGGGACAGCGGAAGGTGTATCAGGAAAAAGAAGAAAAGAGAGATCATCCGTTGGGTAAGTACCAGAGGTGGGGCGAGGATAGAAAGGACGTGTCTCATCGAACGTGACATCACAAGAGATGCGCATCCGACGACCAACGGGGTCCCAACAATGATAGCCCTTATGCTCATCACTGTAGCCGAGAAAGACACACTCAACAGACTGAGCGGTCAGTTTGGTGCGTTCGCGAGGAGGGAGAAGGACATAGCAAACACAACCGAATAAACGAAGAGTCGAGTAGTCTGAACAGGTACCAGAGAGACGCTCGAGAGGAATGCCACCCTGAAGAGCAGCAGAAGGCTAGATGTTAATGAGGTAAGTCGACGTAGCGATAGCCTCAGCCCAGAAATGCGGCGGAAGAGAGGAAGCAATCATCATAGCACGGGTAGTCTCAAGAATATGACGATGCTTACGCTCGGCAACACCATTTTGAGCATGGGCACCGGGACACGAGAACTGAGCAAGGGTGCCCTGCTCAGCAAGAATGCCACGTAGGTGCTAGGAGATATACTCTCCTGCAGAATCAGCACGAAACACACGAATAGGAGTGGAATACTGAGTACGAACCATGGCCACAAAGCGCTGATAAATAGCAAGCACCTCACCGCGAGAGCGCATAAAAAACAACCAGGTGTACCGTGAAAAATCATCAATGAACAAAATATAGTATCGATGGCCCCCTTTTGAAGTAAAGGGAGCTGGACCCCAAACATCAGAATGAACTAAATCAAAAGGTCGCTGAGATACAGACACACTAGTAGGATAGGGAAGCTGAATCTGTTTGCCTAACCTACAACCCTGACACGAATGTAAAGACACATCTCCTGAGACAGATCCCAGAAGACCACGACGAACTAATGACGATAAACGAGAGCCACAAAGATGACCCAGCCGATGATGCCACTGCTGAAACGAGCCGGTGACAGAAGCAGCAACCGCAGAAGAACTGGCAGATGAAGTATCAGCAGAAGGAACGCGAAGCCAGTCTAACTCCCATAGCCCCGGAGACTCAAGACTGCGAGGGCCAGCTCCAACCAGAGTCTGTGTACGAAGATCCTGAACAACACAAGAATCAGCATCAAGAATGACACGACAACTAGAATCAGTAAGCTGACTAACAGAGAAAAGGTTCATCTTAAGACTGGGAACATGAGAAACATCAGGAACAGAGAAAGAGGAAGTAGAGAGGGTGCCTCGACTGGAAACAGGAAGAGAGGTACCATCAGCCGTGATAACACGAACAGGAGAAATAAGAGAGTGAAGAGCAGAAAGAATAGAAGACGTAGAAGTCATATGAAAAGAAGCTCCAGAATCCAGATACCACGAGGATGACGTACCTGACTGTGTAGAAGGTGATGGTCGCGCAGTGCCAGAATAGGTAGGCACAGAACCAGCAGTACCCGACGAGGAAGAGCCTGTAGCAGCGAGCAGACTACGAAGACCACGGATAATATCCTGATCAGACAGTGCACCAGCAGGAGGTCCAGAAGCAACGACAGAAGATCCTGAAGAGCCAGCTTGCCGACAAGCAAGGTACTGCTGACGTAAGCGGGGATCCCTCGTCCAGCAGCCAGAGATATCGTGGCCAGGCTTGCCACAGTGGGCGCAGGGAGGACGAGAACCACGAGGGTGCTGAGGCTGACTCTGACCCTGGGCCGGCGGAGCAGAGAGTAGCGGCGGTGCTAGAGACCGCGACTAAGCCGGCGGCACGGGGGGACCACGAGCAGCAAGAACAGATGGAACCTCAAGAAGACTAGCACCACGAAGACGAGTCTCCTCAGCACGAAGCTCAGCCAGTACCTCAGAGAGCGGAACACGACCACGGGCAAGCAGCTGGGCACGACGTGGCTCAAACTCCTTGCGGAGCCGCGACAAGAACTCAAAGATGTGCTGAAACTCCAGATCCGCGCGCACAATCAGACAGCAGGGACAGGTGTTACACACAGTTGTACGAAGAGAGTCAAGCTGACGCCAAATAGCAGCACTTTGAGTATAGAACTCATCAATAGTGGAATCACCCTGCTTAAGATCATGCTCCTGACGAACCACAGACAGATAAAGAGCATCTCCAGACGGCTGATAGCGCTGACGAAGAAAAGCCCACTAAGCAGCAGCAGTGGGAAGACCCATGAACTCAGCAGCATACTGAGGCAGAACACTGGAAGTGAGAACAGCAGCACGAGCATCCTCATCTATCCACTGAGTGTAGTCAGCCAGATCCAGCCGGTAGGTCGCAACAGCAGTAGAATGCTCCTGAACCTTCCGAACATAATCATCCCGAGCAGTATCATCAGCACTCTGGGCTGCATCCTTGACCGCCTGAGTGGCATCGGGGGCAAGGGCAACGGGCGTCGGTGCAATAGGCGCCGTAGGCGCAACGGGGCACGATGGACATGAGACCTCACTGGAAAGCACATCCCAAAGGCGAAGACCACGTGTATGGACGCGCATGAAGGCAGCGAAATCAGGATAATTCGCGCCATCAAAAATCACCGGGCAACGAGGAATCGCAACATAGCCCGACGAGGAAGACATAGCTATGTTGTTTTTTTCTCAGATCTGATCTATATCGGACGAAAACTGGGCGGCTGGGCGCGGCAGCGGAGAGCTGGGGCGAGCGGCGGCCGGGGATGGGCCGGGGACGGGCGGCCGGAGGAGGCGACGGGCGGCCGGAGGAGGCGACGGGCCGGGGACGAGCGGCCGGAGGAGGCGGCGGCGGCCGAGACAGAGGCGGCGGCGGCGGCGGACGGGCGGCCAGAGGAGGCGACGACGGACGGGCGGCCGAGGCGAACGGCGGCGGCGGGATGACGGGGCGAGCGGCGGCGGTGGTTGCGAGGGAGAAAAAAGCCTTACGGCTCTGATACCATGTTAGGGTAATAGATGCTTGTATTACCAGAGGGCCAAATGCCAGAATATATAGTACATGTACATGTGCAAATATACAGGAAGTCCCCTGACATATGAGGAAATTACAATATACAAATATATTCTAACAAAACCATGTTTTTATTTATAATGCATGCATACTACATCGAATTAGGCTTTCATTCTTCTTTATAAATAAAGCACCAAATAAAAAATTCTCTTATGAAGCAAGTCAAAGAAACGACAAAAGAGATGGTAGCAATACCACAACCTCCAAGTCGAGCAAGAAAATCCTGGATAAGACCGGGTCGATTTGTAGCCATCGTTCCATCTCGACATGACGACTTAAAACTTGGTCCTAGGAGATTAGAGCCCGGAGATTTGCCGTCAGCGATACGATAGTGGACAAGACTGGCAGGAGGAAGAGTGAGCTGTGAGAGGATGATGTTGCGTACGCCGAGGGAACATGGCGTCTGTTGCTTCTTCCCGATTCGTGCAGCTGAAGGCTCCCTTTGCGCTCTCCCGGACCTGGCTCCACGGGAACCGCCGATTTACCAAACTCGTGTCCGATTAGCGGCGAGCCGATAAAAAGGGGAAACTGCGGCAACCAAGATCCATTATGCTAGGCTCAGTAACTCCTTTCATGAGATGAACCAAACATGTTTTGGCTTTTCTCCATTCCCCTCACATTAACAGTGTTGTGTACTTTGATTCTATTTACGTTTACAATGTTGAACCAAAACACCTTCTGTTCTACTCCCTCCTGTTCAAAGTATAAGACGTTTTACGTTTCTAGTGTAACATTCGTCACATTACGAAACTTTTGAACTTTCCGAATTTGCCCCTCCACTCACTCTCGTCGGGAATCCTCGCTCGTCGCTTGCTCTCTTCACCCATTCCCCTCCTCTCTCTCTTGTCCACTCTCGCGGCCCTCCCTCTGCCTTCTCGTCGCCGGCATCTCCCTCTGGTTCGCCATCGCCGCCCGTTTCCTAACCACTCCCCACCGCCGCCTTTCTCTCCACCCCTCTCGTTCTGGCACCCCTCACACCCACTGCTCACACCCACGTTCTCATGTTGGAGATCAAAGGTGACATTTTTATGCGTCGGTGAAGAACTACTAGGCGAGGGAGGTGCTCGATCTACGTGCGCCGGCGCTGCATCTGCGTGCTCCGGCGCTGGATCTATGTGCCCTGACACGACATCGGATCTGGAGCGGCGCCAGAGCAGCGGAGCCCCGGAACATAGGATACGTGTGAAGATGGCGGGGGAACGTGGCGGCGGCAGGGTAGTCTCTGTGTCGGCGCGGCGATGTAGCCGAATGACCTGTACGAGCACGCATGCTCTAGGACCAGTTCAACGTCAGATGAACCACCTCCAGACCCTCGCCATCCTCGTCTCCACCTTCCACCAACCAGGTACCCCTTCTACTACCTCGTCAGATGTGGTTGATTGATTCTTTATTCAGCAGAGTAGTGTTGCTGTAGTGCTCGGTTGCAGTAGAGTAGCTCTGCATGATGTTAAGTGCTTGGTTGATTGATGGAGAATGCACGTACAACAGATGATGTGCTTTTACTTGGCTTGATTGGTTGAGGAGTACTCTTGGAGTGTGGTTGAGGAGTACTCCATCAAGAATGTTAATATTAAATTTTAAAATTCAGTAATCAAGATACTACAGAATGTTGATACACTGAACTTGTCTATGTGTGGTCTTGCTGTGAATATATTGCTTCTGTTCTTTTTGCTACAGATCAGATTTTTACTGTACCAAATTTAAGAGATCTGTCGTTGCAATATTTACTGTAAGTAGACTGGTGGCATGATTGAGTTTTCAGCAACTCTGTTGCTCAAGTAGGGACAAGACCTAATTCAGCGTAACTTCACCCCACACATGAAAGCGCAAAGTTATCAATGTTCTTATCCGGGAGTTCCATTCCTTCTGATTTTTCCCTGGTAGATTTTGCTAAGTCTTTGGCGACCTCAAAATTTTGTAGACCTTCCCCAGTAAGGACTGGATTGCTTGCCTACTTGCCCTCGGTTGCTGATTTCATTCTAATTTGTGGTGAATATGCTGATTTCTCTTGGAATATTTTTTTCTGGTGTCAAAACCTTCTTTCTTTCGAATTTTTACACCTGGTGCCTACTTGGGACTGACAGTGTTAGAACCTTTGATCTCTGCGCATACTGTTAATAGCAAACTGTATGCTTAGCAAACTGTATGCTAGATCTAAGATCAATCTTGCAAGAGTATATTTAGAGTAGTGGATTGGTTTATTTCAAATACTCCACCTGTACTAACCAATTTACTACTCCATGAAGTGAATTTGTTTCTTAAAGTGAATTTAAATTAATTGTTTGGTCTGTCACTGAAGCAGTACAACCCGCAAGGATTGCACCTCTATGTATCACGCCAATCCCTGGATCGGTTCATTGGCATACATAGTATTGATAGACATCAAAGAATTAACAGTGCATCATTATTACAGCGGTATGATCCAGAATATTGCATTTATTACACAGTTTGCAAAGCATAACGCTCGCACAAATAAACAAGTAGCAAATAGATAGCATAAATAAAGTAGCTCCAGTCTCCATTAGACGCCACATGCGAACAAAATGTTGAGTGCAGGGTCGCAACCAACACTACTACTCAGAGTAACCGGAAGAGTAACCTGCAACATGAAACGTAACAGTCCCGAAGGGTCAGCACTTGGAATGCACTGGCAAGTGGAACAATGAGAGAAACGACAAGACTAATAGCTATATGCATATCTGGCTTGTGGGGTTCAGGCTTAGTTACAGCAGCAAAATACTTTATCCTAACATTTGTAAAACATTTGTAAAGCATTTAGTCTTCAACAAACAACCCAATTAAGTTTTAACCACAAGTTTTAGAAATTACAAGTTAGAATGAATGAGAACATCTCATAGCACCCACAATTCAGCAACTCAATCGTCCATTACTGGGGACACGGCTAAGCACTTAGTTTTACACCCTGCAGGGGTTGCACACTTTACCCATATGACTTGGTCGACCCGCTCGTACCACGACACGCATATTGAGTCGTGATAGGGAGAAGTTCAAGAAGAGACAATTCGGGAAGTAGCTCCCAAACCCATCCACGCACCGTACCAACCTATCACATTCACTACATCTGTGGATACGAAGGGCTCGGGTCGCCACAACCTACTAAGTCCATCCAGCCACCCATAACTCACTGGCATATGGTTGCACACGGAATCTACCAAATCAAGACACTAATCATTTCTCAGAAACCTGGGTGGCCATCCACAAGTGAGCTACTCGGGTAAACCATAGACATGGGCCCGGCATTCACGAACCAAGCAATTACCAATCCACCCAGATAGTTCGTTAATTAAGTTGTTTTCACTTTCCAAACACGTTCTTTCAAAACAATCTTTGCCATGGTGTATCCCACCCTCGTCTACATAAGCACAGCTAAGCACAGCTACTTACGACGGCTCGCCTAACAAGGTAGACTACGGCATAATAGGATATAGCATAGCAATAGATAAAATTTGTAAAAAAACAAGCTACAATGCATATAGAAAGTAAATATGACATTTATGAAGCTCCACTTGCCTTGGTAGTTGCCGGAGTCAAAATCACAGTCCGAACAGTCACACGGGTTACAATCCTCACAATCTACACGAAAGCAATTCAAAGAATAAACAAACCACAGATAGAGATCAACAGATGCAACACAATACATGCATGGTACTTTAACAAAGCTTCAGTAGCTTGCTAAAGTTCTCTGATCAATTCTACTACTAGATGATGCATGAGAAAATATTTAATGCAAAGAAAAGAATTTATGCATAAAAGAGGTCTAGTTAATAGGTCTTTAGCCAAAACATTGCACCAAAGATATAAATAGTGCAGTACAAGTTTGACAAAATACTACTGGATAGGTAACTCCAAATAGATCCTAGACCAAAAGGATTTACGTCAAAAAGGTTTATAGATCTTTTTCTGCGAATTAAATACTACTTTAAGCCTTTCTATAATCTCAGGAAAATACATACAATAAACCTGGGATATTATTGCAGATTAAAATTTTACACAATTTTGCGAATCCAACGATACCTTATTTGCAATTTTTGGCCAAGTATATCTTTTCCTATGAATTTTTGAAGTTAGACATATTTTCTGGAAAATAAATAAACTCTGAAAATCGACGGGGGAATATTCCGGGGAATATTCCCGCTGACGAGCGGGTCCCAGTGGACCGGCGGTTGACCGGTCAGCCCGCAGTCAAGGGGAGATCTGGGCCGTTCGCGGCCAGATCGACGACAGCGGCGGCGCTGGCTCACCTGGCGTTTGACGGCGGCGGCTCCGGCGAGTGGCGACGCTCCGGCTCCGGCGGCGGCGGGCGGCGGGCGGCGGGTGCAGTGGCGGGGTTGGCGCGGATGGCGGCGAGCTCGGGCGGCGGCGGCGGGCGGATGGAGCGGCGGCAGGGGGCGGATGGAGCGGCGGCGGGGGGGCGGATTCCGGCGAGGAATTCCGGCGCGTGCGGCTGCTCGCGGCTAGGGCTAAGGGGGGAAAAGAAGCGGCGTGGCGGCGGCTTTAAGGGCTAGGCAAGAATCGCGCGAAACAGAAAACGCGACGAAATCGGAGAGCAGTTGGTGTCTGCTTCGAACACGGCGGCGGGCGAGCTTCGGTCGAGCACGTACGGCTGGCTGGCGGGGCCCGCCTGTCGGGCGGAAAAAAACAAAAGAAAAGAAGAAAAGGAGGAAAAAGAAAAGGGGGAAAGGGGCTAAGCGGCATTGGGCCGATGTCGGGCCGGCTTCGCCCGCGACAGCTGGGCCCCGGGTGGGCCTCGACGTCTTCCCGGCTGGCGGCCGAAAACCTTCTCTGTACTAAAACTGACAGAACAGTTTTATCTGAATCTGAAATTCAGCAAAGACTAATACTGACCTAACTTTTGATCCGCAGCTCCGAATTGAGTGAAACAAATTCCTACGGGTTTGTAGAGACGAGCTCTACGCAACCATGCAACTGGAATGACCAAAAGGGGTCTCTCTTGCAGATGCAAGGCAAAAGTCCTAGTAGGCTTGCAAATGGGATGAACTAGCAAAGAGGAGGTGTTTTGGCAAAAACTTTAAAACTGAAACTTTTTGCAAAGGTGCTCATGATGCAATGACATGTATGTATGCAGTGCCAAATATAAAATTTGGGATGTGACAAGACTAACCCCCTTAAGATGAATCTCGTCCTCGAGATTCGCCGTGGCTAGCAAATAGGTGTGGGTGGTCCTCTCGGAGGTCGTCCTCTCGCTCCCAAGTGGCTTCCTCCTCGGTGGTGATGACTCCATTGCACCTTGCAAAACCTGATCGTCTTGCTGCGTGTAAACCTCTCCGCTATTTCCAAGATCTTGACCGGTTTCTCCTCATAGGTCAGGTCGCTCTCTAGCTGAACCTCATCTAATGGCACGGTATCCCTCAACGGTGTGTCTACCATCTCCGGGTGACAATTCTTCAGCTCAGACACATGGAACACGTCGTGAACAGCGGATAGAACCTCTGGCATCTCCAGCTGGTACGCAACCTCTCCTTTGCGTGCCAGGATCTTGTAGGGCCCTATAAACCGAGGTGCCAGCTTGCCTTTAATCCCAAATCGCTTAATTCCACGTAGTGGCGAAACTCTGAGATATGCTCGATCTCCGATCTCATACGCCACTTCCTTGCGCTTAGAATCAGCATAGCTCTTCTGTCTTGATTGTGCTACCTTCAACCTGTCCCAAACCAAACTAACCTTCTCTTCAGCATCCTTGATCAAATCAGGTCCAAACAGTTGACGTTCACCTACACCATCCCATAACAAAGGCGTTCTGCACCTCTTACCATATAGTACATCAAATGGTGACGTCTTGATGCTGGATTGGTAGTTGTTGTTGTAGGAGAACTCAGCATAAGGTAAATTTTCATCCAAACTAGCGCCATGAGCCAAAGCACATGCTCTCAACATATCCTCCAGAATCTGATTCACCCTCTTGGTCTGACCATCCGTTTGGGGGTGGAAAGCTGTGCTAAACTCCAACCTCGTTCCCAACGACTCATGGAGCTGACGCCAAAAGTGACAAGTAAATTGGGTGCCTCTATCTGACACAAATCTGTTAGGGACTCCATGTAGGCACACAATTCTGTTCATGTAGATCTTGGCTAACTTAGCACTGGTGTAAGTGGTCTTCATGGGTATAAAGTGAGCTACCTTGGTCAAATGATCCACCACTACCCAAATAGAATCATATCCTGACTTGGTCCTGGGTAATCCTGTGATGAAGTCCATTCCAACTCTATCCCACTTCCATTCAGGTATCGGTAATGGCTGTAGTAACCCTGCTGGCTTTTGGTGCTCGGCCTTCACTCTACTACAGACACCACATAGGGTAATATATTCTGCAATCTCTCTCTTCATGTTAACCCACCAAAACCTTTCCTTCAAATCCATGTACATCTTCGTGTTGCCTGGATGTATAGAGTATGGCGAGTTATGAGCTTCCTGAAATATCAATTTCCTCATCTCCGGTTCGTTGGGCACGCACAAGCGGTCCTTGTACCATAGCGTCCCTTGATCATCCTCGCGAAAACCTTCGGCCTTGCCTTTGGGTATGTTTCCTCTTATCTCCTCCAGGCCAGTATCCTTCTTTTGAGCTTTTCTAATCTCGTCCAGAAGCGTTGGCTTAACTTCCATTGTTGCCAAGTATCCCTCGGATACTACTTCCAACCTGAGGTCCTTGAGTTGTTCACACAAATCCTTGAGTAACTCCCCCACTGTCAGGCCATTAGCATAAACCTTGCGACTCAGCGCATCCGCTACAACATTGGCCTTCCCTGGGTGATATTGCAAACTCATGTCGTAGTCCTTTATGAGCTCCATCCATCTCCTCTGTCTCATATTCAACTCCTTCTGAGTAAATATGTATTTCAGACTCTTGTGATCCGTAAACACATCACAATGCTTACCCATCAGGTAGTGCCTCCATACCTTGAGCGCGTGCACAACCGACGCTAATTCCAAGTCATGCGTGGGGTAATTCCTCTCGTGATGTTTGAGTTGGCGCGAGGCATAGGATACTACTCTTCCATCCTGCATCAGCACACTACCCAATCCTTGACGTGAAGCATCACAATACACTTGGAAATCCTTCTGAATATCTGGCAAACACAGGATAGGTGCGGTCACTAGGCGTTGCTTTAGTTCCTGGAAACTAGCTTCGCACTCCTTGGTCCATTCAAACTTCTTCTCCTTCTTCAGTAGTTCAGTCATTGGCTTTGCAATCTTGGAGAAGTTCTCTATAAACCTCCTGTAATATCCAGCAAGTCCCAAGAAGCTCCTAATATCTCCCACATTCTTGGGTGACTCCCATTCAGTAACTGACACCACCTTGCTTGGATCAACTGCGACTCCTTCACCTGACACCACGTGTCCAAGAAAACCAACAGTGTTCAACTAGAATTCACACTTGCTAAACTTGGCATATAATTTATGCTCCCTCAACTTTTCCATAATTAGTCGCAGGTGTTTCTCATGTTCAGCATCATTCTTGGAGTATATCAATATGTCATCAATGAATACCACCACGAATTTATCCAAGTACTCGATGAATACCTTGTTCATCATGGTCATAAAATATGCCGGGGCATTTGTTAGTCCAAAAGACATAACTGTATACTCATATAACCCATACCTAGTGGTGAAGGCGGTATTGGGTACGTCTTCCTCACGGATCTTCAATTGGAAATACCCCGACCTTAAATCAATCTTGGAAAACACCTTTGCTCCTTCCAACTGATCAAACAAATCATTTATATTGGGCAATGGGTATTTATTCTTGATAGTCACTTCATTTAGTGAGCGGTAGTCAACCACCAATCTCTTACTACTGTCCTTCTTCTCCACGAATAGAACAGGCGCGCCCCAAGATGATGAACTGGGCTGAATAAATCCCTTGTCCAATTGCTCCCTAAGCTGCTTCTTTAACTCCTTCAGTTTCTCCACATCCATCTTATATGGCCTCTTGGCTATCGGTCCTGTTCCCGGCATCAAGTCAATAAGAAACTCCACGTCCCTGTCAGGTGGCATCCCTGGCAGCTCATCCGGAAACACATCGGGGTACTCCTTTACTACAGCCACATCCTCTAGGCTAACCCCCTTAAGAGAATTCAACTCGGCCACACCAGTACTGAAAGGCGACTTATATCTGATCCTTACTCCCTTTGGTGTGGTGAGTGATATTGCTCACTGAGCACAATCTATCTGACCCTGATGCTCTGACATCCAATCCATGCCCAATATGACATCTAGACCTTGGGATTCTAGTATAACCGGGTGTGCAGGAAATGCATAAGCACCAATTTATAGTGTCAATCCTCGACATGCATCACTAGCTATCATCTCTCCCCCAGGGGAACTTACTCTAATTGATCCTCTAAGAGCCTCGGTAGGTAGCTTATACTTATCCACAAATGCCCTTGATATGAATGTATGCGATGCACCAGTATCGAAAAGAACAAATGCGATGTGGGTATTGATTGGAAACTTACCAACCACTAGCTCTGGTTCATTCTGAATCTCCTCGACGTTCACATGGTTGACCGTCGCCTTCTGGTTTGCATTAGGCTTGCTTCCTGCTTCAATCCTCTTCTCTGGGCAATTATCAGCATAGTGCCCCATCTTCTTGCACTTGAAGCATTCCACTTCACTGAGATCCCTCCTGCTAGAGCGGTTGTGTCCATTGTTCCTTCCATAGTTGCTGCTGTAGCTCTTGTGGCCATTGTGGTGGTAGCCATTATGGTGGTGACCATTTCCTCCACGGTGGCGATTATCACTCCTGCGACCCTCGTGGCGATGTCCACTACTTCCACGGTGGTTACGGTCATCTCCACCATGCTTAGAGTATCCAGAGTGTCCATCATAAGAGGTGCGAGCACGGTGGTGTGATCCTGATGAGTGATGGCTGCTCTTCCTCTTACGCCTTTCCACCTGCTGTTGTTTCCCCTCCAGAATTCTAGCCTTGTCCATCAGTTCCTGAAATGTCGGACAGTAAACCACAGATAGCTGAAGTGAGAGCTCATCACTGAGACCATCCAGGAATCTCTCCCTCCTCTTGGCATCAGTGTCCACATCCTTAGGGGCGTAGCGAGAGAGATTGTTGAATTCCTCTATGTAATCCGCCACAGTACGGTTGGTCTGGCGCAGGTTGCGGAACTCCTTCCTCTTCAGGCTCATGGTCCCAGCAGATACGTGGTTTGTCCTGAATCCTTCCTCAAACATAGCCCAGGTAACTGTCTCCAGTGGGTGGGTAATCTGAAAAGCATCCCACCATGAGGCAGCTGATCCCTCCAGCAAGTGAGCAGCAAACCTCACCTTCTCAGCATCAGTGCAACCAACGGTCACCAGGTCCTTATTCACAGAACGAAGCCAGTCGAGAGCAATCATGGGCTCCGGTGCAGAGGAGAACTTAGCTGGCCTCAGCCTCAAGAACCTAGAGAGAGCATCCCCCCGCGGCTGATTGTTCCCGTTGTTGTTGTTGTGAGTTGTCATAAACTGTGTCATCACTTGGGTCAGCTGTGCCTGAGCAGCCATGAGCTGAGCCATCTCATCTGATCGGCGGTGTGACATCTGCGGTTCAGCACAGGTAAGATTAGAAGGAAACAACTACAGATGAGCGTTAGCCCTCTACCCATGCAACAAGCTCAAGCCACAACAATCATAAGCAATCACCACATGATCAAACACACACACAAACATTGTTCCAGGTTTTCACTAACAATATATAGCTACAAAAATAGTTTAGAAACGCTGGCAACAACGTTTGGCAAAGCAAAACAGCAAGATAAGCAAAACCAGAAAATCTGGCAGAACAGTTCTGTCCTGTTCACGAATTTTTCTAGGCACCTTAAACTCATCAGGAATTTTAGCCAATTTTTGTGCAGATGCTACAGGTAATTACGCTCCAGATCCTACAATATGAGCGCAATACGAGTTACCAGTAAGGAATTAAAAATCACGCGGTAAAACTGGTCAGGCAGAAACTGCAGCAGTAAAAACACGAAAATTACCCAAACTTGTTCAAAAATCATTTAATAAATCTCACGAAAATTCCTGGAACTTCAAGGTACTTAACTGAGCAATCTAAACACAATAAGCTAACGGTGCAGAAGTTTACATTGATCGATGCCTAAGACTAACGAATATCCCTAACGAAGACTAGTTTTGGAGGACCATCTCTAGTTATTTGATGAATATGTTGCAGTAGGTTCTGGAGTCCATGCGCTGATGCTTCGCTCCTGGTGCGTGCCACGGTGGTGGTGTGTACACCTCTCCCGAGTCCTCTTCACTTGAGTCCTCGAATTCCACCTCTTCGGGGTCCTCCTCATCACTTCCTTCAACAAAAGCGCCCGCTGCATCTCCTCCATCATCGTCATCGCTTCCTCCATTATCACTGCCCCCACCATCGTCATTGTTACCTCCTCCACCATTATCCGAGTCATCATCATCACTATCATCATCATCATCGTTCCCATCAGCACCGTTACCATTGCTTGGTGGAGGATTCTGCTGTGCTTGAAGGGCAGCAATCTGGGCAGCCATGTCCACAATGGTTTGATCACGTTCAGCCACAACTTGATCCCTTTGCACAATGGTTTGGTTCAGCGCTACAATCGTGGCATCTCTTCCAATGAGGGCTTGCTCCATTGTATTCACAGTAGTGTGCAAGGTTTCCATCTCATACCCTTGCAGATGCACAGTGCCCTGAAAGTAATCCAGCTCCTCTCTTTGCTGCATCAACTTCTCTTCCCTCTCCCAAGCTTTGATCTCCATGTCTTCCAACTGCTTCACTTGGAGTGGCATGTTGTTCCGATCACCTGTGGTAATCATCACAGGCCCTTGCTCATTCCGACCTCCAAATGCAAGGAAGGGTGAACCTGCTGGTAGTCGGTGTCGCTGGAGATAGCACAGGCGTGACAGGGTCTCGTGCATGGCCGACTCCACTCCTTGCTCCCAGGTAAGGTACTTCTTGGTGAGGTTCAGGTTCTCAATACCAGGCACAGTGGGGTCTGCAAGAACAATCGCGGTGATCTCCCACACGCGATCTCTAGGCACGTAGGTGTTCATCCTTTTCCCTTTGAACATCGGCATTAGCATGCCCAGTGTCTGGCAAAGCTCCGCCAGCTGTCTTGCGAAGGGCCTTGGTGATTGGAGCTCAACATACTCAACTCTGGTGGCATCTCCCATCTATCAATTGTAAAGAGGAAAGAGTGAGAATAGCAAAATAAAAGAATTTACTAGAGTGAATGGCATAAGAATAAAGACAGAATTTAAAATAGGCTTAAGTAAACATAAGGCTTCCTATTCCAATCCTAGGTCACGATCCTACAGTCAACACACTGCTCTGATACCATCTGAAGCGGTACAACCCGCAAGGATTGCACCTCTATGTATCACGCCAATCCCTGGATCAGTTCATTGGCATACATAGTATCGATAGACTTCAAAGAATTAACAGTGCATCATTATTACAGCGGTATGATCCAGAATATTGCATTTATTACACAGTTTGCAAAGCATAATGCTCGCACAAATAAACAAGTAGCAAATAGATAGCATAAATAAAGTAGCTCTAGTCTCCATTAGACGCCACAGGCGAACAAAATGTTGAGTGGAGGGTCGCAACCAACACTACTACTCAGAGTAACCGGAAGAGTAACCTGCAACATGAAACGTAACAGCCCCAAAGGGTTAGCACTTGGAATGCACTAGCAAGTGGAACAATGAGAGAAACAACAAGGCTAATAGCTATATGCATATCTGGCTTGTGGGGTTCAGGCTTAGTTGCAGCAGCAAAATACTTTATCCTAACATTTGTAAAACATTTGTAAAGCATTTAGTCTTCAACAAACAACCAAATTAAGTTTCAACCACAAGTTTTAGAAATTACAAGTTAGAATGAATGAGAACATGTCATAGCACCCACAATTCAGCAACTCAATCGTCCATTACCGGGGACACGGCTAAGCACTTAGTTTTACACCCTGCAGGGGTTACACACTTTACACATATGACTTGGTCGACCCGCTCGTACCACGACACACATATTGAGTCGTGATAGGGAGAAGTCCAAGAAGAGACAATTCGGGAAGTAGCTCCCCAAGCCCATCCACGCACCGTACCAACCTATCACATTCACTACATCTCTGGATACGAAGAGCTCGGGTCGCCACAACCTACTAAGTCCATCCAGCCACCCATAACTCACTGGCATATGGTTGCACACGGAATCTACCAAATCAAGACACTAATCATTTCTCAGAAACCTGGGTGGCCATCCACAAGTGAGCTACTCGGGTAAACCATAGACATGGGCCCGGCATTCACGAACCAAGAAATTACCAATCCACCCAGATAGTTCGTTAATTAAGTTGTTTTCACTTTCCAAACACGTTCTTTCAAAACAATCTTTGCCATGGTGTATCCCACCCTCGTCTACATAAGCACAACTAAGCACAACTACTTACGATGGCTCGCCTAACAAGGTAGACTACGACGTAATAGGATATAGCATAGCAATACATAAAACTTGTAAAACAAAACAAGCTACAATGCATATAGAAAGTAAATAGGACATTTATGAAGCTCCACTTGCCTTGGTAGTTGCCGGAGTCAAAAGCACAGTCCGGACAGTCACGCGGGTTACAATCCTCACAATCTACACGAAAGCAATTCAAACAATAAACAAATCACAAATAGAGATCAACAGATGAAACACAATGCATGTATGGTACTTTAACAAAGCTTCCGTAGCTTGCTCAAGTTCTCTGATCAATTCTACTACTAGAGGATGCATGAGAAAACATTTAATGCAAAGAAAACAATTTATGCATAAAAGAGGTCTAGTTAATAGGTCTTTAGCCAAAACATTGCACCAAAGATGTAAACAGTGCAGTACAAGTTTGACAAAAATACTACTGGATAGTTAACTCCAAATAGAGCCTAGACCAAAAGGATTTACATCAAAAAGGTTTATAGATCTTTTTCTGCGAATTAAATACTACTTTAAGACTTTCTATAATCTCAGGAAAATACATACAGTAAACCTGTGATATTATTGCAGAATAAAATTCTACACAATTTTGCGAATCCAACGATACCTTATTTGCAATTTTTGGCCAAGTAGATCTTTTCCTATGAATTTTTGAAGTTAGACATATTTTCTGGAAAATAAATAAACTCTGAAAATCGACGGGGGAATATTCCCGCTGACGAGCGGGTCCCAGTGGACCGACGGTTGACCGGTCAGCCCGCGGTCAAGGGGAGATATGGGCGGCGGCTCCGGCGAGTGGCGGCGCTCCGGCGACGGCGGCGGCGGGCGGCGGGTGGCCTACGGCGTAGGGCGGCGGGCGGCGGGTGCAGTGGCGGGGTTGGCGCGGCCGGCGGCGAGCTCGGGCGGCGGCGGCGGGCGGATTCTGGCGAGGAATTCCGGCGCGTGCGGCTGCTCGCGGCTAGGGCTAAGGGGGAAAAGAAGCGGCGTGGCGGCGGCTTTAATGGCTAGGCAAGAATCGCGCGAAACGGAAACGGAAAACGCGACGAAATCAGAGAGTAGTTGGTGTCTGCTTCGAACACGGCGGTGGACGAGCTTCGGTCGAGCACGTACGGCTGGCTGACGGGGCCCGCCTGTCGGGCGGAAAAAAAACAAAAGAAAAGAAGAAAAGGACGAAAAAGAAAAAGGGGAAAGGGGCTGAGAGGCACTGGGCCGCTGTCGGGCCGGCTTCGCCCGCGACAGCTGCGGCGGCTGGGCCCCGGGTGGGCCTCGGTGTCTGCCCGGCTGGCGGCCGAATTTTTTTTCCTTCTCTGTACTAAATCTGACAGAACAGTTTTATCTGAATATAAAATTCAGCAAAGACTAATACTGACCTAACTTTTGATCCGCAGCTCTAAATTGAGTGAAACAAATTCCTATGGATTCGTAGAGACGATTTCTACGCAACCATGTATCTGGAATGCCCAAAAGGGGTCTCTCTTGCAGATGCAACGCAAAAGTCCTAGTAGGCTTGCAAATGGATGAACTAGCAAAGAGGAGGTGTTTTGGCAAAAACTTTAAAACTGATTTTTTTTGCAAAGATGCTCATGATGCAATGACATGTATGTATGCAGTGTCAAATCTAAAATTTGGGATGTGACAGTCACCTCTCTTAGACAGTGCATAAAATTGTCTACACCATATCTACTGACATTTTTTTAGTCAGTTTTGTTCTTGCTTGCTGTACTTGTGCTGAATATTGTTTTAGAGCTGCATATTATTTTAGAGCTGAATATTGTTGGAGAATGGAGTTGTTGTTCTTGCTTGCTGTACTTGAGGTTCCATGCTTCTAGTTAGCTCAACTAATGGAGAATGCACACTATATGTTACTGTGATGGAGTACACGATGTCAGAATATATTAGCTGTGTTTGGGAAAACTCTACAATGATGGGAAATGCTGAGCAGCAGTTAATAATATCTTGTTGCTATCTCTGTAGCTATTCGTGTCCATGCTAGATAAACACACAACAACAGTACACACAACCACATCAGTGCACCGTTTGACTGTTTTTCTTCCACTTGCTTGCTTGTTCACTTGCTTGATCGCTTGCATCTTTTTCAATTGTCGTTTGTTCACTTGTTTCTTCCACTTGCTTCTTCTTCTTCCTTTTCCTCTTGTTCCCTTGCTTCTTGTCACTTCTTGCTTGCTCGCTTGCATCTTTTTCAATTGCCGTTTGTTCACTTGCTTCTTCCACTTGCTTCTTATTCTTCCTTTGCCTCTTGTTCCCTTGTTTCTTGTCACTTCCCTGTTAACTTTGATTGATTTGATCTCCAATGTCCCTTTTGGTCTATTGTCACTTCTTCGTGCAGCTGGAATTTCCTTAACAAATGGCCAACACCTATTTTCCCTGAGAATGTAACTTTGCCTGTAGTGTCAAATCTTGGTCTAGCAACAGCCGTTAGAAACATGACCTTTCCAATGCAGTTCTTGCTATGCACAGCTCTTATTGGGACATCCTCCTCTGGTAGCAGATAATAGTTCCTATTTTTCTTTGTCATGTAAAACCACTTCTCATCGATATGCACAATATTTTCCATAGTGGTAAATTTTGGGGTTGCATCTCCCTTGGTTGCTTCATCAATCATAAATATGCAAAATTCTATCATATCCATCTTATTTTGTTCTTTTAGAGCCGGCTTCAAAGAACTTGAGTGTCTCTTTATGTACTTCATTTTGAATCTTCTATAGAGTGTGGTAGGATTGGCTCCCAACTGCCATGCGAGAGACTTGATAGTTGATCTTTGGTTTAGTGGTATAGTGTGAACGAGAGATAGATCTATTTTTATTAGTTTTCGTCCACACCTTCCTTTCTTCTTATTTGACACATCCACCTCCAAACCCTCGGGCGATCTGTCTCATAGCAATCTTCCATATCCTTTGTATAATTTGGATGTCTGCCCAAAAAATGTTGCTATGCCTTTCTTGTCCCCTTGTTTAAACTTTCCACCATTCTTCATACATTGAAAATGCATTTCTACATAAGCAACAAATCTTTGCTGATCATCGAGCAATTTTCTGCGCCTCACTACTTGCTGACCACTTGTAGCACCTTGCTCATGATCTTTCATTTCTTGCTCACGATCTTCCATTTCTTCATCTATTAAATGGAGTACAAGAAAAATTAAAAGGCAGTAGTCATGCTTGACAAATGCTGCTATGTGTTCATGCTTGACAAATGCTGCTAATATGATTGAAACATATATACTTATGTGCATGTTGATGTTCATCTGCTATTGTAGACTGTAGACTGCATAGGAAAATAAAGGGCATGAGCATGTAGACTGTAGTACTCCCAATTTGCTGCATATAGAGTATATTGATAGACAATGGTTTTTACTTCTTTTTCCTGTACATGAGAACAAGTAGTTTGAAGATGCATTTGAAAGAGGTGTAAAAATATTCAAGTATCCCCAGTTTAAGGATATCTGGAGTACCAACGAAGCAACCTATGGTGGGAAAGCGAGTTGTTCACTGAGGATGCCCAAAAGGTCAATAGAAACTCTCACCATCTCAATTTTTTGGAAGATCATAATGTTGATACACATTCTACATAGTTATTGATACACATACACATCATGGAGTAGTTGCTCATCATGGACACAGAGTAGCATGACATGAGTATTCTTTGTTGGGAGCATCTTGGTCAGTGCTAAGGTGCATTAGGATATGTGTGTCTGGTACAGATGGTAGTAATCATTCAGTTAAAATGCCTCCTTGTGGTTCTTTCTGATAAAATGTGTGATGTGTGCCATGCTACTGATAAGATAAATTCCATCATATTCAGTTAAAATGCCTCCTTGTGGTGCTTGCTTATGTACTGACAGTTCTTGTTAAACTCAGAGGTTGATGCATGGTATTGGATTTTCTTGCAGTAGAGTAGTTATACCTGTAGCACCACCTCGTGCATCCATTTCTTCATCTGCTCCAGCATCTTGCTCATTCACTTCTTCTAGTTCATCCACGGGTGGAGTACAATTGAGATCTGGAACTACCATATTGATATGGCGTCACCGATTGTTGCAGGGGCTGGAGGTTGGGGCGAGCTGCCGGAGCTACAGGCGTCGCCTCGGGCGCAACTGGGATGTTGTGGGCGAGCTGCCGGTGCTGTCGGCGAGTCTGGGAGGTTGGGGGCGAGTTGCCGGCGTTATCTCCGCTTCAGCCGGGAGGTTGGGGCGAGCAGTCGGAGCTGCCGACGTCGCCTCCGCTTTAGCCGGGAGGTTGGGGCCGAGCTGCCGGAGCTGCCGGCGTCGCCTCCGCTGCAGCCGGGAGGTTGGGGCCGAGCTGCCATAGCTGCTGGCGTCGCCTTGGGCGTAGCCGGGATGTTGTGGGCGAGCTGTCGGAGCTGCCGGCGTCGCCTCTGGTGCAGTCGGGAGGTTGGGGGCGAGCTGCCGGAGCTGTTGGCGTTGCCTCGGGCGAGCTAGCGATCCGGCCCCTGGCCAGATGGCGTGAATTGGTTCCGGCGAGCTCGGCAGCTGGGGATCTGCTGGTGACGCGCGCGGATGGATTCTCGCGGGAGTGCAGCTGGGATGCGCGGATCGGTTCCGGCAGCGTGCGCGGATCGATTCCGGCAGCTTGCGCGGATGGATTGGCGTCTATCAGAGGAGGATGGATTGGCGTGGACGCGGTGCTGGGACAACGCGACGATCGATTCAAAATTCAAATTAAGGATTGCCGTTTCCGACAAGTCAGCAGGGTATTTTCGTACATTGTTGCACTTTTCGGTGCTGTCCGAAAATCAAAAAGCGTCTTATATTTTGAACTGGAGGGAGTATATACCTGTGAATCTCACGAGGCCTTGGTGGATCGATCTGGAACTGGCGGGATCGGGATGTACGTACGATCTGGTCCAGGCCCTAGCTAAGACTAGGAAACGAGCGACGTCCATGGTATAGGCAGCCAGCCGTAGGGGCCTGGTCGGAGGCGCCCGTGGCCTGGAAGTGGAAGCACTAGTGCCACGGCGGCACAGGGACTTCCATCCGACTCACGTGGACGTGCAGTGCCCCTACCACGGCTATACACTCGTAGTACGTACATGGTGCCGGCCCGCGCGCGATGGAGCTGTCGGAGCCGCGGCGAGAAACTCCACGGCGCGGCCACGTGCCTCTGCCTGTCCCCCTCACATGCACGGCACCGCCTCGTCATCGCTCGCCGCCCGCTTGCCTGCCACTGCCAGTGCCAGCGTCGTCGTACGTGACGTCCGTTCGCCCCCACGACGTACGGGCCGTTCGCTGTCCCAGGTGCCTACGATACGCGCCGCGCCCGAGGTGAAGACCTCGATCCCGCCGCCGGTGCCGCAACTAGCCGAAGAAAGAGGAAGCCGACCAGCAACGGCGCGCGCGCAGGGCAGTCGTCGCCGTTCCCACTTCAGAGTTCAACTGATACTGTACACTTACTACGTACCCATATGCATCGACATGTACGATCACCAGGTGTAGGTACCAGTGTCCTCGCATGATCCGAGTCAGTCACGCGGCCGGGCAGGGCGTATGCGACCAAGCAAAGTGCTGTTTTCGCGTCTTCAGTCCGGACTCCGTACCCCTCCTTGTTGCCCGCGCGCGCGCGTCGTCCCCCACCTGCAAGATCTAAACACCCACCAGACTATAATACACTCCCATCATTTCTACTGCTACTACCATCACAAAGACCATGAGCTTAAATCTGGACTAAGCTGACCGTAACGTATACCGCTTACGAAACGGGTATCATGCGCGTGGGCACAATGTATACGAGAGACTACCAATCTCCTACCATTACAAGTTACTCCCGTTATGGTCACAAAACTAACCAGGTGATGCTAAAACCACACAATCATCATCCATCACTACATGTTCGTCTCAGATCCGGTTGCAAATACGATAGTCCAAGGTAAACGTTCCTGTCATCGGTCACCCAGCGCGCCATGCTAAAACATTGAGTGCAAACAAACATGTTAACCAACAAGATCACAGGAAGGGGATCCTAGGAAGGTTGACAAGCCTAACGCACACAGCGAAATCTAACGTAGTATTTCGGCAAAAGCAAATGTGATACTCCGTACTGATATGTAACGATATCCATCTCATCTCATCTCATCTCATGCCCCCACAACTTCTCAACGGAAGAAGCATCCTCCTAGAGCTTGCTTGCTTGCCTCTGCTCTCTTTTTTTGAGTCAGCTTGCTTCTGCTTGTACCCCCCCTTATTCTGAACCCAGTCCACCAGTGGTTAAGAGTTATGACCTGCCCAGAAAAGTAGTAATAATACATGGTTAGCAAGGGTAAAATTTCAACATAAGCAACCCATTTGGTGTCAATGCTCAACCTACACAAGTAAGACTGGCCTTCCAGATAGGGTGTCAAGCGGGGCGGGTTGCCGCAATGCTTTTTAACTAATTTTGCTAACTTTCGGGACCCCTTTTTGCCTATATTTTGATTTTGCGGGTCGTTATGCGGGTGCCGCTTGCCACCCTACTTCCAGACAATAAAAAGCAAACAGCGATCATTAAGATGTATGGTTCAGAAACTTGCAGCACAAAAACCATATAATTACAGGGGCCAGCCAAGGACCGCACCAAGTTTACCGTCATAGGATCATAGCTAATGAGACCAACAACATCCCCTCCTACCTGTACCTTCAACACAGTTGCAGGCCATGTGAACTAGGTTTCCCCACATTGTCCATTTTTACCTAGTAGAGTGTCAGCCATCAATGCAGATCATATATGCTCTCGCCACCTAGTGCACTGCTCAAGATACTATGGGCCCAGGGCAAATCCCGGAATTTCAATAATCGATCAAGCTTAGCACGACAAGCCAAAAGCTCTTCGAATTTTCCATACAAGTAGCAACGTAGCCCCGAGGTCCTTGTCGCTCCTTTCTATCCATTCCCATCCGTCCCTCTTTCTCCAGCTCTGCTTCTAAGCTTCTCCTCCTACTGTACACATATAGTCTCCATCGACGCTGGAGATGGACACTGAGTCGATGAGGTGTGCTTGCTGCAGCTTCAGAGAGGAGTGCACCCAGGAATACATAAAGAGCGTGAAGGCCAACTTTGGAGGGGCATGGCTCTGTGGCTTATGCTCTGAGGCCATAGGGTATGAGCACGGTAGAGATGGAAGAAGAGGGCAGGATGGCGTCGAAGAAGCTATCAAGGCGCATATGGCATTCTGCAGGATGGTTCTGTCAAGCCCGGTGGTTCGAGTTGCCGATGGCATGAGAGAGATGCTCAGAAGGAGGTCAGGCGATAAGGGGGCGCCTTCAACACCATCAAAGCCATGCTCACTCTAACTAGGTGAGGAGCTTACGAAGTAAGGAACATCAGCAACGATGCTTTGAGTCATCTTTGGGTGTTACTGATGTGAGAGTCTGTCAGTCTACCGAATAGTTCAATTTGTAAGTTTGATATTCCTAGGCAACGTGTCAAGTGTAAATATGATTATATCTTATAGTATGAAGTTTCAGTAGCATTATGTTTCTCCATGAATATATGCAAGCTTCATCCATGCCAGATATGTCTAACTGCTTTCCTGTTTCCTCTTCTTTTTCACGGGGAGAATATAACTTGATCTACATTTGTTCATCTTCAAGCCTAGAATATGGCTTGGTTCTCATTCTAAATTGATGCAGTTGATATATAGTCAAAAAACTAACTACTATCATACTATAAGACTTGAGTTAGCCGAGTGTTTGTGCTACTCTTCATATAGCTCTCGAGCCTACCAGAGAAAAGTGTCTATTGCCACTAACATGTAAAACAGATTAAAACATGTAATAAGAGAAGCTGGTTTACAGGTCCAGGTTTGGAATATTTAAGTGACAAGGACTATAAGCTGGGAATTGCCACTAGTGTAACAACATCATGAAGTTACATGAGCCTGTTTCCTCGCGATGAAGATACATCTCACACTATAAACTTATCTGGTCTTAATATCCTTTTGGTAACAAGGCAACAGTATGATATTAGTATACATTACGGCATATACTAATAGCCTAGCTATTGCAATAATTCTACTCTACCCCTACTTTAAGGTTGTGAAAGCTGTAAAAGGATGTGAATCGATGGTGTGTGCTTCTCAATCATGGAAAGACATGGCAAAGAACTAGAGAGGGGAATGGTTGATTGAGAGTTGAAAGGTGTTCCACAGATAATGCACAATTAGCACTTTAAGCCAAATTCAAAGGAATGAAAACTCAGAACTTGCAGCAAGCACGGCATGTAGACATGACTCAACAGTCAAAAACCTATTACTGCTAAACCTAAAGAAAAAATATGCTGAAAACAGGCCTTAGGCAAGAAGTCTAGTCCTGACCTGCTTGTGCTGACAATAATCACTGATTCGCTGTAACTAGAACAATCCTTCTCCTGCATCCAAAGGTAATTGTTGTCATGGTTTTGTATTGTAATATAGAAAACTAGAAATACATTTGTATGCCAATCAGTTGCCAATAATTGTTAAGACCATGGACTAACACATAATTCTGGACAAACATAAATGAAAGCAACATCTTATAAATCAGAACCTTAAGATAGTCAGCAAACTTACTTAGCTCATCTAGTGATATGCTAGCAGCGCTCTCCCCAGATTTAAGCACTCGAACCTTGCCTGTATACACAATATTTTCTCAGGAGATTAGCTTTTGCACGATGTATGCACAAAAGAGCAACCAAGTACAAAAGGAAAGTCTATTGAAGAAAGCTGAACAACATGCCTGTGTTCAATTGGGTATACAGAGTAAAAAAGAAAGTTAGCAAATAAAACAGAGAATAGCTGAGTTACCTATGAAATCTATTATGACAGAATTTACTCATGTTCTCACATATTACTATAAAGAAACCAAATTAGCGTTAATTTGTTAGTTAAATGTTGATCACCATACCATCACGTCGAATACAGATCTCCGGTATATTTCTGACTTGATCATCAATGCTATCATTGTAGACCCTGGTTTCGATATCACCCTCAATATATACCGCGGAGCTGAAATAAGGCAAGAATGGACATAATACGTTCCAAATGAAGATACGATCAGACACAGTTAAGATAAAGTCCAAGTCACAGCACCAGCAAACACTATTTAAATGGAGAGAGAAAGCACAATATCTTGGTATTTAAATCACATACTTCTTCACCAACTTCTGAACAGCATAAGCACCTAGATAATCGTTATGAACAGCTATTCGATGCCACTGAGCTGGCTTTGGCGTATCTAGAGACTGAATTATCCTCTGGTCAAACATGCCACCAGTTCCAACAGTAAATACAGTTACCGTCCGCCCATTCCGTAAAATTTTCTGCACAGGCACTTGTCCAACTTTGCCACATATTATAGCCTAGCAAGAACAAAATATATCAACAATCATGAGATTATGTTCCTGGAATCCAAGAAACTAAACAGTAAATATTTTAATCATACGATATTTAAAAACCTTGTGCACGCCACGGAATCCCCAACCCTTCTTGGGGTCCACACTTTGGGGTTCTAACTCTCTCCTTGAATCTGTATAGTCGTCATCATCACCCATGTCACCCTTGTCATCAATATCAGAAAAAGAAACAGTGGAACTCCAAGCTCGTGATTTTCTGCATAAATCTGCAAAGAGACAACAATCAAGCTTTCTCCTTACTCAGCACGATTGTGTATAGCATGATATGATCGATCATAGTGAATAAGAACAGAACATAACATACCAACTGATTTCCTTTGCTGCGCTAAGACTCTCCTCAAGCCCTTAAGCAACCCAGTGCCTACAGAACCCATGGTGAATCTACATGCACGGAGAAAAGAAGGTAACATGATATAACAGTACAAAAAATCATTGGATAATTAGCCATGCGTATCATTTCATCCAGAAGGAAACCGCCACAGCAGTACTACTTTAACGTTGATCAATTTAGCAGATTAATAAAGAAGACAATTGGAGTGTTGGTTTACAGCGTTTTAGTCCACTCTCAAAGGACGCAAGAACACGATCTCGTGTCCAGCATCTGCGTCTGGAACCACTAGATTGCCACCGGCACCAGTATCCCAGTTTCGTTTTGTACCCATCAATGATAGATCATAGTGCATACATTGGAGTGTTTCCAAGAAATTGTTCGTCAGACGCCAATTGGACCAGCACACAACCAGAGAGTCCCAAGATTGTCTCTCAATCCAGGTTTCATGGATCTCATCTCACAAGCTCGAAGCTTCATGTATTACATTCTTAGGCACACCAGAGAAAGGAAAAACATATAAGCCTAACACGAGTGCCCAGGGAACGTCTTCCCTGAGGTCGTCCACTTTCTAGACAAAAAATGCTGCCATACTAAGGTAAGTAGCAGCACATTGGCAGGTAAGAATTCCATCAACCATATCAATGGACATGGTGTCATTTCGTTGGTACTTTCCATCTCCAGTACTTACGCCTATACAACCCGGTCATTCAAAAGGAGCGGCGTTACACTGGGTTCATCACACTACCCAGTACCGACCAGATACTAATCGCATATTGCAGAGAGGAAGCACGCAAATGCAAAAAGAATCTTTTTAAAAGATGCACTTATGGGGTGGCGAGACGTTCCAACAAACACCTCATGTGCGCGGCGCGCTGCTTCCTCACTGTTCAGCGCTCTTTTTTTGATTCGAGAGGTGGGACAGAGGAAGGAGAGGCGCGAAAAATCAGTCGAGCAAAAAAATGAATAACACGTCTTCGCCTACACTTGGAGAATCACTTGGATCGCCATGCCCAAAAAGTTCCTGAGAAGCTATAAGCCCCAGGTAGGTAGAGATTTGTATCGAGGTGGATAAAATGGTGGATACAAAGGAGATGATGATACGTTTACCTGGAGGAGAGTAAGAGACGCTGGGTCGTGGCCACCGCCGGGGAAGAAGAAACTGCGGCGGCGCTTGGCGCGGAGCCCTTGGGAGGAGACAGACGGAGGGGGTTTGGCGTGGCTGGGGAACAAAAAATGGTTTCCAGTCGTCCAGATCAGTCCAACGGCCAGGACACTCGCTCCCGAATCGCAAGCGGCAAGCGCCATATTTTCCCAGTCGCTCATGCATATCCACTGCCCACTGCCCAGCCCTATATTTTTTTTTTTGACTTGCCAGCCCTATTCTTTTCGAAAGAATTTGTAGGGATTCAGGGCCTGAAACATTGCAAATTCGCAGTCATACCTCTTCCTGTATTTGTATTTTTCATTTTTTTTGCAATCTTACGGATCAAAGAGCACGAGGAAATTCAAAAACGGCCAACTTTCCAAAGAATTACACTCAAACCCTCCCTCGATCATGATTCTCATTCAGTAGATCGACAGATATTCAAAAAACCTTTCATGTGGCTTAACTATAATTGTTCTCTTCTGTAATCACTGATATGTATGTTATGCGCGCTCGCCCTTACAGTTAGAACAGTGCCTCTTAAACTGCAAACAAAATACGAGTAACAACTCAAGCATCTGGGGTATTCAGCAAGTGCAGTCGACAGACTCAGACTACTCATATAGATCGGCACATCAGGCCAATAGGTTCTCGGCATCCCAGTTATTATACAGCAACAGTCAAATACACGGAACATCTTCACGAGGCGTCGGCGGCGGCGGCCTCCTCCGACGATTTCTTGTACTCGGGCTTGAGCTCGTGGGTTCCCTGGTTCGGCCCTCGCTTGTTGTACATACACAGATCGTTCAATATCTCCTTGAGGAATTGCTGCATGAAGCAAAAGAGCAAACGGAATCTCAGCTATTGCTTCAGGAATAACTTCAGCGATGCTAGGGATAAGTGCAGAAAGTACCTCTGGCTGGTCGGTTTCTTGCACTAGTGCCTTCAGTGCCCAGTTAGGCTGCTTTTCAAAAAGCTTGAAGATAATGTTCTCCAGCTCCCGACGATCCCTACGTGTCCTCTTGACGTCAGACGGTTTGGTTGGTGTCGGCTTCCTCTTCTCCTGCCCAGGACAAATTTAAATATGTCATGACAAGTAATTCAGGATGAAGATACTGACAAAGTGAGAAAAACTTCAAGATTGCAAATTATTGTGCAAGCAATAAGCATATAGGTCACACGGAATGGATGTATATTCCACATAACTTAACATTGTGATTCTAAATGAACACCTACATGTTATTGAACCACCTCCATGTATTAACAAATGTTGATATATATATATATAGAAACCCTATTCAGCACCCTGGGTGCAGAATAGTTATTTTGCATCCCACATATTTTTATGTTCTCACATTTAGAAACTAATGTTTTGTATACTAATAATTATCACTGTTCAAAAAATCATCCGAATCAGCGATTAATAGGCCGATTAATCGCTACTAGGGACCTAACCGTGTCGATTACCACTAATTGGTCGTGTTAATCCCTTAACCTGACTAATAGCTCTGATAGACCGATTACTAGGTGTATTCCTGATTAACTACCAAACTTGGTCAAAAAAGTTGCAAAATGTGCAACGCATATCGCTCGTCTAGCTGCTAGCCCGCCCCAATCGTACATGTTTTAATGGGCTTTTCAGCTCAACAGAAGTAGGGTCCAGCATATAGAGGCCCATATACTATTTCTTTCTTATATACACATGTTTTAGGTGCTAATTTGCGTAGATTGCACCGATTAATAGTCGACCGATTAAATCAGTTAATCGTCCGAATTCCGATTAGTCGCTACTCCTAAGCCGACCGAGCAGTTAACGATTACCAATTTCCTTACCATTGATAATTATGTTCATATTCATCAGAAACGCAAAAAAATCGACATAAAAATACAATTTATAAGTCATTTTAGTGTAAAAAACATAGAAATATGCATTTTATGTCGTATTTTTATACGGCATGTAAACAAATTTTTTACGACATATCTAAATTTTCTTATGTTCTTCTTGACTTCCAAGGTAAGACAAAATTTACGTGACGTAAAAATCATATACGGTTTGAAAGATAGAGGGTGGATGAAGAATAACTATTCTACACCCTGGGTGTCAAATAGCGCCACTCTATATATATATATATATATCATTAATGACAAAAGCACAACGAATAATTCCCAATTGTACAAAGAAGCAAATACCTTGGAACCAGTAGTAGTAGTTATCAGACCAACCATACCAGGCATGGGTCTCATGCTCATTCCGTGGTCATTATCAAGTACCTACAAGCAGTGAACATGATGGTAAAATATAATACCTTCAAGTCACAAGAAGGTGAAAAGGCCATTGAAGCTGTACCTGCACTTTTCTAGTTTTGACCATAGACTTCTGTGTTCTTTCACGGCATAACTTTGCGTAGTTTATTAAATTATCCTTGTGAGGCTCCATGTCGAATTTATGCTCTACTTTGCCTTCACATGAGTGTTTTCCTGCAACAGTGGATACACTTAGTCATGTTGAAAACTAAAAGTTCCACTGGAAGAATCCCAAAAGTCTTTAGGAACCAAGAACCACAGAGCTGCTAGTAAGTGGGGGCTTTTCCATCTGGTTAAAGGCAGTAAACTGCCAGTGGTGACCAGTTACCAGTGGTAGGCAGCCTGAAGTTAGCAGGTTTCTCAGTGAACAATACAAATTTGGAAATCACTCAGCAGGTTAGGGTTTCAATATTGCTTAGTGAACTATATAAATTTGGAAATCCCTCGGTAGGTTAGGATTTAGACAGCACCACACATGATATCAGTCTCTGTTTTTTTGTTTTTCAAATATAACGGTAATCAGATGTGTCTATGTGCATAAATTATGCAAAAACGCTCAACGCATAGCATGAATTCCATAATACCCACAATAAATGCAAGACATGGAATAAATGTCGAGGAAATACTAATCTTGGACATAAATGCAATGATTACCCAAAGAACTACTAGATTCTAAATACTGATTCCAAGTATGAATCGTGCACTGGAAACTTGTCAGGAAGCCCCAAAAGTAAGAACACTAAAATGTCTAACAGCTTACAGTATTCAGGCCAGACATACTAGACAAAGATAGACAATATATGAAGAAAAGGGTGGCATGTTCTATGCCCACACAATGACTTTTTAGGCGAACATCATACCAAAATTATGAAGATGGCACATTTAATACCATTAAAATTCAACAGATAGCCCAAACCGTGCAATCAAAATAGAAACAATGCCAAACTGAATCATTTAAGTCAGACAATTGATAATAGTATAACTGCATGGATTCACTTCTCATGAGTACAGTGCAAAGGTTTGAGACTGAAACATTAACAGATATTAGTGACTTCATACCTACAACTATTAAAGTAAAGATAAAACATTAGAAGCATATGTCTCTGGTTCTCTTGTGGAAAATGTTCAGCATGTGCGGAGTACTAGAGAAAACAATTAACATGTTGTGTTATTGCAGAAGAAATCAAATAGATGTGTTAAAGCAAAAGCACATAGGCAAAACCAAAAGGAAGACTCGAACCATGTACATCAGTCGGGACACTAGAATGGCAAGAAAGACGTTCGTGAAGCACTAGAATGCTAATGCGCTGTGAATCTGTTCCATACCTTGACCATTCTCAGAAAACACACACATGGGTACGAAATCCTTGAACATATTCAAGGAGTAACTCTTTGGTAAATTGCAAGTGCTAGTTTCCCTAGTTTGAGCCATCTCCATCTTGAACTGTCATTCCAAATAACACAATGTAAGAAATATAGGCACCTCAAGCAAGAAATCATGAGTATGATACAACAATTAAGCGTTAGGACAGGGCAGTATTTCATCCAGTTCTTGAGTTCAGTCTGCATAAGACTACTTATGATCTTCATATGCAGAGTATCAGTTAACAGTCAGGAGTTGATCTTCATATATAGAGCATCGATTAGCCGATTACGTAATTAACTTGATGCGAACTGTATTTTCTCTTTGCGTTAAAATCATCCATCCATTCAATCAATCAGTTATATCATATACTTAGTCCATCCAGTAAACCATGCAACAATTTGACCAGTCTCTCCCAAGCTTGCTCGTAGACTATGGACTCGAACTAGTTCTGGAATTAAAGACAAAAATATGATTGGTCATGTGCACAATTGGTTCCGAACCCTAGTGCATCCCCGCCAAATATCACCTATTCAAGCAGGCCCCAATTTGTTCCACCTTCAGTTCCGACCAGTTGGGTCGACAGTTCAACAGAGGCGACTCTACCGAACAAATCCGGACATCAACCAAAAGCACTGGGGAAAGAGGGGAGCATCGGGGGCGGGCTCCTTGCCTGGAGGGTGGGCTCGGCGGCGCTTAGGGGGTTGAGGGACAGCACGACCTTGGCGACAACCGGGTTAGGGTTAGCTTCGCCGGAGGACGAGGAGGCGCCCTGCCAGGCCTGGGAGACGACCGGGGGGCATTTCATGAGCCACACGGAGCGGTCCGCCCGCGCCGTCTCCAGGTGCTTCGCCGCCTCATCGCCCATCCCGCCGGCCAGCCGCCGCGTGTGATCTCGCGATTTAGGGGTTGGGGGTGGGGGTGGGGGTGGGGAGGGTGTCGTTTGGTGGCGGCGCTACGGCGAACAGGGTGAGCGGCGAGCGATCTGACGCGGCGGAGAACGGGGAGAGACTAGTCACTACTAGTCAGAGAGGCACGTGACTTGAGCATACCTGGCCAACGGGCCGACACGGCCCACCACGCCACGCTAAGCTAACGGGCCATGTCGTGCCAGCACGTGGGTTTGGCCTCGAGGCTCAGACACGGTCCCTTAAGTAAACGGGCCGGCCCACGGCACGTTAGGCACGTCAAATGGATCCTAATTTATCTTTTTTAGACTAGTTATAATAAAATTAATTTTATAAATAGGTAATATATATAAAATAAAAATAAATAAATAAATAAGCTTAACGGGCCGTGCCGTGCGGCACGTGGGCTTGACCTCGAAACCCAGGCACGGTCCGAGCCGGGTCGCATGCCGGGCACAGTCCGTTAAGTAGCAATGTTGGAAACATCCAGTTTTTCACCCGCGTTCTGAGGCCAAGTTCTCAGGTCAACGTGTTTTTGCTCAAATTTGACTCAAATTCGTCCATTTTTCGGCATAATATGAATACAGAGCAATGTTCGGCATAGTTTTGCATGAAATTAACCATAGTTCAACATAAAATTAAACATAGTTCGGTGAATAATGAAATACAACATATTTTGGTCTACTTCTGCCAGTTCATGCTAGGCATCTATGTGTTGCCCATGCGTATCCATTGTTGAGTAAAAGAGCAATTTTCCAAGAGATTTAACCATAATAAAAGATAGATAAAACATAGGCACAATAATAGAAAATGACTAGAAGATACGATAGACTATCTGAATATGATAAACAAGACTAAGAAAGATGATATACATCACAGTAGAGGAACCGCCGGTGTTCGCGTTAGCGTTGGCACCATTATCAGCCATGTTGTCGAAGAAAATGTTGTTGATGTCGAGGAAGAAATCGTCGTTGGGAAAGACGTCGGCGCAGTCGCTATCCGTGAAGAAGACCGTGATGAAGTCAGTAGTCGCGCTGGTAGCGCTCCCCAAAAACCTTATCGTCCTTCTCCCGTACAGGACTCGAAGCAGCGGGGTATCGGAGGCCTACTGTCCCAGCTCGCGGTGCACGCCGCAAGATGGGATGGAGAAGATCTAGGCAACACAGTGCTCTGGAACTGGAGGCGCAAGGGTGTGCGTTGGTGTGTCTGAGGAGAGGAGCGATCTCTCACTCTTATAGGCACTGGTAGGCAGGCGAACAGTCGGCGTTGGGAGAGGAAACAAACAGGCATTGACCGAAGCCGAACAGCCTCCACTAAGCTCGAATTAAATCTCCACCGAGTTCGTATTAAACATCCACTCATGCAGACTATTCAAATTATTATTTATTCATGCGTGGCAAAAAGAAAGAGAAGCTCTCGGCTCGAGGCATTCCCGTAACCCGCGGCGCGCGCGCGCGTCGTGACGAGGCGAGGCGGGCGACGGAGGAGCGTGCGTGTATATGTCTTCTCTTCTCAAGCTCATACAAGTGGTGGAAGAGCTCACCTTATAAGCCGGTCTAACTTCCACTCAACTAGCAATGTGGGACTAAAAATTTGTCCCACCTCTTGCCTTGCATGAATGGGCCAAGTGGGCCTCTAGGATTTCAGGAATGTTGAATAATATAAATGTTGAATAATAATCTGAGAGTATGTCAATTGATCTCTAGTAGTACCTCTATTCTTTCGAAGTAAAACACTAGGATCATACGGTGTTGGAGAAGACTTGCAGTTGCTATACCTAAAGCGACTCAAGATCTTTTCCACATAGTAAGACTGAAGTAGTACGATCCCACCATTATCATCTCTCAATATCTTGATGTTTAAAATAACATCAGCTACTCCTAGATCCTTCATCTCAAAAGACTAAGATAAGAAATCCTTGACTTCCTTAATCACATTAAGATTGGTCCCAAAAATCAGTATGTCATCAACATACAAACATAGAATTACTCACTTGTCCCCACCATAGCGATATTACACACATTTGTCTGCTTCATTTACAGCAAAACCTGCAGTGGTTAGGGTTCTCTCAAACTTTTCGCGCCACTGCTTAGGTGCTTGTTTAAGGCCATATAAAGACTTCAACAACTTACACACTTTTCCTTCTTGGCCACTCACTACAAATCCATCTGGCTGATCCATATAAATTTCCTCGTCCAACTCTCCATTTAGGGAAGCCATCTTAACGTCCATTTGATGAACGAGAAGACCATGTGAGGCAGTCAAAGATAGTAGTACGCGAATGATGGTCAATCTGGCTACGGGTGAGTAAGTATCAAAGAAGTCCTTACCTTCTTTTTGGGTATAACCCTTGGCTACAAGTCTTGCATTGTACTTCTCAATAGTACCATCAGGCCTAAGTTTCTTCTTAAACACCCATTTGCATCCTACAGGTTTGCACTCATAAGGACGATCGGTGATCTCCCATGTTCCGTTTGCTAAGATGGAATCCATCTCACTATGAACGACTTCCTTCCAGTAGTCAGCATTAGGAGATGCATAGGCTTCTGAAATAGAAATAGGAGTATCATCCATAAGGTACACAATGAAATCATTACCAAAAAGACTTTGTAGTCCTCTGTCTCTTACTCCTCTTAGGAATTTCACTAACATCCTCCTCAGGTTTCTCTAAGTGTTCAATAGGAATGGTATGTTCAGGAATTGTGGGTATTTCCTGATTTAGTGAGTTAGGTATCTCCTGATTTGATGAGCTAGGTATATCCTTCATGGGAAAGATATCCTCAAAGAAAGTCACATCATTTGACTCCATGATTGTACCAACATGCATGTCTGGTACTCCAGATTTTACTATCAAGAATCTATAGCCGATGCTATGAAAAGCATATCCTAGAAAAACACAGTCCATGGTTTTTGGTCTAAGTTTGCGCTTCTTTGGGATTGGCACATGAACCTTTTCCAGACAACCCCAAGTTCACAAGTAAGAAAGATTTAATCTTTTCTTTTCCCATTCTTCAAATGGAGTAATCTCTTTGTTCTTAGTGGGAACTCGGTTTAGGACATGACACGCAGTCAGTAATGCCCCCCCACCATTCCTTGGAGAGACCCGATGTGTCTAACATGGCGTTAACCAAATCTGTTAGAGTACGGTTCTTTCTTTCGGCTATCCCGTTTGACTGGCACGAGTAGGGAGGCATCCTCTCATGGATTATACCATGTTCTGCACAAAAAGAATCAAACTCGTTGGAAAAGTACTCTCCACCATGATCAGACCTAAGCCTCTTAATCTTTTGATCAAGTTGGTTTTCCGCTTCAGCTTTATAGATTTTGAAGAAACTTGAAGACTCATCTTTTTATTTCAGAAGATACACATGAAAATATCTCGTAGAGTCATCGATCAATGTCATAAAATATTTATTTCCACCTTTTGTCAACACACCATTCATCTCACAAATATCTGAATGTATGAGCTCTAGTGGTGCCAAATCTCTCACCTCTATAGTCATATGTGACTTGCGAGGTTGCTTTGCTTGCACACAAGTTTGGCATTTAGATCCCTTCACAGTAGTGAATTTTGGGATTAAATTCATTTTAGCTAACCGCGTCATGCAACCAAAATTAACATGACAAAGACGTGAATGCCAGACATTTGATACAAGATCAGATGAAACATGATTCATGACTTTATTACACACATCTGATAGTGATAGGCGGAACAAACCTCCACGCTCATAGCCTTTACCAATAAATGTTCCAAACTTAGACAGTACAAATTTATTGGACTCAAACACAATCTTGTAGCCATCACGACATAGAAGTGATCCACTAACAAGATTCTTATTTATTGAGGGAACATGATGCACGTTCTTTAGGCGCACGGTCTTTCCTGAAGTGAACTTCAGATCGGCCGTACCAACACCATGAACAGAAGCATGCGAGCCGTTCCCAATCAGCATGGACTGAGTCCCTCTGACCTGATATGAAGAAAACATGGAAACATCAGAACAAACATGTACATTAGCGCCCATGTCAATCCACCAATCAGGAGAATGACATAATGAAAAAACAGTAGGCAATATACCATACCCAACATCTTTCATCTCAACGTCGCCCATGAAAACATTAGCAGTCTTGCTGCCTTTTCCATGCTGGCGCTTGTCAAAGCGGTTGGGGCAAGCAGGAGCCCAATGATCAGGATCACCGCACACATGACAAACACATTTCTTCTTATCAGTCTTCTTCTTGAAACTAGTAGACTGTGAGGCTTTGTTCTTTCCATCGAACTTTTCTTTTCCATCAAACTTTCCCTTGTTCTTGGACTTGTGAGACTGGAAGTTCTTTTTCTGTACCAGATTGGCATTTGAACCTTCCTCAGCACCTCGAGCATGTGTGTCTTTTTCTCTCGCCTTCTCTTCCACATCAAGAGTTCCAATGAGATCCGATACAGAAAACTCTTGTCTCTTGTGTTTAAGGGAAGTAGCAAAGTTCCTCCATGAAGGGGGAAGTTTGGCAATAATGCCCCCGACAATGAACTTGTCCGGTAACACGCAAGGGAAGTGCTCAAGCTCCTTGGCCAGTGAACGTATTTTATGAGCCTGCTCAACCACGATGCGGTCATCAGTCATCTTGTAGTCATAGAGTTGTTCCATGACATACAGTTAACTGCCAGCATCCGAGACCCCAAACTTGGCCTCGAGCGCAGCCCGTCCTTGCCATTATCAAATGACATATAGGGTTCAATAATGTTCTCCCCAAGAATGGACAACAAAGCAACCTTGAAGAGGGTATCCGTTTTTCGAAAAACTTGTTCCTGAGCAGGAGTAAGCTCTCCCTCAGGCTTGCCAAGAGTGGCATCATAGCAGTTCATGTTCTGAAACCAGAGAACTGCTCTCACGCGCCACCTCTTATAATGCATACCCTCAAAGACAGGTGGCTTCACAGAAGCAACGAAACCACTTGGAGAAAATTGCCTATAATAAGGTTTTTGGATTGTTGAGTAAAAGAGCAATTTTCCAAGAGATTTAACCATAGTAAAAGATAGATAAAACACAGGCAGAATAATAGAAAATGACCAGAAGATACGATAGACTACCTGAATATGATAAACAAGACTAAGGAAGATGATATACATCATAGTAGAGGAACCACCGGTGTTCGCGTTAGCGCTGGCACCATCGTCAGCCATGTTGTCGAGGAAAAGGTTGTTGATGTCGGGGAAGAAATCGTCGTTGGGGAAGACATCGGCGCAGTCGCTATCCGTGAAGGAGTCTGTGATGAAGCTAGTAGTTGTGCTGGTAGTGCTCCCCAAAAACCTTATCGCCCTTCTCCCGTACAGGACTCGAAGCAGCGGGATCTCGGAGGCCTACTGTCCCAGCTCAAGGTGCACGCCGCAAGATAGGATGGGGAAGATCTAGGCAGCGCAGTGCTCTGGAACTGGAGGCGCAAGGGTGTGCGTTGGTGTGTCTGAGGAGAGGAGCAACCTCTCACTCTCATAGGCACGGGTAGGCAGGCGAACAGTCGGCGTTGGGAGAGGAAATGAACATGCATCGACCGAAGCCAAACAGCCTCAACTAAGCTTGAATTAAATCTCCACTGAGTTTGTATTAAACATCCACTCATGGAGACTGTTCAAATTATTATCCATTCATGCGTGGCAAAAATAAAGAGAAGCTCTCGACTCGACGTATTCTCGCAACTCACGACGCGCGTGCGCTTTGAGGGCCAGGTATGATGAGCACATCAGTACGTTTTCCCTCAGTTATGAAACCAAGGTTATCAATCCAGTAGGAGTAAGGAAACACCTCCAATGTGTTGCTAGCTGTACTTTGGCAGGGCGCACTACCGGCGCCAACAGCAACATGGAAACCTACACAAAACAACCACAAAACTTTGCCCCCAACTTATAGTGAGGTTGTCAATCTCACCGGTTAAAAACAAGCTCCTTTTACCACTTAAGCATGAAATTTTCCTACTCTTTTCTAATCCAAACCAAACTATTTGAAAACCAATGCATGAAAGAGGGGGTCCAACCAATTTATTCACAAAACTAAGAAAACCAAGCAAACGAAAAAGAAGATGCTCCAAGAACAACACAACTGTGCATGAAACAATAAAAATAAAGTGTTTGGAAGAAACCTGGGATTTTTATTGATGAAGAAGGGGATGCCTTGGGCATCCCCAAGCTTTGAAGCTTGTACCTCTTGAATATTTCTTGGGGTGGCACGGGGTGATATCCCCAAGCTTGAGATTTAGTCCATTCTTCATCTCATTACATCATCCTCTCTATACACCTAAATTTTTTCCTTCATACACAACTTCACACAATCTTTATTAGCAACATTAGTGAACTCAAGATAATAAGTCTTTGGGTTCAGTTTCAAAACCAATAAAACTTCCATTAAAACACAAGCTACTGTAGCACTTCACTCAAAAAGCTCAATTCCCCAAAAGAACTCAAAAAGGAACCAACAAGAAGCAAATGCAAATAATGGCAGAAATCTGTCAAAACAGACCAACAGGTAAAAACCAATTTTTTCGAAGACCTTCTGTTGCTCAAATCAAAAAGTGTTGAACTAAAGAAAGTTAGATAACAACCTGGGGCAGAAGAAAAAAAATTCACGCCTCAAAACAATGTACAAAGATTTTACGCGAATTTTTACGGTGAAGCACAAAAATCTGTTTCGGGACAGCAAATTTCCCAATCATTACTTCTATCTCATTAGAGGTTACTCTTGGCACAAAAAGCAAATAAAAAGGATAAGGAGCAATTATTACTGAAGTAATAACTTCCAAGACTCATCTAAAACTTTTGGGTTATCTCCCAATAAGTACTTTTCTTTAACGCCTTTAAGTTAGGCATAAGAAGCAAGAAAAAGAATCAAGTATTCTCATATGAAGAAGCATGAAAACCAAATTTCTTGCCCTTACCTCTCTTACTTTTTTTCTTAACCTTGGGGAACATATGATTGTTTGGTGGAGAAGCAAAGTGCATGGTGCCCTTTTCGACATCTATTATTGCTCCAAGGAGTCTCAATAGGGATCTTCCAAGTGTAATTTGTCCTTTTCCTACACATTCAATAACAAGATAATCAGTTGCATTTTCCCTAGGATCTTTGTAAACACTCCTTCAGCTATTCCAATTGGTGATATTGTGGCATTATTAGTAAGAAATATTTCTTCTCCCCCTTCAGAAAGTCCCCAAAGATTCAAAGATTCATAGATATCTTTAGGCATAAGACAACATTCAGACATGATATCACATCGAGCATGAAAAGTTTCATTATGTATAGCAATCTTTACTGTGGGAAGCCATTTTGAGGGTTCATAATTTATTGGAACATAGTCATGATGCTCTCTAAGTGTATTATAGCAATCTTTCAAACTAGCAGTGCTGGTCTCAAGAGTATTCAATCTAGCAAATATGTTTATGAAGGAAGAATCAGATTTGCTAGGCAAGTTGTAAGTAAGACCAACTCCTTTATGGCATTAAAAGGATCATCCTCGTTGCATTGGAGGAAATCTCCTCCCACAACAGCATCCAAAGCATAGCTATAGCAAAGAGCAATTACAAGGTAAAAACTGCTAAGGAACAAGCTTTGAGTCATTTTAGGTTCAGTTTTTTCATGTAGATCAGAGATTCTAGACCAAGCTTCTTTGAAACTCTCTTCAATTCCTTGTTTAAAAGTGAAAATCATTTCCTCAGGTGACATAGTGATTGGAGCAATGCTAGACATAATGGCAACTTAAGATAGGAACTAATTTTTGTGTGTTTTTAATAAAGAAAGCAAACTAGTAAAACTAATTTTTGTGTGTTTTTGATAAAGAAACAAGCAAACCAAGCAGAAATAAAATAAGCAAAACGAAAATAACAAAGTAAAGAGATTGGTTATGAGGGACTCCCCTTGTGAAGATGTCCTTGACTCCCCGGAAACGGTGCCATAAAAAGTCCTTGATGGCCCAAAATATCTCGAGCTCGTTGGGGAACCCCAAGAGGAAGGTATGATGAGCACAACAGTAAGTTTTCCCTCAGTTATGAAACCAAGGTTATCAATCCGGTAGGAGCAAGGAAACACCTCCAAGGTGTTGCTAGCTGGACTTTGGCAGGGCGCACTACCGGCGCCAGTAGCAACATGGAAACCTGCACAACACAACCACAGAACTTTGCCCCCAACTTACAATGAGGTTGTCAATCTCACCGATTTTGCTGAAAACAAAGGATTAAACGTATTGTGTGGAAGAAAGTAATAGTTTGCAGAAAGTAAACAGAAAGCAGTAAACAGTTGTAGATTGATGATAAAAGAAAGGACCGGGGTCCATAGTTCACTAGTGGTGGCTCTCCTTAAGATAGATGACATGTTGGGTGAACAAATTACAGCGGCGCAATTGATAAACGTCGAGAAAGCAATCATGCATATACTACTCACCTTAACACCTTTGAGATTTGATTGGGCATTACAACATTATACATAGACCGTAATCCAACTTCATCTATGACTAATAATCCACCTTCAGGTTATCATCCGAACCCCCTCCAGTATTAAGTTGCAAGCAACAGATAATTGCATTACGCATTGCGTGTAAAGTAAAAACTACGATTGTTCTATGAACAAAGGGTTGTTGTTTTCTCCCTAGTAGCAACAACACATCTAGTACCTTAGAGATTTCTGTCACTTCCCTAGATTACTAGAGGCATGAACCCACTATCGAGCATAAATATTAACTCTTGGAGTTGCTAGCATCTACTTGGCCAAGACAGCTACTAACAACAGAAAGCATGCAAGATCACAAATAACAAAGACATGATAGAATCAATAATCAATCTGAAATAGCATCTCAATATCCACCAGATCTCCGTAAACATAACATGTAGAATTACAAATAGATGATCTTGATCATGAACGGAGCTCACAAGATCTAAACATGATAGCAAAAAGGAGAAGAACCAGCCATCTAGCTACTACATGGACCCGTAGTCCAAGGATGAACTACTCACGGATCACACCGGAGGCTTGCATGATGATGAAGAAGGCCTCTAGGGTGAATTCTCCCCTCCGGCAGGGTGCCAGGTAGAGCTTCAGGTCCCTCCCAATCTAGGGATGGAGATGACGGCGGCTACAGACTCTTTTGTAGAATTTGGATCGGGTACTTAGGGTTTCTGTATCAGAGGCATCTTATAGGCGAAAGGGGAGGCCGAGGGGGTGCCCGAGGCGGCCAGACCACCCCCTGGCGCGGGCCAGGCCTAGCCACGCAGCCAGGTCGTGTGTCGGCCCTCTGGCCCCTCTCTATCTCGTATTCTGGCTCTATGTCCCCCTCGGTGAAAAACTGACTTTGGCTTTTGTCCCGTCCAATTCCGAGAATATTCATTTTCTGACTTTCCTCGAACCAAAAACAGCAGAAAACAAGCAGCTGGCACTGTGGCTCTTGTTAATAGGTTAGTCCAAGAAAGTGCATAGAAAGTACTCCAAAGTGTGGACAAAACATAAGAAAGTAGATAAAACCAAGCATGGAACATCAAAAATTATGGATACATTTGCAACGTATCAACATCCCCAAGCTTAACTCCTGCTCGTCCTCGAGTAGGTAAGTGATAAAAAGAAAGAATAATTTTTGAGGTGACATGCACCATCATAAACTTGATCAAAGTATTTGTAAAACATTGATAGCTGGGATCATAGTACTTCAACATAGCACGAAAGACAAAGTTCTAACAATAAGACAAAGCAACTATGTTGCAACATGAAAAGGCACAAACAAAAGATTCATGAATAACAATGCTTCGCAAGACGTTTGTTTGTTTCACATAAAGAAAACATAGCATAGTGACATTCAGCTTGTCCCTCATAGAGTAGCAAACATAAATGCATAGGACACCTTCAAAGTTCATAAGAGTGACTAGATACAAATAGTTTAAGAACAAGCAATATCAAAGTTATGCATCAATCAACAAGTCTTGGGACAATGCACATAGAACTAAGAATGGCCACTATGCTCTCAAAGTAGGTGCATAAAGATAGAAGGTGGAGACTCAACATAAAAGTAAAAGAAAGGCCTTCATAGATGGAAGAGGGATTCAAGTTTCATAAAGAGCTTCCAAAAATTATGGTACTTCTTAGCTTTCAGCTCCCATTGCCCCTATCATAAGCATCTTTAGGTGATTAAGGTTAAAGTGACACAACTAAGAGGATATGCTTGACAAGTTATAAGCCAAAATCTCATGCCCCTTACTTACGAAGACCGAACATCATGCTACTCAACTTTAGTCACAAGTAAGCTCTTGTCATTGTAAGTACATATGTATCATAGAGAACCGCCAACAGGGTACCCCTTGCACATGATATAGGAGCTATCCCATAATCAAAATGACAAGGCAAGCAGACAATGAGCATCTCAGTGATCTTTTTGTTTGCTATTTGCATAGGTTGTTATTGAGGATGCTTCATAGAGTGCTCATTATAGTTATGCTGCAAGTTTCCACCATGATTAGGCATGGATTAGGCTAGCGGCCCAGGCATTTCTCTAACACAAATACAAACTCCATGATCTTACAAGTTCCCCTTTTATTTCACACCGCCGGGATCCATAAGCAAAAGAACATGATATCAACTAGGTACAATGTACAAGTGCAATGTATAAAGCGTTCCCCATGATACATGGTTCTGCTAACTTCAACTTATAAAGCGCAAGCATATACGCAACAAAGATGGACGCAATGGTTCAAGTTTATTAAGTGCAAGAAAGTAAAGTGTGCCATCAAGTTCGTGAGAGCTTTAATCACTAGTTTTTTCATAACAAGTTTAATTCGGACGGTAGATAAAAACATGAATATACTTGGAATAGCAAATGCTAATAGGTAGGTATGGTGGAATCTTTGGAATAACTTGGTTTTAGGAGTTGGATGCATGAGTGGAACTCATACTTGGTTATGGAAGCTAGCAAAAGACTGGGAGCGACCAACTAAGAGAGCAATAATTGCCATAATCATGCAGAGCGAGAAACCATCATTAATCAAAGCATAAAGTGATACTACAAGTCGAAAACTAAAGAATCATATAGGCTATGGTGACTTGGGATAGTCATAACATGGTGTGAGCATGCGCCAAGTCAGCCCAAATAAAGCATCAAAGGAGAATACCACAATACTATGCTTTAATATGCTAAAACAACGCATGATTCTTTCAAAGGCACATTACACAATATCAATTGTTTATAACAAGTCATGCTACAATAAAGATCACTAAGCATAAAGCCAAAACAATATCAAGCATGGCATGACAAAGCATATGCCACAGTCAAAAACAAGCTCCTTTTACCACTTAAGCATGAACTTTTCCTACTCTTTTCCAATCCAAACCAATGCAAGAAAGAGGGGGTCCAACCAATTTATTCAGAAAACCAAGAAAACCAAGCAAACGATAACCGAAACGAAAAACGAAAAAGAAGATGCTCCAAGAACAACACAACTGTGCATGAAACAATAAAAATGAAGTGTTTGGAAGAAACCTGGGATTTTTATTGATGAAGAAGGAGATGCCTTGGGCATCCCCAAGCTTTGAAGCTTGTACCTCTTGAATATTTCTTGGGGTGGCACGGGGTGATATCCCCAAGCTTGAGATTTAGTCCATTCTTCATCTCATTACATCATCCTCTCTATACACCTGAAATTTTTCCTTCATACACAACTTCACACAATCTTTATTAGCAACATTAGTGCACTCAAGATAATAAGTCTTTGGGTTCAGTTTCAAAACCAATAAAACTTCCATTAAAACACAAGCTACTGTAGCACTTCACTCAAAAAGCTCAATTCCCCAAAAGAACTCAAAAAGGAACCAACAAGAAGCAAATGCAAATAATGGCAGAAATCTGTCAAAACAGACCAGCAGGTAAAAACCAATTTTTTCGAAGACCTTCTGTTGCTCAAATCAAAAAGTGTTGAACTAAAGAAAGTTAGATAACAACCTGGGGCAGAAGAAAAAAAATTCACGCCTCAAAACAATGTACAAAGATTTTACGCGAATTTTTACGGTGAAGCACAAAAATCTGTTTCGGGACAGCAAATTTCCCAATCATTACTTCTATCTCATTAGAGGTTACTCTTGGCACAAAAAGCAAATAAAAAGGATAAGGAGCAATTATTACTGAAGTAATAACTTCCAAGACTCATCTAAAACTTTTGGGTTATCTCCCAATAAGTACTTTTCTTTAACGCCTTTAAGTTAGGCATAAGAAGCAAGAAAAAGAATCAAGTATTCTCATATGAAGAAGCATGAAAACCAAATTTCTTGCCCTTACCTCTCTTACTTTTTTTCTTAACCTTGGGGAACATATGATTGTTTGGTGGAGAAGCAAAGTGCATGGTGCCCTTTTCGACATCTATTATTGCTCCAAGGAGTCTCAATAGGGATCTTCCAAGTGTAATTTGTCCTTTTCCTACACATTCAATAACAAGATAATCAGTTGCATTTTCCCTAGGATCTTTGTAAACACTCCTTCAGCTATTCCAATTGGTGATATTGTGGCATTATTAGTAAGAAATATTTCTTCTCCCCCTTCAGAAAGTCCCCAAAGATTCAAAGATTCATAGATATCTTTAGGCATAAGACAACATTCAGACATGATATCACATCGAGCATGAAAAGTTTCATTATGTATAGCAATCTTTACTGTGGGAAGCCATTTTGAGGGTTCATAATTTATTGGAACATAGTCATGATGCTCTCTAAGTGTATTATAGCAATCTTTCAAACTAGCAGTGCTGGTCTCAAGAGTATTCAATCTAGCAAATATGTTTATGAAGGAAGAATCAGATTTGCTAGGCAAGTTGTAAGTAAGACCAACTCCTTTATGGCATTAAAAGGATCATCCTCGTTGCATTGGAGGAAATCTCCTCCCACAACAGCATCCAAAGCATAGCTATAGCAAAGAGCAATTACAAGGTAAAAACTGCTAAGGAACAAGCTTTGAGTCATTTTAGGTTCAGTTTTTTCATGTAGATCAGAGATTCTAGACCAAGCTTCTTTGAAACTCTCTTCAATTCCTTGTTTAAAAGTGAAAATCATTTCCTCAGGTGACATAGTGATTGGAGCAATGCTAGACATAATGGCAACTTAAGATAGGAACTAATTTTTGTGTGTTTTTAATAAAGAAAGCAAACTAGTAAAACTAATTTTTGTGTGTTTTTGATAAAGAAACAAGCAAACCAAGCAGAAATAAAATAAGCAAAACGAAAATAACAAAGTAAAGAGATTGGTTATGAGGGACTCCCCTTGTGAAGATGTCCTTGACTCCCCGGAAACGGTGCCATAAAAAGTCCTTGATGGCCCAAAATATCTCGAGCTCGTTGGGGAACCCCAAGAGGAAGGTATGATGAGCACAACAGTAAGTTTTCCCTCAGTTATGAAACCAAGGTTATCAATCCGGTAGGAGCAAGGAAACACCTCCAAGGTGTTGCTAGCTGGACTTTGGCAGGGCGCACTACCGGCGCCAGTAGCAACATGGAAACCTGCACAACACAACCACAGAACTTTGCCCCCAACTTACAATGAGGTTGTCAATCTCACCGATTTTGCTGAAAACAAAGGATTAAACGTATTGTGTGGAAGAAAGTAATAGTTTGCAGAAAGTAAACAGAAAGCAGTAAACAGTTGTAGATTGATGATAAAAGAAAGGACCGGGGTCCATAGTTCACTAGTGGTGGCTCTCCTTAAGATAGATGACATGTTGGGTGAACAAATTACAGCGGCGCAATTGATAAACGTCGAGAAAGCAATCATGCATATACTACTCACCTTAACACCTTTGAGATTTGATTGGGCATTACAACATTATACATAGACCGTAATCCAACTTCATCTATGACTAATAATCCACCTTCAGGTTATCATCCGAACCCCCTCCAGTATTAAGTTGCAAGCAACAGATAATTGCATTACGCATTGCGTGTAAAGTAAAAACTACGATTGTTCTATGAACAAAGGGTTGTTGTTTTCTCCCTAGTAGCAACAACACATCTAGTACCTTAGAGATTTCTGTCACTTCCCTAGATTACTAGAGGCATGAACCCACTATCGAGCATAAATATTAACTCTTGGAGTTGCTAGCATCTACTTGGCCAAGACAGCTACTAACAACAGAAAGCATGCAAGATCACAAATAACAAAGACATGATAGAATCAATAATCAATCTGAAATAGCATCTCAATATCCACCAGATCTCCGTAAACATAACATGTAGAATTACAAATAGATGATCTTGATCATGAACGGAGCTCACAAGATCTAAACATGATAGCAAAAAGGAGAAGAACCAGCCATCTAGCTACTACATGGACCCGTAGTCCAAGGATGAACTACTCACGGATCACACCGGAGGCTTGCATGATGATGAAGAAGGCCTCTAGGGTGAATTCTCCCCTCCGGCAGGGTGCCAGGTAGAGCTTCAGGTCCCTCCCAATCTAGGGATGGAGATGACGGCGGCTACAGACTCTTTTGTAGAATTTGGATCGGGTACTTAGGGTTTCTGTATCAGAGGCATCTTATAGGCGAAAGGGGAGGCCGAGGGGGTGCCCGAGGCGGCCAGACCACCCCCTGGCGCGGGCCAGGCCTAGCCACGCAGCCAGGTCGTGTGTCGGCCCTCTGGCCCCTCTCTATCTCGTATTCTGGCTCTATGTCCCCCTCGGTGAAAAACTGACTTTGGCTTTTGTCCCGTCCAATTCCGAGAATATTCATTTTCTGACTTTCCTCGAACCAAAAACAGCAGAAAACAAGCAGCTGGCACTGTGGCTCTTGTTAATAGGTTAGTCCAAGAAAGTGCATAGAAAGTACTCCAAAGTGTGGACAAAACATAAGAAAGTAGATAAAACCAAGCATGGAACATCAAAAATTATGGATACATTTGCAACGTATCAACATCCCCAAGCTTAACTCCTGCTCGTCCTCGAGTAGGTAAGTGATAAAAAGAAAGAATAATTTTTGAGGTGACATGCACCATCATAAACTTGATCAAAGTATTTGTAAAACATTGATAGCTGGGATCATAGTACTTCAACATAGCACGAAAGACAAAGTTCTAACAATAAGACAAAGCAACTATGTTGCAACATGAAAAGGCACAAACAAAAGATTCATGAATAACAATGCTTCGCAAGACGTTTGTTTGTTTCACATAAAGAAAACATAGCATAGTGACATTCAGCTTGTCCCTCATAGAGTAGCAAACATAAATGCATAGGACACCTTCAAAGTTCATAAGAGTGACTAGATACAAATAGTTTAAGAACAAGCAATATCAAAGTTATGCATCAATCAACAAGTCTTGGGACAATGCACATAGAACTAAGAATGGCCACTATGCTCTCAAAGTAGGTGCATAAAGATAGAAGGTGGAGACTCAACATAAAAGTAAAAGAAAGGCCTTCATAGATGGAAGAGGGATTCAAGTTTCATAAAGAGCTTCCAAAAATTATGGTACTTCTTAGCTTTCAGCTCCCATTGCCCCTATCATAAGCATCTTTAGGTGATTAAGGTTAAAGTGACACAACTAAGAGGATATGCTTGACAAGTTATAAGCCAAAATCTCATGCCCCTTACTTACGAAGACCGAACATCATGCTACTCAACTTTAGTCACAAGTAAGCTCTTGTCATTGTAAGTACATATGTATCATAGAGAACCGCCAACAGGGTACCCCTTGCACATGATATAGGAGCTATCCCATAATCAAAATGACAAGGCAAGCAGACAATGAGCATCTCAGTGATCTTTTTGTTTGCTATTTGCATAGGTTGTTATTGAGGATGCTTCATAGAGTGCTCATTATAGTTATGCTGCAAGTTTCCACCATGATTAGGCATGGATTAGGCTAGCGGCCCAGGCATTTCTCTAACACAAATACAAACTCCATGATCTTACAAGTTCCCCTTTTATTTCACACCGCCGGGATCCATAAGCAAAAGAACATGATATCAACTAGGTACAATGTACAAGTGCAATGTATAAAGCGTTCCCCATGATACATGGTTCTGCTAACTTCAACTTATAAAGCGCAAGCATATACGCAACAAAGATGGACGCAATGGTTCAAGTTTATTAAGTGCAAGAAAGTAAAGTGTGCCATCAAGTTCGTGAGAGCTTTAATCACTAGTTTTTTCATAACAAGTTTAATTCGGACGGTAGATAAAAACATGAATATACTTGGAATAGCAAATGCTAATAGGTAGGTATGGTGGAATCTTTGGAATAACTTGGTTTTAGGAGTTGGATGCATGAGTGGAACTCATACTTGGTTATGGAAGCTAGCAAAAGACTGGGAGCGACCAACTAAGAGAGCAATAATTGCCATAATCATGCAGAGCGAGAAACCATCATTAATCAAAGCATAAAGTGATACTACAAGTCGAAAACTAAAGAATCATATAGGCTATGGTGACTTGGGATAGTCATAACATGGTGTGAGCATGCGCCAAGTCAGCCCAAATAAAGCATCAAAGGAGAATACCACAATACTATGCTTTAATATGCTAAAACAACGCATGATTCTTTCAAAGGCACATTACACAATATCAATTGTTTATAACAAGTCATGCTACAATAAAGATCACTAAGCATAAAGCCAAAACAATATCAAGCATGGCATGACAAAGCATATGCCACAGTCAAAAACAAGCTCCTTTTACCACTTAAGCATGAACTTTTCCTACTCTTTTCCAATCCAAACCAATGCAAGAAAGAGGGGGTCCAACCAATTTATTCAGAAAACCAAGAAAACCAAGCAAACGATAACCGAAACGAAAAACGAAAAAGAAGATGCTCCAAGAACAACACAACTGTGCATGAAACAATAAAAATGAAGTGTTTGGAAGAAACCTGGGATTTTTATTGATGAAGAAGGAGATGCCTTGGGCATCCCCAAGCTTTGAAGCTTGTACCTCTTGAATATTTCTTGGGGTGGCACGGGGTGATATCCCCAAGCTTGAGATTTAGTCCATTCTTCATCTCATTACATCATCCTCTCTATACACCTGAAATTTTTCCTTCATACACAACTTCACACAATCTTTATTAGCAACATTAGTGCACTCAAGATAATAAGTCTTTGGGTTCAGTTTCAAAACCAATAAAACTTCCATTAAAACACAAGCTACTGTAGCACTTCACTCAAAAAGCTCAATTCCCCAAAAGAACTCAAAAAGGAACCAACAAGAAGCAAATGCAAATAATGGCAGAAATCTGTCAAAACAGACCAGCAGGTAAAAACCAATTTTTTCGAAGACCTTCTGTTGCTCAAATCAAAAAGTGTTGAACTAAAGAAAGTTAGATAACAACCTGGGGCAGAAGAAAAAAAATTCACGCCTCAAAACAATGTACAAAGATTTTACGCGAATTTTTACGGTGAAGCACAAAAATCTGTTTCGGGACAGCAAATTTCCCAATCATTACTTCTATCTCATTAGAGGTTACTCTTGGCACAAAAAGCAAATAAAAAGGATAAGGAGCAATTATTACTGAAGTAATAACTTCCAAGACTCATCTAAAACTTTTGGGTTATCTCCCAATAAGTACTTTTCTTTAACGCCTTTAAGTTAGGCATAAGAAGCAAGAAAAAGAATCAAGTATTCTCATATGAAGAAGCATGAAAACCAAATTTCTTGCCCTTACCTCTCTTACTTTTTTTCTTAACCTTGGGGAACATATGATTGTTTGGTGGAGAAGCAAAGTGCATGGTGCCCTTTTCGACATCTATTATTGCTCCAAGGAGTCTCAATAGGGATCTTCCAAGTGTAATTTGTCCTTTTCCTACACATTCAATAACAAGATAATCAGTTGCATTTTCCCTAGGATCTTTGTAAACACTCCTTCAGCTATTCCAATTGGTGATATTGTGGCATTATTAATAAGAAATATTTCTTCTCCCCCTTCAGAAAGTCCCCAAAGATTCAAAGATTCATAGATATCTTTAGGCATAAGACAACATTCAGACATGATATCACATCGAGCATGAAAAGTTTCATTATGTATAGCAATCTTTACTGTGGGAAGCCATTTTGAGGGTTCATAATTTATTGGAACATAGTCATGATGCTCTCTAAGTGTATTATAGCAATCTTTCAAACTAGCAGTGCTGGTCTCAAGAGTATTCAATCTAGCAAATATGTTTATGAAGGAAGAATCAGATTTGCTAGGCAAGTTGTAAGTAAGACCAACTCCTTTATGGCATTAAAAGGATCATCCTCGTTGCATTGGAGGAAATCTCCTCCCACAACAGCATCCAAAGCATAGCTATAGCAAAGAGCAATTACAAGGTAAAAACTGCTAAGGAACAAGCTTTGAGTCATTTTAGGTTCAGTTTTTTCATGTAGATCAGAGATTCTAGACCAAGCTTCTTTGAAACTCTCTTCAATTCCTTGTTTAAAAGTGAAAATCATTTCCTCAGGTGACATAGTGATTGGAGCAATGCTAGACATAATGGCAACTTAAGATAGGAACTAATTTTTTTGTGTTTTTAATAAAGAAAGCAAACTAGTAAAACTAATTTTTGTGTGTTTTTGATAAAGAAACAAGCAAACCAAGCAGAAATAAAATAAGCAAAACGAAAATAACAAAGTAAAGAGATTGGTTATGAGGGACTCCCCTTGTGAAGATGTCCTTGACTCCCCGGAAACGGTGCCATAAAAAGTCCTTGATGGCCCAAAATATCTCGAGCTCGTTGGGGAACCCCAAGAGGAAGGTATGATGAGCACAACAGTAAGTTTTCCCTCTGTTATGAAACCAAGGTTATCAATCCAGTAGGAGCAAGGAAACACCTCCAAGGTGTTGCTAGCTAGACTTTGGCAGGGCGCAATACCGGCGCCAATAGCAACATGGAAACCTGCACAACAAAACCACAGAACTATTGGGTCCGCAACATAGAAAACAAAATTTTTCCTACGATGAGAACTACACGCCAAGATCTATCTACTAGGTACAAAGCAACGGGTGGACATACATCCAACGAGAACTTACCCTCGAAGACAACGAGTTTTATTAACGAGTAGGAACTCGTGGTTGATGTAGTCGTACACTTGCCGATCTCAAGTTCATTAGGAAGTCCGAGCGCCGCAACTCAGCAGCGCATCCATACAAGCACACACATTCAAGCCACCGGACAACCTCCACCTCCTCGCTCTAGTGATCTAGCGGAAGCAGCAGCTCCTTCTAGACAAAATGCAATCGGGAACATGTATCTCGCTAATCCGAGACTACCGAGGGTTTAACTCATCAATGCCCATTGTTATGGACTTGGGTTTTGGAGAAGGAGGGAGCGCTAGAGACATCTATCGGCTAGCAAACAAGCACACAGGGGACAAAGATTTACCCAGGTTCAGGCCTCGTAGAGGTCCCTACTCCTGCTTGTCTACTCGTGGAATTATCAAAGGAATCGAAGATTACAATGGTGCATAGATGTGATTTGGCGAGGGTTGTGGAAACTAGGGTTGCGTGTGTCCTCCTCGCTACCCCTCCTAGCCTTTATATAGATAGGCTAGGTCTCGGGTAGCAGGTCGAGTCAGTTACAAATTAGGGTTTTTCCCCTTCAAACTTTCTATCTTTAGCTTCTTCTTGTTCTTCAAGCAATCGAGAGTCCATAGGTTACTCGAGTCCTTCATTTGGGCCTTGGCGACACCGTGGGCCTTTACGTATTTAGACCGTATATACCAAGCTCGAGTAACTGTAGGGTATACCCATGTCAGTAGCCCCCGAGTGTCCAGTGGAATCGCAGATTCGACTGGGGACTTTTTGAAGTCTTTCAAGTGCATGGAATGAGTACATTTTCGACTGCTTTGTTTGTGTCATAGGGATTGTTGATGTGCGTGCCTGATATAACCGAAGTATCGGTATCAGTTAACCACCTTAGGGTGAAACAACGCAATCTACTCGAACTCGAGTCCCCGAACTCGAATCCGGAAAAGTGCTGGTGTAACTCGACTCAAGCCGCGGAGGTCTTACAAGAGTCGAGTTCCAGTTATATGGGTGTGAGCACTCAACGCGTCCGTCAAGGCATATTCATCGTACCTGTAGGCATGGATATATTTCTGGTAGTGTGTAGCTAATGCGTTGCCAGGCCTTATTCAGGTCTTACCTTCACGCTGTAAGCGCGACATCCAAATTTTATCATCGCGGAGACGATTCGGGTGACCCAGGAGACGCAGTATCTTTGTGGGGAAAATTATAAGCGGTGTCGCCATGAGCTTCGAGTGTGGATGTTATCAACACACAGTTTTTTGTACAAATAATCATAGGGTGCACGACCAACGGTCCCTATGTGAGTAGCCCCGAGTGCCTGGTCGAGTCGAAGACTCAAGCAGGGACTAAAGAACTTTTGTGACTGCTGTCGTGTTTTGTTTGCTTGTTTCAGTCGAATTTGTTTCCGGCGTTCCCTATGGGAGTAACCCATGTCCATAATCGAACCGTATTTCGAGTGGTTGGGTTTGCTTGTGATTGTCCATGTTCCTGTAAAAAGAAAAAAATCATAGGGTGCGCGACCAGCTCTCCCTATGGGAGTAGCCCCCGAGTGCTTGGTGGAGTCGAAGACTCGAGCAAGGACTAAAGTAGTCGAAGTCTTCTGCTGCGTAGCTTTGATGACGTCAGTGCTGGCGATTTCATAACCTCAGTTGCCCGCGTGAGCGAGTTTGACGAGACGTGACGAGCAGTGGGCCCTACTCTCTGACTTTGATTTGACTAGGCGTGCGTAATCTTATTTTAACTGCGCCTCCTCGATTTCCACGCGTAATGGGAGTAGTGGAGGGACGGTTCACGCTTCCACTCCTCCATGTGTCCAGCACGATGCTTGCCACGCATCCAGTAGGGTTTTTCTGAGCCGTTGGATTGCATCTTCCAGGGGTTAAGTAGCGGCGTTACGACGGTAATTTTCTCATCTGCTCTCATTCATCATCTGCTTCCATCGCCATTGCTGCTACTCCTCTGCTTTCTCTGCACTCGTCTCGTTCACGATGCTGGACCAGCTCCTCTCTTTCCCAAGCTACTTCCTTCGGTCGCATCGCCGCCGCGCAATGGGGAAGAAGAAGGGAGGTGCTGCGGCCGATTCCGCGGACACCGCTGCGTGGCGAGGAAGAAAGGCGGCTCCGCCGCTGCGGGCACCAGCACCACCGCCGGTGGGAAGAAGAAGGGCGCGGGCACCTGCGTCATGAATGGTGCGTGGCGCCCTTCCATCATCTAGTCATCATCTCCGTCTTCTTCGCCAAGACAGAGTACTGTCCGCCGCAGTCGCCAACGCACGCGTCCCCGGCGGTGAGACAATTCCTGCTCCTCCCGCTGGTTTTCGAGTGATGTTTTTAGCATTGGTTTCGTATGTTAATGGTAGAACTAGGTATGGAGATACCGACGATCAAACCTCGGATAAGTAGAGTATCGCATGACAAAGGGAATTGGTTTCGTATGTTAATGGTTCTATCGATCACGAAGTCATCGTTGAGTATGTGGGAGCCATTATGGATCTCCAGATCCCGCTAATGGTTATTGATCGGAGAGGTGTCTCCATCATGTCTGCATATTCACGAACCGTAGGGTGACACACTTAAGGTTCGAAGTTGTTTTAAGTAGATATGGAATGTGCGTTGGAGACCGAATGTTGTTCGGAGTCTCGGATTGGATTCAGGACGTCACGAGGAGCTCCGGAATTGTCCGGAGAATAAGATTCATATATTGGGGATCATTTTCTAAGTTAGGAAATGTTCCGGAGTATTTGTATGGGGATTCTAGAAGGTTTCGGAATGTTCCAGAAGGTTCTGGAAGATTTCTTGGAGTTTACTTAAAAACCAAGAAAGGATCAAGGAATCCTTGTGGGGTAAGACAAGGATTCATGGGGGAGTAGGACTCTCCCCCCACCTCCTTGATCCGCCGACCAAGGGAGAGGGGAGTCCTACAAGGACTCCACCTCCCCATGGCACCTCCCTCCCATAAATAGAGGGGGTGGAGGCGCCACCCCTTGCCCCCTTCGACTCCAAACCCTAGCCGCCTCTCTCCTCCTCCTTCCCTCTGCTCTAGCTTAGGCGAAGCCCTGCAGAATTCTCTACTCCACCACCACCACCACGCCGTCGTGCTGCTGGGATTCCGTGGAGAGATCTACTACCTCCGCTGCTCGCTGGAACGGGGAGAGGAAGGTCTGCTTCGACTCCGCACGTGTGACCGACTGCGGAAGCGCTGCCGGAACGCGGCGCCGGAAGGATCGTCTACTCGATCTTGAGATCGGCAAGTGATCGACTACATCAATCACGAGATCCGAATCTCGTAACGCTTTCGGATCTACAAGGGTTAGTATAGATCTATCTCGTTGCACATGTCTAATAGATTAGATCTTGGCTTTTATCTAGATTAGATCTGGGTTTTGTTCGTTCTTGCGGTAGAATTTTTTTGTTTTCCATGTTACGAACCCATCAGTGGTATCAGAGCCGTATCTATGCGTAGATCTGTTGCACGAGTAGAACACAATGGTTTTGTGGGCGTTGGTGCTCGTGCCATCTTTTGCTTTGTGTACTTTGCATCTTGCGGTATGGTGGGATGAAGCGGCTCGGGCTAACCTTACATGTCATCGCACATGAGACTTGCTCCACGCTTGACGTGTAAATTGCTTTGCACAAGTGGCTTTGCGGGTGTCTATCTCTCTCACCATAGTATAGATCCAATTTACACTTTGCAACTTGATAGCACTTGTATCAACGTTGTGGTTCAGTTTCGTAGGTAAGATCCGTTCTTATTCGAAAGCCTCAAGCCACGTAAAACATGCAAAGAAAATTAGAGGCGTCTAACTTGTTTTTGCAGGGGTTTTGTGATGTGATATGGCCATCATGTGATTGTGATTATATTTGATGTATGCAATGATCCTTGTTGTAATATGGCAACCGGCAGGAGCCTAATGGTTGTCTTCAATTCTGTTAAGACCTGCGTGTCTATTCATCTTGTAATAGCTTTGTTCCAAGTAGTTGTAATAGTTGCTAGTGATGATGGACAACCATGAAGCGGCGCCACTGACCTTGACGCCATGCTGGTGATGATGGAGATCATGTCCGTGCTTTGGAGATGGAGATCAAAGGCACAAGAAGAAAGGGCCATATCATATCACACCAATTATGAATTGCCTGTGATGTTAATCCTTTATGCATCTTGTATTGCTTAGATGGCGACGGTAGCATTATAAGATGATCCCTCTCACTAAATATCAAGTAATAAAGTGTTCGTCCTTAGTTGGCACCGTTGCTAAGACTCGTCGTTTCGAAGCATCTCGTGATGATCGGGTGTGATAGACTCTACGTGTGCATACAACGGGTGCAAGCCAGATTTGCACATGCGGAAACTAAGGTTAACCTTGACGAGCCTAGCATGTACAGACATGGTCTCGGAACACGGAATACCGAAAGGTAAAGCATGAGTCATATGGATGATATGATGAACATGTTGATTGTTCGCCTTTAAAGCTACATCATCTCACGTGATGATCGGACTTGGTGTAGTGGATTTGGTTCGTGTAATCACTAAAACAACTCGAGGGATGTTGTTTTGAGTGGGTGTTCATTTGTAATTTGGATTAGTCAAACTCAATTTATCATAAACACAATCAAAGTGAATTTGCATAGTTTGTTGTAGTCATTGGCATCCGTTCACCACCTTACGCTTAGTTATAGTTGAGATAGTGGAACTATAGAAATTCTGGATATTTAATTTACGAACTGGTATCGTATTGTTTTGAATGTCAATTTAAAGTTTATAAGTCCTATTGCAAACTTTCAGCAAACTCTATTTACTCCATGAAGTTTAATAAGTAGTATTAAATCAAGAGTAAGAATTCCAATGTTAGTATCTAAAGTATCATGTTTGCCTCCATGATTATTGATATTCAAAAGGTTGTTTTAATATCAAGATTATATTGGAGCTGAAAATTGTTTCAGAAACCATCATGTGTGAAAGATATTGTGATATCTAAAACAATGTTTTTGGTTGCATTATGATAGAGTATAATTTAGCAAAATACATGTTCTCATATTATATGAGAATTTGTGAAGGATGGAGATGCTAGGCATCCGAATCTACCAAAAAGGTTTTGGGAACTGATATTATATTCGCGATTCTTCCTTATAGGCTATAGTAGCTTGATCATGAAAGTTGTCATGATAAGGATGAATAGAAGATGTAAGTAAAATGTTTACTACACTAAAAGATTACTAAAGAATGGATTTTTGAAAGAACACCAAACATTTGATGATGGTGATCCACCTCAAAGTGCAAGTCCAAAGGTATTAGTAGTTGACTATATACGCTTTGTACCATGTGTCATGTTGATGACACCACTATTGATGTTGATAGATTCTTTTAAAAGAAAAGGAATTGCTGAAAGAGAATCTATAAAATATTTGGCAGAAAATAAAAGGTTGGAGATGTCCAACTTAGGCATATAGAAGATATACATGTTATGGTTGTATTCCTTGCTTGTTAAACAATGTGGTTCTCCGGTATTGGATACCGAATTGGTTGGTATGAAGTGTCATACAGGACACCACAATTCATGAACTGCAATGGCCTAAGTAACTAGCAAGAGAAAATGTGATGATGTTCATCGAAAACAAACAAAGGGTTGTTGTGTTGCTCGCTAACATCAAAGCTTGCCTTCAAGATTTGTTTCAATAATTGTTATTTTGATCAGGTATTATGACGACAAAAGGTTGTTCAAATAATTACCATATTTCCATAATAGATGGATAATATACAAGTCTGGTAGGAGAAATAACGACCATAAAACTAATGCTAAAATGTCGCAAGACAAATGATTGAAAGATCACTTGCGAAGTGACATCGCCGTTTAAATTATATTGAAAGGATATATGAAGAAACTCCATGTTGATGGATTTTTGGAGTCTTTGATTTGGATCAAATGACGCTTGTGATACTTTCCTGGAGATAATTAAAACTCCGTTCGTAGGCCAAAAGAGGAACGGACGACTAACTGATTGGAATTTGTACATATTGATGTATATAGTCCATTATGTGTAGTCGTGGGCGATGGATTTCAACTTCATATGCTTTCTCCGAAAATTTGAGTGAATATATCTGTATATTTACTTAATAAGGAGGAAGTATAAAAACATTTGAAAAATGTTCAAAGACTTTCAAGATGAAGTGGAAAATCATTGTAACAAGAAAATAAAAGAGTTTATGATTGGATCATAAAGAAAGATATTTGAGTTACAAGTTTAGCAAAACACCTAAGATTTGAGGAATCGTTCCATGGATTTGCATTTCCCAAAACACCATAGGAGTATGGAGTGTTCAAGATATGTAATGAAACCTTGTTTGACATGGTAAGATCAAAGGTGTCATTTATAAAACTGCCATTATATATTAAAGATTAAAGCTTTAGTGACTACCGCTTTTACACTGAAAAGAGCTCCATCGTGATCCGTTGAAATGACACCATATGAGTTATGGTTTGGGATAAAACCCGAATTGTCTTTTCTTAAATTTTGGTATGCTATGCATAAGTAAAATATTTACAACCAAAGTCGGATAAGCACGTCTTTGTAGGTTATTCCAAAGAATTTGTTGGGAATTTCTCCATAACGCCGAGGACAAAAGAGTTTGTCGCTTGGAACGTCAAGTTTCTTGAGAAGGAATTTTTCGTGAAAAGTTAAGTGGGAGGACAATAGAACTTTGATAAGGTTATTGAACCTTAGCTATATGTGCTAAGTAGCGCAGCGCCGGAAAATGTCCCGGTGGCGGCCACAATGCTCATGGCTCTCGTGATTACAAAAGGTGTGATCTCGGAGATTAGAGTTCCTATAGAACCGTGTGGGTCGGTAAGAATCAAATAGTAAGATTTGATAAGCAAGTCGTTATTGTTTTGACAATGATGAACCGACTACATGCAAAGAAGCGATGATGGGCCCTGACTCCATAAAATGACTAGAAGTCATGGAATCCGTGATAGTATCCATACACGAGAAATCATGTTTCTGAACTTAGAAGACCCTCCGGAAAGGCGTGAAGCCTATCGGTCGTGTTTGGATCTATAAAGAAATAGACATGGATGTTTCAAATCTATGAAATAGTCGACATGTCAGAAAGAGTTTACGACAATGTTCAAGGAATTGACTATGATAAGATTTGATCTTTCATAGCGATATTTAGTCTGGACCGATTAATGTAGCAACCACTACATATATTTTGGTATATGGTAGTTGAACAAACAAAACAAGTTCTTATAATAGAATGGTTACCTAGGATGTGTACATGACACGATCCAAAGGGTTTTGTTAATTCAAAGGATGCTAAAAGAGTATGCAAAACTTCAATGGTTGAAGTGAGCATCGCGGAGTTGGAATCTTCAGAGACAATGAAGATGTTTGCATTTTGCAAGAAATTATGTGGGAGCGCTAAGACATATTTCTAATACATTATGTGAAAGACATATTGTTGATTAGAAATAATGTATCTTTTATTGACACATGTTAAGAATTTCATTTCGATGAAAGACTTAGGCATAACTCAAGAATTAGGCATCAATGTCTATATGGATAGATTGAGGCGCTAATATGGTTTTGCCAAATGTACATAGATAAGATGTTGAATGAGTTCAATATGGAAACAACAAGAAAGATTCTTGACGCACGGAAAGAACTAAATCAAGATTCAAGTGTGTTGACACGAGATTCAAGTGTTTTGACACTTGGTGAAATCACAAGAATATTTTGATCAATCATTCTTTGAGATGTACACATCCAGATATGTCCTATGCTCTAAATGTTATGAGCATATACCAGAATGATTCATAAGATGATCATTGGACAATAGTAAAGATATTCTTATGAGCTTTGGAAGAACTAAGAATATATCATGTATAAGTGACAAATAGTTAAAGGTAGTTCATTGTAAAGTGTTACATTGATACTAGTTTTGTCACAAGATACAAATTAAATTTATCTCAATTTAGACTATGGGTGGCACAATATAATGGAAACGATGTTCCATGATGGATTTGGATGAGTTCCAAAGTTGAGATATTGTGACGGATACTACAACAAAAGGCTAAGTATATAACTGCTATAGTAGCAGCAAAGGAGGGCATTTGTGTTAAGTAGGTTGTTATCAAACTAGGCGTGGTTCATAGCGGGATAATACTATGAAGATACATTGTACGACAATTGTATCAACATGATTTAATCCCAAGGAACTAAAGGTCTCACCAAAGGACCAAATTTATACAATGCCATCTCATTGGAGAATGAGTAATGCGTAGAGACGCAAGGACATGCAAATACACATGGACCTGGAAGTGTCAGATCCGAAGATTATGTTTACCACTAGTAATAGTGTCTATACAACACCAGAAAGCCATAGGTGTTGAATGCACAAGTTTTTTAACTAGATTATTGACTCTAGTGGAAGTGGGAGACTGTTGGAGATATGCCCAAGAGGCAATAGTAAAGTGGTTATTATTATATCTTTATGTTTATGATAAATGTTTACATCCCATGCTATAATTGTATTAACTGGAAACATTAATACTTGTGTGTTTTGTAAACATAAAAGAGTCCCTAGTAAGCCTCTTGTTAAACTAGCTTGTTGATTAATGGATAATCATGGTTTCCTGATCATGGACATTGGATGTCGTTAATAACAAGATCATATCATTAGGAGAATGATGTGATGGACACACACCCGTAGTAAGCATAGCATAAGATCAAGTCATTAAGTTCGTTTGCTATAAGCTTTAAAATACATAGTAACCTAATCCTTCGACCATGAGGTTATGTTAATCACCATCACCGGATGGGTACTTTGATGACATCAAACACCGCTTCATAACTGGGTGGTCATCAAGGTGTCATTGGGTATTCTGAAAGTATGTGTCGAAGCGCATGGACCAAGATTGGGATTTGTCCATCCATATGACGGATATATATGCTCTGGGCCCTCTCGGTGGAATGTCATCTAATTAGCTTGCAAGCATGTGACTGGGTCACAAGGGATGACATAACATGGAACGAGTAAAGAGTACTTATCAGTAACGAGGTAGAACTAGGTATGGAGATACCGATGATCAAACCTCGGATAAGTAGAGTATCGCATGACAAAGGGAATTGGTTTCGTATGTTAATGGTTCTATCGATCACGAAGTCATCGTTGAGTATGTGGGAGCCGTTACGGATCTCTAGATCCTGCTGATGGTTATTGATCGGAGAGGTGTCTCCATCATGTCTGCATATTCACAAACCGTAGGGTGACACACTTAAGGTTCGAAGTTTTTTTAAGTCGATATGGAATGTGCGTTGGAGACCGAATGTTGTTCGGAGTCTCGGATTGGATTCGGGACGTCACGAGGAGCTCCGGAATTGTCCGGAGAATAAGATTCATATATTGGGGATCATTTTCTAAGTTAGGAAATGTTCCGGAGTATTTGTATGGGGATTCTAGAAGGTTTCGGAATGTTCCGGAAGGTTCTGGAAGATTTCTTGGAGTTTACTTGAAAACCAAGAAAGGATCAAGGAATCCTTGTGGGGTAAGACAAGGATTCGTGGGGGAGTAGGACTCTCCCCCCACCTCCTTGATCCGCCGGCCAAGGGAGAGGGGAGTCCTACAAGGACTCCACCTCCCCATGGCGCCTCCCTCCCATAAATAGAGGGGGTGGAGGCGCCACCCCTTGCCCCCTTCGACTCCAAACCCTAGCCGCCTCTCTCCTCTTCCTTCCCTCTGCTCTAGCTTAGGCGAAGCCCTGCAGAATTCTCTACTCCACCACCACCACCACGCCGTCGTGCTGCTGGGATTCCGTGGAGAGATCTACTACCTTCGCTGCTCGCTGGAACGGGGAGAGGAAGGTCTACTTCGACTCCGCACGTGTGCCCGACTGCGGAAGCGCTGCCAGAACGCGGCGCCGGAAGGATCGTCTACTCGATCTTGAGATCGGCAAGTGATCGACTACATCAACCACGAGATCCGAATCTCGTAACACTTTCGGATCTACAAGGGTTAGTACAGATCTATCTCGTTGCACATGTCTAATAGATTAGATCTTGGCTTTTATCTAGATTAGATCTGGGTTTTGTTCGTTCTTGCGGTAGAATTTTTTTGTTTTCCATGCTACGAACCCATCAGTTCCTCCATTTGATGCTACTAACCCTCCTCCCGAGGTATAGTTGTGCTACGCAGTAGCTAAGTTTGTCCATTGCTTCTCTGTTGTTTACTTGCTTTTTGCTGAATTTGTTGTCTGTATGCAGGATTGGGCGGTGTCACCTTGTATGCCCCCTCTTCCTGAGGGGATTATCCCTCGCGAAGCCTTGGAAGAGGATGAGTCGGAATCTACCGTCCCATCTGATGTGGAGAAGGAAGCCCCCGAGTACGGTAGTCTGAATACTCGCAAGCGTTCGCGAGCGAGGATTCCGATGCGTCGTCTCCTTCGACTCCAGAAGGTACGGGTGCTGGTGCGGAGTCGCCGATTCCTGCCGTTCCTGTGAGCACCGTGGCACCATCTTCTCGCAAGAAGATGCGATTGCCCAAGGAGTCTTCGTCAGAGTCGGGGGAAGCCACTTTTGACTTTGACAAGTTTGATTGGTAAGTTTTCTGGTCGATTTGTTCTTCTCTGTTTCGCCCTTGTTGGCTCATCTCTGGGTTTGCCCTTTCTTGATGTGTTTTTTGTCTTGCAGTCAAGAGGCGTCGTCATCTTCTGGCGACGTCCAATTTTTGAAGGAATCAGGAGTCGTGACTGATACGTCCATTTTGCATCACTATTCTATGTCTTAATTCACTATTATTCATTGATATATTTCGTATTGAGAGGTGATACTTATGTTATTTCATCTGTTTTTGCATGGTTGATGACTTTTGGAGCATGGACCGCTGCAGTCAGGATTCTGATGGAAAAGGTGTTGTTTGGAGGAAAAATTCGCGAAGATCAGAAAATCCGGGAAAATATACGGAAAATCCTATTTTTCCAGAAGACTAAGGATGCCAGAAGACGGAGTGGAGGTGGGCCACAGGGGGCCCACACCACCCCATGGCGCGGGCAAGCCTAGGTCGCGCCTGGAGGTGGTGTGGCCGCCCTGGCCCACTCCAGCCTCTCTCCTCTGGCGTATATCATCCCCACGAAACCCTAAGACTCGGGGAGCGACCACAGAAAGATTCCGCCGCCTCTGCGGGGCGAAAAACACCGAGAGAGAAAGATCTCTCCGGCAGACAGATTTTTGCCGGGGAAATTCCTTCCCGGAGAGGGGAGATCGTCGCCATCAACACCACCATCAAGCTGGACTTCATCGGGATCATCATCATCATCACCACCATCATCACCATCAGCACCCTCATCACCATCTCCATATTGCTGTAACAATTGGTTGAATCTTGTTATAGTTCATAGGGGAAACTTTCCCGGTGTTGATTACTCTTTGTAGTTGATGCTATTAGGTGAACCATTGAATTATTGTTTATGTTCAGATTGTTATACATCATTATTCCATCTCTGATCATGATCCATATAATGTCTTGTGAGTAGTTTGTTTTGTTCTTGAGGACATGGGAGAAGTCTTGTTGTTAGTAGTGGAGTTGCGTTGAGAAATATTCAATAGATTGTTATTTAAGTTGTGGTGTACTTCTTCTAGTGGTGTCATGTGAACGTTGACTACATGACACTTCACCTATAAGGGCCTAGTGGAATGCATTGTGTATTTGGCTACTAATCGTAGGGGTTGCTGGAGTGACAGAAACCTGAACCCCCGTTAGGAAACCATTGCACAAGGGACATAAGGGTCTTAGAGTTTAAAGCTGTGGTTAGGTTTCTACCTTAATTACTTTCTTGTACTTACAGATGTTTGTAAGGGGTATAATCACAAGTATGTATTAGTCTTGGATGGGGCGGTACATTAGCACAGGTTCACCCACACAACACTTAGCAAGCTAAAGAAGATTAATCGACTATATGAAGCGAAAGCACTTGACAGTCTTCCCATGTGTCCTTGAGAACGTTTGGTCATCTTAAGAAATACAACCGGCTTGTCCTTTGCTGCATAAAGGATTGGGCCACTTGCTGCATTTATTCCTACTGTCTTTTATTTACTCGTACTTTGTTTATTTGCTTTATCGAAAACCCCTAAAAATCCGTTTGCTAAGTATTTTCAAAGAATTCCTGATCCATACCACTAGCCAGCACCTTCTGCTCCTCGTTGGGTTCGACACTCTTACTTATCGAAAATACTACGATACACCCCCTATACTTGTGGGTCATCAAGACTATTTTCTGGCGCCATTGCCGGGGAGTGAAGCACTATTGGAGAGTGGATCTGGTAAAGGAAACTTCTACTATGAGTTTTGTTTACTTCTGCTAGTTGCTTTATTTTCATTATGGATAATTCGCTGTGTTTCTTATTTGATAATGCTACAACCGCTGCTAAGGTAGTAGATAAGCCACCACCTGCTGAGAAAGATGTTTTCAAAATACCTACAAGAATTATTGATCATGTTATGGATAACTACTATGTTGGGGATGGAACTGTCCACGCCGGTGATCATTTACTCTTTATACACGAATTATGCGGGTTGTTCAAGTGTGCATGTATTACTACAGATCAAGTTAAGAAGAAGTTATTCTCATTATCACTGAAAGGAAGAGCTGAGGACTGGTATAAGCTGCTGAAGAATGGTCAAGCTCTGGAATGGGAGGAAATAGTGCCTCTCTTTTATTCAAAGTTTTATCCTCCTAGTGAGATTCATAAAGATCGGAATCAAATATACAACTTTTGGCCTCTTGATGGAGAGAGTACAACTCAAGCTTGGGGGAAATTGAAGTTACTAATGCTCAAATGTCCCATTCATGAGCTCCCTAACAATATTATTATCAACAACTTTTATGCAAGGCTCCCTCTGCATGACAAGGATTTATTGGATGCTTCTTGTGCTGGATCATTCACTCGCATGGAAGAAGAAGTTAAATGGGATCTTCTGGACCGTATTCAAGACAATGCTAAAGCTTGGGAGAATGACAAAGGTAGAAAGTCAGGTATAAATTATGATTATGAATGCATTGAATCTTTTATGGGAACTGATGACTTTCAAAATATTAAAAATGCTTATGGTCTAGACTCTCAAGCTATTGCTTCTTATTTTAAGGCTTTTGCTTCCTACATTGAAGTGCCTAAAAAGAAGTGGAATAAGTATCATGAACCTTATAAAGATGTTGCTAAGAGTGTTTCTGCAAGAAATACTGAAGTTTATACTGCTAATCATGTTTTACTTAAACCTTATATTGAGAAAATGCCTTTCCCAGTTAAGGTAAAGGAACATTCTATGATGGCTAGTATGGTAGATGAAAGTATGAATAAAGCTATTGAACCTGATGAACAAATGGTTGATGAACCTATTGTAGCAAATGTGAAAGACTTTGTCACTAAGTATGAGGAAGAGGGACACCCTATCCTTTGTAAGGATACCTCTAATATTGTTTCACAAAGTAGTGTTATGAGAGCTAGTATTCCCGTTTTTTCTGTTAGAATAAGTGATCATTGCTATGATGGTCGTTGTGATAGCTATATTGTTAAGTTTATGCATGATACTGAAAGTTACTATGAGAGAGGGAAAAGTGTTCTTATGCATCTCAATAATATCAAGTTTCCTCGTTTTATGCTGAAAGTTTTTATGTTGCACTTCTTTTGCCTTCTTATGCAAGTTGCCTGTGGTTTCAATAACTTGTTTGCTTACAAAATTCCCTTGCATAGGAAGTGGGTTAGACTTGAATGTGTGTATGTGTTTTTGCTTCTTAATGCTCTCTTTCACTTCAATTCATATCCCTATGAGAGCTTCTTCAAAATTATCATGCCCATCTTAATGGCTATAAAGAAAGAGCTTTATGGGAGACAACCCAATTTGTTTTTGCTTTTAGTTCATTTTTGTTTCTTTGAGTCTTGGAAGTTATTACTTCGGTAATAACCGCTCCTTATCCGTTTTGTTTGGTTTTTGTGTCAAGATCAACCTCTAATGAGAGAGAAGTAAAATTTGGGGAAGTTGCTGTCCCGAAACAGATTTTTGTGCTTCACCATAAAAAATCGTGAGATATCTCTGTATGTCGGATTGAGCTATAATTTTTTGTGCTTCTGCCCCAGGTTGTTATTTAACTTTCGTTAGTTTTGCACTTTTTGATTGGAGCAACAGAAGATTTTCGAAAAATTAATCTTTACCTGCTGGTTTGTTTTGACAGATTTTGCCACTCTTGCATTTGCTTCTTTATTCGATTTCCTTTTTGAATTCTTTTTCGGTTTTCGGAAGGAGTTGCTACAGTAGCTTATGTTTTGATGGTTTTCAATTGAAGTTAGACTCAAAAAGGTTTTATCACTTCACTTATACTAATGTTGCTAATGAGAACTGTGTGAAGTTTTGTGTGAAAGAAATTTCCAAGAAGTGGAGACAATGGTGTAATAAGGAAGACAAAGGTTTTATGACTCCAATAATAAGAGTATGAAGATGAAGATATTGATGTTATTCAAGTGATGACTCCGGAAGAATCTACTAGATACCAAATTCAGAGACCTTCAGAGTCCGTTTCCAACTAGGTAACAGTTCTGGTAAGAAAAGTTCCGCGAAAATACAATCCAACTATATTTTGCAGTTTTCAGTCAATAAGGAAAGCTACGAAGAGAAAAAGGGACGGAAACAGAGCCAGGGTGGCCCACACCACCCCATGGCGCAGGCCCACCCCTGGCCGCGCCACCAGGTGGTGATGCCACCCAGGACTCCGCCTCCGACTCGTTTTCTCCCAGTACCTTCCTTTTGATGTGAAACTCCGTAATATGTAACCCCCCGGATCTTCCGAGGCTCGTATATCGTGTTTTTGTCGTGTTTTTGTTTCGATCTGTTTCTGCCAGGACATACTCTTTGAAGGTTTAGAAGCACAATGGTGTCCGCCAAGGATAAAGGGAAGGAACCTATGGAGGAAGACCTCCAAGACCCCGGGAAGGAGAAGGAGATCAAGAGTGAAGGTGAAGAGGAGCAAGGCCAATGTCCGCACACCGGCACTACCATTGCAAGCATTGGAGTGGTGGCAAATCCAGCCATTGGAGGGAAGCCTCCTCATCACCGTTCAGAGCCCTGGTCACTTCCTCCACGCACCAAGAATCCTTTCCACACCCTTATCCATGAGCATCAATACCAGAATATGCCCAAGGGGAAATTACCCTCCAATTGGGATTTGCCTCGTTCTAGCCATGGAGGAAAAGACGACTTCAAGGAGGAAGAGTGGGGAAAGAATAGCAAGAGCTGGAATTCTCAACACGACATGATTATGAGCCGCATTGAGCAAAATTCACAGCTGATTCGTAATCTCACTTTCAAGATTGAGGACTTGGGGAAACTTATCAGAGAGCCCATTGAGAGGATACCACCACCGCCAAAGGAGTAATTCGTCATCAGGTTTGGCATCCCCTTGGTTTGTTCCAAGCTTGGGGGAGTGCCGCGGTATCATATCACTATCTTCTATCTTTTTTACCTTATTAGTAGAGTCATATCATGAATAGAGGAGTTATTATGTAGTATGGTTTGCATTATGGAAGTGTCCCCTCTCTCGTTAGATATGTATCCCTTGGTGTGAGTTTCCGTTATGGAGTATTAATGAGAAGTTCTATCATTCACTCTTTTGCATAGCTTATGTTAGGTTTCAATTCGTGGTTATATGATTGATCTTGTTGTTAGTATTGGTAGCACTCTGGGATCATTGAGTTAATTTAGTTGGTTTTGGCAAACCTGGCTCGGTCAGTAGCAACACCTTTTTGAGAGTTGAAAAGAAAAAGATAGAAGTACTCTAGAGAACAAAATAATTTCATCGTCTTTCTTTCTTGATTTGCTCATAAGTCTAGTATTCTCTAGTTAAGATCTTTTGTGATTCCAAGGAAGATTGCATGTTTGTCTTTATCACTTGTATGTTTGTTTGTTTCCTTCAACTCTTATACTTGCTACCCAGCCTTGCTAGCCAAAAACCTGTACTGAGAGGGATTTCTTCTCGTGCATCCACCTCCTTTAAACCAAAACCCATGCCATCTGTGTCCACCATACCTACCTAGTAGCATTATTGCTATTCCAACTAAATTCTTGTTTTATCTACCTCCCAAATTAAACTTGTTATGCGAAAATTAGTGATTAAAGCTCTCACGAACTTGATGGCACACTTTACTTTCTTGCATTTAATAAACCTGAACCATTGTGAACTCTCCATGAAAGTTATATGCTTGCAAATTATAGGCTGGGGATTAGCAGAACCGTGCTGTCACGGGGAACGCTTTCAACACTTGTAAATATATACCCAGTTGATACCTTGCTCTTTTGTTTGCGGATGTCGTCAGTGTGAAATAAAAGGGGAGCTTGTAAGTCCATGGAGTTATGTATGTGTGTTAGAGAAACACCTGGGCCGCTGGTCTAATCCATGCTGACATGTTGGAAACCTGCAGCGTAACCATAATGATATCTATGAAGCATTCTTCTTATAAAAAAAAGAGAGAGATAGCTATTGAGAAAAAAGAAAAAAAAGAGAGATACTATGAAAAGAGGAAAGAGAGAAAAAAGCACCATTTTCCCATGGTAAATAAGAAGATTGCTGAGATACTCATTGTCTGCTTGCCTTGTCATTTTGATATGGGGATTCTTCCGTATCATCGGGCAAGGGGTACCCCGTTGGCGGTTCTCAATGATACGCACATACTTACGATGACAAGAACTTACCGGTAACTAAAGTTGAGTAGCATGAGGAGCGGCCCTCGTACTCAAGGGACTTGAGATTTTCAGTTTATAGTCTGTCAAGCATATAACTCAAATTGGACCTCACTTCCACCTTAATCACCTAAAGATGCTTATGATAGGGGCAATGAGAGCTGAAAGCTAGTAAGTATCATAATTTTTGGGAGCTCTTTATGAGACTTGCAATCCCTGCTTCCCTCTTTGAAGGGCCTTTCTTTTGCTTTGTAGTTGAGTCAGTAAACCTATTCCATTCTATCTCAGCAAGTATTTTGAGTTGTTGTGTTTCATTCATTCATATGATGATTTATTCAATCATGTCTTATGTTCCTCGTTTTGCACATTGCTCTTATCTTGATGTTTACTACTTTGAAAGCTATCATTGAAAAACCAGCTATTTGTGAACTCCAGCAAATTATCAACTATTCTTCGACCAAGAGTTAAGTTTGCCATTACCAATTATGATTTACTCTATGTATCTTTATTGTGTTTCCTTTACTCATTGCAAGTTGAGTTATATAATAGTGAGTTGTCTTGTATTATGATCTATGTATTTGATGAATGTGATGCTTCTTGTCCGTATTCTTTTATCGACTCTTCACTCCATAAACCTAAGGTCATGTTTATTGAGCTCAGTTTCGCTTGGGGACAAGCGAAGTCTAAGCTTGGGGGGAGTTGATACGTCCATTTTGCATCACTATTCTATGTCTTAATTCATTATTATTCATTGATATATTTCATATTGAGAGCTGATACTTATGTTATCTCATCTGTTTTTGCATGGTTGATGACTTTTGGAGCATGGACCGCTGTAGTCAGGATTCTGTTCGAAAAGGTGCTGTTTGGAGGCAAAATTCGCGAAGATCAGAAAATCCGGAAAATATACGGAAAATCCTATTTTTCTAGAAGACTCAGGATGCTAGAAGATGGAGTGGAGGTGGGCCACAGGGGGCCCACACCACCCCATGGCACGGGCAGGCCTAGGCCGCGCCTGGAGGTGGTGTGGCCGCCCTGGCCCACTCCAGCCTCTCTCCTCTGGCGTATATCATCCCCACGAAACCCTAAGACTCGGCGAGCGACCACAAAAAGATTCTGCCGCCTCTGCGGGGCGGAAAACACCGAGAGAGAAAGATCTCTCCGGCAGACAGATTTCTGCCAGGGGAATTCCTTCCTGGAGAGGGGAGATCGTCGCCATCAACACCACCATCAAGCTGGACTTCATCGGGATCATCATCACCACCATCATCACCATCAGCACCATCAGCACCCTCATCACCATCTCCATATTGCTGTAACAATTGGTTGAATCTTGCTATAGTTCATAGGGGAAACTTTCCCGGTGTTGATTACTCTTTGTAGTTGATGCTATTGAGTGAACCATTGAATTATTGTTTATGTTCAGATTGTTATACATCATTATTCCATCTCTGATCATGATCCATATGATGTCTTGTGAGTAGTTCGTTTTGTTCTTGAGGACATGGGAGAAGTCTTGTTGTTAGTAGTGGAGTTGCGTTGAGAAAGATTCAATAGATTGTTATTTAAGTTGTGGTGTACTTCTTCTAGTGGTGTCATGTGAACGTCGACTACATGACACTTCACCTATAAGGGCCTAGTGGAATGCATTGTGTGTTTGGCTACTAATCATAGGGGTTGCCGAAGTGACAGAAACCTGAACCCCCGTTAGGAAACCATTACACAAGGGACGTAAGGGTCTTAGAGTTTAAAGCTGTGGTTAGGTTTCTACCTTAGTTACTTTCTTGTACTTACGGATGTTTGCAAGGGGTATAAGCACAAGTATGTACTAGTCTTGGATGGGGCAGTACATTAGCACAGGTTCACCCACACAACACTTAGCAAGCTAAAGAAGATTAATCGACTATATGAAGCGAAAGCACTTGACAGTCTTCCCATGTGTCCTCGAGAACGTTTGGTCATCTTAAGAAATACAACCGGCTTGTCCTTTGCTGCATAAAGGATTGGGCCACTTGCTACATTTATTCCTACTGTCTTTTATTTACTCGTACTTGGTTTACTTGCTTTATCGAAAACCCCTAAAAATCCGTTTGCTAAGTATTTTCAAAGAATTCCTGATCCATACCACTAGCCAGCACCTTCTGCTCCTTGTTGGGTTCGACACTCTTACTTATCGAAAATACTGCGATACACCCCCTATACTTGTGGGTCATCAGCGACCTCAAGGGCCAAGAAAGAGGTCGAGCGCGCTCCTTCCCCTCCATTGGCGGCCCACTCCGGGCACAACTCTTCTAGTTCTCCTCATGCAGGGGAGCATCGAATGGTTGCCCGGATGACGGTACAACAGACATCTTCGGAGTCATTGGAGGATCATGTAAGTGTAGTTTTCTCCTTTTTAATGTTGCAGTCGATGTTATGTATTTCCTCTGCTGATTCCTTGTTGTGCGATAGCTCCTTGTGAAGGAAGCCGCGCACTTGGCGGAGCAAGTGCTTGCGATGGGCCGCCAGCATGCGATGTGGAGACGCGTCATCGCGTGGTTGAGAGTGAGTGTCCTGCACTTCTTCTTCTTCGTCTCCTTTTTGATATGGTCGACTGATAGTCAATCCCTTTCTGTTTGTAGCTGAACATAACGCCCTGCTGCGCAATGCTGCCACCATGGAGAAAACCCTCGCTACGGCTGTGAAGGTTCGTGATGAGGCAATCGCGGCGCATGACGAGGTGCAAAGGCACGAAGAGGAGCTGCGTGCTTCCTTTGCAGCCAGGGAAAAGTTGTTCGAAGAACAGCTTTTCCCAATCGCCAAGGCCCTCTCAGGTACTTTGCTTTGGATATCGTTGTCCTTCTCTACTCGACCTTTTGCCGTTGGTACTGATGTTTTCGTCCATGTGTGGATTTATGTACAGATGCTGGCAACTTGAGCTTCGACCCACAGGCCCTTCGTCGCGATGATGCTCTGGCGGGTGCATTGTCGGCAGTCGAAGACCGCAGCACCGCCATTCAGGATACGCTCTCCAAGGCCAAGGGTGCCCTCAGTAGCCTCCGAGAGGAGCTGATGCCCAAGGCGGAGCTAATCGAGAACATAGACGAGCTGGTGGAGTTACTCGCCGGGGGTGTGCCTTCCAGCTACAAGAACTCACTCCGCGCGGCTGGCGCGTCCATGTCGCTTGCCATGGTGCAGGCCCACGGAGTCGAGGTTGATCCTGCCACGGTGTCGAAGGCGATGCCTGTTAGCACGGACGGCCAGCAGGTAGTCTTTGCTCCTTTCGTGACTGGCTGTGGCAAGTATGGGCCTCAGTTGATAAATACTGTTGCAAAGTATTCCGAGGAGCTACACCGTGCCAAGAAGGCGGCGAAAGCGGCGGCATCAGGGGCTGGCGGAAAGTCAGTGGCATCTGACACTGCTACGGACTCGATGAAGCCCCCGAAGCCGTCGAATTCGAAGAAGCCAGTTGCTCCTTAGTTAGCTTTGTAATAGTTAATTAGTTTATGTCCTTTTCTTTCAGAACATGCCTGCTGGCGAGTGTATCTACTGATACTTTTGCTAGTCTTGAATGCACTTGAACCTTTTGTCTTTGTGTTGATTTGGTCGTCTTATTTGCTTCTATCTTGACTTGTGGTAGGGTACATCAAGTGATCCTTCGAGGGAAACTCAGGACTCGCCGCCTCTTGATGATACCGTGGCACCGCCGCGCTCTAGGGTAGATGAGTTGTCGCTGCTTTCGCGACTGCGTGACCGCGTGAAGCAGCTAGAGCGTGAGTTGCCCGTGCTCCGCGGTAACGCGGATGTATGGAAGTCGAAGGCGGAGAAAGCCGCCGCCCAAGAGCAGTATCTGCTTGGCGAGGTGACGCAGCTGGGCGACCAATTCAAGTGTTAGTTTGCTTGCTCTTATGTTTTCCTTGTAGTCGCTCGCGATGGTACGTTGTACTTATGCTGCTGTTGCTGCTTCGTGTAGTTGTCAGTACGCGTCATCCGCAGGAGGAGAAGGATAGAATTGCCATTCGCATGCATGATCTTACCTAGGAGCAACTTCAAGAGAGTGGATACTTCTGGGTAGATCATGATCGTGCGACTGCGCTGGCGACCCTGTAGGATCATGCGTTGCGAGTGCTGCACTTTCTGAAGAAGTCGTAGTCATGCTTGAAGAACATTTACCGGGCGATGTTTCCGTTGGATGATACTCCATCAAGCTTGCTGGCCCTCCTTGCCAAGTTTCAAGACCTGACCGCGGTTCGCGAGTGCGTGAGGCAACAGTTGGTGGCTGGTGCCAAGGCTGCTCTATCGATGGTGCGACTGCATATGCCTGATGTAGATGTTGCGGCAATTGCGGCTAGGCCGCATGCGCCCCCAGCAGGTTCTGCCTGGAATATGGTGCCACACTACCAGGCTGTGGATCGCCCAGCAGAAGAGATCGTCGACTTCTTTGAGGAACAAACCAACGTTCTCTTGCTGCAGTAGTAGCTGAGTTTGTATCCTGCACATAAGTGTACTCGTGTTGTAAAGTTCGTATTAATGTTGTATATAATTTATTATCGAATATGTATAAAGAGCTTTGTTAGCATGAAGTGTGTTGCACTATGCGAGTCCTTTTCGTTAGCCTAGCCATGTTCTTATCTCAGTCCCTTGTCAACCTGTCAGGTGCGTTGCAGCTGGGTTGATGTTGTGTTAAAGGTTTCGATTGATGTGCCAACTACTCAGGATATCATGTTTTGGTTCGTAGAACACATGTATATAGGGTGGCGCAACGCCCGAGTAGATAAATTGGAAAAATAAAGGAAGACACAGAGTTTTGGGGCACTTAGCTTTATTTATTCATGAGACAGTACGAGGTACAATGTGTGGCTAAGTAGCCTTGGCTGAGTGCCTTATTTGTGATGCAAAAGTAAAACGACTAAGGGTAGAAGCGTCGCAGCTGTGCGACGTTCTAGGGGTTGGAGTATGCGACTCCTGTCTCTAAATCTTGAAGGCGATAGGCGCCACCTGGGATTACTTCTGTAATCACGTATGGTCCTTCCCAGGGGGACTCGAACTTGAGATGTCCCTATTGTTTCAGTCGCAGGACCAGGTCTCCTTCAACGAAGGATCTAGGGCGTAGCCTCCTGCTGTGGTAGTTGCGCAGGTTCTGCTGGTAGATCATTGATCTTTTCGCAGCGATTTCTCTTGCCTCGTCAAGGAGGTCGACGGAGTCTTCGAGTGCGAGGGATGACTCTTGTTCGCTGTAACTGACTACGCGCGGTGCCTTGTACCGTACCTCGGCGGGTAGCACTGCCTCGGCTCCGTGCACCATAAAGAATGGCGTGTAGCCCGTGGCGCTGTTTGGAGTTGTGCGTAGGCTCCAGAGTACTGATTGTAGTTCGTCTGGCCAGCAACCTGCGGCTTGTTCGAGTGGTCGGAGGAGTCGCTTCTTGATGCCGCCGTAGACGGGCCCGTTTGCTTTTTCCACCTGACCGTTGGTCTATGGATGTGCTACGGAGGCGTAGCTGATGTTGATCCCCAGATTCTCGCGGAATTCTTGGAACTCCTGGGATGTGAAGTTCGTGCCATTGTCCGTGATGTGCTGTGTGGCACCCCAAAGCGGAAGACGATGCACTCGAAGAACTTGACTGCACTGTGGCCTGATTGATTGGTCGCTGGCATGGCCTCTATCCACTTGGTGAATTTGTCGACTGCCACCAGGAGGTAGACATATCCTCCTCGTGAGGACTTAGGGAGCTTGCCGACCATGTCGAGTCCCCATTGTGCGAAGGGCCAGGCCAACGGAATTGGCCGGAGCTCTGCGTCGGGTGTGTGCGGCTTGTCCGCGAATCGTTGGCACGCGTTGCACTTCTGGACGATGTCATTGGCGTCGCGCATGGCCGTAGGCCAATAGAACCCAGCTCATAGAGCTTTGGCTACGAGGGCTCGACTATCGGCGTGGTGCCCGCATGTCCCCTCATGGATGTCGAGGAGAACGGCTCTTCCGTTGGCCGTGGAGACGCATCGCTAAAGTACTCTTGTGATGCTGCGTTTATACAGTTTGCCGTTGATAACAGCGAATGCCTTGGATCGCCGTGCGATGTGTCGTGCATCAGTCGGATCGTCCGGGAGCCTTTTGCTGAGGAGGTACGTGATGTACGGCTGCGTCCATGATTGCTCAATCATCATGACACTCATTGGTCCTTCGAGTCCTATGTCCAACTCCAAGTCATCGAGTTCCATTGACTCATTGGGCGGCGTAGCCCCCGAGTCCGTTGCTGCGCTTGTTTTCTTCTCTGCGGCCTTTGGCTTGATGGAGCGTTCGCAGATGCGTTCGAGAAATACCTCGGGCGGTATGGGGGCACAGGTAGAGCCTATGTTGGCGAGTGCGTCCGCCTCTTTGTTGCTTTTGCGACCCACGTGCCGCAGCTCGCAACCGTCGAAGTCTCCTTCGAGTGTGTCGTAGAGGTCGCGATACGCGGTCATGTTGTCGTTCAGTGCGTCGCGCTCATGCATTGTTTGGTTGACGACCAACATGGAGTCGCCGTATATGATGAGCCTCTTGGCGCCGTAGGCTTTTGCCATCCTCATCCCTTGCAACTGGGCCTCATATTCAGCCTCGTTGTTTGAGGCTGTGAACTGCATTCGCAAGATATACTTCAGCTTGTCCCCTTGAGGTGATGTCAGTATGACACCTGCGCCTGCTCCGTCTTTCCGCTTGGACCCATCGAAGTGCATTGTCCAGAGGTAGGACATATCTGGCTTTTCCGGGAGCTGGTTCTCCATCCAGTGCACGAGGAAGTCAGGGAGAACTTGCGACTTGATTGCGTCGTGCTTTTTGTATGTGATGTCTCGTGGAGACAATTCTATTCCCCAAAGCGTGACTCGTCCCGTGGCATCGGGGTTGTTGAGGATATGCCCCAACTGGGCGTCGTTGACCACCACGATTGGGTGTTCCTGGAAGTAATGGCGCAGTCGCCGAGCGGTCATGAAGACACCGTACGCCAGCTTCTGGTAGTGCGGGTACCGCTGTTTTGTTGGCATGAGGACCTCGCTGAGGTAGTATACTGGGCGTTGTACCCCGTGGACTTTGTTTTCCTCGGCTCGCTCGACGACAAGCACTGTGCTGACCACCTGGTTGGTGGCGGAGATATATAGCAATAGTGGTTCCCTTTCTCGTGGGGTCACCAGTACTGGCGAAGTGGATAGCAGGCGCTTGAGGTCTTCGAATGCTTCTTGCGCTTCATTGGTCCACTCGAATTTTTCAGCTTAGCGAAGGAGTTGGTAGAAGGGCAGCGCTTTTTCACCCATTCGACTGATGAACCGACTGAGGGCCGCGATTCACCCAGCCAGCTGTTGAACGCCCCTTATGTTTTCCGGCTTCTCCATGGCCAGTATGGCTTTTATTTTCTTCGGGTTTGCCTCGATTCCCCTCACGGAGATGAGGTACCCGAGTAGTTGCCTAGATGGCACGCCGAAGGCGCATTTGTCCGGATTGAGCTTGATCCGGTAGCGGTCGAGGTTGGTGAAGGTTTCGTGCAAATCGTCGATTAGGGAGGCTTCCTCCTTGGTCTTGATTACTATGTCGTCGACATAGACTTGAATGTTGCGACCTAGTTGTTCCTTGAGGCAAGCCTGCATGCACCGTTGGTAGGTGGCTCCTGCGTTCTTTAGCTCGAAGGGCATTGTGTTGTAGCAGAACACACCAAAGGGCGTTGTAAACGCTGTTTTCTCTTGATATTCCTCCTTCATTCTAATCTGATTATAGCCTGAGTAGGCGTCGAGGAAGTAGAGACGCTCGCATCCCGCGGTGGAGTCGATGATCTGGTCGATTTGTGGCAACGGGAAGTGATCCTTTGGACAGTTCTTATTCAGAGAGGTGAAGTCCACGCACATCCACAGGATATCCGTGTCCTTTTTTGGTACCAGCACCGTGTTGGCAAGCCAAGTGCTTTCCTTGATCTCGCGTATGAACTTGGCGTCGAGGAGTCTGTTGATCTCCATTCCAACTGCTTGCGCTCGTGGCTCAGACAATCGCCGAATTGTTTGCTTGACTGGCCTTGCGTCGGGGTTGACGTTGAGTGCGTGCTCAACGAATTCCCTAGGAACTCCTGGCATGTCCGCAGGACACCAAGCGAAAATTTCCCAGTGCTCACGGAGGAATTCGACGAGCGCGAGTTCCTATGCAGGACTCAAGTTGTTGGCGATGAGGGCCGTCTTGGCGGGATCTGATGGGTGGACCTGCACTTTCTTTGTGTGCACCGATGAGTCGAAGGAGAGATCAGGTGAACTTGGCCGGCTCAGGGGAGGAAGACTGTTGTCTGTCGTCTCCTTTAGTCTCGCGAGTTCCTCCTGCATGCCGAAGGATTGGGAAATTCTATAGAATTTCCTGTCGCAACTGTCAGATCGCTCGAAGCTCTCGTTGATCGTGATAACACCATTGTGACCTAGCATTTTCATCTGTAGGTAGGCGTAGTGGGGCACTGCCATGAACCTAGCGAACGCGACACGCCCGAGGATGCAGTGGTATTCTGAGGGCCAGTCGATGACCTCAAAGTCGATGCGCTCACGCCAGAAGTTCTTCGGCGTGCCGAAGATGACGTCGAGGTTGATTTTGCCCAGGGGGTATATGCCTTTCCCTGGGACGATGCCGTGGAATGTTGTGTCCGAGGCCTCTAGGCAGGTTAGAGGGATCCTCATTGCTCGCAAGGTACTCGCGAATATAAGGTTAATGCCGCTCCCGCCATCCATGAAGACGTGGCTCATGTCGAAACCTCCGATTTGCGCCTCGAGTACGAGGGGGCAATGGCCTGGACGGGGTACCTGAGGCGGATGGTCGCGTTTGTCGAAGGTGATGCATGACTTGCTTCCACTGAGGTACTCAGTGGTAGATGGTGGCGAGTGTGTGGACAAGTTGACTTGGCGAGTGATGGCCTTCTGCACCCGATTAGAGGGGCGTCCCTTTTGGATCATCATGGTGCCCATGGCTCGTGGGTACGGTTCGCCTCCGTGGTGCTGGTCCGGTGCAGCTGCGTTCGGCGGTGGCCCAGGTGGTGGTGGCGTAGCGCCATGTGCTACGGCACCTAGAGCGGCTCCGTATCCCCTTTCGACTGCGTTGCGGTTCATCCAAACCAATCCCTCGTGTAGCTTGAGGAACTCGCGGCAATCCTTGAGGAGGTGGCTGGACTTCTTCTTACCATCATGCTTATCGATGTAGAAGTGCACCGTACATGGCCCGGACAGTTTGTCCTCAATGGAGGTCGCGGGTGCCTCGTCGCAAGTGCAGTGTTGCACACTTGCGTGGTTTTCTCGGAGTCGCGGTATCAGTCACTGACAACGGGACGAACTTTTGTTTGTTTGAGTCGAAAACTTGCGTTGCGACTGCTGTCATCTTTGGCTTGCTTGTTTTAGTCGAAATTGTTTCCAGCGCTCCCTATGGGAGTAACCCACCTCCATAGTCGAATCGTGTTTCGAGTGGTTGGGTTTGATTGTGATTGCATGTATCCCTGCAATAAGAAAAGAAAATCATAGGGTGCGCGGCCAGCGCTCCTTATGGGAGTAGCCCCCAAGTGCTTGGTGGAGTCAAAGACTCCAGCAAGGACTAAAGTAGTCGAAGTTTTCCGCTACGTAGCTGTTGATGACGTCAGTGCTGACGATTGCATCACCTCAGTTGCCCGCGTGAGCGGTTTTGACGGGATTTGACGAGCGGTGGGTCCCACTTTCTGACTTTGATTTGACTAGGCATGCGTAATCTTATTATTAACTGTTCCTCCTCGATTTCCGCGCGTAATGGGAGCAGTGGAGGGACGGTTCGCACTTCCTCTTCTCCATGTGTCGAGCGCGATGCGTGCCACGCGTCTAGTAGGGTTTTTGTGAGCCGTTGGATTGCATCTCCTAAGGGTTAAGTAGCGATGCTACGGCGGTAATTTTCCATGTGCGCCCTTTTCTTCCTCGCTGCCATCGCCATTGCTGCTGCTCATCTGCTTTTCCCCTGCGCTCATCTCCTCCTCAGCTCTGGACCATCTCCGCTCGTTTCCAAGTTATTTCCTGCGCTCTCATCGCTGTCGCGCAATGGGAAAGAAGAAAGGAGGCGCTGCCGCTGAATCCGCGGCCACCATTGCCGCGATGAAGAAGAAGGGTGGCCCCGCTGCTGCGGGCACCAGTGCCGCCGCCGGCGGGAAAAAGAAGGTCGCGGGCACCCGCGTGACCAATGGCGCATGGCGTCCTTCTATCATCAAGGCTTCAGATCTCCGTCTTCTTCGCCAAGACGGAGTTATTTCTGCAGCAGTCGCCGACGCGCGCGTCCCCTGCGGTGAGACCATTCCTGTGCCTCCCACTGGTTTTTGAGTGATGTTTCTTGCTTTCATCATTCGTGGCCTTTCTTTGCCTCTCCACCCCTTTCTTAGGGGTCTCCTCTGTTTCTATGGGCTCTAGCTCCATCAGCTATACCCAAACTCGATTCTTCACATCTCTTGTTTTATCACCCTTTGCGAGTGCTGGCTTGGAATCGAGCCGCACTTTGGCCTTTTCAAACGTTTATTCAAGCTAAAGCGTCAGTCCGCATCTGGCTCTTTAGTTTATGATGTAGGTGGTTGTGGAATCCATGTCGACCCATCCGCCACCTACTTCGACATCAAGCTCGCCAAGTCCCTCCAGGGATGGAGGGACAGATGGTTTTATGTTCGCGACCAAAAGGCCAAGGACGAGCATTTTGGACTTGCGCCTTTCGACCCCGCGACTCCCTGCAAGAAGATGCGTTCTTGGAAGAACGTGATCATGCCCTCCGAACTCACAGAGACAGACGTGCTATATCAACGCGTCTGCGACCTCGAGAGTCGCATAGGCGCAGAGGAGGGAGGTTGCGCCCTTGTCAGGACTTGGCTGCGTCGTCGCGTCCAGCCTCTCCAAGCTAGAGTCCATCCCATGTTTCAATGGGGTGGTGCTGATGATGCCACTCGCGTGTCTGCCGATGGCATGTCCGCGAGTGAGGTAGATAAGAGGGTGCGACTGGTTACGAAGTACACCTTCAAGGATGTGCTTTCGAATGAGCCAGTCATTCCTCCTTTCGATGCTTCGAATCCTCCTCCTAAGGTATAGTTGTGCTACGCAGTAGCTTATTTTCGCGATTGCTTTTTCTGTTGCTTACTTGCTCCTTTTGCCCATCTTTGCTGTTTGTATGCAGGATTGGGCGGTGTCGCCTTGCATGCCTCCTCTCCCTGAGGGTATTATTCCTCGCGAAGCTTTGGAAGTGGATGAGTCTGAGTCGACTGTCCCTTCTGATGTGGAAGAGGAAGCCCCCGAGTCTGGGAGCCCGGATACTCGCAAGCGTTCACGCAGCGAGGATTCCGACGCGTCGACTCCTTCGACTCCAGAAGGCACGGCTGTTGGTGTGGAGTCGCCAATTCCAGCTGTTCCTGTGAGGGCTGTGGCACCGTCGACCCGCAAGAAGATGCGATTGCCCAAGGAGTCTTCGTCGGAGTCAGCGGAGGGCACGTTTGATCTTGACAAGTTTGACTGGTAAGTTTGCGAGTTTATTCATTCTTTTCTGTTTTCTTCTTGCTGGCTTTGCCCTGGAGTTTGCTTTTTCTCAATGCGAATTTCGTCTTGCAGTCAGGAGGCGTCGTCATCTTCTGGCGACGTCGAGTTTTTGAAGGAATCGGGAGTGGCGACCTCAAGGGCCAAGGTAGAGGTCGAGCGCGCTCCTTCTCCTCCGGCGGCGGCCCACTCCGGGCATAATTCTTCGAGCTCTCCTCACGGAGGGGAGCATCGAATAGTTGCTCGGATGACAGCTCAACAGACTTCTTCGGAGTCGCTAGAGGACCATGTGAGTATATTTTTTCCTTCTTTTGTAATTTTGCAGTCAACGCCTTCTATTGTCTTCTCTGATTCCTTGTTTGGTGCAATAGCTCCCTGTAAAGGAGGCTGCGCAAGTGGCGGAGCAGGTGATGGCAATGGGTCATCAGCATGCGATGCTGGAGACACGTCACCGCGTGGTCAAAAGTGAGTGATTCCACGCTTGTACTTTTCATCTTCTCTCTGTTTTGGTATATTCGACTGATAGCCAATTATTGACTGCCACGTAGCTGAGCATAACGCTTTACTGCGCAATGTCGCAACATTGGAGAAGACATTGGCTGCAGCTGTGAAGGGGCGCGATGAGGCAATCACGGCTCGTGATGATGCCCAGAAGCGCGAAGAGGATCTGCGCGCCTCCTTTGCGGCCAGGGAAAAGCTGTTTGAGGACCAACTATTCTTAGTCGCCAAGGCCCTATGAGGTACCTTTACTGGTGGATATTTTATTGTTGCTCTTTTCTGCTTCTAGATTTTTACTGATGGCACTAGAGATTTGATCCATGTTTTTTGGTGTAGATGCTGGCGACTTGAGTTTTGACCCGCAGGCCCTTCGTCGTGATGACGTTCTGGCCGGCGCGGTATCCGCGGTCGAAGACCGAAGCGCCGCCGTCCAGGATACATTGTCCAAGGACAAGGTCGCCCTTAGTCGCCTCCGGGAGGAGTTGATGCCAAAGGCAGAGCAGGTCGATACTATGGACGAGCTGGTGGAGTCACTCGCCGGGGGCGTGCCTTCTTCTTACAAGAACTCCCTCCGGGCGGCTGGTGCAACGATGTCACTCGCCATGGTGCAAGCCCACGGAGTCGAGGTAGATCCCTCTGCGGTGTCGAAGACAATGCCTGTTGGCGCGGATGATCAGCAGGTAGTCTTCGCTCCCTTTGCGACTGCTTGTGCCAAATATGGCCACTCCTTGATAAATACTGTTGCCAAGTATTCGGAGGAGCTCCAACGCGCGAAGAAGGCGGCGAATGCTTCGGCCTCAGGGGCAGGCGGAAAGTCAGTGGCGTCTGATACTGCCACGGACTTGATGAAGCCCCCCCAGGCGTCGAAGTCAAAGAAGCCAGCTGCTCCGTAGTTAGCTTTTGTAATAGATGATGAATTGTCCTTTTGGTCTAAGAACATGCCTGCTGGCGAGTGTGCTTGTGAATATTTATGCTTATCCTGAATGCACCTGTTCCCCTTGCCTTTGTGTTAATTTGGTCACCTTATTTGCTTCTGTCTTGACTTGTGGTAGGGCACATCGAGTGGTCCCGTAGGGGGAACCCAGGACTCACCATCTCTTGATGAGACAGTGCCACCGCCACGCTCCAGGGTAGAGGAGCTGTCCTTGCTGTCGCGACTTCGTGACCGCGTGAAGCAGCTGGAGCGTGAGTTGCCCCTGATCCGTGGTAACGCAGATGTGTGGAAGTCAAAGGCGGAAAAAGCCGCCGCCCGCGAACAATATCTGCTTGGCGAGGTGACGCAGCTGGGCGACCAGTTTAAGTGTTAGTTTGCTCGTCCTCATCTTTTCCTTTGTAGTTAGTCGCAGTGGTACGCTGTACTCATTCTGTTGGTGCTGCCTCGTGTAGTTGTTAGCGCACGCCATCCGCCGGAGGAGAGGGATAGGATTACCATCCGCCTTCATGGTCTCACCCAGGAGCAACTTCAAGAGAGTGGATACTTCTGGGTGGATCATGATCGTGCGACTGCATTGGCGACCCTACAGGATCGCGCTTCGCGAGTGCTACTCTTCCTAAAGAAGTCGCAGTCATGTTTGAAGAATATCTATCGGGTGATGTTCCCGTTTGATGACACTCCATCAAGCCTGTTGGCTCTCCTGGCCAAATTTCAAGATATGTCCACGGTTCGCGAGTGCGTGAGGCAGCAGTTGGTGGCTGGTGCCACGGCTGCCCTCTCGATGGTGCGATTGCACAGGCCTGACGTGGATATCGCCGCCGTAGCTTCCGGTCTGCCAGTGCCGCTAGCCGGATCTGCTTGGAATATGGTGCCGCACTATCAAGCGGTGGACCAACCAGCGTAGGAGATTGTCGACTTCTTCGAGGAGCAAACCAATGTTCTTTTGTTGCAGCAGTAACCAGATTTGTCCTGCATATAAGTGTATCTGTGCTGTAAGGTTCGTATATATGTTATAGATAATTTATTGTCGAACGTGTATAAACAGCTTTGTTAGCGTGAGGTGCGTTGCACTATGTGAGTCCTTTTCGTTAGCCCGGCCATCCCTTTGTCAACCTGCCAGTTGCGTTGCAGCTGGGTTGGGTTTTCATTTAAGGGTTTTGATTGATGTGCCAGCAACTCAGGATATCGCGTTTATTGGTTCGAAGAACAGATGTATGTAGGGTGGCGCAGCCCCCGAGTATAAAATTGACAGAAGTGAAAGAAAACACAGAGTTTTGGGGCACTTAGCTTTTATTTATTTGGAGAACGGTACGAGGTACAATGTGTGGCTAAGTAGCCTTGGCTAGGTAGCCTTATTTGCGATGTAAAAGTAAAAACAGCTAGGGGTAGAAGCGTCGTAGTTGTGCGACGTTCCAAGGGTTAGAGTATGCGACTCCTGTCTCTAAGTCTTGAAGGCGATGGGCGCCACCTGGGATTACTTCTGTAATCAAGTATGGTCCTTCCCAGGGGGACTCGAGCTTGAGATGCCCCTGCTGCTTCAGTCGCAGGACCAGGTCACCTTCGACGAAGGATCTGGGGCGAAGCCTTCTACTATGGTAGTTGCGCAGGTTCTGCTGGTAGATCATGGATCTTTCTGCGGCGATTTCTCTTGCCTCGTCGAGGAGGTCTACGGAGTCTTCGAGTGCAAGAGATGACTCTTGTTCGCTGTAAGCGACTATGCGCGGCGCCTTGTACCTTACTTCGGCGGGTAGTACCGCTTCTGCTCCGTGCACCATAAAGAATGGCGTGTAGCATGTGGCGTTGTTCGGAGTTGTACGTAGGCTCCAGAGTACGGATTGGAGCTCATCTGGCCAACAACCCGCGGCTTGTTCGAGTGGTCGAAGGAGTCGCTTCTTGATGCCGCTGTAGACGAGCCCGTTTGCTTTTTCCACCTGATCGTTGGTCTGTGGATGCGCTACTGAGGCATAACTGATGTTGATCCCTAGGTTTCCGAAGAATTCTTGGAACTCTTTGGATGTGAAGTTCGTCCCATTGGCAGTGATGATGCTGTGCGTTACGCCGAAGCGGTAGACGATGGACTCGAAGAACTTGACCGCGCTGTGACCTGATTGCTTGGTCACTGGCATGACTTCAATCCACTTGGTGAATTTGTCGACTACAACCAAAAGGTAGAAGTAGCCTCCTTGCGAGGATCTTGGGAGCTTGCCTACCATGTCGAGCCCCCATTGTGCGAAGGGCCAGGCCAATGGAATAGGCCGTAGTTCTGCGCCTGGTGCGTGTGGTTTGTCCGCGAATCGCTGACAAGCGTTGCACTTTTGGACTATGTCCTTGGTGTCGCGCATGGCCGTGGGCCAGTAAAATCCAGCTCGTAGAGCTTTGGCAACGAGGGCGCGACTGCCGGCATGGTGTCCGCAAGTCCCTTCATGTATGTCGAGGAGGACTGCTCTTCCATCGGTCAGGGAGACGCATCGTTGTAACACGCCTGTGATGCTGCATTTATACAGTTCGCCATTGATAACGGCGAATGCCTTGGAGTGTCGCGCGATGTGCCGTGCGTCTGTCGGGTCGTCCGGTAGGCGCTTGCTGAGGAGATATGTAATGTACGGCTGCGTCTAGGATTGTTCGATCATCATGACGCTCATTGGCCCTTTGAGTCCTGTGTCTGGCTCCAAGTTATCGAGTGCCATTGGCTCATTGGGTGGCGTAGCCCCCGAGTCTGTTGCTACGATTGTGTTCTTCTCTATGGCCTTTGGCTTGATGGAGCGTTCGCAGATGCGCTCAAGAAATACCCCAGGTGGTATGGGGGCGCAAGTAGAGCCTATGTTGGCGAGTGCATCCGCCTCCTCGTTGCTTTCGCGACCTACATGTCGCAACTCGCAACCATCAAAGTCTCCCTCGAGTGTATCGTAGAGGTCGCAGTATGCGATCATGTTGTCATTTAGTGCGTCACACTCGTGCATTGTTTGGTTGACGACCAGCTTGGAGTCGCCATATATGATGAGCCTCTTTGCGCCGCAGGCTTTTGCCATCCTCATCCCGTGCAATAGGGCCTCGTATTCAGCCTCATTGTTTGAGGCTGTGAACTGCATTCGCAGGATGTATTTCAGCTTGTCCCCTTGAGGTGATGTCAGTATGACACCTGCTCCTGCTCTGTCTTTCCGCTTGGATCCATCGAAGTGCATTGTCCAGAGGTAGGACATATCTGGCTTGTCCGGGAGTTGGTTTTCCATCCAATGCACGAGGAAGTCAGGGAGAACTTGCGACTTGATTACGTCGCACTTTTTGTATGTGATGTCTCGTGGAGATAGTTCGATTCCCCAAAGTGCGACTCGTCCCGTGGCGTCAGGGTTATTGAGGATATGTCTCAATGGGGCGTCGCTGACTACCATGATTGAGTGTTCCTGGAAGTAATGGCGCAGTCACCGGGCGGTCATGAAGACGCCGTACGCCAACTTCTGGTAGTGCGGGTACCGCTGTTTTGTTGGCATGAGGACCTCGCTGAGGTAGTATACCGGGCGCTGTACGCCATGGACCTTGTTTTCCTCTGCCCGTTCGACGACGAGCACTGTACTAACCACTTGGTTGGTGGTGGAGATGTACAGCAGTAGTGGCTCCCTTTCTCGTGGAGTCACCAGTACTGGCGAGGTGGATAATAGGCGCTTGAGATCTTCGAATGCTTCTTGCGCTTCCTTGGTCCACTCGAATTTGTCAGCTTTGCGGAGGAGCTGAAAGAAAGGCAGTGCCTTTTCTCCCATTCGACTGATAAATCGACTGAGGGTCGCGATTCGTCCGGCTAGTTGCTGGATGCCTCTTATGTTCTTTGGCTTCTCCATTGCCAGTATGGCCTTTATCTTTTTCGGGTTTGCCTCAATCCCTCTCGCGGAGATGAGATACCCGAGCAGCTGCCCAGATGGTACGCCGAAGGCGCATTTGTCTGGATTGAGCTTAATCCGGTAACGATCGAGATTGGCGAATGTTTCGCGCAAGTCGTCGATTAGAGAGGCTTCCTCCTTGGTTTTGATTACTGTGTCGTCGACATAGACTTGGATGTTGCGACCCAATTGCTCCTTGAGGCAAGCCTGCATGCACCGCTGGTAGGTGGCTCCTGCGTTTTTTAGCCCGAAGGGCATTGTGTTGTAGCAGAACACACCGAAGGGCGTTGTAAACGCGGTCTTCTCCTGGTCTTCCTCCTTCATTCGAATTTGGTTATAGCCAGAGTAGGCATCGAGGAAGTAGAGGCGCTCGCATCCAGCGGTGGAGTCGATGATTTGATCGATCCGTGGTAGCGGGAAGTGATCTTTTGGGCAGTGCTTGTTTAAAGAAGTGAAGTCCACGCACATCCATAGGGTTTAACTCATCAATGCCCATTGTTATGGACTTGGGTTTTGGAGAAGGAGGGAGTGCTGGAGACATCTATCGGCTAGCAAACAAGCACACAGGGGACAAAGGATTTACCCAGGTTCAGGCCTCGTAGAGGTCCCTACTCCTGCTTGTCTGCTCGTGGAATTATCAAAGGAGTCGAAAGTTACAATGGTGCGCAGATACAATATGGCGAAAGTTGTGGAAACTATGGTTGCGTGTCTCTTCCTCGCCGCCCCCTCCTAGGCTTTATATAGATAGGCTAGGTCTCGGGTAGCAGGTCGAGTCGGTTACAAGTTAGGGTTTTCCCCTTCAAACTTTCTATCTTTAGCTTCTTCTTGTCTCTCAAGCAATCGAGAGTCCACAGGTTACTCGAGTCCTTTCATCTGGGCCTTGGCGACACCGTGGGCCTGTACGTATTTAGATCGTATATACCAAGCTCGAGTACCTGTAGGGTATACCCATGTCAGTAGCCCCCGAGTATCCAGTGGAATCGCAGATTCGACTGGGTACTTTTTGAAGTCTTCGAGTGCCTGAATGAGTACATTTTTTGACTGCTTTCATTTATGTCATAGGGATTGTTGATATACGTGCCTGATGTAGCCGAAGTATCGGTATCAGTTAACCACCTTAGGGTGAAACAACGCAATCTACTCGAAATCGAGTCCCCGGACTCGAATCCGGAAAAGTGCTGGCGTAATTCGACTCAGGCCGCGGAGGTCTTACAGGAGTCGAATTCCAGTTATATGGGTGTGAGAACTTGACGCGTCCGTCAAGGCATGTTCATCGTGCCTGCAGGCACGGATATATTTTTGGTAGTGCACAGTTAAATGCGTTGCCAGACCTTTATTCAGGTCTTACCTTCACGCTGTAAGCGCGGCATCCGAATTTTATCATCGCGGAGATGATTCGGGCAACCCAGGAGACGTAGTATCTTTGTAGGGAAAATTATGAGGCGGTGTCACCATGATCTGCGAGTGCTGATGTAATCAACGCACAGCTTTCGTGCAAATAATCATAGGGTGCGCGACCAGCATCATCACTGACAACGGGACGAACTTCACACCCAAAGAGTTCCAAGAATTCTGCGGAAACCTGGGGATCAACATCAGTTATGCCTCAGTCGCGCATGCACAGACCAACGGTCAGGTGGAAAAAGCAAACGGGCTCGTCTGCAGCGGCACCAAGAAGCGACTCCTTCGACCACTCGAACAAGCCGCGGGTTGCTGGCCAGATGAGCTCCAATCCGTACTCTGGAGCCTACGTACAACTCCAAACAACGCCACATGCTACACGCCATTCTTTATGGTGCACGGAGCAGAAGCGGTACTACCCGCCGAAGTAAGGTACAAGGCGCCGCGCATAGTCGTTTATAGCGAACAAGAGTCATCTCTTGCACTCGAAGACTCCGTAGACCTCCTCGACGAGGCAAGAGAAATCGCCGCAGAAAGATCCACGATCTACCAGCAGAACCTGCGCAACTACCACAGTAGAAGGCTTCGCCCCAGATCCTTCGTCGAAGGTGACCTGGTCCTGCGACTGAAGCAGCAGGGGCATCTCAAGCTCGAGTCCCCCTGGGAAGGACCATACTTGATTACAGAAGTAATCCCAGGTGGCGCCTATCGCCTTCAAGACTTAGAGACAGGAGTCGCATACTCTAACCCTTGGAACATCGCACAACTGTGACGCTTCTACCCCTAGCTGTTTTTACTTTTACATCGCAAATAAGGCTACCCAGCCAAGGCTACTTAGCCACACATTGTACCTCGTACTGTTCTCCAAATAAATAAAAGCTAAGTGCCCCAAAACTCTGTGTTTTCTTTCACTTCTGTCAATTTTATACTCGGGGGCTGCGCCACCCTACATACATCTGTTCTTCGAACCAATAAACGCGATATCCTGAGTAGCTGGCACATCAATCAAAACCCTTAAATGAAAACCCAACCCAGCTGCAACGCACCTGACAGGTTGACAAAGGGATGGCCAGGCTAACGAAAAGGACTCGCATAGTGCAACACACCTCACGCTAACAAAGCTGTTTATACACGTTCGACAATAAATTATCTATAACATATATACGAACCTTACAGCAGAGATACACTTATATGCAGGACACAAATCTGGTTACTGCTGCAACAGAAGAACATTGGTTTGCTCCTCGAAGAAGTCGACAATCTCCTCCGCTGGGCGGTCCACCGCTTGATAGTGCGACACCATATTCCAAGCAGATCCGGCTGGCGGCGCTGGCAGACCGGAAGCTACGGCGGCGATATCCACGTCAGGCCTGTGCAATCGCACCATCGAGAGGGAAGCCTTGGCACCAGCCACAAACTGCTGCCTCACGCACTCACAAACCGCGGACATATCTTGAAATTTGGCCAGGAGAGCCAACAGGCTTAATGGAGTGTCATCCAACGGGAACATCGCCCGATAGATATTCTTCAAACATGACTGCGACTTCTTTAGGAAGAGCAGCACTCGCGAAGCGCGATCCTGTAGGGTCGCCATTGCAGTCACACGATCATGATCCACCCAGAAGTATCCACTCTCTTGAAGTTGCTCCTGGGTGAGACCATGAAGGCGGATGGCAATCCTATCCCTCTCCTCCTGCGGATGGCGTGCGCTAACAACTACACGAGGCAGCACCAACAGAATGAGTACAGCGTACCACTACAACTAACTACAAAGGAAAAGATGAGGACGAGGAAACTAACACTTAAACTGGTCGCCCAACTGTGTCACCTCGCCAAGCAGATATTGTTCGCGGGCGGCGGCTTTTTCCGCCTTTGACTTCCACACATCTGCGTTACCACGGATCAGGGGCAACTCACGCTCCAGCTGCTTCACGCGGTCACGAAGTCGCGACAGCAAGGACAACTCCTCTACCCTGGAGCACGGCGGTGCCACTGTCTCATCAAGAGATGGTGAGTCCTGGGTTTCCCCTACAGGACCACTCGATGTGCCCTACCACAAGTCAAGACAGAAGCAAATAAGGCGACCAAATTAACACAAAGGCAAGGGGAACAGGTGCATTCAGGATAAGCATAAATATTCACAAGCACACTCGCCAGCAGGCATGTTCTTAAACCAAAAGGACAGTTCATCATCTATTACAAAAGCTAACTACAGAGCAGCTGGCTTCTTCGACTTCGACGCCTTCGGGGGCTTCATCAAGTCCGTGGCAGTATCAGACGCCACTGAATTTCCGCCTGCCCCTGAGGCCCAAGCTTTCGCTGCCTTCTTCGCGCGTTGGAGCTCCTCCGAATACTTGGCAACAATATTTATCAAGGAGTGGCCATATTTGGCACAAGCAGTCGCAAAGGGAGCGAAGACTACCTGCTGACTATCCGCGCCAACAGGCATTGTCTTCGACACTGCAGAGGGATCTATCTCGACTCCGTGGGCTTGCACCATGGCGAGTGACATCGTTGCACCAGCCGCCCGGAGGGAGTTCTTGTAAGAAGAAGGCACGCCCCCGGCGAGTGACTCCACCAGCTTGTCCATAGTATCGACCTGCTCCGCCTTTGGCATCAACTCCTTCCGGAGGCGACTAAGGGCGACCTTGGCCTTGGACAATGTATCCTGGACGGCGGCGCTTCGGTCTTCGACCGTGGATACCGCGCCGGCCAGAACGTCATCACGACGAAGGGCCTGCAGGTCAAAACTCAAGTCGCCGGCATCTACACCAAAAAACATGGATCAAATCTCTAGTGCCATCGGCAAAAATCTAGAAGCAGAAAAGAGCAACAATAAAATATCCACCAGTAAAGGTACCTGATAGGGCCTTGGCGACTGAGAACAGTTGCTCCTCAAACAGCTTTTCCCTGGTCGCAAAGGAGGCGCGCAGATCCTCTTTGCGCTTCTGGGCATCATCACGAGCCGTGATTGCCTCATCGCGCCCCTTCACAGCTGCAGCCAATGTCTTCTCCAATGTTGCGACATTGCGCAATAAAGCGTTATGCTCAGCTACGTGGCAGTCAATAATTGGCTATCAGTCGAATATACCAAAACAGAGAGAAGATGAAAAGTACAAGCGTGGACGCACTCACTTTCGACCACGCGGTGACGTGTCTCCAGCATCGCATGCTGACGACCCATTGCCATCACCTGCTCCGCCACTTGCGCAGCCTCCTTTACAAGGAGCTATTGCACCAAACAAGGAATCAGAGAAGACAACAGAAGGCGTTGAATGCGAAATTACAAAAGAAGGAAAAAATATACTCACATGGTCCTCTAGCGACTCCGAAGAAGTCTGCTGAGCTGTCATCCGAGCAACTATTCGATGCTCCCCTTCGTGAGGAGAGCTCGAAGAATTATGCCCGGAGTGGGCTGCCGCCGGAGGAGAAGGAGCGCGCTCGACCTCTACCTTGGCCCTTGAGGTCGCCACTCCCGATTCCTTCAAAAACTCGACGTCGCCAGAAGATGACGACGCCTCCTGACTGCAAGACGAAATTCGCATTCAGAAAAAGCAAACTCCAGGGCAAAGCCAGCAAGAAGAAAACAGAAAAGAATGAATAAACTCGCAAACTTACCAGTCAAACTTGTCAAGATCAAACGTGGCCTCCGCCGAATCTGACGAAGACTCCTTGGGCAGTCGCATCTTCTTGTGGGTCGACGGTGCCACAGCCCTCACAGGAATAGCTGGAATTGGCGACTGCGCGCCAACAGCCGTGCCTTTTGGAGTCGAAGGAATCGACGCGTCGGAATCCTCGCTGCGCGAACGCTTGCGAGTATCCGGGCTCCTAGACTCGGGGGCTTCCTCTTCCACATCAGAAGGGACAGTCGACTCAGACTCATCCTCTTCCAAAGCTTCGCGAGGAATAATACCCTCAGGGAGAGGAGGCATGCAAGGAGACACCGCCCAATCCTGCATACAAACAGCAAAGATGGGCAAAAGGAGCAAGTAAGCAAAAGAAAAAGCAATCGCGAAAATAAGCTACTGCGTAGCACAACTGTACCTCAGGAGGAGGATTCGAAGCATCGAAAGGAGGAACGACTGGCTCATTCGGAAGCACATCCTTGAAGGTGTACTTCGTAACCAGTCGCACCCTCTTATCTACCTTACTCGCGGACATGCCATCGGCAGACACGCGAGTGGCATCATCAGCACCACCCCATTGAAACATGGGATGGACTCTAGCTTGGAGAGGCTAGACGCGACGACGCAGCCAAGTCCTGACAAGGGCGCAACCTCCCTCCTCTGCGCCTATGCGACTCTCGAGGTCGCAGACGCGTTGACATAGCACGTCTGTCTCGAGCTTGGTATATATGATCTAAATACGTACAGGCCCACGGTGTCGCCAAGGCCCAGACGAAAGGACTCGAGTAACCTTTTGGAAACGTATCCATTGCCTCTTGAAGAGGATCCTCCGTAGGAGGAGAGCCCTGCACGACGAAGGCTCGACTTGTCTGCCGCTTTTTTGCGCACCTCGAGTTGCACGATTGTTTGTACTTGGCGCTTGAATTCTTCCTTCAGGAGCCAGTGATAGCCCATCAGCAGCTCTTGCAGGGATCCGAAGGGTAGAGGGGTGCCTCGCAGGGCCTCGCGGCAACGAGCCCATTCTTGCTCGTTGAGCTTGATCACGACGTGTTCGCTGGTTTGCTCATTTACTATGGTTGGAGGTTCGACTGCCCCTCCATTGTCGACGGGAGTGCAATTGCCACCGTTACCGCCGTTGCCTCCATTGCCACCGTTGCCGCCGTTAGGCGAGTCGGTTCCGTTGTCGCGATTGCCACCGTTGTCGCGGTCAGCAGAGGTGTCGCCTATGTTGATGACGGCGCACATGAAGTGGTTGGGGAAGCTGCTACTTCCACAACTCTTAGATCTGGAACCGTAGGTTCCATCTTCAGTGGCCAGATCGCTCAGATCGGAGTCGCGAATGCTGTCGCTAACCGTGTTCTCGACTGTTGTCGGGTCGTTGAGCTCACTGAGAGTGCCGATTGGTGGAGGGAACCATGATGCTGGGGCAATCGATAGTGCCGTCGGCTGATCAGGCATGCGAAGCGTGCCCATCTGACCAACCTGGAAGCGGAAGCTCCCTATCGCCAGGCTAGTCCCGTCGCCCACGGACTCGAAGGCCGGGTGAGTGGCCAGCGCGTGGATGGTGAAGTCGAACGCGCCGAAGAGCTAGCGGATCTCCCCTGTTGCGGAGTTGTAGATCACGGTTGATGGGGCTGAAGAAGCCGCAACATCATCACTCCCAATTCCCACAGACGACGCCAATTGACGAGGGTTTAACTCATCAATGCCCATTGTTATGGACTTGGGTTTTGGAGAAGGAGGGAGCGCTGGAGACATCTATCGGCTAGCAAACAAGCACACAGGGGACAAAGATTTACCCAGGTTCAGGCCTCGTAGAGGTCCCTACTCCTGCTTGTCTGCTCATGGAATTATCAAAGGAATCGAAGATTACAATGGTGCGCAGATGTGATCTGGCGAGGGTTGTGGAAACTAGGGTTGCATGTGTCCTCCTCGCCGCCCCTCCTAGCCTTTATATAGACAGGCTAGGTCTCGGGTAGCAGGTCGAGTTGGTTACAGATTAGGGTTTTTCCCCTTCAAACTTTCTATCTTTAGCTTCTTCTTGTTCTTCAAGCAATCGAGAGTCTGTAGGTTACCCGAGTCCTTCATTTGGGCCTTGGCGACACCGTGGGCCTTTATGTATTTAGACCGTATATACCAAGCTCGAGTACCTGTAGGGTATACCCATGTCAGAGACCATGGGGGAATAATTCTAGAGGGGGAGAGAGATCTTTCACAAGGAGGTGCGTGGAAGAAGGAGGGAGAGGGTGGCCTTTTATAGGTGGAGGGGGTACCCCTCCATGGCCGGCGCATGGGGGTGATCCCTCACCTCCCCCATTCATGTGGTGGTAACCCCTCCACATTAAAATGCCTCTTCACATTCCCTTTTAAAGTCCCCACTTTAAATGCATTAAAATTCTCCAAGTTTAATGCTCTCTCATTTAATAAAAATATTTTATTAAATTTATTCAGAATTTTGTTAATTACTTTAATTAACAAACATTCACATATAGCCCCTTGCAATATTTCAATATTACATGCAGAACCACTTTCTGCAATTTCACCCGAAACAATTTCCGGTTTCTATCGAAACAATTCCTGCGCTTTGCAATTCTTTCGTCTGAAACATATGTGCTCCAATATGGTGTCCGGTAACTCTTAAGTGTGTCACCCTATGGTTCGCAAATAATGCAGACATGATTGAGACTACTCTCAGATAAATAATCAGAAGCGAGACCTGGAGATCCATACTGACTCCTGCATATTCAACGATGACTTCTATGATCATGAGAACCTTTAATGCTTGTAATTTAATCCCTTTGTCTCTTGATATAATACATGTCCGAGATTCGATCATCGGTGTCCAAATACCTAGTTTGATCTCGTTACCGACATGCCTCTTTTCTTGTTCCCGTGATATAACATTTTAGTGATCACATCACTTGCTTGCAAGCTATCTCAATGTGATATCACCGAGAGGGCCCAGAGTATATCTATCCATCATCGGGATTGACAAATTCCACTCTTGATCCATGAGCCTCAACATAACACCTTCGTAGCACTGAACCCATCTTTATAGTCACCCTGTTACGGTGTGACGTTTGATGTTATCAAGATACTCTTCAGGTGTTAGCAATTAACATGATCTCATGGTCTAAGGATAAAGATTATTTCGTATGATGTTATAGCAATATAAACATAATGACTTGATCGTAATGCTATACTTCAGATGAATGTTCATCACATCATTCCACCAATGTTGTGACCTTGTTATTAACAACATCCAATGTCCATGATCAGGAAACCTTGATCATCTTGTTAATCAACAAGCTAGTCTATAAGAGAGGCATAACTAGGAACCCTTTTTGTTTATTAAACACACACGTATTGATGTTTACGATCAATACAATTATAGCATGCAAAATAAACATCTATCATATATAAGGAATACATAATAACAAATTTATTATTGCCTCTCAGGGCATATTTCCTTCAAAAACTTTGCCCCAACTTACGGTGAGGTTGTCAATCTCACCGGTTTTGCGGAAAACAAAGGATTAAACATATTGTGTGGAAGAAAGTAATAGTTTGCAGAAAGTAAACAGAAAGTAGTAAACAGTTGTAGATTGATGATAAAAGAAAGGACCGGTGTCCATAGTCCACTAGTGGTGGCTCTCCTTAAGATAGATGACATGTTGGGTGAATAAATTATAGCGGGGCAATTGACAAACATCGAGAAAGCAATCTTGCATATACTACTCATCTTGACTCCTTTGAGATTTGATTGGGCATTACAACATTATACATAGACCGTAATCCAACTTCATCTATGACTAATAATCCACCTTCAGGTTATCATCCGAACCCCTCCAGTATTAAGTTGCAAGGAACAGATAATTGCATTACACATTGCGTGTAAAGTAAACAATACGATTGTTCTATGAACAAAGGATTGTTGTTTTCTCTCTAGCAACAACACATCTAGTATCTTAGAGATTTCTGTCACTTCCCCAGATTACTAGAGGCATGAACCCACTATCGAGCATAAATACTAACTCTTGGAGTTGCTAGCATCTACTTGACCAAGACAGCTACTAAAAACGGAAATCATACAAGATCACAAATAACAAAGACTGATAGAATCAATAATCAATCTAAAATAGCATCTCAATATCCATCGGATCCCCGCAAACACAACATGTAGAATTACAAATAGATGATCTTGATCATGAATGGAGCTCACAAGATCTAAACATGATAGCACAAAGGAGAAGAACCAGCCATCTAGCTACTACATGGACCCGTAGTCCAAGGATGAACTACTCACGCATCACACCGGAGGCTTGCATGATGATGAAGAAGGCCTCCAGGGTGAATTCTCCCCTCCGGCAGGGTGACGGGAAGAGCTTCAGATCCCTCCCGATCTAGGGATGGAGATGACGGCGGCTACAAACTCTTTTGTGGAATTTTGATCGGGTACTTAGGGTTTCTGTATCGGAGGCATCTTATAGGAGAAAGGGGAGGCCGAGGGGGTGCCCAAGGCAGCCAGACCACCCCCTGGCGCGGGCCAGGCCTGGCCGCGTGGCTAGGTGGTGTGGCGGCCCTCTGGCCCCTCTCCGTCTCGTATTCTGGCTCCGTGTCCCCCTCGGTGAAAAACTGACTTTGGCTTTTGTCCCGTCCAATTCCGAGAATATTCATTTTCTGACTTTCCTGGAACCAAAAATAGGAGAAAACAGGCAGCTGGCACTATGGATCTTGTTAATAGGTTAGTCCAAGAAAGTGAAAGTACTCCAAAGTGTGGACAAAACATAAGAAAGTAGATAAAACCAAGCATGGAACATCAACAATTATGGATACGTTTGCAACGTATCACGCGTCATTACGAGGCCAGGCATGGCGAGGCGGGCGTCGGAGGAGGAGGAGCGCGCGTGTATATGTCTTATCTTCTCAAGCTCATACAAGTGGTGGAAGAGCTCACTTTATAAGCTGGTCCAACTTCCACTCAACTAGCAATGTGAGACTAAAAATTTATCCCACCTCTTGCCTTGCATGAATGGGCCAAGTGGGCCTCTAGGATTTCAGGAATGTTGAATAATATAAATGGGCTAGGCCTTTATTAGGCAAAATTCCAACATCCATAGGTGCTCAACCACTGCGAACCTCTGTTGGAGCACACCAAATGCTCGCTCCACGTCCTTCCTGCAAGCTTCCTGTTCCTTGGTATACTGAGCATGCTTGTGGGGTATCAGGTTTGAGATAGTCTTCACAAATGTTGGCCATCTTGGATAGATGCCATCTCCAAGATAGTATCCCTTGTTGTAGTGGTGCCCATTAATCTCAAAGTCCACGGAGGGAGCATGACCCTCAACAAGCTTGGCAAAGACATTTGAGGAGTTGAGAATATTGATGTCGTTATCCGATCCTGCTATGCCAAAGAAGGAGAGCCAGATCCAAAGATCATGTGTAGCAACCGCCTCGAGTATCACAGTGCAACCTCCTTTGTGGCCTTTGTACATCCCCTGCTATGCAAATAGACAATTCTTCCAGTTCCAATGCATGCAGTCTATGCTTCCAAGCATCCTAGGAAATCCACTATGTTCATTGACTGCGAGGACCCAAGCAGTGTCTTCAGCAGTGGATGTTCTCAAGTACTATGGCCCAAACACTGCAATCACTGCCCTGCAAAACTTGTACAAGCAATCGATGGCGGTCGACTCGGCCATGCGGAGATAGTCATCAACACTATCACCCGGCGCTCCGTATGCAAGCAACCTCATCGCCACTGTGTACTTCTGCAGTGAGGAAAACCCAACCATGCCGGTGCAATCTTTCTTGCACATGAAATAGGGGTCGAACTTCCGGATGGCATGCACGATCTCGAGGAAGAGCTTTCGGCTCATCCTGAAACGGCACCGAAACACGGCCTCTTCGTGTACCGGCTTGTCGGCGAAGTATTTGGCGTACAACATGTAGTAGCCCTCCACCCTCTGCCTTGCTTTGCACTTCCGGTGACCCTTTGCCGAGCCTCCACGCTTTGGCGTTGCAGTCTGCATGTACAGTCGTGCCAGAGAGGAGAGGATTTGCACGTGCTCTACATCTTCGGCAGCTGCGGCGTTCTCTTCCTCCAGCAACACGGCGAATAGATCCTCATCGTCGGAGTCCATGGCCGAATGGGCAAAACGCCAAACGCTTGGCGGGCGAGGTGTTGGGAGCTCGAAGCGTGGCCGAGCTACGACAAAGGAGGGGCGGCGAAAGGTGGCCTAGGCTGCAGGGGGAAGGTGCGGCGGTGGCGGCGGACCTATCTACAGGCGTGACTTTGGCTTGAACCGGTGGAGCTTCGCCGGCGCAAGCATGACGACAAGGCAGCTGGGGGGAATCCTTCGCCGCGGGGGAGGCGGTTGGTGGTGGGAAATGGGATGTCTCGCCGGCAGGGCTGGCCCACCCTCGTTTTCGCTCCATCCGGCGTTCCTAGGCCGTTCCCGGCACCGCGGGATCAGCCTGGGAACGGCGGACGAAAGTTGGGCCAAATCCGGACGAAACCGACGTCCTGAAAACGTGACTGGACGAAAAATCACCGTCCAGACGAAAAAAGGCTCTGGAAACGGCGTACTGGGAACCCGAGTGGAGACGTTAGCTCTCCACGTTATTTATAAAAGACATGATATATAACTCGTACTATAATGCATTATCTGTTATTGCAATCTGTAGCAATTAATGAGAATTAAAAATATAACTATTTTTAGTAATAAATTGATTAGATAAGGGAAGACATATGGTACAATGAAGAAAATAGTCTTTTCTTATTTTTAAGAGATCATCCCTTAGTTAAATGAAGACAACCTTCTCTTTCTTATTTCTCTTTCCTCCAACTACGCAAAAATCCAACGTGACAAGAATAAGAGAAGGCTGACGTCACCGTATTGTACGTATCCCTCAACGCGAGACGAGTTGTATGAAGGACGTATTTGGTTTCCCGGATGGATTTTCCCGCTAAATTTGGATTCGGCCTGCTTTGCAATTCCTTTGGTTGCCAGCATTTTCTTTGTATTTTTTTTGTACCGAGAGAAATGTTACCACGGCAATATATTGGTGACGGAGATAAATTCTCCATTGCCTGTATCGACCGGTCCTATCGGTCACGTGCAATTTTGCTTATCCGTGGGTCTAGCCGTTTCGAATAGATACAGAGTACTCCCTCCGCTTTAAGATATAAAATATTTTAGCTTTATAAAAGAAATGTATTTAGACTTTTTTTAATGTGTAGGTTTATTCTAAATATAGATAAATCTACATACTAAAATAATCTAGATACACTCATTTCACAAAGCTAAAACATCTTATATTTTAAAACAGAGGGAGTACATCTTAACTAGTGTGAGATCATTGAATAGATGATATGACTGGGTAGTATTGAAAATATATATTTCTATTAGAACTCGTTTGGCTCACATCATTTGGGGCCAAAATTGTGGAATTTATTTAATAATTATATGGTACGCTCGTTTGGCTGTATGGGAAATTGATTTTGGAATTCATTTGCCAATTCCGGCCAAGTTGGCAACCATGTCAGCAGTAGCGCGATGGGAGGATTGCTTTTCCCTCCCGGGTCATCCGCGCGGACGGCCCCGGAGGCTCCCAAACCCTAGCCGCCGCCGTCTCAAAGAAGGGCTGTCCCGGCCGTCGCCGCCGCCGATCCCGGCGGTGGTGGCGCGCCCGGCCATCTAAGATGGACGGGAGGAGAGGCGCTTCCCCGGCGGCCTGCCCTACGCACGGAGGGCGGCTGGTTTGGGGGCGCGGGGGCGACGCCTTGAGCGTGCGCTCGTGGCTGAGGATGGAGCGAGACGGCGGAGCTATGGTGGGCGCTGGCGGCCAGGCGCGGCATCGAGCCGGCAACGTCTGCACGGGGCATGGATCTAGATCCGTTCTAGGTTGGCCACGAGGCATGGCGGAGCTGGCATCGGGATCTCGGGGCGGCGCTCAGACCTTGCTGATCCGGGTCATGCAGCTGCCTAGATCTGCTCTATGCCCGGCGGCCAGTCGTTCGTTGTTCGGCTTTTGGTTGTTGAGCCTCCTCCTCGGCGGTCGGCAGGTGGCGAGGGGGCTGTCGGCTCGGCTTGAATAAAGGAGGTGGTCCTCGGATCTCTCTCGCACCAAGATGAAGATCTACTTGATGAGAGTCTCCATTGATCTGGCCGGAGTGTTTGGTTCCGGAAGGCTTCGCCGGCGAACTCCCATGGGCGCATATGCCTGGAGCTTGCTGGATCGGAAGGAATTCGGTCACACGCACCTGTGTTTTTTGCTGACCATTTGGTTTCAGTGGGAGCGCAGTGAAGCTCTGCTACCTGTTACCATCATGCGAGATGTCTTTGACAATACACATGGTGAAGTCAGATACGGAGAACGTCATGAAGGCAGAGACATGTGGGCGAGCTATGGTGGATTGAGTCCTTATGACGATGAGGATCTGGCTTGGATATCTATGACTCGCAGCAGCGTCTGTTAGAGGGGGCGACATCCCATGATGAGTTCACAGTCTTATCTTGCAGGATAAAAACCCAAGGTCTGGCCTTCATTGGTTGTGCCTGGCAATGCCCTCGCAGAAGACATTGCTTTGCGAGCGAAGACTTTCTCCAGGGCGAAAACCTAAGATCTTTGATCGGGCGATGACAGCGCTTGTGCACTGTTTCCTTTTTAGAGGCGTCGCTTTTGGAGGGGTTAGACTTCTAATGTTGTTTTCGTGGTGGTAGTGTCGCTGCTACTAAGTCTGATTCCTGCAGCGGGACTTTTCTTTTTTATAATTCTTTTTTTTCTGGCTGTGTGCATCCGTATTGCCATTAGGGTATTCGTTATTGCCGAGGCCGAGTGTAATTGGTATTGCGTGTGATATTAATATATGCTCATTTCCAATTTTTTTTTGCCAATTCCAGCCGACTGACATCACGGCTTACCCAAAACCTACCCAACGACCTGTCATTTCCCTGGAATTCCCCGTGCCCGTCTAGCCTTGCCGCCCTCTTCTTCCTCCCCATGCTCTCTTGCCCACCACCATCTCACCAACACGATTCCAGGCCACCGGCGACGTATCTCCACGCCTTTGAATCTACAGCTCCCACGCCTACTCCTCTCCCCCAAGTCCTCTCCGCGTCATGACTCCTTCCCACCAAGATCCTGATGCCGTCGTCGATCTCTGGCTGGGAGTGACGTCCTTCCTCTAGTGAGCCCCCGTCGACCTCATCTCACCCACGCTCGCAGGTATGTATCCTCCTCAATCTCTCCTCTTTTACCCTCTCTCTCACCTATTCTTTTCTTTTTCTTACCTCTAACCCTAGACTCGCCGGATCTGCAGTTTTAGCAGGATCAAGAACCTCGGGAGCAGCCGACAATGAACTTAACCTGCTTGCACATCGCCATCCATCTTCTCCTCTTCATCCGCTCCAGCAAGCACGGTATATTCTCATACGCTCATCTCTCTCCCCCACTCTATATACACTAAAACATGTCAATATATGTCCTGTATCTAGATGTCAGTAAGACTGGGATGACCTGGACATGACTGATGATTGAGCAAATGTTCATATTTTCTCATCTGTGTATAGGGATATTGTTGTAGACTGTTACAGTATGACTATGTTGCTAACTTTTTTAATAGTGTTGAACTAGTGGCTGAATTGATTGGGTATGCAACTCAATACAGACTACAGAGTTAGTATTAGACACACATAAGAAACCAGGTTTGTTGTCTAGTGAGAGTAAGTAGTATTGGATTGTGATCACAACTCTTGGCAGTTAACAGTAGTTTTTTTATGGCACCGACGACAACTCCACTAATTTCTCTACTGCTGTCGTGGTTGTTCTCTGCTACCTCTCACCCCCGCACCCTGATTTTTTGTTGCTGTCAATGTTGTTAATCTACCTCTGATAAGTAGCATTGTATGTCATGCGCACGTGAAACCTTGTGTGTATAAAGTGCTATCGGATGTGTATCTCTATGTCATATCATATGGTTTGAATGGTTGAATAAATTGTACGTGCCCTACATCTAGATAATTAATAGGGTAAGGAGATTTGTTGTAAGTCTAACATGTGCTCAGTTTTCTTATTATTGGGATAATAAATTGAATTTGTTGCTGATGCTCACTTGCCAACGCTCTCTGTTCTGCTAATTAAGTGTGGCGATTTGTGTGTGGATGGCTAATCTAATGCCCCTGATTTTCTGTTAGCTTCAGTTTTTGATTATTCATCCATTGCTAGTTTCAGGGCCGGCTCTATATTTTGTGGGGCCTTGGGCGAAAGTGATGGCATGGGCCCCTACAGGCTACATCTAACATATATGTACGCATATTTACAAATATAGAAATACATGTATCACTTTCACTTGTAATAAAATATTAAAAGTTAACATCCAACCACACATTTTTAGTTCGGGATATTTATAAATAATTATTAAACAATTAAACAATGTCATATTAGTTCAATCTCTCGTTTTCACTTTTCGTAGCACCGGAATAAAATCTATCGGCATTGTAGCACCTAAAATTATGAATAAACTAAATACATTATAAAAGGAATTAAAGATAGAACCCAAGCAGCCACTTAGTTCAACGGTGCATTCAGTTTCTAATTCCCAAATCCCCAAGAGGCAAACCCAATCAGGGTCAAGGGCAGAGGGACTCGAGCCAACCTGCCAATCTCTAGGCCTAGGCGGCAAGAGGAAAATTGATTGCCCGGGGCAGTGGCTGTGGAATACGAAGAGGTAGAAGAGTCGAGGAGATCAGCTGATTAGGAGATCGATTGGCCTAACGATCAGCTGTGTCGTACGGTTTCCTACGGCTGGGATGGGCCTTCTTTCTTGCATTTCGTTTTTAGGAAGTCACTGTAGGGTGTTGAGCATAGAGGAGGATGTAGTCATGGCCCCCTGGAAGCTTGGGCCCTAGGCCGCCGCACATGGTCGCCGGGGGTCAGAGCCGGGCCTGGCTAGTTTTGATAATAATACTAGTATCACATATATTGGTATACTAATAAGTATTTCTAGGATTTGTCGTTCTCATGAATACAAATCTATTTAGGGGGTATCACATTTCTAGTTTAATGCTTGGTTCATGCAAAAGCTCAGATGTTCGGTAGTAGTGAAACCAATAGCTAATCACCCTGGCAATATGCATATGCGTGTCAGCCAGACCCAAGAGAAACCATGTTCCTGCTACTATATTGCATAATGTTGTTGTTTTGTCACGGACCTTGTTTAGCTAATGTTGCTCTCTAGCTGACGCATATTTCTGAAAATTACCCTTGTTGTATGTATTGTAGATGGCAGATCAACAACTGGAGTTATATCAAGAGAGGAGGAAGAAAAGGAAGAGGGCAGCAGCTGGTTATCGTAGTAGCCATAGCTTAGCATATCTATTGTTGTAGAAAAATTGTAGAACTTAGGGATTTCAACGAGGAAGAGGCTAAGACTAGAATTAGGAAACAAATGCTTAGGACCATTTATATGGGTCCAAATCTATATTTCTATGCTACTCTTAGGTTTACCAAAAGATCCTTTTTGACCTTTGTGCCATCTTACATGAAAGGGCTAGACGAAAAGACTCGTTCTACATGACTGCTGAAGAAGTCGTAATCATCTTCTTGCTTGTTCTTAGCCATAGCATGAAGTTCAGGTTAATTCGTAGCACCTATAGATGGACACTTGAGCCAATATGCAGACACTTCAATGAGGTGTTAGGAGCTATCCTTTCTTGCATGATTTCATCAAGTTGTCAGACCCTGCAACTGAAATACCTGAGGATAACCGATGGAAGTGGTTCCCGGATGGGCTTGGAGCTTTATGTGGCACACATGTCGATGTCCGTGTTTCACTAAGCAAACAAGGTTGATACAGGAACATGAAGCAAGACATTACGACAAATGTGTTGGGTGTTTGTGATCGTAACATGAAGTTTGTATATGTGTTGGCGGGATGAGAAGGTTCTGCATCAGATTTACGAGTGCTGCGAGATGCAATGTTTAGAGAAGATGCTTTCAAAGTTCCAAGTGGTAACTTTCTATCTTAGTATCATACAACTTTGGAGTAGATATTTGAACTTGTGAACTTAAATATAATACGGCTATTTTTCATAAACCTTAGGAAAATACTACCTTGTAGATGCCAGATACACAAATGGTCCAGGATTCTTTGCTCCATTCAGGAATACACGATATCACTTGAAGAGTGGGGTGCCAATGAAAATAATCCACAAACCCCAAAAGAGCTCTATAACTAGACATGCATCTGCTAGGAATGTAGTTGAGAGGATTTTTGCTTTCATAAAGATGAGATGGGCTATTCTCAGGACTAGTTCCTTCTTTGGAATAAAAAATCAGGTATCATCTATGTTAATTGCATTATACTGGGTTCTTTTGGATTTGTATATTAATACGCCATATTAACTTAATGTCAGATTCGAGTCATCAATGCTTGTTGCATCTTGCATAACTTCCTAGTTGATAGGAAAAGAGAGATGGACGACTTAATGTTACATGAAGTAGATAATCAGCTCAATAATGTTGCATTGAAGTTCAAGAGGAACTTGATATGATTAGGCACGTTCAGATGACTCATGAGTGCAACAACAAAAGTATGACCCTAGCTAATCAGATGTGGGCAGATTACCAAGCTAGGGGCGGACAATCAAATGTTTGACTTTTCTTGAATGTTGTATTGTCTTTATATATATGTATATTTACTATTTGGTATGTTTTGTATCTATCAAGTTTTGTCAAGTTAGATACTCGCTCTCATATACACACACTTGCCACTAACTCATGATATTCTTATTGATCCAGACATGGCCTCCATGAAAAAAGGTAGAAGCTACTTAACTTGGACAGATGAAATGGATAAATCTATGTTGGTTGTCTTTGTGGATCATTATTAAGTATAACAAGGGAATAGTGCTCAAAATGGGTGGAAACCCCATGTGCACACTACAGTTGTGAACAATGTGAGAGAGAAATGTGATAAACCAATTGCAAAGGATAACATCATATCCAGGAGTAAGACTTTTGATAAGCATTATGCTGGTGTCAATAAGATGGTTCGTCAGAGTGGATTTGGCTAGGACAACAATAACAACATGATATCTGTTGATAGCGGTGATGTGTGGAATAATTATGTCAAATTAAATTGTACATCATATACTACTTGTTTTATCATGTTATTCCCTTGTGTTGCTATTGTGTGTTGTCACTCTAGTATCTATTTGTTCTTATTTGTTGGCAAGCAAGTACAACTCTAGATATCATTTTTGTATTTACCTACAAGGTCCATTTGTTCTCTGTTATCTACTTGGACAATGACTACAAGGTCCATTTGTTCTCTGTTCAAGTTGTGGCTCAGGTTGTAACATGTTCCTACTTCTATTCTTTGTAGCCAAACAAAGATGCAACCTCTTATAGGTACAAGGTTATCAAGTATTGGGACATGATCATCACACTCTATGCAAGGGATCACGCTACTAGAGCGAGAGCAAGGACTGCAACCGAAGGCGGAGCAGAAATGGCAGAAGAGAACACTAACAACAATAAATACAATGATGATGGATCATCCACTCAAACTGGAGAAGATCTAAATAAGAAAAGGTATAGGTCAGATGAATCGGTTGCTTGCATGCTTGGGTAGAAGCTGGACAATTTCACTACTGCATTTCAAGCGGATATCTCCGAGCCCCCTCCAAAACCGGCATCCCCCAAAGAGATATTTGCTGCTCTTAATGCAATATCAGAATTGGAAGAAGATGATCTCTTGGCAGCCTATGACATTCTTGTCTCTGATGACCGCAAGTTCAAATCACTCCAAGCATTGCCAGTGGGAATGAAAAGGAAATGGATCATGAAGCAAATCCAAACTTAGGATCTTACTTGTTGAAATAAAGTGAAGACTCATTTGTTGGTGAAACTTGCCTATTTGTTTGCATATGTAATCACATGTTGTAGCCTTTTTTGCCTTCTAGAACATGTGGTGCTACATTATGCATTATGAGCTATAGAATTATTGTGTTATGATTCCATGTTTAATGTACTTTAACTTTACAAAGATGATGTTTTTATTGTTATGTAGTTCATTTTTAAGCCAGACTTGGGGTTGAATTCATCCCAAAATGGCAACCAAACAAGTTTAGGAAATCATTTCATTTCACAATTCTATGTGGCAACCAAACACGAATTTTTGGTTTTGGAATTCAAGTTTTGCCAAATGAATTGACCTGGGTAATGTCATTTTATTTCATTTGTACGAAATGAAATTAATTTAGGGGCTCCAAACAAGCCCTTAGTGGTTGATAAGTATTCGTGCTCCGGTTGTATCATTTAATAAGAATATAAAAATACAGTAAAGTCCATATTGAAGGATCATAAGTTTGAGGGCAAGCTAGATGTAACTTTGACATGGAGCATCAAATTTTTTATTAATCTCTTTGAAAATTACATAACTAAGCTTGTGTTGTCCTATATGAGTATGTTTTATCTAGCTTTGAACTTGTAGAGAAAATAAGCATATGGGCCATTTCATTGGTTAGCTAGATGATAGCATGAAGCTATCAATTTTCTTGCTTAAAGACAAGCAAGGTTTAAACTTGGGGTGTTTATGAGTGGACTTTATATAATGTTTTAAGCATACTTTATGTTTATAAAACCATCAATGACATGCACCATCTAACTATTATTATGTCTATTACACATGATTACTTATTCTCATTCATTTTCATGTGAGTGTTGCCCAACTATTAGTTTTGTAGGATTTTTTCTTGGCATTTGAATTGTGTTTAGGTGCAATAAAGAACCATCAACAAAGCACATTAAAAGGAGCCAAGATGATGCAATATGGGGAGTCACAACAAGCACCTAACTTAGCCATATGGAGTGTGGAAAGAGTGATAATTTTTCTATCAACACAAAATAAATATCCAAGGAGATAGTGTGTTGTATCTCTCGTCCATACAATCCAACGAGCACAAGGACACATCAATTTGAGTTTGAATGAGAAAATAGCGTCCACAATACGAAAAGCATCTCATGACCATACCGGGTGATCGTACCACCCTTCGATAGGTCCCAAACATCAACCAAATCTCCTTTTTGAAGGGGTAAAGGGTATATTCATAGCAGAACACTCCAGAAAAAATGAACCAACCTCTAGGAGCCTATTTAAGGTAGAGAAACCCTAGTCACCACATCCATCTTCACACAAGTCATCACCGCCTCCATATCCATCATCTAAAATGGTGGAGCCCTGACGCCACACCACGTCAAGATCCATCTACATCCACCACAACCTTGACAGAAGGTCAAGGAAGAAGACACCAAGGAGCCATCATCGTCCATGCATCGCCATCAACACCATCACCATCACCATCACCACCTCTGTTGCTCCTTCTTATTTCCCCATAATGGTCTCTGTGATGGGTTGTAACACGGCTTGACCCCCTCCAATGTTATGATTTCTTGAGTATTTGTGGATGGTGTGATGATCTAGTGATCCATGGTTATATTTATTCAATGCATTTTTTAATACTGTTATTATCTTAGTGATTGGATATGTCCGATCCATTGGTGTAGTTAGAAACTCTAGCTCCTTAGGTCACAAATGAATTATATGGGTATATTGTGTGAATCATTTGACCTCTGAGTGAAACTGTCGATACCTCTCGAGGTGCGCATCTACCTAGGAGTACAGTTGTCCATAAAACTATTTTCCTTTGGTCATGTATTTATGATCTTAAATATATTACATTGGCACAGTAGTGAATATGTAATGTAAGGAGGACACTTGAGTTTTCTTATGAAACTTGTTCCGTTGGGAGCCAATGACATTCAAGGGACTACCAAACCTACCATAACCTAGTATCTAGAGAGTCACACCTATATGCCACTTTGTTTGTGAGTAATAGCATTATGTTTGTCGTTGCATTCACCGCTTTAGTGTTTACTTCCTGCTATAGTTTACTTCCAATACTATTATTTGTTGTCTAACCCCTCTTTTTAATTAACGTTTCTCCTAACAACTTATAGAGTATACTATTTCCAAACTACGGTCTAGGTCCGAACTTGGCTGCACTGACAAAGTATTCACGAGGCTATGTGGTTTCCATTTTGTGAAGCTTCCAATAGACGATATAAACTCGGAAAATATTTGTCTCTGTAAGTACTACAATAAACCTTGCCGATACAGGAAAACATGGCCATAATGTTGTTGGGAAGGGCGGGTTGAAGCTGGCTCTGAGGGAGAGTGAGATGATATCGACGTTCTTGCTAGCCACCATGATGGCAAACTCGATGCATACAAAATATGTTGCATGCCTTGTACATGGTAATGCGTGCCTTGGGCGCCATGCTAAAGGTATTGCGAGCGGACAAATTTAGCAGGTTGGGCAAAGGAGGGCCAATGCCCTCCAGCTTAAAGAATATTAGTGTGCATTTAGCATTTTTTCCTTATACATTCCCTGGAAAACTGATTATTGGCTCAACACATCGAGCTCGTTGGGGAACCCCAAGAGGAAGGTATGATGAGCACAACAGCAAGTTTTCACTCAGTTATGAAACCAAGGTTATCGAACCAGTAGGAGCAATGAAACACCTCCAAGGTATTGTTTCTAACTTGGAATCCTGCACAACACAACCACAGAACTTTGCCCCAACTTATAGTGAGGTTGTCAATCTCACCGATTTTGTTGGAAATAAAGGATTAAACGTATTGTGTGGAAGAAAGTAAAAGCTTGTAGAAAATAAACAGAAAACAGTAAACAGTTGTAGATTGATGGTAAAAGAAAGGACGAGGGTCCATAGTTCACTAGTGGTGATTCTCCTTAAGATAGAGGACATGTTGGGTGAACAAATTATAGCGGGGCAATTGACAAACATCGAGAAAGCATACATGCATATACTAATCATCTTGACTCCTATGAGATTTGATTGGGCATTACAACATTATACATTGACCGTAATCCAACTCCATCTATGACTAATAATCCACCTTCAGGTTATCAATCCGAATCCCCTCCAGTATTAAGTTGCAAGCAACAGATAATTGCATTACGCATTGCGTGTAAAGTAAACAATACGATTGTTCTATGAACAAAGGATTGCTGTTTTCTCCCTAGTAGCAACAACACATCTAGTACCTTAGAGATTTATATCACTTCCCCAGATTACTAGAGGCATGAACCCACTATCGAGAATAAATACTCCTCTTGGAGTTGCTAGCATCTACTCGGCCAAGATATCTACTAACAACAGAGAGTATGTAAGATCACAAATAACAAAGACATGATAGAATCAATAATCAATCTGAAATAGCATCTCAATATCCATCGGATCCTCGCAAACACAACATGTAGGATTACAAATAAATGATCTTGACCATGAACGGAGCTCACAAGATCTAAACATGGTAGCACAAAGGAGAAGAACCAACCATCTAGCTACTACATGGACCCGTAGACAAAGGATGAACTACTCACGCATCACACCGAAGGCTTGCATGGTGATGAAGAAGGCCTCCAGGGTGAATTCTCCCCTTCGTTAGGGTGCCGGAAAGAGCTTCAGATCCCTCCCGATCTAGGGATGGAGATGATGGTGGCTACATACTCTTTCATGGATTTTTGATCGGGTCCTTAGGGTTTATGTATCGGAGGCATCTTATAGGCAAAAGGGCAGGCCGAGGGGGTGCCCTAGGCAGCCACACCACCCCCTGGCGCGAGCCAGGCCTGGCCGCGTGGCCAGGTGGTGTGGGCAGCCCCTGGCCCCTCTCCATCTCGTATTCTGGCTCCGTGTCCCCCTCGGTTAAATACCGACTTTGGCTTTTGTCCCGTCCAATTCCGAGAATATTCATTTTCTGATTTTCCTGGAACCAAAAACAATAGAAAATAGGCAGCTAGCACTATGGCATCTTATTAATAGGTTAGTCCAAGAAAGTGTATAAAAAGTACTCCAAAGTGTGGACAAAACATAAGAAAGTAGATATAAACTGAGCATGGAACATAAAAAATTATAGATACGTTTGCAACGTATCAACATCCCCAAGCTTAACTCCTGGTCGTCCTCAAGTAGGTAAGTGTGGCATCCCGCAATTACCACTACTAGAAAATCACGGTGTTTTTGTGCATTGCATCATCATGACCGCATGCTCATGTCATAATGCCACATTGCATTTGAGCATCGTCATGTCATCCTGCATTTGTTTTCTTAAAACTATTTTCTAAAAGCCTATCTTTGTTTTCTAAATATCCCCGCCTTTATTTCAAATCAAAACCCCGGGCCTTTTTCCCGGATATTTTGTTTTGTCTAAAAATAATTTACAAAAGGCTTTTAAAATAAAAATAAATAAAAAAAACTATTTTGTCGGACCGGGGAGGCAGCCTAGCCATTAGGCCAGGCCACCTACTACCCGGCAGCCCAAAACAACCTAGCCTAGCTCATCTAACAGCAAACCCCTAGACTAAACCTAAACCCTAACCTAGACCAACCACTTACCACCACTCCACCTGACGCCGCCGCACCCACACCCTCCCAGCCGCACACAACACACACACAACGCACGCACGACACGGCACCCCGCACCACCTGGCCCCACCTCTCTCGCGAGTCCCACCCCGTGCCGACAGCTATCCCGCCCTCGGGATCATCGCCGCTAACCCCGCTCCCCAATCGCGCTAGGCGCTCCCACCTGGTCGCTCCCTATCGCCCCGTGCCCTGCTCCCTCGCGTTCCTCTCACGCGACCCCGGCCTAGCCCCACCCTACAGTCAGACCACACCCCCACGTCCCCGTTCCACATCCACCTACCCCGCCTCCCCTCGATGGATCTCTGTGCCGCTCGCCCTCCGCCTTGCCGAACGATCCCCATCGCCGCTAGGGGCCCCCGCCTCCCTCGCCGTGCCCAAGCCACCGCCGGCCCCGTCGACCGCGACCCCGCTCCCCCTGACCCCCTCATGATCCCCTCCTCCTTCCGCTCGCTCGCCCGACGCCATCTGTCCCTGCTCCGATCCCCGGCCGCCACCGCCGCCCTCGCCGGTGCTCGGCGGCCTCGGCCGCGCGCGTTGGCCGCCGTCGTGGCCCACCTTCCTCCTCGCCAGGCACGAACCACCGCCGTTGCTCACGCCTTGTGTCGCCTGGCCGCCTGCGAACACCGCCACCGGCTAGAGCCCCGCGTCACCAGGCCCAAGCGTCGTCCTCGCCATCCCGCAGACGTCCGACCTTCTGTTCTTCACATCGTCGCCTCTCCATCCCAAGCCCCTGCGTTCCCCTGCTGTACCGTCGACGGGATCCTGCGCCTCGATGTTGTTTCCGAGCCTCGATGCCCCGTCAACGCCATGCCTCGTCGCGCTGCTGCTAGCTACTTCTTCGTCGGGCTCGTCAACGTCTCGGCCCCAAGCACGGCAACAGTTTTTTTGTTCAGATGATGTGAAGTTGTGAAAGTGTGGTGATGTGAGAATAGAGCTAGTGTGGAAGCCTTCTGGTTTGATGCCGAGGAATAAGGTTGCGACGATGCGGTATCCGAGACACGCCAGGCGACAATAGAGACGAGCTGGAACTTAAGGACGGTCGCCGCTGAGAACGGTGGTACTCGAGGATCGGCTGCCATCGATGATGGAGTTTCACCAAGGGAACCGACGCCGGATCGACAAGTTCTCCATCCCAGAACGCCAAGGTCTTCGACATGGCCTCGACAAGATTTTCAATGCGGATTCGTACATCTTCGCATGGGAAACCAAGACCTTCGTCACGCATCGCCGAGATCCCCGGAACACCGAGTGCTCCTTCTTGGACGCCAAGTTTGCCGATACCCCGATCCCGCCGAGACCGATCCCCGTCGAACCCTGATACCGACCCCGGACCCCGGAACCCAAGATCTTCCGAACCCAGATGTGTGCCCCTAAGCCCCTATTTTTATAATATGACATATACCTGTCGCATCATTAAATCATCATGCTTGCATACATGTCATCTAGTGGGTTGGGGTTAGTTAGTCGATTCACCTAAATTAAATATGGAGTCTATATGCGGGCTATACTGGTATTATACCGCCTCCATTCAAATTTGTGTAGCGAACCGATGCCATGTTTTGCCTTGTTAATACAACATTCAATCTGCGGGGTTTTAAACAACTTGAACCGTTTAATTAATTGTCGAGACCCCGGTTCCGATTAATATTGCCTAATTGCACCGCCTCTATGCCATGTCATGCATCGTATCTGCATCATGCCCGATCTTCTGCCGTAGTATTAAATGGGGCATCCGGTGTTTCTTCTAGTGTTTGCTTCTTCGTGGATTAGGCCGATGAGTTGATGCGAGTATCGACAAGTTCTCCGGATATGATCCGTCAGCAGTGTTTCCCAGGCGAGAATCTCTTTCCCTTCTACCTATTTTGCATTTATAGTCTTTATTTTTTCCTGTTGATCTATTGCTATCAGTGTCGCGATGTTTAGTTTCCGTGCACCAGTTATATCCCGTGCAGCCTCTATATTTCCATGGACACATCCTATTGCCTGTTTTTTGATAGATAGTCGGCACTACGAGTCATAGTTGCTTGCTTCTGTGTTGCTTCACGTCGTTGTCGTTCCACCATTGACGGCAAGTTGGCACATGATAAATGGTGGAGATGCTTAATGGTGGAGATGATCATGACTTTAAATACAACTATTAAAATGCTAGATATAACTAACACAGAGGCATCGGTGGGCAATAGATGTTATTTGGTTCTTCCACACTCACTTGTGTCCCGTAGGACCCCGAGTACTTGATACCTGTTCCTTGATTATTCGCACTATCCACATCCGGGAGGCCTTATGGACCCCCCTGAGCCAGAGCTTGATTCATTTCTATTTCTTGGGGGCCACAAAGTAGTTTGGGGCTTTATTACTATCCTGTACCTATGCCATGCTTTACTGCTTTATTTACGATTGTGCGTGGAGCACCTGTACTGTTTAGGATCGTGACACGTTGTCGCTGTATCGACAAGCCCAGTCACACTTTCGGGTTCCCAGTCATTTACAGCCGTCCACACAAACCCTGGGTCCGTTCCGGAGCCGACCAACTTCGTTGCGGGTAGCTTAGTGGGGTGGCCCCTTGAAATATTTTATGAATCCTGTGATCGCTTTGTCATGAAAACCTCGTTGGGTTTTGAGTTGGTTTTTCCGAGGTTTATCGAGTGTGTGTTGCTATTTGTGCACCCCTGCAGGGTAAATCTTTCTGAAAGCCGTGTCCGCAGTTATGGACGACTTGGAGCACAGTATCTCGATCATAGACAAGCATAACTAAAGTAGTACTATAAATTTGACTTAATATGTGACTGGTAATCAGATTCAACTATAACGGAATGAATATTAAAATGCCAACAACTGGTGGATCTAGGTTGTTTTGTGACATGCTATACCTGCCTAGTAAGTATTGCAACTCCAATGGGATGTGATAAAAGTGCCAACAACTGCTGGGTTTTGGGATTTCTCAGGACAATTATGTCTGACTAGTAAATGTTCCAACTACAACGGAATGGTGATTAAAACTGCACACTACTTATGCTTCAGGATGACTCATGCTATATATATCTGATTAGTAATTGCTGCAACTATAATGGAATGAGTAAAATTGCCAACGGTGTGAGTTCCTTGGTCCGACTTCCTCGTTTGGTCTCGAGGGGGGAAATACCAGGATGGGTTTGTTTGGTGTTAGCTTCAGGTTGGATCCGAATAGGTCTTTCTTACCCCTCTCTGATAACCGCCAGTTGTACCAAGTCTCTATAGGTGGTTTAGTGCCGCTGCGCTGCCGCTTCAGCCCACCATACCTATGTAGGCGAGAGCCGCCGAATTCTAGCCTCGCCGTATACTGGCCTCAGTACTGACGCTCCTCTTTTTCCTTTGCCCTTTGTCGGCACCCCTTTTGTTTTAGCAGGTTTGAGATCGACGTCGTTAGCAGGGTTACCCTTTCGGCTTGGCCTGGGCAGGGTTATGGACGCCATTGGTTATGCTTCAGGGCTCTTAGCCCCATTTGCATCTTGTCCGTACTCGGACGCTGTATCGTTTTCAAGGTGATTTGGATCTTTGTATTGTATATCTGTATTCTTGACTCGTTGAGTCGCTGTTGTATATATATCTGTTCTGTGGGTCCCATCGAGGAGTGTTGTGTAATGGTATTACTTCGTTTTCCACCCGCACGAAAGTGCCTGGTGGGCGTCCTTGAATCGTTTCTATGCGGGTTTGGCGGAAAGGGCTAAAACTTGCATAGGGCCGATTCGAGGGTGTTACAGAGTGGTATCAGAGCTCAGCAGTTGTGATACCTCACTAGTCCAGCCTGTAGGATAACCTAGCTAACGGCCGATGTAGAGTGTCAAAACTATTTTACAAAATCGGTTGGACAGATCTGATTAGGTCTGATTTTACTCCTTACCCCTATGCTATTCTCCTCTTACCTCTGCGTGTTTTAAATCTGCTATCTTACCTTTCTTCAAGTCCAGGATTTCTCGTGGTTGGGTTCCGTCGTACCTTTAGGGTTTCGCTTCCTCCTTTGGCAACGGTGTTTCTACCTCCGGACTTCATGCTATCTGAGTGGTCCTTTATCTGTGGTACCATTATTTGTTCCTTGTCTGTGCCTTCCGGTGTTTTCCGACGCGACGACATCATCTACGCCAGATCCAATGCAGAGCCAGCATCACTCCTTGTTTACGAACATCGTTTGTCGAGGTCTTCAGTCTGATTCCAAGAATGGTTGCACGTTTTTCTACTGATTGTGCGGAGTAATAGTTTGGGTGCGTGATGGATTGGCCCCCATGCCGACTACTCAATCTATTTGCTCTCGTACATTGAAGTGGATTAGATGCATCGGTTCTCTCTTTCTATCAAAGTTAGAGGTGGCTTTATTTGTAGATACTTTTACCTTCGTCCTTTGTTTCCCGGAGTGTTCTCTCGACGATCACAGACAACGACCTCTTGTTAGTGGTGTCGCGAGCATCTACACGAAGCGAGAAGATTCAGATCGCCGACCTTCTTCCCGGTACCACGAGGCGGATCTCGAGGGTGAGATCCATTGTTAGTGGTGTCGAATTGTGGCATCCCGCAATTACCACTACTAGAAAATCACGGTGTTTTTGTGCATTGCATCATCATGACCGCATGCTCATGTCATCATGCCACATTGCATTTGAGCATCGTCATGTCATCCTGCATTTGTTTGCTTAAAACTATTTTCTAAAAGCCTATCTTTGTTTTCTAAATATCCCCGCCTTTATTTCGAATCAAAACCCCGGGCCTTTTTCTCGGATATTTTGTTTTGTCTAAAAATAATTTACAAAAGGCTTTTAAAATAAAAATAAATAAATAAAACTATTTTGTCGGACTGGGGAGGCAGCCTAGCCATTAGGCCAGGCCACCTACTACCCGGCAGCCCAAAACAACCTAGCCTAGCCCATCTAATAGCAAACCCCTAGACTAAACCTAAACCCTAACCTAGACCCACCACTTACCACCACTCCACCTGACGCCGCCGCACCCACACCCTCCCAGCCGCACACAACACACACACACAACGCACGCACGACACGGCACCCCGCACCACCTGGCCCCACCTCCCTCGCGAGTCCCACCCCGTGCCGACAGCTATCCCGCCCTTGGGATCATCGCCGCTAACCCCGCTCCCCAATCGCGCCAGCCGCTCCCACCTGGTCGCTCCCTATCGCCCCACGCCCTGCTCCCTCGCGTTCCTCTCACGTGACCCTGGCCTAGCCCCACCCTGCAGTCGGCCCACACCCCCACGTCCCCGTTCCACATCCACCTACCCCACCTCCCCTCGATGGATCTCTGTGCCGCGTGCCCTCCGCCTCGCCGAACGATCCCCGTCGCTGCTAGGGGCCCCCGCCTCCCTCACCGTGCCCAAGCCACCACCGGCCCCGTCGACCGCGACCCCACTCCCCCTGTCCCCCTCGCGATCCCCTCCTCCTTCCGCTCGCTCGCCTGACGCCATCTGTCCCTGCTCCGATCCCCGGCCGCCACCGCCGCCCTCGCCGGTGCTCGGCGACCTCGGCCGTGCGCGTTGGCCGCTGTCGTGGCCCACCTTCCTCCTCGTCAGGCACGAACCACCACTGTTGCTCATGCCTTGCGTCGCCTGGCCGCCTACGAACGCTGCCGCCGGCTAGAGCCCCGCGTCGCCGGGCCCAAGCGTCATCCTCGCCATCCCGCGGACGTGCGACCTCCTGTTCTTCACATCGTCGCCTCTCCACCCCAAGCCCCTGCGTTCCCCTGCTGTACCATCGACGGGATCCTCTGCCTTGATGTCGTTTCCGAGCCTCGATGCCGCGTCAACGCCACGCCTCGTCGCGCTGCTGCTAGCTACTTCTTCGTCGGGTTCGTCAACGCCTCGGCCCCAAGCACGGCAGCAGTTTTTTTTGTTCAGATGATGTGAAGTTGTGAAAGTGTGGTGATGTGAGAATAGAGCTAGTGTGGAAGGCCTCTGGTTCGATGCCAAGGAATAAGGTTGCAACAATGCGGTATCCGAGACACGCCAGGCGATAATAGAGACGAGCTAGAACTTAAGGACGGTCGCCGCCGAGAATGGTGGTACTCGAGGATCGGCTGCATTCGATGATGGAGTTTCGCCAAGGGAACCAACGCCGGATCGACAAGTTCTCCATCCCAGAACACCAAGGTCTTCGACATGGCCCGGACAAGATCTTCAACGTGGATCCGTACATCTTCGCATGGGAAACCAAGACCTTCGTCACGCATCGCCGAGATCCCCGGAACACCGAGTGCTCCTTCTTGGACGCCAAGTTCGCCGATAACCCGATCCCGCCGAGACCGATCCCCGTCAAACCCTGATACCGACCCCGGACCCCGGAACCCAAGATCTTCCGAACCCAGATGTGTGCCCCTAAGCCCCTATTTTTATAATATGACATATACCTATCGCATCATTAAATCATCATGCTTGCATACATGTCATCTGGTGGGTTGGGGTTAATTAGTCGATTCACCTAAATTAAATATGGAGTCTATATGCGGGCTATACTTGTATTATACCGCCTCCATTTAAATTTGTGTAGTGAACCGATGCCATGTTTTGCCTTGTTAATACAACATTCAATCTGCGAGGTTTTAAACAACTTGAACCGTTTAATTAATTGTCAGGACCCCGGTTCCGCTTAATATTGCCTAATTGCACCACCTCTATGCCATGTTATGCATCATATCTGCATCATGCCCGATCTTCTGCCGTAGTATTAAATGGGGCATCCGGTGTTTCTTCTAGTGTTTGCTTCTTCGCGGATTAGGCCGATGAGTTGATGCGAGTATCGACAAGTTCTCCGGATATGATCCGTCGGCAGTGTTTCCCAGGCGAGCATCTCTTTCCCTTCTACCTATATTGCATTTATAGTCTTTATTTCGTCCTGTTGATCTATTGCTATCCGTGTCACGATGCTTTAGTTTCCGTGCACCATTTATATCCTGTGCAGCCTCTATATTGCCATGGACACATCCTATTGCCTGTTTTTTGATAGATAGTCAGCCCTGCGAGTCGTAGTTGCTTGCTTCTGTGTTGCTTCGCGTCGTTGTCGTTCCACCGTTGACGGCAAGTTGGCACATGATAAACGGTGGAGATGCTTAATGGTGGAGATGATCATGACTTTAAATACAACTATTAAAATGCTAGATATAACTAACACAGAGGCATCAGTGGGCAATAGATGTTATTTGGTTCTTCCACGCTCACTTGTGTCCCGTAGGACCCCGAGTACTTGATACCTGTTCCTTGACTATTCGCACTATCCACATCCGGGAGGCCTTATGGACCCCCTGCGCCAGAGCTTGATTCATTTCTATTTCTTGGGGCCACAAAGTAGTTTGGGGCTTTATTACTATCCTGTACCTATGCCATGCTTTACTGCTTTATTTACGATTGTGCGTGGAGCACCTGTACTGTTTAGGATCGTGACACGTTTTCGCTGTATCGACAAGCCTAGTCACACTTTTGGGTTCCCAGTCGTTTACAGCCGTCCACACAAACCCTGGGTCCGTTCCGGAGCCGGCCAACTTCATTGCGGGTAGCTTAGTGGGGTGCCCCCCTGAAATATTTTATGAATCCTGTGACCGCTTTGTCATGAAAGCCTCGTTGGGTTTTGAGTTGGTTTTTCCGAGGTTGATCGAGTGTGTGTTGCTATTTGTGCACCCCTGCATGGTAAATCTTTCTGAAAGCCGTGTCTGCGGTTATGGACGACTTGGAGCATAGTATCGCGATCATTGACTAGCATAACTAAAATAGTACTATAAATTTGACTTAATATGTGACTGGTAATCAGATTCAACTATAACGGAATGGATATTAAAATGCCAACAGCTGGTGGATCTAGGTTGTTTTGTGACATGCTATACTTGCCTAGTAAGTATTGCAACTCCAATGGGATGTGATAAAAGTGCCAACAACTTCTGGGTTTTGGGATTCCTCAGGACAATTATGTCTGACTAGTAAATGTTCCAACTACAACGGAGTGGTGATTAAAACTGCACACTACTTATGCTTCAGGATGACTCATGCTATCTGATGGGTTCGTAGCATGGAAAACAAAAATTTTCTACCGCAAGAACGAACAAAACCCAGATCTAATCTAGATAAAAGCCAAGATATAATCTATTAGACATGTGCAACGAGATAGATCGGAACTAACCCTCGTAGATCCGAAAGCGTTAACGAGATTAGATCTCGTGGTTGATGTAGTCGATCACTTGCCGATCTCAAGATCGTGTGGACGATCCTTCTGGCGTCGTGTTCCGGCAGCACTTCCGCAGTCGATCAAGTGGACGATCCTTCCGGCGCCGCGTTTTGGCAGCGCTTCCGCAGTCTGTCACACGTGCGGAGTCGAAGCAGACCTTCCTCTCCTCGTTCCAGCGAGTAGCGGAGGTAGTAGATCTTCTCCACGGAATCCCAGCAGCACGACGGCGTGGTGGTGGTGGTGGAGTAGAGAATTCTGCAGGGCTTCGCCTATGCCTGTGCAGAAGAAAGGAGGAGGAGAGAGGCGGCAACGATTGGGAGTTATTGAGGAGGGCCAGGAGGTGGCGCCCTTGCCCCTCTATTTAAAGGGGGGAGGGTGCCTTGGGGAGGGGGAGTCCTAGTAGGACTCCCCACCTCCTAGGCCGGCGGATTGGGGAGGGGGGAGGAGTCCTCCTCCCCCACGACTCCTAGTCTTGACCCACCAGGACTCCTTGATCCCTTCCTTGGTTTTCAAGCAAACTCCAAGAAACCTTCCAGAACCTTCCGGAACACTCCGAAACCTTCTAGAACCCTCATACAAATACTCCGGAACATTTCCTAACTCAGAAAATGATCCCCAATATATGAATCTTATTCTCCGGACAATTCCGGATCTCCTTGTGATGTCCCGAATCCAATCCGAGACTCCGAACAACATTCGGTCTCCAATGCATATTCCATATCTAATTAAGACAACTTCGAACCTTAAGTGTGTCACCCTACGGTTCGTGAATATGCAGACATGACAGAGACACATCTCCTATCAATAACCATCAGCGGGACCTGGAGATCCATAATGGCTCCCACATACTCAACGATGACTTCGCGATCGATTGAACCATTTACATACGAAACCAATTCCCTTTGTCTCGCGATATTATACTTATCCAAGGTTTGATCGTCAGCATCTCCATACCTAGTTTTCAGCATGGACGACAGTTCAGGCAACGTCTTGTTCATGCAGTGCACGTTGTAGTTCATCACAAAGTTCTTGTAACTTGGTGGCAGTGATTGAAGGAGACGGTGAATCCCCAATTCATTAGGAATCGATATTCCCAACTCTTGGAGCTTCTTTGCGTACCCAGACATGGTGAGCACGTGCTCGCTAACGGAGCTTCCCTCTTCCATCTTACAGTTGAAGAACTTTTCGGAGGCCTCATAGCTCTCCATGGCCGCGCGAGTCTCAAAAATTAGCCTGAGCTCCTTAATGATCTCGAACGGGTCGTGGTGCTCAAAACGCTTCTGGAGCTCTGCTTCTAAACCGTACAGGATGGCACACTGAACTGTGGAGTAATGATTTTTCCGAGTGGCGTAAACATTCATTACGTCATCGGTGGCATCATCTACAGGTGGGTCACCTAGCGGTGCTTCGAGCACATAGGTCAACTGACCAGCCCTGAGGACGATCTTCAGTCCGCGGAACCAGTCCGTGAAATTGCTTCCATTGTTCTTAAGCTTTTCTTTCTCTAGGAACGCATTGAAATTTATGGAGGGGGTCGCCATAATCTACAACAATTTGCAAGTAGTTTAGACTAACTTTATGACAAATTGAGTTCAAATTTAATACTTAAGTTAACTAGGTGAACTCCCACTCAAAACAACATCCCTCACATTGTCTTAGTGATTACACGAACCAAGTCCACTACACCAAGTCCGATCTTCACGAGAGAAGATGTAGTTTCATCGGCGAACAATCTTCATGTTCATCATATCATTTATATGACTCATGCTCTACCTTTCGGTATTCCGTGTTTCGAGACCATGTCTGTACATGCTAGGCTCATCAAGATAACCTTAGTTTCCGCATGTGCAAATCTGGCTTGCACCCGTTGTATGCACACGTAGAATCTATCACATCCGATCATCACGAGATGCTTCGAAACGACGAGTCTTAGCAATGGTGCCAACTAAGGGTGAACACTTTATTACTTGATATTTAGTGAGAGGGATCATCTTATAATGCTACCGTCGTGATCTAAGCAAAACAAGATGCATAAAGGATTAACATCACAGGCAATTCATAATTAGTGTGATATGATATGGCCTTTTCTTCTCGCGCCTTTGATCTCCATCTCCAAAGCACGCACATGATCTCCATCATCACCAGCATTGCGTCAAGGTCAGTGGCGCCGCTTCATGGTTGTCCATCATCACCAGCAACTATTACAACTACTTGGAATAAAGCTATTACAAGATGAATAGACACGCAGGTCTTAACAGAATTAAAGACAACCATTAGGCTCTTGCCGGTTGCCATATTACAACAAGGATCATTGCATGCATCAAATACAATCACAATCACATGATGGCCATATCACATCACAAAACCCCTGCAAAAACAAGTTAGACGCCTCTAATTTTCTTTGCATGTTTACGTGGTTTGGGGCTTTCGCATAAGACCGATCTTACCTACGAACAAGGACCACAACGTTGATACAAGTGTTGTCAGATGCTCATTGTAAATTGAATCTTAACTATGGTGGGAGAGACAGACACCCGCAAAGCCACTTGTGCAAAGCAAGTTGCACGTCAAGCGTGGAGCAAGTCTCATGTGCGATGACATGTAATGTTAGCCCGAGCTGCTTCATCCCACCATGCCGCAAGATGCAAAGTACACGCTAAGACACTGACAACAAAAGCATCAACGCCCACAAAAACATTGTGTTCTACTCGTGCAACAGATCTACGCATAGATACGGCTCTGATACCACTGATGGGTTCGTAGCATGGAAGCCAAAAAATTCTACCGCAAGAACGAACAAAACCCAGATCTAATCTAGATAAAAGCCAAGATCTAATCTATTAGACATGTGCAACGAGATAGATAGGAACTAACCCTCGTAGATCCGAAAGCGTTAACGAGATTAGATCTCGTGGTTGATGTAGTCGATCACTTGTTGATCTCAAGATCGTGTGGACGATCCTTCCGGCGTCGCGTTCCGGCAGCGCTTCCGCAGTCGGTCAAGTGGACGATCCTTCTGGCGCCGCGTTTCGGCAGCGCTTCCGCAGTCTGTCACACGTGCGGAGTCGAAGCAGACCTTCCTCTCCTCGTTCCAGCGAGCAGCGGAGGTAGTAGATCTTCTCCACGGAATCCCAGCAGCATGACGGCGTGGTGGTGGTGGAGTAGAGAATTCTGCAGGGCTTCGCCTATGCTTGTGCAGAAGAAAGGAGGAGGAGAGAGGCGGCAGAGATTGGGAGTTATTGAGGAGGGCCAGGAGGTGGCGCCCCTGCCCCTCTATTTAAAGGGGGGAGGGCCCTTGGGGAGGGGGAGTCCTAGTAGGACTCCCCACCTCCTAGGCCGGCGGATTGGGGAGGGGGGGGGGAGGAGTCCTCCTCCCCCACGACTCCTAGTCTTGACCCACCATGACTCCTTGATCCCTTCCTTGGTTTTCAAGCAAACTCCAAGAAACCTTCCAGAACCTTCCGGAACACTCCGAAACCTTCTAGAACCCTCATACAAATACTCCGGAACATTTCCTAACTTAGAAAATGATCCCCAATATATGAATCTTATTCTCCGGACAATTCCGGATCTCCTCGTGATGTCCCGAATCCAATCCGAGACTCCGAACAACATTCGGTCTCCAACGCATATTCCATATCTACTTAAAACAACTTTGAACCTTAAGTGTGTCACCCTACGGTTCGTGAATATGCAGACATGACAGAGACACATCTCCTATCAATAACCATCAGCGGGACCTGGAGATCCATAATGGCTCCCACATACTCAACGATGACTTCGCGATCGATTGAACCATTTACATACGAAACCAATTCCCTTTGTCTCGCGATATTATACTTATCCGAGGTTTGATCGTCAGCATCTCCATACCTAGTTCTACCTCGTTACTGATAAGTACTCTTTACTCGTTCCGTGATATGTCATCCCTTGTGACCCAGTCACATGCTTGCAAGCTAACTAGATGACATTCCACCGAGAGGGCCCAGAGCATATCTATTCGTCATATGGATGGACAAATCCCAATCTTGGTCCATGCGCTTCAACACATACTTTCAGAATACCCAATGACACCTTTATGACCACCTAGTTACGAAGCGGTGTTTGATGTTATCAAAGTACCCATCCGGTGATGGTGATTAACACAACCTCATGGTCGAAGGATTAGGTTACTATGCATTTTAAAAGCTTACAGCAATACGAACTTAATGACTTGATCTTATGCTACGCTTACTATGGGTGTGTGTCCATCACATCATTCTCCAAATGACATAACCTTGTTATTAATCACATCCTAATGTCCATGATCAGGAAACCATGATCATCAATTAATCAACAAGCTAGTTCAACAAGAGGCTTACTAGGGAGTCTCTTATGTTTACAAAACACACATGTATTAGTGTTTCCTAATAATACAATTATAGCATGGGATGTAAACATTCATCATAAACACAAAGATATAATAATAATCACTTTTATTATTGCCTCTTGGGCATATCTCCAACACTATCTATATCTGATTAGTAATTGCTGCAACTATAATGGAATGAGTAAAATTGCCAACGGTGTGAGTTCCTTGGTCCGACTTCCTCGTTTGGTCTCGAGGGGGGAAATACTAGGATGGGTTTGTTTGGTGTTAGCTTCAGGTTGGATCCGAATAGGTCTTTCTTACCCCTCTCTGATAACCGCCAGTTGTACCAAGTCTCTATAGGTGGTTTAGTGCCGCTGTGCTGCCGCTTCATCCCACCATACCTATGTAGGCGAGAGCCGCCGAATTCTAGCCTCGCCGTGTACTGGCCTCAGTACTGACGCTCCTCTTTTTCCTTTGCCCTTTGTCGACACCCCTTTTGTTTTAGCAGGTTTGAGATCGACGTCGTTAGCAGGGTTACCCTTCCGGCTTGGCCTGGGCAGGGTTATGGACGCCATTGGTTATTCTTCAGGGCTCTTAGCCCCATTTGCATCTTGTCCGTACTCGGACGCTGTATCGTTTTCAAGGTGATTTGGATCTTTGTATTGTATATCTGTATTCTTGACTCATTGAGTCGCTGTTGTATATATATCTCTTCTGTGGGTCCCATCGAGGACTGTTGTGTAATGGTATTACTTTGTTTTCCACCCGCACGAAAGTGCCTGGTGGGCGTCCTTGAATCATTTCTATGCGGGTTTGGTAGAAAGGGCTAAAACTTGCATAGGGCCGATTCGAGGGTGTTATAGTAAGTGATAAAAAGAAAGAATAATTTTTGAGGTGACATGCACCATCATAAACTTGATCAAAGTATTTGTAAGACATTGATAGCAGGGATCATAGTACTTGAACATAGCATGAAATACAAAGTTCTAACAATTAGACATAGAAACTATGTTGTAACATGAAAAGGCATAAACAAAAGATTAATGAATAACAATGATTTGCAAGGCGTTTGTTTGTTTCACATAAAGAAAACATAGCATAGTGGCATTCAGCTTGTCCCTCATAATGTAGCAAATCATAATTGCATAGGACACCTTCAAAGTTTATAAGGGTGACTAGATACAAATAGTTTAAGAATAAGCAATATCAAAGTTATGCATCAATCAACAAGTCTTGGGACAATGCACATTAAACTAAGAATGTCCACTATGCTCTCTCAATAGGTGCATAAAGATAGAAGATGGCGACTCAACATAAAAGTAAAAGAAAGGCCTTCATAGAAGGAAGCATGGATTCAAGTTTCATAAAGAGCTTCAAAAAATTATGGTACTTATTAGCTTTCAGCTCTCATTGCCCCTATCATAAGCATCTTGAAGTGATTAAGGTTAAAGTGAACAAACAATGGAGTATATGCTTGACAAAGTATAAGTTGGAAATCTCATGTCCCTTGAATACGAGGGCCGCTCCTCATGCTACTCAAGTTTAGTTACCGGTAAGTTCTTATCATAGTAAGTACATGTGTATCATAGAGAACCGCCAACGGGGTACCCCTTGCCTGATGATACGGAAGAATCCCCATATCAAAATGACAAGGCAAGCAGACAACGAGCATCTCAGCAATCTTCTTATTTACCATGGGAAAATGGTGCTTTTTTCTCTCTTTCCTCTTTTCTCATATCTCTTTTTTCTCTTTTTCTCAATATCTGTCTATTTTTTATAAGAAGAATGCTTCATAGATTGCTCATTATGTTTACGCTGCAGGTTTCCACCATGATTAGGCATGGATTAGACCGGCGGCCCAGGCGTTTCTCTAACACACATACATAAATCATGGACTTACAAGCTCCCCTTTCATTTCACACCGATGACATCCATAGACAAAAGAGCATGATATCAACTAGGTACAAAGTACAAGTGCAATGTTGAAAGCGTTCCCCATGATAGCATGGTTCTGCTAATCCCCAACATATAAGTGCAAGCATATACAACATAGATGACACAATGGTTCAAGATTATTAAGGGCAAGAAAAGTAAAGTGTGCCATCAAGTTTGTGAGGTTTAGTCACTAGTTTTCCCATAACAAGTTTAATTCGGAAGGTAGATAAAAACATGAATATACTTGGAATAGCAAATGCTAATAGGTAGGTATGGTGGACTCTTTGGAATAACTTGGTTTTATTTGGATTTGGATGCATGAGTGGAACTCATACTTGGTTATGGAGGCTAGCAAAAGATTGGGAGCGACCAACTAAGAGAGCAACAATGGCCATAATCATGCAAAGCGACAAAACATCATTAATTAAAGCATAAAGTGATATTACAAGTTGAAAACTAAGGGATCATAAAGGATATGGTGACTTGGAATAGTCTTAACATGGTGTGAGCATGCGCCAAGTCAACCCAAATAAAGCGTCAAAGGAGACTACCACAATACTATGCTTTAATATGCTAAAACAACGCATGATTCTTCCAAGGCACATTACGAAATATCAATTGTTTATAACATGCCATGCTACAACAAAGATCACTAAGTATAAATCCAAAACAATATCAAGCATGGCATGACAAAGCATAGGCCACAGTAAAAAACAAACTCTCTTTACCACTTAAGCATGAACTTTTCCTACTCTTTTCCAAACCAAACCAAACTATTTGAAAACTAATGTATGAAAGAGGGGGTCCAGCCAAATTATTCAAGCAAACTAAGAAAACCAAGCAAACGAAAACCAAAAACGAAAACAAAGGCGCACCAAGAACGACACAATTGTGCATGAAACAACAAAAATGAAGTGTTTGGAAGAAACCTGAGATTTTTATTGATGAAGAAGGGGATACCTTGGGCATCCCCAAACTTTGACGCTTGTACTTCTTGGATATTTCTTGGGGTGACACGCGTGGCATCCGTAAGCTTGAGCTTTAGTCAATTCTTCATCTCATTACATCATTCTCTCCATACACCTGAATTTTTTTCCTTCATACAAAACTTCACACAATCTTTATTAGCAACATTAGTGCACTCAAGATAATAAGTCTTTAGGTTCAGGTTAAACACCAATAACACTTCCATTAAAACACAATCTACTGTAGCACATCCCTCAAAAAGCTCAATTCCCCAAAGAGAACTCAAAAAGGAACCAACAAGAAGCAAATGCAAATAATGGCAGAAATCTGTCAAAACAGACGAACAGGTAAAAACCAATTTTTTCGAAGACCTTGCGTTGCTCAAATTGGAAAGTGTTGAACTAACGAAAGTTAGATAACAACCTGGGTCAGAAGCACAAAAATTCATGCCTCAAAAAACATACAAAGATTTTACACGAATTTTTATAGTGAAGCACAAAAATCTGTTTCGGGACAACAACTTTCCCAAGCATTACTTCTCTCTCATTAGAGGTTACTCTTGGCACAAAAAGCAAATAAAAAGGATAAGGAGCGGTCATTACAGAGGTAATAACTTACAAGGCTCATCTAAAACTTTTGGGTTATCTCCCAATAAGTACTTTTCTTTAATGCCTTTAAGTTAGGCATAAGAATTTCGATGATGCTCACGTAAGAAATATGAATTGAAGTAACAGAGAGTATCAAGAAGCAAATTCAAAACACATTTAAGTCTAACACACTTCCTACGCATAGGAATCTTATACACAAATAAATTCACAAAGAACAAAGTGACAGGCATAGGAAGATAAAACGAGAGTAACTTCAAAACTTTCAGCAAATAGAGAGGTGTTTTAGTACCATGAAAACTTGTACAACTGTATTTTACTCTCTCATAATAATTTTCAGTAGCCTCATGAATAAACTCAACAATATAACTATCACATAAAGCATGCTTTTTATGATCTACAAACACATAATTTTTATCAAGCTCAAAAATAGTGGGATTAAAATCTTCAAACCCACTTTTAACAATTTTATAACAAGATGACTGATCAATCTCATTTTCAATAGTAGTAAAATTAATATTATCAACCAATATAGGACCATCATCTAGAGCTTTATTATAAACATTTTCAAAGCAAAACTCTTTAGTACCATGCATCTCGAAGTTAGGCACAAATAAAGGATTATCACAGATAACATGAGCATAAAATTCATCCTACTTTGGTAAGCATGGGGGACAATCAAATAATGTAAGGGATAAAAAGTTACTCTCATTAGATGGTAAGCATGGGTAGATCCATTCTCCTCCTTTTGTTCATCACTCTCCTCCTCTTTTTCATCTAATGAGCTTCCCGTTTCAGCAATTTCTTCTTCCATAAGCTCCTGCAAGGCATTAGTCTCTTCCATTTGTGGAAAGCATCTATTAGTATATTCAAAAATATAGCCATTTTCTTCCTTGTAATTATCAAATAAAAATTTAAGTATATCATAAATCTCATATTTATAAGGAGAATCATCAGTATTTTCAAGCAAACTAGCAAGTTCGAATGCACCCTTCCAAGCAATAAATTCTTCAATTTGTTCCACATCATAAAAGTCATAATTTTCCATAACATAAGAAGATATGGTAACATCATCATTATACTCACATTGAAAAGGGAGGTGTTTATACCTCTTACAACAACAAGATTTATCAAAGCAATAAGTAACATTATAAGTAGAGCACACGTTTCTAGCAATGGTATACAATTTATCAATTTGTTCCCATAAGTGTTTCCCTTTCTGTGACAAGCGGTGTTCCTTATAATAATATTTTTGTTCTTCCGTGAACCCACCTTGCCAATTCGATTCAGTTTCAAAGAAACCAACCATTGATAGAAAGCATGATAAAGCAAGACAATAACAAACCAACGAAAATAACAACTATAGTAGGAACTAAATTTTTTATATTTTTGATAAAAGAACAAGCAAACGAAGCAGAAATAAACTAAGCAAAACAAAAATAACAAAGTAAAGAGATTGGTTATGAGGGACTCCCCTTGTGAAGATGTCCTTGACTCCCCAACAACGGCACCAGGAAAAGCTTCATTATTGGCTCAACATGTCGAGCTCGTTGGGGAACTCCAAGAGGAAGGTATGATGAGGACAGCAGCAAGTTTTCCCTCAGTTATGAAACCAAGGTGATCGAACCAGTAGGAGCAAGGAAACACCTCCAAGGTGTTGTTTCCAACTTGGAATCCTGCACAACACAACCACAGAACTTTGCCCCCAACTGACAGTGAGGTTGTCAATCTCACCGGTTTTGCTGAAAACAAAGGATTAAACGTATTGTGTGGAAGAAAGTAAAAGCTTGCAGAAAGTAAACAGAAAATAGTAAACAGTTGTAGATTGATGGTAAAAGAAAGGACCGGGGTCCATAGTTCACTAGTGGTGGTTCTCCTTAAGATAGAGGACATGTTGGGTGAACAAAATACAGTGGGGCAATTGACAAACATTGAGAAAGCATACATGCATATACTAATCATCTTGACTCCTATGAGATTTGATTGGTCATTACAATATTATACATAGACCATAATCCAACTGCATCTATGACTAATAATCCACCTTCAGGTTATCAATCCGAACCCTCTCCAGTATTAAGTTGCAAGCAACAGATAATTGCATTACGCATTGCGTGTAAAGTAAATAATATGATTGTTCTATGAACAAAGGATTGCTGTTTTCTCCCTAGTAGCAACAACACATCTAGTACCTTAGATATTTCTGTCACTTCCCAGATTACTAGAGGCATGAACCCACTATCGAGAATAAATACTCCCTCTTGGAGTTGCTAGCATCTACTCAGCCAAGATATCTACTAACAACGAAGAGCATGCAAGATCACAAATAACAAAGACATGATAGAATCAATAATCATCTGAAATAGCATCTCAATATCCATCAGATCCCACTAACACAACATGTAGGATTACAAATAGATGATCTTGATCATGAACGGAGCTCACAAGATCTAAACATGGTAGCACAAGGGAGAAGAATCAATCATCTAGCTACTACATGGACCCGTAGTCTAAGGATGAACTACTCACGCATCACACCGGAGGCTTGCATGCTGATGAAGAAGGCCTCCAGGGTGAATTCTCCCCTCCGGCAGGGTGCCGGGAAAAGCTTCAGATCCCTCCCGATCGAGGGATGGAGATGACGGCGGCTACAAACTCTTTCGTGGATTTTTGATCGGGTCCTTAGGGTTTATGTATCGAAGGCATCTTATAGGCGAAAGGGGAGGCCGAGGGGGTGCCCTAGGCGGCCACACCACCTCCTGGCACGGGCCAGGCCTGGCCGCGCGGCCAGGTGATGTGGGCGGCCCCTGGCCCCTCCCTGTCTCGTATTCTGGCTCCATGCCCCCCTCGGTGAAATACTGACTTTGGCTTTTATCCCGTCCAATTCCGAGAATATTCATTTTCTGACTTTCCTGGAACCAAAAACAGCAGAAAATAGGCAGTTGGCACGGTGGCATCTTGTTAATAGGTTAGTCTAAGAAAGTGTATAAAAAGTACTCCAAAGTGTGGACAAAACATAAGAAAGTAGATATAAACCAAGCATGGAACATCAAAAATTATAGATACGTTTGCAACATATAAAAAACCTCAGTCTGTCCCTCTCAAGTCTCATTTAATTTCTTTTGTCCCTTCTATGTTGTTGGTCAAGCTCCGCCACTGCTTGAGGCTGCCAACATTCCATTTTAGATCTTAGAGGGTCAAATCTAGGGCAGAAATAGTTCCAAAAATTTGCCGCCTTGCAAATACTCCTACAGGCTAGAGGTCCTTTCACATAAATTGCGTTTGAAAATGAGGTCACACATACATTAGCAACCAGATTCACACACAAGTTTATAGATTAGTGTTTTTGTAGTACTCCAAGGGCGCATAGTGCAGCAATTTTTGGTCCCGTCCTAACAAGGCCCTGGCGGTCATGTTCACACAGAAATGGTGCTCGAGCCACGTTGTCCATTTTGTTTGGTTACCTACCCAGACTATTTTTTGGCCCTGGGGAGATTGGACTCACAACTGTTTGGTTACCCACATTGCAGCCTACAGAAACAATATGGTACTATTTGGTTCTATGCAAAGTAGCAGCTATTGTTGCCTCTTCTCACGAGTGTTGAGGTTACCAGTTTACTCTCATAGAACACATAAAATAGCACACATCAATTAACATAGCACACATTTTATAGTACTACGATCATACTTAGTACCTAACTTAGTAGCATAGCAGTTAACTTAGGACAGTAACATCTAGGATAAGTTCACTAGAAGTACATAAACTTGTAGATAAGTGCACCACATCATAATCAATAAATTCTCACTCTACTCATTGTCATCGAGGATCCTCCTAGTGGTATTGCCATGATCTGGTCACTTCGTCACCACCTCACAACAGGAGTAGTCTAAGATGACCATTTGGTACTCCTTCGCATTCAGCTTTTTGAAGGTGATGAAGTATCCAACCCTCAATTTTTGAGAAATGGAAAAAGATGCCCAGACCTGATCGATGATGGCTTTGCCATCCTGCTCCTTCAGCTTCACTTCCCAGTTACAACCAGTGTGAGTCCTCAGGATGATCTTCCGTGGTAGGTGCCCAAGTATTTCCTGAATCCAGGAGATTTGCAACACCCCTAACCAAGATGGAAAGAGACACTATGAAGTGGGGAGGGCTGCACTCTTCATGGAAATGCCCAACATTGACAGGTTTTTCTCTCTGTCTTTTGTTGGACCCCCCCTCTACCTCCATGGGTTCACCTAGCTATAGTGCCTACAAAAAAGACAACAATAGTTATAATTTCAAAAAATATAGAGCATCATCATATCACAACCATATTGGTTTGATAGGCCCGGTGCTACCAGAATCAGAGGAAATGTAGAACCATTTTGGTTGTATAGACCTTCTGCTCCATCAGAACCAGCTCTGTCAGCATACATTGTCATCATTTCCTCTTACTAAAAATCAAGACATGCTTCATTGTAAAAGGATAAATGATAACAATGTCTCATTGAACAAGAAGACACACTACAAAGAGATGGTTCTGTTATACCAAGATAATTGTTCAAGGATAAATGCTTATATAAAGCTCAAGGTATGTTAGGATCATCCCTTGCAATCCATATATTTAAGGGGGTGTACATTGCTTGTAATCATCGGCCATTTTAACAGAATGAAGAACAAAAAAAGACTAACTCATAAGCAATGTGTGTAGAAAGACCAATCATAATTTACACTCAATCAATTGGGTCTCTTGAACACACACATCAAGCATAATCATAGGCCACACATAACACTAACAACTGAAAAGAAGGCCTCATGATATAAAACTTTGCACACATGACTCATGAGATAAGCATACATTTAACAAATGGCAAGCAAAAACTATTTAGAGATTGTACATGAGACATGGTAAATGTAGATTACCTCATGGGAATCGATGCCTACTTGCATAATCATCGACCAAATAAAAAACCAACAACCAAATTGTTGGTTTTAGTACCTGCTATGCTACTAAGTTAACTGCTATGCTACTGTCATATGCTATTGTCCTAAGTTAACTGCTATGCTACTAAGTTAGGTACTAAGAGGGCCTCATACATTATTCAGGGATGGAGTCAGCGAATCTAGGGCGAAGCACAATCTGCTGTTGTACATTGCACCAGGTTCGGTAATATATCCCTGAATAAATGATAAATTGCGGCACATTTTAATCATTGGCCCTACAAGGAATGTTACTACATGTGGCGCACTAAAATCGTAGTCTATAGGGACAAAACTTACTGCATGTAGGGATCTAGCAATCAGACGATGAACAAAAAACCATTCAAAGGAAATGCACAAAGCGTCAATAGTACATCATAGTATGATTGGAAAAAAGCTAAAACCCTAGCTGTACTCGGTCTATCGGAGGTTGTGTAATCGATGAAGAATACAAGAAGAATCCAACAATTGGTCAAGAAATTGCTCAAATCTGGCCGCAGTCCTAATACTAAATACCTCAAACCCTAGGCACTTAGGTAGAACAGTTATCTAAGCAGATCTACACTGCATGTCAGACGAGCTTCATCTACTCATAGATCCGAAAAGGCTAAACCTACGTAAGTGTGAGATGAGCGCTTACCGCCATTGTCGAGTTGCCGAGGACGAAGTCGAGGTGGGAGTGCACGAGGATGTCGACAAGGCCATCAGTTCGCGGTCGCGATCACGGTGGATGTTTAGGTCGCGGTCGCCGTCCTCGTCTTCCTCCTTGCGCCATCGTGAAGGATGGGTCGGTGGTAGTGCAACCGGTGACGTGATGTGACATGACGAGTGAGAGTGAGACGAGGGGAGTGAGAGAGTGAGGGATGGGACGGTGAGGGGATTTATGGTGCGTGTTCCCAAAAGGGACACGTCACCCCCCTGGCTTTCTCCACGTGTGCAGCGGAGGCCCCCCTTGCACTGCAATGGGCCTAGCTCCACGGAATCTGCTGCCTCGGCAGTTCCCAGAAGGTCTATCCTGGGGTGCTTTAAAGTCTGTGTTGACAACAACGGGGAGACCGGGCAGGCAAGTAACCGGTACAACTTCTGCAAAGGTCTGCTTGGGCCTCGACCAACCAACCTACCAAACTTGCCCCAAGTGATCGCGTCGTGTCACGCGCATCTGGTTGGAGCACTCCAGTTGGAGCTACGTGGAAAACCAGTTGTGTTTCTTATTTACAAGTTCTTCCACACAGACAAATATTTGAGGTTATCGCTTTTAAAGACGAAAACATTTGGACTACCCATAATATTGTATGCCCATGTTGTTACAATTTCCGCAAGGGAAGATCAAATCCGGGACACAAACAGCTCCAAATATTTGAGGCCATGCAAATTATCCTACAATCGAGATATTTTTTTCACGCAAAACTATGTGGGGCCACATGGTCTCGGGTTTCAATTTCGATCGATGGTGTTAGAAAGTTAGTTAGCTTATCTCTAATCTCTTGTACCACAAGTTGTATCGAGAGGCTGTTGTATTAACATTTTTTAATTAGATTAGATCATTATCCATTGTAAAAAACGTTGGTGTAATAATCCCTTTCGAGTGGTTGGCAAACAATGGTTCGTCTCTTCTTGCATTGTCCTTTTGCTATGGCTTGTTGGAAAGTACCTCTGCCCTCTATGTAACCCTGTATTATAGAATGTTCAGGATTTCGAGTAGGGAGTATAATTGTCCACCTGACACCAACAAAAATTTGGAGTTATCTCTTCGAAAGTGAAACCATTTGGACTGACCGAACGCTCTAAGCCTCTGTAGTTACAATCTTCCTAAAGAAAGAGACAATTAGACATGCACCGGGCCTCGTCGTCGATGAGATGAATGGTGAAACCGTGCATCACCGTCGCATAGGTGTGCAGGGTGCGGTGTCGCGACTTCATGGAAGATGGTGCATGGTTGGCCAACAAGCCGACGATGATACCGTCACCGAAGTCCGACTCTGGCTATGCACCGTAAGACGGTTCGAGGCCGAGAAAATTGGGAGATCCTATTTGTCTATATGACATGCGTGTGTGACTCAGTTGTCTTGGGAGATCCAATTTGTCTACACTTTCTTTAGCTATGTGGAAAACCAGTTGCATTTCTTCTTTAAAAGTTCTACAACACCAACACAAAATTTGAGTTATGCCTTTGAAAAAGAAACCATTTGGACTGCCCGGTACACCCATGCCCTTGTAGTTACAATTTTCGTAAAGAAAGAGACAATTAGTGATTGCTCGAGGCTTAGTCCTTGGGGCAAAGGGGGGTCAATGCCCCCTCCCCTCCCCCAAGCTCAAAGAGAATTAATATGCATTTAGCATTTTTGTTCTCATGTATTTCACATAATACCTCTCTTTGACCATCTCAACTCTCATTTAGTTTCTTTGCAAGACAAGTATCCTCTCTGTATAATATTGCCAAGATCTGGTTTTTGGAGGCAAAGAGTGTATTGACAGTGAACTCATCATTCCCTTTAGGAGGAGGTTGTACTGTGTTATGTTGGATCTATGGAGTTACATTTTGAGCAAAAAAACTCGAGACCTTTCACTCATGATGGTGTGGTGTGGTTTATTAACCACGACTTTTGGTTCTCCGGACTACTTTTCTAGTTTGTTGGAGGTTTTTTGGTGTAAATTATAAATTGTTGGATCATTACTCGATCAGTCGCCTCAGCTGGTTTGCTACCGCCCCTGGCTTCCCTCAAAACCTGGGAGTCACGAGATCATATCTGGCGTCGGCATGCCACCCACTCCCATCTCTACCAATCCTCATGAGCGTCATTGTTACCTTGCCACGACATTACTATGAATCATAGATATAGATAGATATATAAAAGGGCGACCGATTCGCTCCCTGTTATCGACCCAAATCAGCGAGCGCGTTAGAATTCACGATCCCACCAGTCGGGTGTGGCGACGGCGCCTATTCTAGGCATTGCCACCGCTTTGCTCGCATAACTTCCGTCCTCACAAATCCCCGTCTCAACCGCCCTCATCTTTTGGACCGCCACCGTCCTCTTCGTCTCCACCAATCCGCCCCTAAACCTTCTGGAATACCCTATCCTCTAGGTCATGTCAACTTGCGCGACGCCATCGGTTGTTTCCATGTGCCGCAGCCAAGTCTTCTCCTTCCTGGCCCACTCCGGAGGAGAGTTGCAGGAAGGGATATCGCTGACGGGGAGAAGTGGTCAGGTGGTCCTCGATGTGCCCTTCCACCTGCCTTCCCTTGCCTGAGCCCCCTTGCCTAGCGCGGCAGCAACGGGAGAGGCGTGGGGCTGCTTTCGCCAGACCGCGGGTTTTTCTTCCTATTGTTCCTCTGTGTTCTTCTCTATCGAGTTCGTGGTGGAGATGTCTCAGCGGTTCTTTAGTCGGGTACCTTTTACTCATGAGGCCTAATCATGATTTTTTGCGGGAAAGATCTAGTCATGCTTTCTTCTCTATATGCAAATATTTTCCAACAATTTGGCTCAATAGTGCTCTATGGAGGTTGCGGATTTAGAGTGCTTTCTTGGTTGCCTTAAGAGTGTTTCTCTTTTTTCATTATGTATTCTTTACCTCTTGAAGTACCTTAATTTTCTGATCAATATATTTGGACACGGTAGGGCAGGGCTTGATTTGTTGAAGCAATCTACGCCCTTACTAACCAGATCAAGAAAGAACATAAGTCAAGAGGAGCAACTGGTGCTTCTGCTACTAAGAAAAAGATCGATCAAGTCAATGAGGAGTAAGCAAGATGAATATGATGAGGCAGCGTAGGAAGGCTTCTGATTGCTCCTTATCATATATATTCATGAATGTATGTATATACAACATGTTATGTGAGTTTGATCCATAGGTGAGAACACAAAATATTTGTTGTTTTGATTTTGTGTTGTTGTCCTCTTTATATCTGCAGCCACGCCAATATTCATTTCATGTCTATTGCAAGAGCTTTCCGTATGGCCATGAGCAGAAGCTCATGCAAAAATAGCATGCTTCTCTAAAAACAGGTTTGCTCCCGATCTCTTATAGCGTTCTTATTCATAATTTTAGTGTGCATTTGATCTCTTTCTGACAGTCTGGTCATTCTTATTTCCTGTACCTTTTTCAGGTCCTCGTGGGGATCCTTTGGGTGCTACTGGACCTTCATTTAGTAGATGGGTACGGTTCATCAGCTGGTTAGCCTCTTATGGGTGATGATTCCCTATCGCATTCGCAGTGTCCGTCCTTTCTTTACATTATATAATTGTTTCATTTGACGCTCATGTACTACCTGTGTGAAACTGATGGGAAACACATAGATGTTACTGGGATGCAAATTCTTGGTATGTTGGATGACATTTTCACTTCAGTGGACGCTTGGTGTCGTTTGAAGTAAGGAAAAGTGTGCCTGCTAATTTCGGACCTAGGAAGTGGTGTTATTGTCTTCTCCGCTCCAGTGGTAGGTCCGGGTAGGCTTCCATTAAAATTCGTTTGGCTGTAATCAAGGATGAGATGGGCCGAGACTGTCAGAAAAAACGGTAAAAAGATTGACGTGAAAACACAAGATAAGGTGAACACTGCATGATCGATTGAGTAGTGATTATAAGATATGCTAGTTTTCCTCTTCGACATCGAATGAGTCTGGTCCATGGTATTAATACATTAGTTTTTTCATGCGGTCTTGAATAACTTTAACCCATGGCTGATTATTTGAGCAGGGTAGATGCTGATGTTTTTATCTCGAGATGGTATTTTGTATGCACTTTCTATTACTCAACATGCATAAGATAATTGAGTGTTCTCCAGGCTCTGGATGTTCTTTTTTCTTCGCATGGTTAATATTACAATTTTGTTCTCATCCTAGGGAAACACAGTTGAGGGATGCATATACCAGGCAACCATATTTAAGGAGCAGCTAAATGCATATACCAGGCAACCATATTTAAGGAGCATCTAAAAGAGAGTTCAATCTATATTCTAAGAGAGTTCCATCGTTACTGATGCACAGAATAAGTACAGGGCAGCAGGTCATCAATATAGAATCAAGATCACTGAATGCACAAAAGTTTGTGAGAGATTCAGAACTTTTCTCTGTTTGCATATAATGCACGCCCATTTAGCATTTTTTTCAAGGGTTCACTCTAGATTCTGCTTTCATTTTCTGTATATTTTTATCCTTCTTTTTGCATGTTGCACTAATGTCAACATGTTTTTACCTAATGGAATATATTGACAAGGCAAACAGATATAACTCCATCCAAGACAAATCAAATTCCAAGGAGAATTTTCTACATCAAAGATGTAGAGTAGCTCATGTATCAGTAGTATTAGTATTTCCTAATGTTACATGTATGCTAATAATGCTTGTGCTTTATTAGTGACTCAATGGAAGGTTTTTTTAATTGTCGGAGCTTGCATCAATTTCTACTAGAAGCTATGTCGTGGTATTGCCGATGAGTACGCCAAGGAGGGGTCCTCACAGTGCGTGTTTAGAAACGTGGGGTAAGGCGGAGAGTTGGCGGGTACGAGGTAACACAACTTACTCAGGTTCAAGTCCCACAACGACGGCGGAACTCTACTCCTGCTATAAATCACTATAATGGCAATACACCGAGTTACAGAGATAGGTTCGCTGTGCGAGGTGTTGCGTGTTGTACGCAGCAATCTAAGAGGTTGTCTTGTCTGTTGCCCTAAAGGCTCCCGCATGCCGGCTTATAAAGGCGCCAAGACCTAGGGTTTACAGGGAAAGGTCCTTGCCGGACAAGGTAAAGAGTCCTACACTAATACGAACTAGTTTTTCGTGTCTTGCACTCCAAGGCTCCGAGTATGTCGGTGACTCCTACGTAGCCTTCCTTTATCCGGCATGGGCCTCCTTTTAGGATCCGTCTAATTGGGCCGCCCCGCAGGCCATAGGTCTTGCTACCAACTATGGGCCACCCGGGTTAGGCATATCCCCAACAGTAGCCCCCGGAGGACTTTGAAATTTTGCGCCGTCTTGCTCGTTGATCTCCGAATATCCCATTAAGTGATGCTAGTAATTCGTCAAGCAATATCTCAAAGGTCTCCCAAAGAACCCTGCAATCCTCTCCGGCTTTGCAATGTAGTCGGAGATTCCTTGAGTCTTCGTTTCCAGAGTCGAACAGTCCCTGTCTTCGATGGAATCTTAGGATGTGACCCTTTACTGCAATTGCCAGGAGGATGACATAGGGTATAGCCTACCTTACCTCGAAACTCATAGAAACAGAGAATTAATCATCAGCTATTTTCACGCACGCGAAATCCGAAACGGTGGAGCGGCAAAAGACGGAGGATGTGGCGAAATTACCGCGCACGTTCACTTCCACGTCGGCAACGTTCCGTCCATTAGATCTCTATGCACAAACCTTAACGCGGGGTCTATATATTTTCACCGCGATCAATTTATTTCTCTTTTACCAGCATTCGCTTTCCAGTCTCCGTCTTACTCCAGCCACGCGATAGTTCGAGCTTTTCTGCGAAAACCCTAACCAGAGCCCTTCTCTTCTCCACCTCTCCCTCGTTGTAATGGCCTCTAGCAGCGCTATCCCTTCAATGGAGACAACCTCCGAGGCTACTCTGGAGCCATCCTAGGGAGCGACCGTCCCGCTGGAGGGGGTGGTCATCCCTGTCAACACCGTGGTGGAAGCCACCGGCGATGACCAAGAAGGAGCGGTGCCAAAGCTGCCAAAAAAGAAAACGACTCCCATAAGAGGGTGTGGAGAGGCTCTGATCTCTCCGCCGAAGATCTGCAGGAGCGGGTCGCCGAAGGGTACCTTCCCGCGGCGAAGGAGTTAGTCTGGCGGGCGGCGCCAGCCGGCGAGGTGGTCCCTTCTCCCCAAGTCGGAGAGAAGGCGTACCTCAAGTCTCATCTGGTGCGCGGCGTAAGCCTGCTAGTCTCCGACTTCTTCTTGGATGTCCTCCGGCACTTCCGGGTACTCCCCCACAATCTGTCTCCCAACAATATTCTAGTCCTTAGCAACTTCATAGCTCTGTGCGAAGGATTCCTAGGCATAAAACCTAGGTTAGATCTGTTCGTGTATTTCTTTACTGTCAAGAGAGAATCCGTAGAGTCCAAGGACGAACTGCGGATTCGCAGAACCATTAGCTTCAAGATCCGGCCTAGCCAGCGCTTCCCCGACATCGTTGGGCATGAGTCCTGCAAGAACTGGCAGCGCATGCATTTCTATGGGCCAGATATCGCTCTGCCTAACCGCCTTGAGACCTACCCCGACTTTGTCGACGGAGCTGCCACCAAAGTGCCCGCATGGCGTACCCCAGCCTCCCTTCCCTCCAATGATGAATCCAATTGCGCCGTAAGGCAGATTGAATGGCTCGTAGACGGAGGTCTGATGGGCTTGGATCTGGCCATGTGTTGGTCCGTTAGGCGGATCTAGCCTCTGCAGCACCGTGCCGAGTTGATGTGCAAATATACTCAAGACAGGAGGGATCCCATGCAAATTTCACGGGATAACTTCTCTACTGACTCCATCAAACTCCGACTTAAGGACATCGTCAAGGTGAAGGACAAGAAGTGGGGCTTCAAGATCACCTATGACATGTTCGATTGCGGCAAGTGCCCAGAGGTAGCTTCTGTTTCCTTTGTTGCTCGTTACATACTCTAAGGTTTTTCCGACTTGAAGTTCTCCATCTAACACTCCTCTGTATCCCAGCTGGTGACCTTGGCGGAGGATCAAATGGCCACTCGGGTCTATGATCCTAAGCTAAAGGATATCTAGGTGGTGTCCGACGATGACGCCCCCAAGGATCAACCAGCTCCGACAGCGCGGAAGTGAAAGAGCTCCACCTCTAACGCTGCTCCCGAGGCCAAGAAGAAGAAGAAATTGGAGAGTGGAGTCTCCAAACAATCCACTTCCACCTTAGAGGTGGAGAAGAAGAAGTCCATCGGCATTCCCCTCACCAAGGCTCCTGCCATGGAGTAAGTAATTTCATTCTCCGTCTTGTATTTTTCAGCTCATACCTTTTTTCAACTCTTGTACTTATACTTTGTATGTTTCGGGAGGAAAGCCAGTGTTAGTTTGAAGCGATCCTCCAGAGATGCTAGAGGGTCAAAAAAACATTCGTGACATGCTGACTAGGGACGTGGCTGCCAAGCCCTCTCCCTCTACTACTCCCCTTACTCCTGCCGTCAAGCCTTCTGATGGCCCCGTTGGGCCGTCATCTCCCGTCATCCCTGATATCTCCGCCATGGAGACAGATGTCAATCCAACTCTTGATATCTTGGGCTTTGTCGAGGAAGACATTGCTTCTAGCAGCCAGGCGACCTAGGAGAGCACTTCCTCAAAAGTGGCTAAAGGTCCGGCTAAGGATGCCATCGAGAAAGGAAGCTAGTGGTGGAGGAGGTGGATGTGGAAGCAGCAATCCATGCGGGAGCCTCTGAGCCATCCTCTGCCTTGAAGATGCAAGAGACGGCTAGGGAATCATCCATGCCTCCGGCTTCAACTTCTCCATTGGCTGCGACTCCTCCGACGTTGTGCTTGGATGACCTCATCTTGCAGGCTGTAACACCCCCGGGATCAGGGTTAAACAAAAACCAAACCTTAGTCTGACATAAGCTTAACCTAGAGCTCGAGGATATCCAGTGGGAAATCGGTAACACAACAGTAACCCTGCGACACAAAAATTATTACAGCAAGCTCATAACTGAGCGAAGAACCAAAATATTCCAAGCAGAGGTCACTGACCACAAACATCAAACAACGGTAGGCAAATTATGCTATTACGTACAGCAAACTTAACAAATGGCCTAAGAGGCCTGAAGCATAACGATGACATCCCACCCCATATTTTCCAGGCTGCCGGCCGGGAACCCCAAGCTACTCGTCGGTGTCGATGTCGTACAGAACTCATCTTCAGGTGAACACTTACTCTGCTACAAAAGTATCAACAAAGCAAGGGTGAGTACAGGGTGTACTCCGCAAGACTTATGGCTAGTGGGGTTATTTTGCATAAAGCCATCTTTGTTTATAAAACAAGAGAGAGAAGAAGCTCGTTTAATCAGAATATTTTAAAAGTGGATAAGAGAGCGACATCTCCAAAGAATTGATCATCATATTTTGATATCCACCAAAATAATCCTCATCTCACAACTAGGATCACCCCCTCGTACCCATGAGGAAGCATCCTTAAGCACACGTTGAACTACCAAGTTTTACGATTAGGTTAATGTTCTCTATGATCTAAGAATTTTGTCACCAAGCGTTCATAACCATGAACAAGGCTTTTCGAAAAGATTTAACCCTGCGGGGGTGTACAACTTTACCCACACGTACCAACCGACTCTTAATACCAAGCTATTAGCCCTCTTCCTTGGAGGCTCGGCAGAGGGTGGTTGGACATGACCTTTACCTTGCTTTCGCCGAGACCATGAGTCACACCCTAAGGATGGCTCCGCCGTAACGGGTCAAATCCCAAGCCTGTCCCTAGAGATGTGAGTCAAGGTTGGTTTACCAGGGGCGCTATCTACCCTAAGCAACCTCGGCCATGCTTACCTACCTGTTATGATGCACCTTCACCCGCCAAATCTTTGGAAAACATTTTCTATGCATATGTCATATGGAACGCCCGAACTATGTGACTCATGGAATCTACTAGGCAAGTTAGTTACTCGTGAGGTTTTCTAGGCCCCGTGTGGCTGTACGCTCGTCTCGGTTCCAAAGGCAAGAACTCAATTCCTAGTGGTGGCGAGCATGGGACTACAAAAACCACATCCCACCGTGGCCTCCCATACAAGCCTTAGCATGTTTAACCTTTACCACTGATCTTACCTCATCAGTATACCTCGTTCTCCTGTCATACTAGATTCTCTGCAAATGGTACATCATCTGGATGAACCAACACTTATAGCTAAGCATGGCTAAGCAAGACATAGATAATAGCTCTAGTAGTGCACACAAGCCAAACCTAATTATGCTAGGAGCAGTGGATAAGGTAATATAAGCTCAAAGGGAGTAATGCAACATATATGATACTATATCTATCGATAAAAGACCACAGTAGAATCGTATGCATCATGGCAAGAATGAAATACTTTCGAAACCATAGGATTGTATAATGGTGGGGCTATGCTTGCTTTGTTTGTTGATACCCAAAAAGAAGATATTCAGAAGCCTTGTACTTGACTTGGTTATAGTTGATCAAGTACTGTTCGTTGATCTTCGATGGTGTTGATCTCGGTCTTCGATCTCGATCTCGATATCGTATTCTACCGGGAAGAAGCAAACACCGAAAAGAAAGGGGGAAACAATCATCACATGGCATCGATGCAATGCTCAATCAAGGATGATGATATGACAAGTTAAATAGATCTTAAATGAAACCCTAGGGCATGCTTGATCATTTTAAACAAGGTTCGAAAGGTACAAACCCTAGGACAAGGGATCCCGGAACACCTGTGAGGGGTTGATTTAGTTCTCTAATTAAACTTGTAATTAAAGTTGCTTAACAATGCATGCTTTTGATGCTAAAGTATAGATCTTGTTTTTCTGAACATTTTGATATATTATACACATTTTTCTGACTTATAAATAATTACTTATTAAATTTATAAGATTAAACCATTTTCTGGAATTAATTAAAACAATTATTAAACTTTATTGCACCAGGCTGACGTCATTGCGGGATGGAGTTATTTGCTACCTGCGCTGGGTCTACCCAGTGCGGCTGACCAACAGGACCCAACGCCACATCAGCTATCACACCGACAGGTGGGACCCGAGGCTGGTTTGACCGGGGCTGACCCACGCGCTGACGTCACGGTGACGTCGGCGTGACGGCATCCGCCGGCCAGCGTCAGACAGTGACTGCCGGCGATGCCACAGCGCACGCCAGCAAGCACGTTCTAGCGCGTTCGAACCATAAGACCAAGGCGAACCCTATAGTGGTTGCGCCGCTCGATTTGTGTCACCGGAGACACGGCTACGATGAGGTTTCACGGCGGCGCATGGCGGTGCTTGATACATTGCAAATGTATCTATAATTTTTGATGTTCCATGCTTGGTTTTATCCACTTTCTTGTGTTTTGTCCACACTTTGGAGTCCTTTTTATATGATTTCTTGGACTAACCTATTAACAAGTGCCAGCTGCCTGTTTTCTGCGTTTTTGGTTCCAGGAAAGTCAGAAAATGAATATTGTCGGAATTGGACGAGACAAAAGCTAAAGTGCCTATTTTTCCAGAAGTCATCAGATGCCAGAATACGAGACAAAGAAGGGCTGGGGGCCGGCCACACCACCTGGCCGCGTGGCCAGGCCTGACCCGCGCCAGGGGATGGTCTGGCCGACCCCAGCACCCCCTCGGTCTCTCCTTCCGCCTATATATTGCCCTCGGGATGAAAACTCTAAGTACCTGATCAAAAATCCATGAAAGAGTCTATATTCGCCGTCATGTCCATCCCTAGATCGGGAGGGATTTGAAGCTCTTCCCGGCACCCTGCCGGAGAGGAGAATTCACCTTGGAGGCCTTCTTCATCATCATGCAAGCCTCCGGTGTGATGCGTGAGTAGTTCATCTCTGGACTATGGGTCCATGTAGTAGCTAGATGGCTGGTTCTCCTCCTTTGTGCTTTCATGTCTAGATCTTGTGAGCTCCGTTCATGATCAAGATCATCTATTTGTAATTCTGCATGTTGTGTTTGCGGGGATCTAATGGATATTGAGATGCTATTTCAGATTGATTATTGATTCTATCATGTCTTTGTTATTTGTGATCTTGCATGCTTTCCGTTTTTAGTAGCTATCTTGGCCAAGTAGATGCTAGCAACTCCAAGTTAGTATTTGTGCTCGATAGTGGGTTCATGCCTCTGGTAATCTGGGGAAGTGACAGAAATCTCTAAGGTACTAGATGTGCTGTTGCTACTAGGGAGAAAACAACAATCCTTTGTTCATAGAACAATCATATTGTTTACATTACACGCAATTCGTCTAGCAATATTCTGGTGCTTGCAACTTAATACTGGAGGGGGTTCGGATGATAACCTGAAGGTGGATTATTAGTCATAGATGCAGTTGGATGGCGGTCTATGTATAATGTTGTAATGCCCAATCAAGTTCCAAAGGAGTCAAGATGATTAGTATATGCATGTATTGCTTTCTCGATGTTTGTCAATTGCCCCGCTGTAATTTGTTCACCCAGCATGTTATCTATCTAAGGAGAGCCACCTTTAGTGGACTATAGATCCCGGTCCGTTCTTTTACATACAATCTACAAACTATTTACTGCTTTGTTTTTACTTTCTACAAACTATTACTTCCTTCCATTCGATACGTTTAATCCTTTGTTTTCAGCAAAACTGGTGAGATTGACAACCTCATCGCAAGTTGGGGACAGAGTTCTGTGGTTGTGTTGTGCAGGTCTCCACGTTGCTACTAGCACCGGTAGTGCGCCCTGCCAAGGCTTAGCTAGCAACACCTTTGGGTGTTTCCTTGCTCCTACTGGTTCGATTAAACCTTGGTTTCATAACTGAGGGAAACTTGCTGCTGTGCTCATCATACCTTCCTCTTGGGGTTCCCCAACGAGCTTGTTAATACACGAGCCATCAGTGCTCGGCGACAGGACGGAACATAGAAAGAGAGAGAGAAAGGAGAGGTCATGGGGGACCACGAGCTCACCATGAAGGCGTTAGAGGGGTCAGCGAGGCCGGTGGAGGACGGACGGTGACGAATTGATGGAGGCAACTGCGGCGACCGATGGTGAAGTCGAGCATGGATCGCTCGATTTTGAGCGTGTGCGGGCTATTCCTCTGGCAGGGAGTCATAGTCCGGCACGGCGGAGCTCCTGGGCATAGCGTCGTGGCTCGGGAAGGCTGACAATTGTGGGGAGTAGAGGTGGCCAGAGCTAGGGCTTCGACTCGAGTCGGGAAAAACGCGAGAAAGGGCAAGGCGAGGTGAAACAGGTATGGGGAGAGAGAGGAGGAAGCGGCCGTTCTTATCCGCGTGTCCTGGGGCGGCGGCGAGCATCTCTACGTGGCGGAGATCGATGGCGGCGCGCATGACAGTGAGCTCCTTCCTGTCGGGGTCGAAGACGATGAGACGAAATGGTACACGGGCTGGGCCGAGGTGGGCTTCTGCTGGGCTGCGGCTTGCTGCGGGCTACTGCCCGCGGCGGCAGAGAAGGGAGAGGAAGAGAGTTGGGCCAGCCTGGGTAGCTGGGTTTCCTTATTTTTTTTCATGGAAACCTTTTTCCAAAATCTGTTTTCATTTTGCCTTTTGTATATAATTTCAAATCTATTTTGACTTATTCCAAAAATACTAGAGGTCTTTGTAAAATATTTAAAATACTCAGGAGCCCTTGTAGTCAATTTGGGCTCCATTGTTCTTGTGTTTTTCAAAATATTCAAACTATTTTGAATGCTTTTAGAGAGAGAGGGAAAAATATCTAGGGTTTAGGGTTTTTCATTTTTTTATTTTTCATGCATTTTAAAAGATGATGCTCATGAATGCACAGACAAAGTCCTAAATATGATTAGCTAAAACTGGGGTGTTACAGCTCTATCCCCCTTACGAGAATCTCGACCCGAGAATCTAAAGGTAGGAAGAGAGAGAAGGAAACATGGTCACTCTAAGGATAAGAGGGAAATACACCTAACAACACACCGAGTATCTCATGATCCTCTCATGAATGAGTGTTCAGAAACAACTCTGAGATGACGAACATGAAACACATCAAGGTAACGGAGGAAACAAAATGAGATAGGTTTCAGGTTGTTAGATAGCTGGCATTCATAAGGATTGAGACCATGGAGTTTCAGAAGAGTTTTAAGCTTCTGAAAGGGAAAGCTTACAACAGAAAAAGCAAAACCACAGAGTTCGAGAGGTGAACCTCATGTTTGATGAGACAGGGCTATGAGTCGAATATTAAGAATAATGGTTGTTCTTTATATTTGAATGATATGTTTCATGGCTTTGCGCCCATCCGAGACGGGTTATTTATTTTGAATCTTGAGGGTGAATCTGTCTATAATATAAATGTGAAAAGGTTGAAACCAAAAGATCTGAATATGACTTACTTTTGGCATTGTCGGCTTGGTCATATAAGTTGGAAACGCATGAAGAAGTTCCATGATGATGGACTCCTGACTTCATTCGACTTGGAGTCGTTTGAGACATGCGAATCCTGCCTTCTCGGCAAGATGACCAAGACACCTTTTGCAAAGAGTTGTGAAAGGGCGTCCGACTTATTGGAACTAGTACATAGTGATGTATGTGGCCCAATGAGCACGGCAACCATAGGTGGTTATGAGTACTTCATTACCTTCACTGATGATTTGAGTAGGTATGGATATATCTACTTGATGAAACATAAGTCGGAAGCCTTTGAAAAGTTCAAGGAATTCTAGAATGAGGTACAAAATCAACTCGGCAAGAAAATAAAGTTTCTTCGGTCGGACCGAGGAGGCGAATACATGAGCCATGAGTTTGATGACCATCTTAAGAGTTGTGGAATAATTCCCCAGCTCACTCCTCTAGGAACGTCGCAGAGAAACAGTGTGTCGGAAAGGAGGAATCGGACCTTGTTGGACATGGTACGATCAATGATGAGTCGGACAGATCTGCCTTTATCATTTTGGGGTTATTGTCTAGAAACTGCAGCGTTCACACTAAATAGAGTACCATCAAAGTCAGTAGAGAAGACACCGCATGAGATGTGGACTGGCAAGAAGCCGAGTTTGTCTTATCTTAAGATTTGGGGTTGTGAAGCTTTTGTCAAGCGACTTCAGTCGGACAAGCTTACATGTAAGTTGGATAAGTGTATTTTTGTGGGATATTCGAGGGAAACCTTGGGTTACTACTTCTACAACCGAGAAGAGGGCAAAGTGTTTGTCGCTCGAAACGGTGTCTTCCTTGAGAAAGAGTTTATCAGTCGGGGAGTCAGTGGGAGTACGTGCATCTTGAAGAAATTCGAGAGATACCGGCTAGCAGTGAGTCGGCAAAAGCCTTAGAGGTTGAGCCAATCGTGGTACCTGAGCCAGAAACTACACCGACACTGCAAAGATCGGCCAGATTGCGAAGTGTTCGTGATGTGTTGTTGTTGGACAGTGATGAGCCGGTAACTTATTCGGAAGAGATGGTGGGTTCTGATTCTGAGTCATGGCTTGGAGCCATGAGATCCGAGTTAAAGTCCATGGATGAAAATCAAGTTTGGAACTTGGTTGATCTGCCAGACGGTGCAAGACCCGTCGAGTGCAAATGGGTCTTTAAGAAGAAAACTGATATGGATGGAAATGTTTCTATCTATAAAGCACAACTTGTCGCGAAGGGGTTCCGACAAGTTCAAGGAGTGGACTACGATGAGACTTTCTCTCCTGTAGCGATGCTTAAATCAGTTCGGATCATGTTAGCTATAGCATCCTATTTCGACTATGAGATATGGCAAATGGATGTCAAGACGGCTTTCCTTAATGGAAATTTAACCAAGGACGTCTATATGATACAGCCCGAGGGTTTTGTTGATCCGGCTAATGCTGACAAGGTATGCAAGCTTCGGAAATCCGTTTATGGGTTGAAGCAAGCATCTCGGAGTTGGAACATTCGCTTTGATGAGGTAGTCAAATCGTTTGGCTTCATCAAGAGTGATCATGATTCTTGTTTATACAAGAAGTTTAGTGGGAGCAAAGTAAACTTTCTGATCTTATATGTGGATGACATATTATTGATTGGAAATGATGTCCAGATGTTGCAAGAGACCAAGGAATCATTGGAAAAGAGTTTTTCAATGAAAGACTTGGGTGAGGCGACTTACATACTAGGAATCCGGATCTATAGAGATAGATCAAGGCGGCTCATTGGATTGAGTCAGAGTACATAATTGGACAAAGTGTTGAAGAAGTTCAACATGGAATCGTCTAAGAAGGGGTTCTTACCGATGTCTCATGGCGTAAAACTTAGCAAGACTTAGTGTCCTTCGACAAATAATGAGTGCGATTCTGTATGCTTCTGCAATCGGATCCATCATGAACGCTATGATTTGTACTAGGCCGGATGTTTCCTATGCTCTAAGTGTTGTGAGCAGATACCAAGCTGACCCTAGAGAGATCCACTGGGCAGCGGCTAAAGATATCCTCAAGTACTCGAGAAGGACTAAGGATATGTTCCTGGTTTATGGAGGTGAGGATGAACTCAGTGTAAAGGGTTACACGGATGCGAGTTATCTCACTGACTCGGATGATTCTCGTTCGCAATCCGGATATGTGTTTGTGATAAACGGAGGGGCTATGAGCTGGAAGAGTTCCAAGCAAGAAACGGTGTCTGCGTCTATGACAGAGGCTGAGTATATTGCTGCCTCAGAGGCGGCAAAAGAAGCCGTTTGGATTAGGAATTTCCTCATGGATCTTTGTGTGGTTCAGGGCTCGTCCAATCCGTTAGATGTGTATTGTGACAACAATGGTGCTATTGCACAAGCCAAGGAACCTAGACAACACCAGAAGAACAAACATATACTCTTGCGATACCACCTTATTCGCCAGTTCGTGGATCAAGGTGATATCAAGTTATGCAAGGTACACACGGATGCAAACATTGCGGATCCGTTGACAAAGCCACTTCCACAGCCGAAGCATGAGGCGCACCTGAGAGCAATGGGCATTAGATGCCTAGACATGTGATGTCGGAAGATTGAATCTAGTGCAAGTGGGAGACTATTGGGAGTATGCCCTAGAGGCAATCGTGTATGATGTTATTCCTGTGTATTCATAAGGTTATGGTCCATGTATGAACTACTGATATGTATCATTGAATATGTGATTCGATTGTGGAACTACATATTCATGTTGTTCATACTAATTATCCTTGGTCGTTGAGGTTGTGCCATACACACAACTTAGACCAATGTGAAAGTCGGCAGATGACTAGGTTCCACGTGTCATGGGCATGGAGATGCTATTCCGACTTACACGGATTCGGCTAAAGAGTTTATCGAGTCGGACTGACCCATATTGAGATGCAACGAACAAGTCGTCATTTGCATGTCTCAATCAATGTAATCCTTAGACCTGAGGTTATTGCACAATCCGAGTTGAGGATCACCAACTTAGGTTCTGTCAAACGCTGTTCCGTCAATGGGCAGTTATAAAGGCGGAGTTCAGGTCGACTGTGAATCAAGCTGCGTGATGTGAATGATCAAGATGGGATTTTGCCCCTCCATCTGGAGAGATATTCTCTGGGCCCTCTCGGAAGAAATGATTCGGAAAGCATGGCCATGCGTGTCTCGGATTAAGTGTTAACCGAGGCAACCGACTAAGAGTTAGTCGGATGAATCACTTATCTCGGATCAAGAAAGAGAGTCGGACTATTTAAGGGATGACGATCATTCGCCTATAGTCCGACAAGGTATATCGTGAGGCAAAAGGGACATAGACGAAATTCGCATTGGAAAGGTATGTCGTCATGACTTATTGGTACTTGGGAGTCGGCACGTTCTGCTAGGGGCCGCTACCGACTGATCGATCACGAGTGAGACTCAGAATCGTGTCCGGGTTACCATGAGCATGTCGGGTCACACACTTAAGAGCGGGAGCAATTTGGGTTAGACCCAAACAGGAAATCTATTTGGGTTGGACCCAAATAGAGACATGGACTTAGTCAGCAAGTGAGACTTGCAGTGGCTAATATAGGCCTTTTAGTGAATGGGCCACAAGTGAGTGGAGCCCACTTTCACTCCCTATATAAGCTGGGGCGCAGGTGCTTAGAGCACAAGGTTAGGTCACTCCATGTGTTGGAAACCCTAGCCCTGGTCCGTCCTGTCGCCGCCGTACCGGACCTAGCAGTCCATCACCGGCGCTCCTCCTCGTACGTGTGGATACCGGCGGAGGTGCTGTATGTTCAAATCGTCGACGATCGTGAAGAGAACAGATCGTGGATCATGGAACCGGAACGGGTCGCGAGGACTGCACTGCATCAAGCGACGTGCTTCATCAATTCCGCAACTGCGCGTCTAGTGGTAATCCTCGTGGCCTTCTACCTGAGCTGGATCTTGGGATCACCGCGTAGGGAAAAAGTTTTGTTTATCTCTACGTGGCCCAACAAGTACAGGGTGTACTCCGCAAGACTTATGGCTGGTGGGGTTATTTTGCATAAAGCCATCTTTGTTTATAAAACAAGGGAGAGAAGAAGCTCGTCTAATCAGAATATTTTAAAAAGGGATAAGAGAGCGACATCTCCGAAGAATTGATCATCATCTTTTGATATCCACCAAAGTAATCCTCATCTCACAACTAGGATCACCCCCTCATACCCATGAGGAAGCATCCTTAAGCACACGTTGAACTGCCATGTTTAACGATTAGGTTAATGTTCTCTATGATCTTAGAATTCGGTCACCAAGCGTTCATAACCATGAACACGGCTTTTCGAAAAGATTTAACCCTGCATGGGTGTACAACTTTACCCACATGTACCAACCGACTCTTCATGCCAAGCTATTAGCCCTCTTCCTTGGAGGGCCGACAGAGGGTGGTTGGACACGACCTTTACCTTGCTTTCACCGAGACCATGAGTCACGCCCTAAGGATGGTTCCGCCGTAACAAGTCAAATCCCGAAGCCGGTCCCTAGAGATGTCTGTCGAGGTTGGTTTACTAGGGGCACTATCTACCCCAAGCAATCTCGGCCACGCTTACATACCTGTTATGATGTACCTTCACCCGCCAAATCTTTGCAAAACATTTTCTATGCATATGTCGAATGGAACGCCCGAACTATGTGACTCATGGAATCTACTAGGCAAGTTAGTTACTCGTGAGGTTTTCTAGGCCCCGTGTGGTTGTACGCTCGTCTCGGTTCCAAAGGAAAGAACTCAATTCCTAGTGGTTGCGAGCATGGGACTACAAAAACCACATCCCACTGTGGCCTCCCATACAAGCCTTAGCATGTTTAACCTTTACCACTGATCTTACCTCATCAGTATACGTCGTTCTCCTGTCATAGTAGATTCTCTGCAAATGGTACATCATCTGGATGAACCAGCACTGACAGCTAAGCATGGCTAAGAAAGACATAGATAATAGCTCTAGTAGTGCACACAAGACAAACCTAATTATGCTAGGAGCAGTGGATAAGGTAATATAAGCTCAAAGGGAGTAATGCAACATATAGGATACTGTATCTATCGATAAAAGACCACAATAGAATCGTATGCATCATGGCAAGAATGAAATACTTTCGAAACCATAGGATTGTATAATGGTGGGGCTATGCTTGCCTTGTTTGTTGATACCCAAAAAGCAGATCTTCAGAAGCCTTGTACTTGACTTGGTTACAGTTGATCAAGTATTGTTCATCGATCTTCGATGGTGTTGATCTCGGTCTTCGATCTCGATATCGTATTCTACCAGGAAGAAGCAAACACCAGAAAGAAAGGGGGAAACAATCATCACATGGCATCGATGCAATGCACAATCAAGGATGATGATATGACAAGTTAAATAGATCTTAAATGAAACCCTAGGGCATGCTTGATCATTTTAAACAAGGTTCGAAATGTACAAACCCTAGGACAATGGATCCCCGGAACACCTGTGAGGGGTTGATTTAGTTCTCTAATTAAACTTGTAATTAATGTTGCTTAAGAATGCATGATTTTGATTCTAAATTGTAGATCTTGTTTTTCTGAACATTTTGATATATTATACACATTTTTCTGACTTATAAATAATTACTTATTGAATTTATAAGATTAAACCATTTTCTGGAATTAATTAAAACAATTGTTAAACTTTATTGCACCAGGCTGACGTCATTGCGGGATGGGGTTACTTGCTATCGGGGCTGGGTCTACCCACTGCGGCTGACTAACGGGACCCAGCGCCACATCAGCTATCACACCGACAGGTGGGACCCGAGGCTGGTTTGACCGGGGCTGACCCGCGCGCTGACATCACGGTGACGTCGACGTGACGGCATCCGCCAGCCAGCGTCAGACGGTGACCGCCGACGACACCACAGCACACACCAGCAAGCACGTTCTAGCGCGTTTGAACCAGAAGACCAAGGCGAACCCTATAGTGGTTGCGCCGCTCGATTTGTGTCACCGGAGACACGACTACAACGAGGTTTCGTGGCGGCGCACGGCGGTGCTTGGCGGCAGGACGAAACAGAGCAAGAGAGAGAGAAAGGAGAGGTCCTGGGGGACCACGAGCTCACCATGAAGGCGTTGGAGGGGTCGGCGAGGCCGGAGGAGGTTGGACGGCGACAAATTGATCGCGGCAACGACGGCGGCCGACGGTGAAGTCAAGCACGGATGGCTCGATTCCGAGCGCGCGCGGGCGATTCCTCTGGCAGGGAGTCATAGTCCGGCATAGCGGAGCTCCTGGGCATAGTGTCGTGGCTCGGGAAGGCCGGCAACGGTGGGAAGGAGCGGTGTCCGGAGCTAGGGCTTCGGCTTGAGTGGGGAAAAACGTGAGAGAGGGCGAGGTGAGGTGAAACAGGTATGGGAGAGAGAGGAGGAAGCGACCATTCTTATCCGCGTGTCCTGGGGCAGCGGCGAGCATCTCTGCATGGCGGAGATCGACGACGGCGCGCATGACAGCGAGCTACTTCCTGTCGGGGTCGAAGACGACGAGACGAAGCGGTACACAGGCTGGGCCGATGTGGGCTTCTGCTGGGCTGTGACTTGCTGCGGGCTGCTGCACGCGGCGGCAGAGAAGGGAGAGGAAGAGAGTTGGGCCAGCCTGGGTAGCTCCTTATTTTTTTCCTAGAAACCTTTTTCCAAAATCTGTTTTCATTTTCCCTTTTGTATATAATTTCAAATCTATTTTGACTTATTCCAAAAATACTAGAGGTCATTTGAAATACTCAGGAGCCCTTGTAGTCAATTTGGGCTCCATTGTTTTTGTGTTTTTCAAAATATTAAAACTATTTTGAATGCTTTTAGAGAGATAGGGAAAAATAGCTAGGCTTTAGGGTTTTGCATTTTTTTCTTTTGCATGCATTTTAAAAGATGATGATCATGAATGCACAGACAAAGTCCTAAATATGATTAGCTAAAACTGGGGTGTTACACAGGCCAACGCAATTTATAACAATGCCCGGACCTTCCATGATTCTTATGCTCATCTAACCAACAATCTTAGGGTCATTTCCATCGTAAGTCTTTTGAACTTCACTTTTTTGATTTGTAATGTATCCCATTGTAGCCCCCAAGCTCTTAGGCAGATAAACCAATAGTTATTGGCCTGAGTGCTCCAAAGAACTAAGTGTAGAACTTGTTCGTGTAGCCCCCGAGCGTTTAGTTGAAACTGGAAAGTTGCGACTAGATGCTATAGAGAAACTAGCTTATTTAAAATCATATACTGTAGCCTTCGAGTGTTTAGTTAAAACTTGAATAGTTCCGACTAGATGCTTAGAGAAACTAAGCATGTTAACATATTGTGTGGAATGAGAATAAACGGAGGATAGCCGCCAATGAGAGGTTTGCTGCTGTGCGAAAGGAACTGGACCTTGAACAGGGTAAAGCCAAATTCCTGAAGCAACATATCAAAAATAGCGAGAGTCTGTTTCTTGTAACAGCTCCCTGCTTTTACTCATGGACTCATTTCTTCCGTCTTCTGATACCACTTTCTGATTTCCGTCTTACAGAAGCAATTGCCAAGGCCAAGAACATCGTCGAGCAATCCAAGCATATCCAGGAGCTTGGTGATGAAAACAAAATTCTGAAGAAGGACCTGGCTGATGCTGTCAAGGGTCATGAGGCAGTGATGAAGGTGCTGCAAGAGTCTGCTGACGCCGAGATGTAGCTCATGAAGAACGAAATTGCGCAACTCAAGGAGCAAAACCAAGATGCCAAAGAGCAGAATGCTAGGAACCTTGAGGTGTACAAGATAGTCCAGAAGGAGCGTGATGTCTTGGCGGAGACATCCAAGCAAGCGGAAACGAGCATCTTCGGTAACCTTTCTCCGTCTTTGTCATTTCCGTATTTTGGATAATCATTCAATTTGTGTGTTCTCATGGTTCTTGTTCTTGTGCAAACCACAACTCCCATTGTCTTAGCCAACTTGGGTGAGGTTGCCTCGGATCCCAAGGAACGCATGATTCTTGCCAGCAACTTCGTCAGCACCGCCATTGCCTAGGACAAGGAGATAGCTCAACCTCTAGGTATCAATATCAAGGAGGCAGACTCAATGGCCAAGTACGCGGAAATCCTGCACCGAGCCCTCGAGAAAGTCAAGGACTCGAAAGCCTTTTGCATCCGGGCTGGTGCTAGGATGTCACTGTCTCTGGTCAAGGCGCACTATGAAAACACGAGATCGACCTGGTGACCTCCGGCTTTCCCAAGCTGGATGAGTACGGGAGGGAAATTGATAGCGATGCTATTTGGAATTCTCTTGCTGGCTTCGACACCAGAATCGCCAAGATGGTCAATGCAGATGTCTTCATGCCTGTCGAGATCCTTGACAAAGACATGGCATCGTCTGAGTCTAGCCCATCTCCCTCCGAGTCCGACGAGCTCTCTCGGCCTGGCTCTCCTGATGATGCCACCACAAAGCCCCCTGTAGCAGAGCCATGAAAAAAACAATGTTTGTATTAAATGTATCTCTGCAATGTATGCGGAAAAAACTTATGTTTTGCTAAGGCGGAAAATCTTGTACTCAAGTTTTCCTGCTACTTCTCTGTTTCCAGCATGTGTATATTTTTTAAGCAAGTGCTGGCTTATCCATTATTCTGGTTCGTATGCTTGACCTTTCGTGAGGCGGAAGACTCACAACACAGAACTATGCTCTCAGGCGATGATGCTTAATAACACCGTCAAGAACCCAAGAACAAAATCGCCGGCTTTGAGTGTCAAAAAGTCACTACTCCGGAATCCACATAAAAACTTCAGAAAACGTGTTGACCAGAAAACTTACGCTAACGCCCGTAGGCAGAATTTTCACAAGTGCAAATGCAAACTTGCATATAAAGGATTTATATGATCCAAAAACGAACAACTAAAAGAGGTAAAAGACTCAAAGAATATGAGTGAACCAAATGCTTTATTTCATTGATCATATAAGAAACTTATTACATAATATAAATGTGCTAAGTGTAAAAGGGACGTAGCTGTGCTATGTTCCATGGCCGATCTGTCTCCGGGTAATCATCATGGGAATCACATTGCTTGCGCTTGCGATTTTTAGGCCTATCTTTCAGCTCGCGAATATCGACGAAGTAATAGGTGATACATTGCAAATGTATCTATAATTTTTGATGTTCCATGCTTGGTTTTATCTACTTTATTATGTTTTGTCCACACTATGGAGTACTTTTCATATGATTTTTTGGACTAACCTATTAACAAGAGCCACAGTGCCAGTTGCCTGTTTTCTACTGTTTTTGGTTCTAGGAAAGTCAGAAAATCAATATTCTCGGAATTGGACCGGACAAAAGCCAAAGTTGATATTTTCCCGGAAGGCTCACGGAGCCAGAAGGAGAGTCAGAGAGGGGCCACAGGGTGGCCACACCACCCCATCGCGCGGGTCCCCCCAGGCCGCGCCAGGGCATGGTGTGGGCCCCCTGGCCACCCACCGACCTTGCCCTCTGGCCTATAAGAACCCTCCCGAGGCATAAACCCTAAATCGTCAATCAGAAATCCACGAAAAGTTCCGTAGCGCCGCCGCCACCGAAGGGCAGATTCGGGGGACAGAAAGTCTCTGTTCCGGCACCCTGCCGGGACGGGGAAGTGCCCCCGTAGCCATCTCCATCGATCTCCACCACCATCTCCATCACCATTGCTGATTCCCATGATGACGAGGGAGTAGTTCTTCCTCGAGGCTAAGGGTTCTACCGGTAGCTATGTGTTCATCTCTCTATCTATGAATGATCTTGTGGTGGTCATGAGCTTTGTAATCTAGTAGATCTACCTTGCTACTCAAGTCCTTAATAGTTCTCTGCTCTCCCCATGTGTGTGAAAGTGACAGCGTGCACACCATGGTGGCACTTAGGCTAGAGATTACAAATACTTGTTATGAGTTATATTTGGAGTTGGATGTCTTTATGAAATTGTGGTGTTTGTTGGACTCATCTAGTACTCAAGGTGACAGTGTGGGGTTTTCTAGATGGGAAAGGCTTACTTTGAGTGTGCTGTTATAGACCTACCAACGATTAGAGTGTCCAACCGGAGAGTAGTCAAGAGTAGTATCATGAATATAATATATGTATATGAGAGTGTTCACTAGCGAAAGTATGGTCCCTAGGCCTTGTTTCTAAGAACTGAAACACCGTTTGCTACTAGATCTGTTACATGTTTGCTTGTTTCCATCTTTATTTCAGTTTTGCTTTAGTCTTTTCCATGCCATCAATTTATTTTCTATCACCGTTACCACTTATAATTATCCATACCACTTGTATTTCACTATCTCTTCGCCGAACTAGTGCACCTATACACCTGACAAGTGTATTGGGTGTGTTGGGGACACAAGAGACTTCTTGTATCTTGATTGCAGGGTTGCTTGAGAGGGAATACCTTTGACCACTTCCTCCCTGAGTTCGATAAACCTTGGGTGATCCACTTAAGGGAAAACTTGCTGCTGTTCTACAAACCTCTGCACTTGGAGGCCCAACAACTGTCTACAAGAATAGAAGTGCGTAGACATCAAGCTATTTTATGGCGCCGTTGTCGGGGACGAAAGGAAAAAGGTATTCACACTAGAGGATTAGAGAAGAAGAACCCCCCATGGCAAACGCCTATTTTCTGGCTCCGTTGACGGGGAGGTAAGGTAAAAGGTACTCACATCCTCCGGTGTGAGTGCTCGAAGTTATTTCCTTTAGATTCTACAATTTTGTCTTTTTGTTTCTTGTTTTCACTAGTTGGGCTTAATGGAAAGCAACAACAAAATTAGAGAGCTTTATAGTATTTATCTTGAGTTAGGACATGAAGTGTTTGAAGAGAAAATTAAAAAACCCATGGAACTTTCTTTGCATGCTAATAGCAATGTTATTAGTATGAATCTTTTGAACACCTTTGTTACTAATGCTATGGAAACGTCTAAGCTTGGGGAAGTTGGCTTTTATGTAAATGATCTTTTTAGTTCCCCAGCTTTAAAGAAGAAAAGTTGCTCTGATGATACTTTATCTCCCATATGTGGTAATTCTAATGATACTTGTGATATTTTAAATCCAAATACTGAAAGCATCCCTTTTAAAATACCTACAAAAATTGTTGAACGTGTTATGAATAACTGCTATTTTGGAGATGGAACTGTCCATCCTGGTGATCATTTACTCTTTATACATGAATTATGCGAGTTGTTCAAGTGTGCAGGTATTTCAATGAACCAAGTTAAGAGGAAGCTATTCCCTATTTCACTTAAGGGCAAAGCAAGGGAGTGGTATGAGCTACTAGATGATCCTCATCATTTGGAGTGGAAGGAACTTGAATCTCTCTTTTACTCTAAATTTTATCCTCCTCATGAAATTCATAAAGATAGGAATTACATTTATATTTTTCATCCTCATGATGGAGAAAGTATTGCCCAAGCATGGGGGCGATTGAAGTCACTAATGCTCAAATGTCCCATTCATGAGCTCCCCAGTAATATTGTTATTAATAATTTCTATGCAAGGCTTTCAGGACATTACAAGGACTATCTAGATACTTGTTTAGAGGGATCCTTCACAAGTAAGGAGGTCAAAGCTAAGTGGGATATTCTTGAAACAATTCAAAGCAATACTGAAGATTGGGATAACAACAAAGGTAAAGAACCAGGTATAAACTATGAGTATGATTGCATTAAGTCTTTTGCTAAAACTATTGATTTTCAAGAGCTTAGTGCTAAATATGGTCTTGATCCTCAAATTCTTGTTGATTGTTATAGAACCTTTGCTTCTCATATTAATGCTCCTAAAGAAAAATGGGACATGTATCATGAGCCATTTAAAGACACTTGCATGGAAAATGAAATTGTTATTAATGATAGCAATAAACATGCTCAAACCTCTGAAAGTACTATTTCTTATAAGCATGTTAATTTTTGTGGAATACATAGAACTTGTGAGAATAATCAAATTGAAGAAGAACATTGTATCACCCACATGAATGAAAAAACTAGAATGTGGTATAGGGCTTTAAACGATCTTGGTAAAAAAGTTTGTGCCCTCTATCCTTTTATTTGTGAACTTTGCTTTGAAGTGGGTCATTTCAATTTTCAATGCTCAGGCCATAATAATAGCCCTTCTAATCCAATGAGTACTGCAAGTTTGTATTGTGATGACATGATCACTCCAAATCAGCATGATGAACTTACATTATTTTTGGGATGTGAAGAGTTATCAAGAAAAACCTCTTTGGTAGATATGGGTGCTTTTGATATGAATAGTGTCCTGCATGGCTGTCATCTTTATTGTCTTGATAATTGTCACACAAATACTTACATACAAAATATTATAGAAGATGAGATTTTACCAAAATATGACAGGACTAATATGTGTTTTGATCTTATTAATGAAAAGAAGGAATCCTCCAATGTTTCTTCTATTGTCTCTAACAATGAACCAGGGTATATGGAGAAGCTTCATTTCAAGCCTCTCCCTCCTAATGAGAAGAAGAAAAAGAAGAAAAGGAGGAGTAAAAGGAGAGAGGATACGGTATTTTCCCCTAAGCATGTTGCTCCTATTATAGTTTTTGATGAGTCTGAACTCGATGATGTTCCTATGCCTATTACCTATAGTAGTGATCATGATTGGGAAAAGCACACTACTTTTGATATTGAAAATCTCTTCGGTACCAATTCTCAAAATGATGATATTAATAATTGCTATACTATTAGTGCTATCCATGATCCTTCCAATGATGATATGTTTACAAATGAACACACTTGGTAAGATAACTATTCTATTGCTTATGATGATTCTATACCTCCAATATATGATGATTGCAATGATGATTATGATATTTTCAGTCCACCTACTATTGAGGAGGAAATTAATTATGATTACAATATGCCTCCTATATTTGATGATTATGGTGATGAGAATAATAATGATAGCTATTTTGTTGAATTTGCTCCCACTACAATTAATAAGAATGACTATGTTTATGTGGGGAGTATTAATTCTTTTATGCATGTGGCTCATGATAAGACTATTTCTTGTGATAGTTATATTGTTACTTTAATTCATGATGCTACTGAAAGTTATTATGAGAGAGGGAAACATGGTCTTATGTGTCTCAACAATATTAAGTTTCCCCTCTTTATGTTGAAAGTCTTGAAGTTGCACTTGTTTTGCTTTCCTATGCTTGTTGTTTTGTTCTTTAATGACTTGTTTATTTACAAGATTCCTATGCATAGGAAGTGGGCTAGACTTAAATGTGTTTTGAATTTGCTTCTTGATTCTCTCTTTTACTTCAATTCATATGTCTTATGTGAGCATCCTCTCAAACTATCATGCATAACTTAAAGGCGTTAAAGAAAAGTACTTATTGGGAGATAACCCAAAAGTTTTAGATGAGTCTTGGAAGTTATTACATCTGTAATAACCTTTCCTTATCCTTTTTATTTGCTTTTTGTGCCAAGAGTAACCTCTAATGAGAGAGAAGTAATGATTGGGAAAGTTGCTATCCCGAAACAGATTTCTGTGCTTATCAGTAAAAATTCGTGTAAAATCTCTGAAAGTCTTTTTGAGGCGTGAATTTTTTTGCTTCTGCCCCAGGTTGTTATCTAACTTTCGTTAGTTCAACACTTTTTTATTTGAGCAATAGAAGGTCTTCGAAAAAATTCGTCTTTACCTGCTAGTCTGTTTTGACAGATTTCTGCCATTTTCTACATTTGCTTCTTGTTGGTTCCTTCTTGAGTTCTTTTGGGGAATTGAGATTTTTGAGGGAAGTGCTGTAGTAGCTAGTGTTCTAATGGAAGTTTATTTGGTGTTAGAACTGAACCTTAAGACTTATTTATCTTGAGTGCACTAATGTTGCTAATAAAGATTGTGTGAAGTTTTGTATGAAGGAAAATTTCAGGTGTATGGAAGGATTGAGTAATGAGATGAAGGATGGAGTAAAGCTCAATCTTGGGGATGCCACGCGTGTCACCCCAATAAATATCCAAGAAGTACAAGCTTCAAAGTTTGGGGATGCCCAAGGCATCCCCTTCTTCTGTTGGAGATATGCCCAAGAGGCAATAATAAAAGTGGTTATTATTATATCTTTGTGTTTATGATGAATGTTTACATCCCATGCTATAATTGTATTATAAGGAAACACTAATACATGTGTGCTTTGTAAACATAAAAGGGTTCCTAGTAAGCCTCTTGTTGAACTAGCTTGTTGATTAATTGATGATCATGGTTTCCTGATCATGGACATTGGATGTGATTAATAAAAAGATTATATCATTAGGAGAATGATGTGATGGACACACACCCATAGTAAGCATAGCATAAGATCAAGTCATTAAGTTCGTATTGCTATAAGCTTTTAAATGCATAGTAACCTAATCCTTCGACCATGAGGTTGTGTTAATCACCATCACCGGATGGGTACTTTGATGACATCAAACACCGCTTCGTAACTGGGTGGTTATAAAGGTGTCATTGGGTATTCTGAAAGTATGTGTTGAAGCGCATGGACCAAAATTGGGATTTGTCCATCCATATGACGGATAGATATGCTCTGGGCCCTCTCGGTGGAATGTCATCTAGTTAGCTTGCAAGCATGTGACTGGGTCATAAGGGATGACATAACATGGAACGAGTAAAGAGTACTTATCAGTAACGAGGTAGAACTAGGTATGGAGATACCGACGATCAAACCTCGGATAAGTAGAGTATCGCGTGACAAAGGGAATTGGTTTCGTATGTTAATGGTTCTATCGATCACGAAGTCATCGTTGAGTATGTGGGAACCGTTATGGATCTCCAGATCCCGCTGATGGTTATTGATCGGAGAGGTGTCTCCATCATGTCTGCATATTCACAAACCGTAGGGTGACACACTTAAGGTTCGAAGTTGTTTTAAGTAGATATGGAATGTGCGTTGGAGACCGAATGTTGTTCGGAGTCTCGGATTGGATCCGGGACATCATGAGGAGATCCGGAATTGTCCGGCGAATAAGATTCATATATTGGGGATCATTTTCTAAGTTAGGAAATGTTCCGAAGTATTTGTATGGGGATTCTAGAAGGTTTCGGAATGTTCCGGAAGGTTCTAGAAGATTGATTGGAGTTTGCTTGAAAACCAAGAAAGGATCAAGGAATCCTTGTGGGGCAAGACAAGGAGTCGTGGGGGCGGAGGACTCCTCCCCCCTCCCAATCCGCCGGCCAAGGAGGGAGGGGAGTCCTACTAGGACTCCCCCTCCCATGGCGCCTCCCTCCTTTAAACAGAGGGGTGGAGGCGCCACCCCCTTGCCCCCTCCACTCCAAACCCTAGCCGCCTCTCTCCTCCTCCTTCCTTCTGCTCTGGCTTAGGCGAAGCCCTGCAGAATTCTCTACTCCACCACCACCACCACGCCGTCGTGCTGCTGGGATTCTGTGGAGAAGATCTACTACCTCCGCTGCTCGCTGGAACGAGGAGAGGAAGGTCTACTTCGACTCCGCACGTGTGACCGACTGCGGAAGCGCTGCCGGAACGCGGTGCTGGAAGGATAGTCCACTCGACCTTGAGATCGGCAAGTGATCGACTACATCAACCACGAGATCCAATCTCGTCACGCTTTCGGATCTACAAGGGTTAGTATAGATCTATCTCGTTGCACATGTCTAATAGATTAGATCTTGGCTTTTATCTAGATTAGATCTGGGTTTTGTTCATTCTTGCGGTAGAAACTTTTTGTTTTCCCTGCTACGAACCCATCAGTGGTATCAGAGCCGTGTCTATGCATAGATCTGTTGCACGAGTAGAACACAATGGTTTTGTGGGCGTTGGTGCTCGTGCCATCTTTTGCTTTGTGTACTTTGCATCTTGCGGTATGGTGGGATGAAGCGGCTCGGGCTAACCTTACATGTCATCGCACATGAGACTTGCTCCACGCTTGACGTGTAACTTGCTTTGCACAAGTGGCTTTGCGGGTGTCTGTCTCTCTCACCATAGTATAGATCCAATTTACACTTTGCAACTTGATAGCACTTGTATCAACGTTGTGGTTTAGTTCGTAGGTAAGATCCGTTCTTATTCGAAAGCCCCAAGCCACGTAAAACATGCAAAGAAAATTAGAGGCGTCTAACTTGTTTTTGCATGGGTTTTGTGATGTGATATGGCCATCATGTGATTGTGATTATATTTGATGTATGCAATGATCCTTGTTGTAATATGGCAACCGGCAGGAGCCTAATGGTTGTCTTTAATTCTGTTAAGACCTGCGTGTCTATTCATCTTGTAATAGCTTTATTCCAAGTAGTTGTAATAGTTGCTAGTGATGATGGACAACCATGAAGCGGCGCCACTGACCTTGACGCAATGCTGGTGATGATGGAGATCATGTCCGTGCTTTGGAGATGGAGATCAAAGGCATAAGAAGAAAGGGCCATATCATATCACACTAATTATGAATTGCCTGTGATGTTAATCCTTTATGCATCTTGTATTGCTTAGATCGTGACGGTAGCATTATAAGATGATCCCTCTCACTAAATATCAAGTAATAAAGTGTTCCCCTTTAGTTGGCACCGTTGCCAAGACTCATCGTTTCGAAGCATCTCGTGATGATCATATGTGATAGATTCTACGTGTGCATACAACGGGTGCAAGCCAGATTTGCACATGCAGAAACTCAGGTTAATCTTGACGAGGCTAGCATGTACAGACATGGTCTCGGAACACGGAATACCGAATGGTAGAGCATGAGTCATATAAATGATATGATGAACATGAAGATTGTTCGCCGATGAAACTACATCTTCTCTCGTGAAGATCGGACTTGGTGTAGTGGATTTGGTTCGTGTAATCACTAAGACAACATGAGGGATGTTGTTTTGAGTGGGAGTTCACCTAGTTAATTTAAGAATTAAATTTGAACTCAATTTATCATAAACTTAGTCTAAACTACTTGCAAATTGTTGTAGATTATGGAGAACCTCTCCATCAATTTCAATGCGTTCCTAGAGAAAGAAAAGCTTAAGAACAATGGAAGCAACTTCACGGACTGGTTCCGTGGACTGAAGATCGTCCTCAGGGCTGGTTAGTTGACCTATGTGCTCGAAGCACCGCTAGGTGACCCACCTATAGAAGATGCCACCGATGACGTAAACAATGTTTACGCCACTCGGAAAAATCACTACTCCAAAGTTCAGTGTGCCATCCTATACGGTTTAGAAGCGGAGCTTCAGAAGCGCTTTGAGCACCACGACCCGTTCGAGATCATTAAGGAGCTCAGGCTGATTTTTGAGACTCACGCGGCCGTGGAGATCTATGAGGCCTCCGAAAAGTTCTTTAACTGTAAGATGGAAGAGGGTAGCTCCGTTAGCGAGCACGTGCTCACCATGTCTGGGCACGCAAACAAGCTCCAAGAGTTGGGGATAACGATTCCTAATGAGTTAGGGATTCACCGTGTCCTCCAATCACTGCCACCAAGTTATAAGAACTTTGTGATGAACTACAATATGCACTGCATGAACAAGACGTTGCCTGAACTATCGTCCATGCCGAAAACTGCTGAAGTGGAGATCAAGAAGGAGCACCAAGTGTTGATGGTTAATAAGACCACCAATTTCAAGAAACAGGGCAAGCCTAAGAAAAAGGGCAACTTCAAGAAGGACGGCAAGAAAGCTGCCGCACCTGCTAAGAAGCCCAAGGCTGGTCCTAAACCCGAAACTGAATGCTTCTACTGCAAGGGTGCTGGTCACTGGAAGCGTAACTGCCCCAAGTACCTGGCGGATCTGAAGAACGGCAACATCAAGAAGAAAGGTATATTCGATATACATGTTATTGATGTGTATCTTACTAGTAATCGTAGTAGTACCTGGGTATTTGATACTGGTTCGGTTGCTCATATTTGTAACTCGAAACAGGAGCTGCGGAATAAGCGAAGACTGGCGAGAGATGAGGTGACGATGCGTGTTGAAAATGGCTCCAAGGTTGATGTGTTCGCCGTCGGCATGCTCCCTCTACATCTACCTTCGGGATTAGATTTAAATTTGAATAATTGTTATTTGGTGCCTGCGTTAAGCATGAACATTATATCTGGATCTTGTTTATTGCGAGACGGTTACTCTTTTAAGTCTGAGAATAAAGGTTGTTCGATTTATATGAGTAATATCTTTTATGGTAATGCACCTGAGATGAATGGTTTATTCTTATTGAACCTCGATAGTAGTGATACACATGTTCACAACATAGATGCTAAACGAATAAAATTGAATGATAATTCTACATACATGTGGCACTGTCGTCTTGGTCACATTGGAGTGAAGCGTATGAAGAAACCCCATTCTGATGGACTTCTTGAATCACTTGATTTTGAATCACTTGAAAGATGCGAAGCATGTCTAATGGGAAAAATGACTAAGACTCCATTCTCTGGTACAATGGAGCGAGCTACAGACTTATTGGAAATAATACATACCGATGTGTGAGGTCCAATGAGTGTAGCATCGCGTGGTGGATATCGTTATGTTCTCACTTTCACGGATGACTTAAGTAGATATGGGTATGTCTACTTTATGAAACATAAGTCCGAAACTTTCGAGAAGTTTAAGGAATTTCAAAGTGAAGTGGAAAATCATCGTAACAAGAAGATTAAGTTTCTGCGTTTATCTAAGTTATGAGTTTGGCATGCATTTAAAGAAATGTGGAATACTTTCGCAGTTGACACCGCCGGGAACACCACAACGTAATGGTGTGTCCGAACGTCGTAATCGAACTCTCTTAGATATGGTTCGGTCTATGATGTCTCTTACAGATTTACCGCTATCGTTTTGGGGCTATGCATTAGAGACAGCCGCATTCACTTTAAATAGGGCACCATCTAAATCCGTTGAAACGACACCGTACGAATTGTGGTTTGGTAAGAAACCTAAGTTGTCGTTCCTTAAAGTTTGCAGTTGCGAAGCATATGTAAAGAAGTTACAACCTGATAAGCTTGAACCCAAAGTGGAGAAATGCGTCTTCATAGGATACCCTAAAGAAACAATTGGGTATACCTTCTATCATAGATCCGAAGGCAAAGTTTTTGTTGCTAAGAATGGATCCTTTCTTGAGAAGGAGTTTCTCTCGAAGGAAGTGACTGGAAGGAAAGTAGAACTCGACGAGGTTATTGAACCTTCTCTCGGATTTGAGAGTAGCGCAGCACCGTAAGATGTTTTTGTGCCGCCCGCACCAATTGGAGAGGAAGCTAATGATGGTGATCATGAAACTTCAAACGAAGTTGCTGCTGAACCTCGCAGGTCAACGAGGGTTCGTACCACTCCTGATTGGTATGACGCTGCCTTGAACGTCATGTTGGTGGACAACACTGATGACCCTACGACGTATGAAGAAGCTATGGTGAGCCCAAATTCCGACAAATGGCTAGAAGCCATGAAATCCGAAATGGGATCCATGTACGAAAACCAAGTGTGGACTTTGGTGGACTTACCGGATGGTCGTAAGGCTGTCGAGAACAAATGGATTTTCAAGAGAAAAACAGATGTTGATGGTAATGTTACCGTCTATAAAGCTCGACTTGTCGCGAAAGGGTTCCGACAAATTCAAGGAGTTGACTACGATGAGACTTTCTCACCAGTAGCGAAGCTAAAGTCTGTGAGGATTTTGTTAGCAATTGCTGCACATTTCGATTATGAGATTTGGCAGATGGATGTCAAAACGGCGTTCCTTAATGGTGACATTGAGGAAGAGTTGTATATGGTACAACCCAAGGGTTTTGTCGATCCTAAAGATGCTGACAAGGTATGCAAGCTTCAGCGCTCCATTTATGGACTGAAGCAAGCATCCCGGAGTTGGAATCAACGTTTTGATAAAGTAATCAAAAACTTTGGGTTTATAGAAACTTATGGAGAAGCTTGTATTTACAAGAAAGTGAGTGGGAGCCATGTAGCATTCCTAGTACTATATGTAGATGACATATTGTTGATTGGGAATGATATAGACCTTCTTAATAGCGTCAAAACCTATTTGAATAATAGTTTTTCAATGAAGGATCTCGGTGAAGCGGCATACATTCTAGGCATCAAGATTTATAGAGATAGATCAAGACGCCTAATAGTGCTTTCACAAAGTACATACTTGGACAAAGTTCTAAAGAAGTTTAGAATGGAAGATAGCAAGAAAGGGTTCGTGCCCATGTTGTCAGGTAAGACCTTGAGTAAAACTCAAAGTCCAGCTATGGCAGAAGATAGAGAGAAAATGAATAATATTCCCTATGCATCGGCCATAGGTTCTATCATGTATGCCATGCTGTATACAAGACCGGATATAGCACATGCTGTTAGTTTGACTAGCAGATATCAAAGTGATCCTGGAATGGAGCACTGGACAGCGGTCAAGAATATCCTAAAGTACCTAAATAGGACTAAGGATATGGTTCTTTCTTATGGAGGTGATGAATAGCTTGTTGTAAACGGTTACACCGATGCTAGTTGGAACACCGATCCGGATGACTCGAAGTCACAATCGGGATACGTATTTATTTTGAATGGTGCTGCAGTGAGCTGGAGTAGTGCGAAGCAAAGCGTTGTGGCGAAATCTTCAACTGAATCGGAATACATAGCTGCTTCGGAGGCTGCACAAGAAGCCGTTTGGATGAAGGAATTCATTACTGAACTTGGCGTGGTTCCCAGTGCGTTGGACCCGATGGCCATCTACTGTGACAACACAGGTGCCATAGCTAATGCACAGGAGCCAAGGTCACATAGCAAGCTGAAGCACATCAAGCTACGTTTCCACTATTCGCGAGTATGTCCGAGATGGTGACATAAAGATTTGCAAAGTACACACTGATCTGAATGTGGCAGCTCCGTTGACTAAACCTCTCCCTAGAGCAAAGCATGACCAACACCAGAACACCATGGGTGTTAGGTATATTACCATGTAATCTAGATTATTGACTCTAGTGCAAGTGGGAGACTGTTGGAGATATGCCCAAGAGGCAATAATAAAAGTGGTTATTATTATATCTTTGTGTTTATGATGAATGTTTACATCCCATGCTATAATTGTATTATAAGGAAACACTAATACATGTGTGCTTTGTAAACATAAAAGGGTTCCTAGTAAGCCTCTTGTTGAACTAGCTTGTTGATTAATTGATGATCATGGTTTCCTGATCATGGACATTGGATGTGATTAATAACAAGATTATATCATTAGGAGAATGATGTGATGGACACACACCCATAGTAAGCATAGCATAAGATCAAGTCATTAAGTTCGTATTGCTATAAGCTTTTAAATGCATAGTAACCTAATCCTTCGACCATGAGGTTGTGTTAATCACCATCACCGGATGGGTACTTTGATGACATCAAACACCGCTTCGTAACTGGGTGGTTATAAAGGTGTCATTGGGTATTCTGAAAGTATGTGTTGAAGCGCATGGACCAAAATTGGGATTTGTCCATCCATATGACGGATAGATATGCTCTGGGCCCTCTCGGTGGAATGTCATCTAGTTAGCTTGCAAGCATGTGACTGGGTCACAAGGGATGACATAACATGGAACGAGTAAAGGGTACTTATCAGTAACGAGGTAGAACTAGGTATGGAGATACCGACGATCAAACCTCGGATAAGTAGAGTATCGCGTGACAAAGGGAATTGGTTTCGTATGTTAATGGTTCTATCGATCACGAAGTCATCGTTGAGTATGTGGGAACCGTTATGGATCTCCAGATCCCGCTGATGGTTATTGATCGGAGAGGTGTCTCCATCATGTCTGCATATTCACAAACCGTAGGGTGACACACTTAAGGTTCGAAGTTGTTTTAAGTAGATATGGAATGTGCGTTGGAGACCGAATGTTGTTCGGAGTCTCGGATTGGATCCGGGACATCATGAGGAGATCCAGAATTGTCCGGCGAATAAGATTCATATATTGGGGATCATTTTCTAAGTTAGGAAATGTTCCGAAGTATTTGTATGGGGATTCTAGAAGGTTTCGGAATGTTCCGGAAGGTTCTAGAAGATTGATTGGAGTTTGCTTGAAAACCAAGAAAGGATCAAGGAATCCTTGTGGGGCAAGACAAGGAGTCGTGGGGGCGGAGGACTCCTCCCCCCTCCCAATCCGTCGGCCAAGGAGGGAGGGGAGTCCTACTAGGACTCCCCCTCCCATGGCGCCTCCCTCCTTTAAATAGAGGGGTGGAGGCGCCACCCCCTTGCCCCCTCCACTCCAAACCCTAGCCGCCTCTCTCCTCCTCCTTCCTTCTGCTCTGGCTTAGGCGAAGCCCTGCAGAATTATCTACTCCACCACCACCACCACGCCGTCGTGCTGCTGGGATTCCGTGGAGAAGATCTACTACCTCCGCTGCTCGCTGGAACAAGGAGAGGAAGGTCTACTTCGACTCCGCATGTGTGACCGACTGCGGAAGCGCTGCCGGAACGCGGCACCGGAAGGATCGTCCACTCGATCTTGAGATTGGCAAGTGATCGACTACATCGACCACGAGATCCAATCTCGTAAAGCTTCCGGATCTACAAGGGTTAGTACAGATCTATCTCGTTGCACATGTCTAATAGATTAGATCTTGGCTTTTATCTAGATTAGATCTGGGTTTTGTTCGTTCTTGCGGTAGAAATTTTTTGTTTTCCCTGCTACGAACCCATCATCTTCATCAATAGAAATCCCAGGTTTCTTCCAAACGCTTCATTTTTATTGTTTCATGCATAGTTGTGTTGTTCTTGGAGCGTCTTCTTTTTCGTTTTCGTTTTGGTTTTTCGTTTTCTTTGTTTTGCTTAGTTTTCTGAATAAATTGGTTGGACCCTCTCTTTCATACATTGGTTTGCAAATAGTTTGGTTTGGTTTGGAAAAGAGTAGGAAAGTTCATGCTTATGTGGTAAAAAGAGCTCGTTTTTGACTGTGGCCTATGCTTTGTCATGCCATGCTTGATATTGTTTTGGCTTTATGCTTAGTATTCTTTGCTGTAGCATGACTTATTATAAACAATTGAGATTGCTTAATGTGCCTTGGATGAATCATGCGTTGTTTTAGCATATTAAAGCATAGTATTGTGGTATTCTCCTTTGATGCTTTATTTGGGTTGACTTGGCGCATGCTCACACCATGTTATGACTATCTCAAAGTCACCATAGACTTTATGATCCTTTAGTTTTGAACTTGTAGTATCACTTTATGCTTTGATCAATGATGTTTTGTCGCTCTGCATGATTATGGCCATTATTGCTCTCTTAGTTTGTCGCTCCCAATCTTTTGCTAGCCTCCACAACCAAGTATGAGTACCACTCATGCATCCAACTCCCTAAACCAAGTTATTCCAAAGAGTCCACCATACCTACCTACTAGCTTATGCTATTCCAAGTATATTCATGCTTTTGTTTACCTTCCAAATTAAACTTTTTATGAGAAAACTAGTGATTAAAGCTCTCACAAACTTGATGGCACACTTTACTTTCCTTGCCCTTAATAAACTTGAACCATTGTGTCTTCTATGTTGTATATGCTTGCACTTATTTGTCGGGAATTAGCAGAACCATGCTTTCATGGGGAACGCTTTCAACATTGCACTTGGTACTTGTACCTAGTTGATATCATGCTCTTTTGTATATGGATGTCGTAGGTGTGAAATGAAAGGGGAGCTTGTAAGTCCATGGAGTTATGTATATGTGTTAGAGAAACGCCTGGGCCGCTGGTCTAATCCATGCTGACATGGTGGAAACCTGCAGCGTAACCATAATGAGCTGTCTATGAAGCATTCTTCTTATAAAAAAGTCCTATATTGAGAAAAAAAGAGAAAAAATAAAAAAAAGAGATTATGAAAAGAGGAAAGAGAGAAAAAGCACCATATTCCCAAGGTAAATAAGAAGATTGCTGAGATACTCGTTGTCTGTTTATCTTGTCATTTTGATATGGGGATTCTTCCGTATCATCAGGCAAGGGGTACCCTGTTGGCGGTTCTCTATGATACACATGTACTTATAATGACAAGAACTTACCGGTGACTAAACTTGAGTAGCATGAGGAGCGGCCCTCGTATACAAGGGACATGAGATTTCTGACTTATACTTCGTCAAGCATGTACACCATAGTTTGTTCACTTTAACCTTAATCACTTCAAGATGCTTATGATAGGGGCAATGAGAGCTGAAAGCTATAAGTACCATAATTTTTGGAAGCTCTTTATGAGACTTGAATCCCTACTTCCTTTTACAAAGTCCTTTCTTCCACCATTATATTAAGTCTCCACCTTCTATCTTTATGCACTTACTTTGAGAGCATAGTGGCCATTCTTAGTTCTATGTGCATTGTCCCAAGACTAGTTGATTGATGCATAACTTGATATTGCTTGTTTTAAACTATTGTATCTAGTCACTCTGATGAACTTTGAAGGTGTCCTAAGCATTTATATTTGCTACTCTATGAGGGACAAGCTGAATACTACTATGCTATGTTTTCTTTATGTGAAACAAACAAACGTCTTGCAAAGCATTGTTACTCATTTATCTTTTGTTTGCGCCTTTTCATGTTGCATCATAGTTTCTTTGCTTATTGCTAGAACTTTGTCTTTCATGTTATGATTGAAGTACTATGATCCCAGCTTTGAATGTTTTACAAATACTTTGATCAAGTCTTTGATGGTGCATGTCACCTCAAAATTATTCTTTCTTTTTATCACTTACCTACTCGAGGACGAGCAGGAGTTAAGCTTGGGGATGTTGATACATTGCAAATGTATCTATAATTTTTGATGTTCCATGCTTGGTTTTATCTACTTTCTTATGTTTTGTCCACACTTTGGAGTACTTTTCATATGATTTCTTGGACTAACCTATTAACAAGAGCCACAGTGCCAGTTGCCTGTTTTCTGCTGTTTTTGGTTCCAGGAAAGTCAGAAAATCAATATTCTCGGAATTGGACCGGACAAAAGCCAAAGTTGATATTTTCCCGAAAGAATCACGGAGCCAGAAGGAGAGTCGGAGAGGGGCCACAGGGTGGCCACACCACCCCATGGCGCGGGTCCCCCCAGGCCGCGCCAGGGCATGGTGTGGGCCCCCTGGCCACCCACCGACCTTGCCCTCTGGCCTATAAGAAGCCTCTCGAGGCATAAACCCTAAATCTTCAATTAGAAATCCACGAAAAGTTCCGAAGGCGAGATTCGGGGGACATAAAGTCTCTGTTCCGGCACCCTACCAGGACGGGGAAGTGCCCCCTGAGCCATCTCCATCGATCTCCACCACCATCTCCATCACCATGGCTGATTCCCATGATGATGAGGGAGTAGTTCTTCCTCAAGGCTAAGGGTTCTACTGGTAGCTATGTGTTCATCTCTCTATCTATGCATGATCTTGTTGTGGTCATGAGCTTTTTAATCTAGTAGATCTACCTTGCTACTCAAGTGCTTAATAGTTCTTTGCTCTCCCCATGTGTGTGAAAGTGACAGCGTGCACACCATGGTGGCACTTAGGCTAGAGATTAAAAATACTTGTTATGAGTTATATTTGGAGTTGGATGTCTTTATGAAATTGTGGTGTTTGTTGGACTCATCTAGTACTCAAGGTGACAGTGTGGGATTTTCTAGATGGGAAAGGCTTACTTTGAGGTGTGATGTTATAGCCCTACCAACGATTAGAGTGTCCAACCGGAGAGTAGTCAAGAGTAGTATCATGAATATAATATATTTATATAAGAGTGTTCACTAGCAAAAGTATGGTCCCTAGGCCTTGTTTCTAAGCACTGAAACACCGTTTGCTACTAGATTTGTTACATGTTTGCTTGTTTCCATCTTTATTTCAGTTTTGCTTTAGTGTTTTCCACGCCATCAATTTATTTTCTATCACCGTTACCACTTATAATTATCCATACCACTTGTATTTCACTATCTCTTCGCCGAACTAGTGCACCTATACACCTGACAAGTGTATTGGGTGTTTTGGGGACACAAGAGACTTCTTGTATCTTGATTGCAGGGTTGCTTGAGAGGGAATACCTTTGACCACTTCCTCCCTGAGTTCGATAAACCTTGGGTGATCCACTTAAGGGAAAACTTGCTACTGTTCTACAAACCTCTGCACTTGGAGGCCCAACAATTGTCTACAAGAATAGAAGTGCGTAGACATCAATTGGAACCATTGAGCAATGCTTTGCTTATGATGAACTGTCCTTCCCAAGGCGGGGATAGTTTGTGTGATTTCTCCTGCTTGAGTCGAAGCACCAGATCTCCCTCTTTAAATGAGCGATGCTTAACACGGCGACTATGGTAGCCACACAGTTTCTACTGGTAGATGGTGGATCTCTAACATGCCAACACGTGCTCTTCTTCAAGTAGGTCCACAGATAGTCGTCTAGATTCTTCAGCGTCATCTTCCTTGTAGGCGGAAACTCTTGGTGCATCATGGAGGATGTCGGATGGGAGGATTGCTTCTGCTCCATAAACCATGAAGAAAGGAGTCAAGCAGGTGGATCTGTTGGGTGTTGTTCGTAAACTCCATATGATAGATGGTAACTCCTCCGCCCAGGCTCCAGCTGCTCTACGTAGCGGTGCCTCTAAGCGTGGCTTGATTCCATGCAGAATTAATCCATTGACCCTTTCAACTTGCCCATTTGAATGTGGGTGTGCCACAGATGCTAGGTCAAGGCGGATGCCTTTTTCATGACAGTACTCCTCAACTTCTCCGAGAGATAAATTTTTGCCATTGTCGGTGATGATGCTATGTGGGATACCAAATCTCACCACTAGATCTCGGACAAATTCTAGGGTTGTTGCCCCATCAATCTTTCTAATGGGTTTAGCTTCGATCCATTTTGTGAATTTGTCCACTGCTACTAGCAAATGTGTGAATCCACAAGGTGCTATCTTCAAAGGTCCCACCATGTCTAGCCCCCAGACTGCAAACAACCAAGTTATTGGGTATCGTTCGCAATTCTTCAGCTGGAACATTTGGTTGTCTTGCATAAAACTGACACCCAAGGCATGTTTGTACCAACTTGTCAGCGTCCGCCTTAGCAGTTATCTAGTAGAATCCTTGTCGGAAGGCCTTGGCCACCAATGATCGAGGAGCGGCGTGATGCCCGCAATCTCCGAGATGTATTTCTCTAAGGATGCCAATACCTTGCTGCTGGGAGATGCATCATAGGAAAACTCATGTGGTACTTCTTTTGTATAGCTGGCCATCAATGATGATGTAGCCTTTTGCTCTGCGTACTATTTGCCGGCTTTTGACTTCGTCGGTGGGCAATGTTCCGTCTTGTAGATAGTCCATGAACGGTTCCGTCCAAGCCGGAGAGATCACTGTTAATGTGTTAACAAATGAATCTACTCTATCCGGCTTGTCCGGGTCCGCTCCTTTCACGGATGGGGTCTGTAAATGTTCCAGGAAGATGCCAGGCGGAATTGGTCGACGAGCTGATCCAAGCTTTGACAGTAGATCTGCCGCCTCATTATCCTCCCTTTTGACGTACTTAACTTTGTAGCCATCGAAGCACTTGGCTATTTCGTCTACTTCGTCTCGATATGCCACCATCATAGGGTTCCGCGCGTTCTAGGTGCCAGCTACTTGCTAGGCAACCAAGTCAGAATCTCCAAAGCAAATTATGCGCTTGATGCCAATATCTTTGGCTACGGGAAGTCCGTGAATGAGGGCCTCATACTCTGCCATGTTGTTGGTAGCATTGAAGTGAATTTGCATGGCGTATTGCAACTTTTCTCCTGTTGGTGATTGTAATAATACACCAGCCCCCGAGCCATTGAGTAGATTTGATCCGTCAAAGTGCATGACCCAATACTCTGGCTCTGGCATAGGAGTGTCCTCTGGCAGTTCTGTCCAATCTGCAAGAAAATCCACCAATGCTTGTGATTTGATAGCATCGCGTCACTTGTAGGTGATGTCGAAGGCGGCAAGTTCAATGCTCCACTTTGCCACTCTCCCTGTAGCGTCGCTGTTGTTGATGATGTCGGACATCGGAGCTTTGCTCACTACTGTGATAGTGTGCTCCTAGAAGTAATGCCTTAGCTTGCGAGAAGCAAGGAAAACTCCATAAGTTATCTTTTGGTAGTGCGGGTTGTTGGAAATAGTAATAAGGACTATTACCATATTTCATATAGTTTATGATTAAGTTTTATATCATGCTATAACTGTGTTGAGTGGAAACATCAATACACGTGTGATATACAAACAACCAGGGGTTCCTAGTGAAACTCTAGTCACTGGTTCATTGGTCAACATATGATCATGTTTCCTGATCATGTGGCATTTATGCCAGTTGGAAATGGAGTCAACTCATTCCGAGAATGACATGATGAACCAATACCCAACCTAAACATCGTGACCCGATCATGTCACGAAGTTCAAGTTACGATGATTAGAAATGCATCCTCATAGACTATTCCTTAGATAGTGAGGCTATATCAATCACTGTCTCCCGAGAGTGCTTTGATAGCATCAAGCGCCACTTGGTAATACAGTGGTTATAAAGGCGTGTTCAGGTAGTCGGAGGAAACCGTAGAGGCAATATATGTCAAGAGCGGGATTTGTCCATCCACGTGACGGAAAGATACTCAAGGGCCCACTCGGAGAAGTTATATCCAATAGCAGCGCATCATGTGATTTGATCATATGGATATCACTTGTCGGAACGAGTCAAGTAGCATTGTTCAATAACGAGATTGAACACGACATGGTGATGTCATTGATCAGATCTCGGGCAATGCAAGTATCCAGAGACAAAGGGAATAAGACACGATTGTCCCGGTTCAAACGACGAAAGATCTTCGTGGAACGCACAGGGGTCACATGGCCATCCAGTTCCCTCTATCGATCATTGGTGCGAGAGTGTCCCGACCATGTCTGGAGTGTTCCCGAACCGTGGGGTACCACGCTTAGAGAGTGTTTATAGGATCGGTAGAATCACCAAAGAATAGTAGAGAGAAAACCGGAAGGGTTTCGGTAAGTCCGAAGGATGTCCGGAGTGGAGGTGGAAGTGTTCCATAACCATAAAGGTTGAATAATATGTGAATGAATGTTAAATATTGATTTAATTATTTATTCATAATTGTTTAATAAAGAGAAAATCAATTTAAAAGGTCAAAAGGCTTAATGGGCCAATTCCCGGAGGGGAGATGGCCCATTAGGGAAAGGAGAGAGGGAGAAGGGGCAAGGGGGTGGCCGGATAGGCCAAGCCCCCCCCCCCCCCCCCCGCGCAGGGCCCACTAGGGCTGGCCGGCAGCCTCCCCTCCCCCTCCTCTCCTTTAGTCCCACCCCGGGACTTTGAGGGAGGTAGTACCTCCCCCTCCCCCTATATATAGTGGGGGTATTTGGCCAGATAAATACACACAATAATCAATAAAGGTCTTCTCACTTTTGGGAAGACCTCCAATTGATATCCTCTCTCTCTCTCTCTCTCTCTCGTGACCATGGTCCCAAGTTCGGATTGCGCGAACGAGAGACATCTTCACCGCGGAGCGCCGTTGCGCTTCAGGATTCGGATCCAGGAGCTCTACTTCCACAACTGCTGATAGATCAGGGAAACGGGAGTCATCGTCAGGCACCGGACGTGTGTAACTCCCCGCGAGGTGTCGCACTTGAGGCACTCAAGTCGTTGGAGCCGTTGGAGCACAAGGACTTCATCACGACCTTGAGGTCGGCTTTGGCTCGTCTACATCAACCACGCTCTCCTGAGTGTTGACAACGCTTTTCGGTCTTCAAGGGTAAGTTCGCAAAAGCCCCTCCTGTTACTGTATTACTAATAGATAGGTCCTGGCAACATCAGGGGTTCAGGGGCGTAGGGTAAAAATTTATTGTTTTCATGCGCGGAACCCCTTCAGTGGTATAAGAGCTAGATCTATGCGTAGTAATGCTAGTATGGGTAGAACAAACAAGATGTAGCATGTGGGCGTTTATCTTTTAGTTGTTACCCTCCCACGTGTACTTGTGTATACCGTAGTAAATCTTGATGAAGCGGCCCCCAACCGAATTTACACGTTCATTCGCGAGACTGATCCATGCTTGACATACGGCTTGTACCATATAAAGTGGCTTAGGGGGGTGTCTGTCTCTCTCGCATTAGTTGGTATGCCATTTGCAACGGAGGGCCCCGAAAGGGGTGTAGTATAGACACCTACTTGATCAGCGTTGGGCTAAAAGTTCGTAGGTAAGAACGGTTCTTGTGCGAAAGCCCATTCAGCCACGTAACACATGCAAAGATAAAGTACAGGCATCTAACTTTGTTTTGCAGGGGGCGTTGCTTTGTGATATGGTTGTGGCAAAGGTAAAGTGATTACCTTATGTTACGTAGTAGTAGATAGTCACGGAGGTGATGGACTACCATGCCGGAAAGACACCGGTACCCTGGTGTCTACGGCACCGGAACCCTGGCGCCAAAATCCTGTGACGACGGATGGAGATCACGACGTGAAGGACCATATCACATCGCATTTACATTCAATGTTATTGTTTGTATATCTTATTGTGTGCTAGTATTAGATACTCGACGGTAGCCTAATAAGATGATCCCTATTATAATTACCAACAATTGTGTTCCCCCTTTAGTGTGCACCACCAAGAAAGTTCCTCGGTATGAGGCGATCCATGGTACAGGCATGGGTGTCAGACATATCTACGTTTGCATATAGTGGGTGTAAGCCATGTTGCACAACAAATACACTAAGGTTGAGTTGGCAAGCCTAGCACGCCATAGAAGCGTGGCCTCGGAACACGGATGGTCGAAAGATCGAGCACGAGTCGCATGAATGATGTGACCGATGTTTAGCATCCACCCTTGAACCCACATTGATGGCTGTGATGATCGGGGGAGATGTGGCGGATAGGGGTCATGTTATCACTAGGAACCCTTATGGGGATAAGTTTTTCTAAGTGGAGTTATTATTAACTCATTTAATTATAAACTTAGTCTAAATTCCTTTTGCAATTATAAATGTAGAGATGGCTCACCGTGAAGCTAACTTTGTCATTGAGGAATGGGTAAAGGGTGAGAAACTTACACTTGATGGATCCAACTTCCCTAGTTGGCTTGTAAGCCTGAATGATCTCCTTACTAGGAATCATGTGGTAGACTACATACGCCGCACGATGGATTTGATTGAGCCAGACCACTATGAGACCCCACAAGAGCTGGCAAACCGCTACTATCATCAAGATATGTCCACATACATTCAGATAATAATGCGTTACGGGATGGTGGATGAACTCCATCCGTTCATGGGTGATCTTGATCCATATTCAATGGTGGATAAACTAAGAGCAGAGTTCATAGGCCATGTGCGCATGTGGAAGCACGAGCTGCTTGGAGAGTTCCTTTCCATACAGATGGAGGAGCATACATGTCTGAAGGGTCACTTGGAGCGCATGCTTGATGCACACATGAGACTGGTTCACTTCGTGGATTACTGGATGGATGATCCATTTGCGATAGGTGTACTGCTTCGATCGTTGCCTCCTAGCTACGAAGGACATGTCCGGAGTAGCATCATGAGTGGTGATACGGAAACATTGGATTTCCAAGAGTTCATATTACGTTTCAGGAACGTAAAGGTTGAACCAATCACCGGAGAGGTCATCGATGACAAAGGTATATATTTGATATACAATTTTATAAATGTTATAATCTTGCAAACACATTTGCAGTGTTAAGTATATTTGATACTTGTTCTGTTTTGCTGAAAATAGGTCCTTCTGCATGAGAGGTGCTTGCTGGAGAGGAGGTGACGTTGCGTGTTGATGGCGAGCATGATGACGATGGCCAACAACGCTCTCCCTCAACATTTATCACTTAGTTTATGTTTTAGGATGATTATTGTAATAAAAATATTATGAACTTCTTTACTGTGTCTCACACTTTGTGAGACGGTTATTCATATGAGTTTGTAACAAACAATTGTTCTACTTTTATGAATGATTTCTATTCGTGTTCATATCTTGTTTGATTATATGTGAATTATCCTTGTCATTTGAAATTAATTGATAATGCATGAACAATTGTGAAATATTGAAATGCCTTAAAATACCCAACTTAAATGATATTTCATTACGGAATGAAAACCATTGTTTAAATTCAAAGTTATAATGATAATATGTGAAAGTCATTCGATTTCTCATAACATATAAATCATGCCTAAGTTCGGCAAATTAACTTGAACACTGTGTATTACTTGAATACAAAGTGTTTAATGAATTGTTAAAAGAAAATACATACTCGATGTATTGTGTTTTAACAAAAATGGTAATTATCATTATATGATTGTTTAAATGCGTAAATAAGTTTACCAAAGGAAACATAAGTATGAAACTATTTGATTTGATCAAAGTGTTTCATTAACAAAGGGTATAAAGATCAAAGATAATCTAATTACTATGATTTGATCAATAGTAATGAAATTCAACTTTGTAAGATTGGCATAAAAGAAATTGTGGAATGCAAAGCGTTTTTGAACATCAAAATGCAAAGCATCGCAATATGATATTAGATATCAAAATGGGTAAATAGATGGCACCAAATAAATCATTGTAGTATAGATGTAGAGACCATTAGTTAGAAATATTTAGCACTCAATTAGAAAATACAGGGAACCATTTGAATTCGTGAAAGCGGCTCCATATCTAGTATGGATCGTCGTAAAAGTTTTGGGGTTATTCGATATAACCAAAACAATAGCGAATAAGTCCTTGTAGAGTATTCATTGGAAACTTTGAATACGAAATCCATAGCTGAAACCAAAAGAGAAGCAAAACTGGTATTGCTTGGATTTTGGTGCATTCTTGGGAAAGCTCACTTTAAGTGACATTTCTCGATTATGAAGCAAATGGAAGATAGTGAAAAACACGATGAGGATTCAAATCCCCGCATCAGAGTGTTGAGAGGCGCAACGAAAAATGTTCCTGAATGATTCTCTTCACAAAGGAAATAATCAATGATATTGATCATTGTGTTTTCCCCGTTGATGTTTTCACTACATAAAGTAGGATTCAAAATGTAACCCATATCTTGTAAGGAGACATTTGTGAATCAGTTATAATTATTCTTGGAATATCACATACCTACGAACTACTAAGGAAATAATGGTAAACTAGAATTATGAGAAATCCCAAAATAAAATTCCCTTGAGATTAGAAAGCAATTCATTGCTGAATCTCACAAGTAAAAGGGGTTACTTGGAATTTTTCCCAAATGACTGCAAAGCCAATGTGGAAAAGGGGTGAATGACAAAATCACAATTTGTCCAGTATTGGACGAATTCAAATGAATTTGGTTCATGTGTGCTTAATATCCAGAAACTAGTAAAAGTACTAGTATCTCATAGTAAAACTCCAAGTTTGATATTTGATCAAAGGATTTTTAAATTGTTCAAAATAGTGAGTGGATATGCAATTTGCATGAAATTGAGTGGGAGCTATGAAACTCTTCCTAAAACAATATGTGAATGACATATTTTTGAGTGGGAGCAATATAAGTCTCAAATTCAAATATGTAGGAACATAGTTTGAGTAAGAGTAGTGACTCATACCCAAATATGTTGGAAACATATTTTGAGTGGGAGATTATAGGAGTTATTCTTAAGGATGTTAAGAATAAAAGCGCAAGTACTTATAAATAATGATTTATAAAGTGTAGAAGTTAATAATAAATGTATTATGATATTATGTAGTATTCCTTAAGGGATTCTGAAAAAGGGTTTCGGAATAGAAGTTAATTAAGGAAGTGGTCCTTAATAACTCAAGTTAGGAATAACACTGAGTCTAACATCAATGGTTGAAAGAAAGAAAGTGATCATCATCCACTATGTTGAGACATAGGTTCTATCTTAGAAAACCATGATGATAACTTAGCATAATATGTGATCCAAACAAGGACTGTTTAAAAGTGATTAAGTTCGAATCATAGAACGTTGAGCTAAGTTTGTCCGTAGTGTCTAGTAGAGAACTGTGGATATATTTTCCAAATCCGTAAAGGATGACATATCTTAAAACATAAAGGTTTATGTTATAAGGGAATATGTTGGAAACTCCTGTAAATACCGATTAAAGTCAAGTAGGAAGCAAGTTGAACAAAATATCGAAAGTTGCACTGAGTGCACAAGTGTTTCGATGAATACATTTATAATAATAGATAAGGGTACCATATAAAGTGTTGTATAATGTTATGGCGGGGCTAGTTCGCTTTTAACGTAGAATGATGTGTCCGAGGGCACAGTTCCCATGAGAAAGCCCTCGAGGTTGATCTAAAGTCACTGTAGGCTCCTACAATCAGGCCTCGTTCTACTACCATAGCGACGGTGCATACACAGAGATGTAATGATAAAGTATTAATGTCAAATCAAGGTGACATTAGTAAGTTGCAAAGGATTTGGGACTGTAAAGTACAGACCCAAGACTCAACCTCTTCCATGGGCAAGCATGCTCAAGGTTGCGGATATATGGTGCCAATGATTAAGAACAAATGCAGCTAGTGTATTTATACTCTAGTGCAAGTGGGAGACTGTTGGAAATATGCCCTAGAGACAAATAGTAATAAGTACTATTACCATATTTCATATAGTTTATGATTAAGTTTTATATCATGCTATAACTGTGTTGAGTGGAAACATCAATACACATGTGATATACAAACAACCAGGGGTACCCAGTGAAACCTAGTAACTAATTCATTGGTCAACAAATGATCTTGTTTCCTGATCATGTGGCATTTATACCAGTTGGAAATGGAGTCAACTCATTCTGCGAATGAGATGATGAACCAATACCCAACCTAAACATCGTGACCCGATCATGTCCCGAAGTTCAAGTTACAATGATTAGAAATGGATCCTCGTAGACTATTCCTTAGACCGTGAGGCTATATCAATCACTGTCTCTCGAGAGTTCTTTGATAGCATCAAGCGCCACTTGATAATACAGTGGTTATAAAGGTGTGTTCAGGTACTCAGAGGAAACCGTAGAGGCAATATATGTCAAGGGCAGGATTTGTCCGTCCACGTGACGGAAAGATACTCAAGGGCCCACTCGGAGAAGTTATATCCAATAGCTGCACAACATTTGATTTGATCACAGGGATATCACTTGTCGCAACGAGTCAAGTAGCATTGTTCGGTAACGATATTGAACACAAGATGGTGATGTCATTGATCAGATCTCGGGCAATGCAAGTTTTATCGAGAGACAAAAGGAATAAGACACGACTGTCCTGGTTCAAACGACGAAAGATCTTCGTGGAACGCGCAGGGGTCACATGGCCATCTAGGTCCCTCTGTCGATCATTGGTTAGGGAGTGTCCCGACCATGTCTGGAGTGTTCCTGAACCGTGGGGTATCACGCTTAAGGGCTTGATGATGCTTAGAGAGTGTTTATAGGATCAGTAGAATCACCAAAGAATAGTAGAGAGAAAACCAGAAGGGTTTTGGTAAGTCTGGAGTGGAGGTGGAAGTGTTCCATAACCTTAAAGGTTGAATAATATGTGAATGAATGTTAAATATTGATTTAATCATTTATTCATAATTATTTAATATAGAAAAAATCAATTTAAAAGGTCAAAAGTCTTAATGGGCTAATTCCCGGAGGGGATAGGGCCCAATAGGGAAAGGAGAGAGGGAGAAGGGGCAAGGGGGTGGCCGGCTAGGTCACCCCCCCCCCCCCCCCCCGCGCCCCCGTGCGGGGCCTACTAGGGCTATCCGGAGGTCTCCCCTCCCCCTCCTCTCCTTTAGTCCCACCCCGGGACTTTGAGGGAGGTAGTACCTCTATTTGGGCAGATAAATACACACAATAATCAATAAAGGTCTTCTCACTTTTGGGAAGACCTCCAATTGATATTCTCTCTCTCTCTCTCTCATGATCGTGACCGTGGTCCCAAGTTCGGACTACGCGAACGAGAGACATCTTCTCCGCGGAGCGCCGTCGCGCTTCGGGATTCGGATCCAGGAGCTCTACTTCCGCAACTGCTGCTGGATCGGGGAAGCGGGAGTCATCGTCAGGCACCAGACGTGTGTAACTCCCCGCGAGGTGTCGCACTTGAGGCACTCAAGTCGTTGGAGCCGTTGGAGGCAAGGACTTTATCACGACCTTGAGGTCGGCTTCGGCTCGTCTACATCAACCACGCTCTCCTGAGCATTGACAATGCTTTTCGGTCTTCAAGGGTAAGTTCGCGAAAAGCCCCTCCCGTTATTGTATTACTAATAGATAGGTCCTGGCAACATCAGGGGTTCAGGGGCGTAGGGTAAAAATTTATTGTTTTCATGCGCGGAACCCCTTCACGGGTAACACTGCTTGGATTCCATCAAGACCTCGCTTACATAGTAAACGGGCCGCTGAACTCCGTATTCGTGCATTGGTTCCTTGCGCTCCACCACGATGACGATGCTGATTACTTAGTTGGTTGCCGCCATGTAAACTAACATAGGATCCCTTGGCACCGGTGCTGCAAGTATTGGTAGGGAGGAGAGTATTCTCTTCAACTCCTGAAGTGCTGCGTCAGCTTCGTCCGTCCATGTGAATTTGTCCGCCTTCTTGAGCAACTTGTAGAGCGGCATAGCCTTCTCACCAAGTCGGCTGATGAACCGGCTTACTGCTGCAACGCAGCCAGTGAGCCTTTGTATGTCCTTCAGGCATGTCAGGTGTTTGATGTCGAGGATGGCCTTGATTTTCCCCGGGTTCACCTCGATTCCGCGATACAAAACGATGAAGCCTAACAGTTTGCTGGAGGGTACCCCGAAGACGCACTTCTTGGGGTTCAGCATCATGTTGTATTTCCGGAGGTTATCGAAGGTTTCCTGCAAGTCAGCGATAAGATCATTTGATTTCTTTGACATTACCGTGATGTCGTCCACGTAAGCGTGTACGTTGCGACCTATTTGGTCATGTAGGCAACGTTGCATCGTCCGCTGGTACGTAGCACCAGCGTTTTTCAATCCAAAGGGCCTCATGACGTAGTAATATGTGCCAAAGGGTGTGGTGAACAAAGTGGCCAATTGGTCCGACTTTCGCATCCGGATCTGGTGGTATCCTGAATAGGCATTGATAAAACACAAAAGTTCCGAGCCAGCCGTCAAGTCAATGAATTGTTCAATGCGAGGCAAATCAAACGGATCCTTCGGACACGCTTTGCTCAAGTCGGTGTAATCAACGCACATTCTTAATTCATTGGTTCCCTTTTTGGGGACAAGTACAAGATTTGCCACCCATCCGGTGTGGATAACTTCTCGGATAAAGCCAGCCTTAAGTAACCTAGCTATTTCTTTGCCTATAGCACTTCGTCTTTCATCACCAAAGCATCGTAGAGGTTGCTTCACCGGTTTGGCATTATGATCAATATTCAAGCTATGCTCGGCAAGTTCCCTAGGTACACCTTTCATGTTGGCAGGTTGCCAGGCAAAGATGTCCCTATTCTCATGGAGGAACACGACGAGCGTGCTTTCCTATTTGGTATCCAAGTCCGTGCCAATAGCGGTGGTCTTGGAGGAATCTCCTTCGACAAGCTCCACCTGCTTGGTATTGATGGCGGCCTTGAAGGCGGGTTCGGCAGCAGTGATCTGCTTCTTCAGAGCCGGCATCTCCGAGGCATCGACCTGGTTCTGGATCTCCTTGAACTCCTCACCGTAGAGGACTGCTTCGGCGAAGGCAGCTTCACTGAGCTTGCACTCCCGTGCCTTGGTGAAGCTTTCGTCAATGATGGTGACGCCATTTGGTCTAGGAATCTTGAGATTGTCATAAAAAAGCATGGCCTTGCGAGGAAAGAATGGAAGATGCCACGTCCGAAGATGACGTGGTACACGCTCTTGAAAGGCACCACTTCAAAGGTCATGCGTTCTTGGCGGTAATTGTTAACATCGCCAAAAGCGACCAGAAGGGTGATGCAGCCCAGGGAATTTGCTAGTCGGCCAGGCACAGCCCCACGGAACATGGTGTTGCTCTTCCTTAGCTAGGTCTCCGTCAAGTTAATGTTGTGTAGTGTATCCAAGTACATGATGTTGATGCTGCTTCCACTATCCACGAGGCACTTGGTGAACTCCGTGCCATCAATCAAAGGGTTGATGACCATGGCATACTGGTTCTCTGTGGGGATAAGTTCTGGGTGATCCTTCCTATCCCAAGTAATTGGAACTTCCGACCACCTGACGTACTGGGGAACCGAAGGGAGGGTAGCCATCAGTATCCTCAGAGAGGTTTTCTGGGCCTGGACGATTGGGGTGCCAAGGAAGGTGTGCTAACATGGAGCCTTCTTTTCGAAGGGATTTTCCCCTTTATACTCTCCCTTGTCGGAAGATTTTGGGTCCACGTCTTCGTCTATATCACTTGATTCCTTGGGCTCTTTCTCCTTTTTCTTCCCTTTGCCCTTTCCGCGGGGTCTATTCTTCTGACTTCACTTGTAGCCGGACTCAGGGTCCTCCTTGAGGTCATTGACGAATTTTCATTGGCGGTTGGTGTGGGTGGCCTTGCCGTTTGTGTCAAGGTGTACGAAACACAACATATCACGGTACTCTTCATACATATGGGGAACGTGGGGCGCTGAGGGTGTAGCATCACTCCTCTGCTGGCCACTGCTAGCCCCCCGACCACGTCCATGCTATACGCCTCCGCCTCTGCCAGTGAACGTTGCGGCGACCATGTCGGCTACTTGATTTTCTTCGGGCGGATTCTTCCTCTTGTTATTGTTGTTCTTTCAGACCTGGGTAGGGATTGCTATTGCCGGCAACGATCCACACGCGTTGTCGTCAGTAGCGGCGAACTCGCTAGCCATGGCGATCATTGTGTTGAGGTTGAGCTTATTGTTGTCTTGCTTGCGCTTCAACGTATGCCGGAGCAAAGTTCCCTTTTCCAGACAATCAATGAAGGCGTCCATAGCGGTCTGTTCGTGCACCCCTGCGCAAGAATTTTTCATATCCAGCCAGCGAGAGAGGTAGGAACGAGAGGTTTCATCCTTTTCTTGCACACACCACTGTAGGTCTCCGACAGTGTAGGGACGCTTGTACGTACCCTTGAAATTCTTGGTGAACGCTTCATGCATGTCCAACCAATTGCATATTGATTTCTCCGGTAAGTCGTCGATCCATTGTCGGGCGGTGCCGGTCAACATGAGTGGGAGGTACTTGACGACGACATTGGGGATTCCCCCTGCGATGTGGATCGCTTCGCTGTAGTCCTGCAACCACGTTGCTGGCCTGACAGTGCCATTGTAGGGCTTGATGGTCTTGTCTATCTGGAGTCCCTTGGGATAAGTTGTGGCCCGTATTACTGGTCCAAAACATCGTGGCCCAAGGTATGGGAGCTCCCGAGCCTCTTGGATCTTGTCCAACCATGTATGCCCATCGTATGGCTCTGGTTGCTTCCCTTTTTCTGTCATGGGGAGGGGAGTTGTGGTGTGATCTATGAGATCCGTCGTGTCCTCCGCCATGATGGATGCTAGGTGGCGATGGTGGCGGTGGAGGTGGTGGGTTAGCTGTCTTCCTATGCCCCTCCTGCGATTCCTCATGCCAGTCGCGGTTGCTTATCGGACGTGACGACTCCTTATGGGACATGCTCCTATGTCCTTCATTGCCACTGCGCTCTCCAGCATGCCGAGGCTGCTCGCCCTGATCGTGTATAATGCCGCCGGGTTGGGGCCGTCTTGGTGGTGGCATGCTTGTACGGTGGCGCAGCTCTGGTTCCTCATGACACCGAGATGGTGGTGGAGGTGGCGATCGGCGAGGACGAGCCTTTTCTCCGTGATCGGAGGATATGGGGATGGCATCAGTCTTGTTGCGTGCCTCCCTCCGTCTTTGCTCTATAGAGCCTGTATGTGATTCCTCATCCCAGGGAGATTTGGGCCTTCTGTGGCTGTTCAGGGTTGACTAGCAAAGCTCTGAGTTGGACTCAAGCCTCTGTGAGGTGTCCTTTTCCTGTTGCTTACATGCCTTAGCGACAAGATCGTACACCTGAGCAACTGCTTCTGGCGACCTGTCCTGCTCCAGGAGGTTCTTAGCGACGGCAATGTTCAGGGCGGGAGTTGGCATGACCTGCCTCCCCTCTGAATCAATGTAGGGTGTGACTTTTGCCGGTTTAGATCCGTCATACCCCAACCTTCACCGAACATACACTACAAGAGAAAAGAGTTTTTGTGACAAATCACTTTTGTCACCGAAAATGCCATTTCTGTCACTAAGTACTCCCTCGTGACGAAAACGTGGCGTCACCAGGGTCGTCACGGAAGCTCCGTCACAGATACTTTTATAGTGACGGAATACAAATTTCGTCATGCAAGATTAAGCTTCGGTGAAGGTCCTTACGGCGTCACCAAAGATAGGTTATCCGTGACGGACCTTCTACGTCACCTAAAATAGGAAAATCTGTCACCGTTTAGCATATTCGTTGACGAAATATGCCGTCACAGAAGATTTATGGCGTCACGAGGATTCTGGCAGGTGGGACCTGCAATGCTGACGTGGCAGCTGGCAGGTGGATCCCACCACGATGACGTGGCATCTGACAGGTGGGTCCGACGATGCTGATGTGGCAGCTGGCAGGTGGGTCCGACGATGATGGCGTGGCAGCTGGCAGGTGGGTCCGACGATGCTGACGTGGCAGCTGGCAGGTGGGTCCGACGATGCTGACGTGGCAGCTGGCAGGTGGGTCCGACGATGATGACGTGGCAGCTGGTAGGTGGGTCCCACCACGATGACGTGGCAGCTGACAGGTGGGGCCAATGCGATGACGTGTCACCTTCGTGTGGGGCCAGCGGAGATGACGTGGCAGCTGGCAGGTGGGTCGAGCGACGCTGACGTGGCAGCATGTAAGTGGGGCCCTCAACGATGACCTGGCGTCTACATGTGGGGCCCGCGATGATGACGTGTCATTTTTTGGGCCGGCCCATTCGGAACTGCCTTGTGGGCCGGGAGGAATGTGACGCCGTCACCAATTTTTTTGCACGGACAAATTTGATTAAAAATTGAAATTCCATGCAAATTACGAAACAAAATTAAATGGAAGAAAATATTTGAAATGGCAGAAAATTTATAAATATGAATTATATCACACGCAAACTTTAAAATTCTGGTAGACTGAAACTGCTGTATCAAACTCGAATGACTAAAGGAATAAAAAACAATCTTTCGGCCCACCCGGCCCATTAGCGCGCAGAGATTTTTGGCCCAAGTCACGGGGACTGGGACTGGGAGTTCTGCGACATCCTCAACAGGTAACTAAGCATGCCATCCATTTCCTTCTGCCTCTTCTCAAATGCCAGACGATTCGCTTCGCTGGACTTTTTCACTGCTTCAAGTTCATCATCCTGCTTCTTTCTCATCTCTTCAAATCTCCTTTCCTTCTCTTGCATCCGTTCCTCCATCTCGCATTAAACCCTTTCAGCTGCATTCAACGAATCTTGCTCCTGACTTGATAACTTTTCTTCTAAATCACGGATGCGCCTAGCTGAGACGCTAGACCTCTTGGAAGCAGATGAAACTCCGATGCTGGAAAGGAAAGTAATTGATCTTGAATTTTTCTGGTCTCTTAGGACTTCTTCAACAATCTCTAGATCAGTTTTGGGAATCCAATCTTCTGGGTGTGGTCCCATTTTCTGAAGCACCATCTCAGTCTACAATAGGATAAAAAAATAGCAAGTCCAGAGTTAGAAGAAATCAAATAATTATACAAACTAATGAGAAATGCGTAGCACATACAATAATTTACTTACATAAGCTTCTGCTGATTTCTGGGACATCATACCATCCTTGTTAGTGTGGCTTGCTTTAAAGAAAGCAATCGGGGAGGTATCGACGTCCTCGGTCTTCTGAGATTTCTACAAGAATTATGACACGATGAATTATAAGTGTGTATGGCATGTTCACAAAAAGAAGTAGGTGTTGCATCTGAAGAGTTCGAATACTCACAAGTGCATGGTAATGTGCAACAAAGCTTCTTGAGCCAGTGGTGTGTTTCTTCGTCACATCATCTCTGTTCTTCTTGTTACTCTCGCAGATTGCCTATGTACAGATGCATGAATTTAGTATTCCACAGTACAGTAGTATGTCTGCGATAGATGTAGCTGAAACAACAGGAATCGTGTACCTTGTAGTGCTCATCATGCCATATATCAAGAAGCTCTGCCCAGCTTTCCTCGTCTACCTCTTTTGGTTTCAACAATAAAGCTTGCTCGCGGGTTAGATCTTTAACATCTTTCCAATAGACCTTTTTCAGCCTCCAACGTTGCTGGCGAATACCTTTCTGTAAAATGTCGATGCAAATGTCTTTGCCAAGGTCACCACTGCTGTCCATTGCAAATTTTCCCTGCAGATAACATGGAACACAAATTTATATCAGCATCGAATGACAGAATTGTTAAAAAATCATCCACCAATGAGACATTTTATATGGAAAATGAATAAGAGGTTAACGGACCTACAGTTATAGACTTAATGGTTTCCGGAATAGTATCTTTCAGACAACCTTCCTTGTCACCATACTGCTGTTGGAGATATGCCCAAGAGCCAATAATAAAAGTGGTTATTATTATATCTTTATGTTTATGATAAATATTTACATCCCATGCTATAATTGTATTAACCGGAAACATTAATACTTGTGTGTTTTGTAAACATAAAAAGAGTCCCTAGTAAGCCTCTTATTGAACTAGCTTGTTGATTAATTGATGATCATGGTTTCCTGATCATGGACATTGGATGTGATTAATAACAAGGTTATATCATTAGGAGAATGATGTAATGGACACACACCCATAGTAAGCGTAGCATAAGATCAAGTCATTTAAGTTCGTATTGCTATAAGCTTTCAAATGCATAGTAACCTAATCCTTCGACCATGAGGTTATGTTAATCACCATCACGGGATGGATACTTTGATGACATCAAACACCGCTTCGTAACTGGGTGGTCATATTGGGTATTCTAAAAGTATGTGTTGAAGCGCATGAACCAAGATTGGGATTTGTCCATCCATATGACGGATAGATATGCTCTGGGCCCTCTCGGTGGAATGTCATCTAGTTAGCTTGCAAGCATGTGACTAGGTCACAAGGGATGACATATCACGGAACGAGTAAAGAGTACTTATCAGTAACGAGGTAGAACTAGGTATAGAGATACCGACAATCAAACCTCAGATAAGTAAAGTATCATGTGATAAAGGGAATTGGTCTCGTATGTAAATGGTTCTATCGATCACGAAGTCATCGTTGAGTATGTGGGAGCCATTATGGATCTCCAGGTCCCGCTGATGGTTATTGATAGGAGATGTGTCTCTATCATGTCTACATATTCACGAACCGTAGGGTGACACACTTAAGGTTCGAAGTTGTTTTAAGTAGATATGGAATGTGCGTTGGAGACCGAATGTTGTTCGGAGTCTCAGAATGGATCCGGGACATCACGAGGAGATCCGGAATGGTCCGGAGAATAAGATTCATATATTGGGGATCATTTTCTAAGTTAGGAAATGTTCCGGAGTGTTTGTAAGGAGATTCTAGAAGGTTTCGGAATGTTCTGGAAGGTTCTAGAGGATTTCTTGGAGTTTTCTTGAAAACCAAGAAAGGGTCAAAGGAAACCTAGTGGGGCAAGACACGGATTCGTGGGGGACGAGGACTCCTCCCCCCTTCCCACCGCCGGCTATAGGAGGGGAGTCCTACTAGGATTCCCCCTCCCCAGGCGCGCCTCCCCCCTTAAATAGAAGGGCAGGGGCGCCCCCTCTTGGCCCTCTCCCATAACTCCAATCTCTGCCGCCTCTCTCCTCCACCTTTCTTCTGCATAGGCATAGACGAAGCCCTGCAGAATTCTGTATTCCACCACCACCACCACGCCGTCGTGCTGCTAGGATTCCGTGGAGAAGATCTACTACCTCCGCTGCTCGCTGGAACGAGGAGAGGAAGGTCTGCTTCGACTCCGCACGTGTGACCGACTGCGGAAGCGCTGCCGGAACGCGGCGCCGGAAGGATCGTCCACACGATCTTGAGATCGGCAAGTGATCGACTACATCAACCACGAGATCTAATCTCGTTAACACTTTTGGATCTACGAGGGTTAGTTCCTATCTATCTCGTTGCACATATCTAATAGATTAGATCTTGGCCTTTATCTAGATTAGATATGGGTTTTGTTCGTTCTTGCGGTAGAATTTTTTTGTTTTCCATGCTACGAACCCATCAACTGCTTCCAGTGGGTTGCCAGTGGCATCTTGCTGCGTATGTGAATGCCACACTCTGAACTCAGTTTTGCTGCTTGCACAGGATCAGTGGGTCTCCTCATGCCAGGAGTGAAGTTGATCTGCATCTTAGCCCCTCCATTCCTTCTAGACCACTCGTGTACCCCATGCCCCATAGTAGGTTTGCGTACATTACGCTTTTCCTTTAGAGCACCCGTGTCTACAATTGCAACTGAAACCAGTGACAAAATGAGAGTCAAGACTTCAATTGAAAAGTTTGCAACTAAACGAGTGAATAAATTGTAAGACATGCTGTCAATACCTTCCCGTTCGCTGCGGACAAGTACATTCTCCTCAGGTGAGTTGCTGCCTCTAGAGGTTTGAATTAGCATGGGCCAGGATTCATTTCCATTAGTACCCCATTCCCCTGCTTTCTGGGTAGGGGTCTCTGTTTCACCATCATCTTGAGTCTCTGCATTTGCTGCTGACCTTGTTACAACATTTGGAGGCACAAAGGTTTTTGAGCACTTCTGCTTCTTTTCTTTTGTAGAACCTTCCATTACCTGCATTTTAATAGATCAAGCCATAAATATTTTCTGTACATATCCTACATGTGAAGGCAGGAGAATGCTGCATTTCTTCACCTTAGAGGAAGATTTAACAACATCATGGTCCTCTTCATCCGGAACAAACACATCATCATCAGTGGGCTCGTCAGCAGGATCAGGTTCATAATTAGGGTCCTCGGTGATATCCTTCTCCTGCGGATGTGCCTCTTTCCGTGTTGTCACTGCCACCAGTTTCTTAGCAGTACCAAACACAAATTCACGCGCCATCACCGTGAAATCCTCCATTGGCTTGCCATGTTCAATAGCTTTCTGCTTCAGTGCTTCAGACATACAAGACACGTTCTCCTCCATCACTTGTTTCCTAACATTTTGATATGCGTCTGCTGTTTTGACTTGAGTAACTGAAAACAATCAAGCAAAGGCAAGTCATGATCATACTCATTAGTACAAACAGAGTAGACAAGATTATTAAAGCAAAAATTATGTGATCCATACTCTAAAATTAACATGCTCACAAAACATTATTCTATTGCCTCCAAATCTCGTATCGTCATTCAATTAACTGTCTAAACCCTACTGTCAACAAGTTCAGTTAAGTGTTAGGTTCAGTGTATTAGGTATCAAGTTGTTCAGTTGCGTCAGTTAAGACGCCAAGCAGCAGGGTTTATCCAACAAGTTGTGCCCTATTACCTGAACCATTATGTGGGAACAGAAACCTAAATCTAACACATAGTTATAGGATCGGATCATAGGGTGTCATGCTCAACACATTCATGGCATCTGGAACCATGATCTATGAAATTAAAACCCAAGACAAGCACATTGTCGAAGGATTCGGATCATAGGGTGTCACGTTCAAAGTGCTAGGCATCTCGAACCATGTCTATGATCTAAAACCTAGATCTTGCACATAAGCTGCAGCATCTTGAACAACGATCTACACATGTTGATCTACTAGAACTCATGCTTGACTGATCTAGAAAGAGGCATAGACCTAGGGCGGCAGAAAAATGACCTGGGCGTTTCCGCTTTTCCTTCAGTGTCGGTGGTAGCACATTCCGGCGTGGTGTGCCGCTTCGAAGACTGCCGGAGATGTCGCCTGCCGCAGAGGGGAAATCCGCTGACAACCAACGCCTTGCTTGACGGATCTGGGGTCGAGGAAAGTGGCGATGGGGTTCTAGGTGGGCGGTGAACAAGGAACGGAATTAGAGGATGGGTATGCGGGAGGTGGGGGCACGCCGTTTTTAAAGTGTCGTGGGGGCGGCAAATTGTTAGCGCCAAAATGGGCGGGCGGGTGGAAAACAAAAGAGCTGGGAACGAAATTTTTCGGTACACAAGTGGAGGGAACGAAAACCATTCATTGTAAATTTGATTGGAAAAAATAGAGGGAACGGAACGGGAGGTTTACAAGCGGGGATTATCTCTAATTACATATTGTAATTAAATAAATCCTAACACATGCAACGGTTTAGGTTTTGCCACTACTTAGACCTCCCGTGCGGAATTTGTAATATGGTTTACAAGCCGGGATTATCTCTAATTCATTGTACTATAAATTTATTTGGCCATGAACCATATTAAATTATTTGAATAAGTCATTTGTTTATATATGAAAAGGAAAACAAAATATGTTCATTTACGTACAACAGTTGGATTACTGAGCAAACAACACCATTAGTTTCCTTCATTCCACAACTCCAACTTGAAAGCTGAAGCACAATATCACTTAAACAAGTAAACCTCATTGATTCGAAAAACAAACAGAAGAGCAGAATTATTTCACATATTAGATATGTAGCCAGCAAAATTTTCTAACATCCACCAAAAGGTAGGTGATCTCATTAGACTTTACACCCAGAAACTCAGCAAATAGTTTTGCAACTAGGAACAGGGGCGGATCTGCTTGGTCACACCCTGATGCACATGCAACAGGGTAGAAAAAGCATTTTTAGTCTTACATATTAGACTTAAGCATAGTGTATCAGGAAAACTTAAACAGAGTGCATCAGGGTAAGTTTGATCCTAGATCCTCTTCCTAGTCTAGGAAGAGGCCGACATGGAAATCTGATAGGGTCAGGACACGGTCTGGACGTCCGTACTAGCCCTCTAACAGCTCCTCCTACTTGACGGGCATGGTCTACGTGTCCCTGTCACCGCCACTGCCATCATCGTCGCTGTCATCGTCGCTGCTGGTGGCGTACTCACGGCGGGAGAGCCTACCGCCGTAGATTGTGACGACCAGCTCCCTGTTCCCAGCATAGTAGTCGAACGCCAAGATGTTGCCTAGCGAAATAGTGTAGCACTTGACGAACTTGGGCCAGCCCCTGCGGAGGTACAAGCGGCCGTCTCGATGATCGAAATACATCTCCACATCAAAGGTCAGCCTGCTGTTACGCTCCCGGACGCGCACAGTGTTGGGCTGGTTGCCGCTGATGTAATCTTTGAAAGCATGGCAGAGGGAGAGCTTGTCCCACTTGTCCTCGTGAAGGATGCGGATGAACATAAAGTCGGGGTTCGGATACAACGGCCGATGGGGTGGTGGAGACGGTGACGGCGACGACGACGGTGATGACGACGGCGACGGTGACAGCGACGGCGACGGCGATGGCGACAGAGAAGTGGCCCTGCCCTTGCCGCTGCCCCTGCCCGTACGACGATGCCTCTTCTTGACAACACGCGTTGCCGGCGTACGCGTCTGTCCTTCACGTCCCCTGCCCGCCGTCGCCTTGGCACCCCTGAGCATGGACACCGGCGTAGGCGACAAATCATTTATTCTTCTAAATATGAAGACGAAACCCTCTCGGTTACGCCACCCTTCTGAATGCGCTTTCTTCAAGTATATGAGAACAACTTGTCCCTCTTCTAGATCTGTGCTCTATACGAAACAGTTCCACCCATCTGGATCAAAGAAGAGGTGATCATCCTTTTCTATCTTGAAGTCGATGGGGGTGATCTCCTCTTTAGGAAGACACACTCTAGTTGAGCCTCCCTCACAGATTTGTAGAGCATTAACAACCTTGTTAGGCAATTTCTGATCAATACAAAACAAGATATATAAGTTAGTAAGTCGATGTCATAAACCACATAGACAAATTGCATACATGCATGGCAACAAAAAAGAATTAAAAGAAAGTTATATGAATGTACCATGTGGTACACCTTAAGATTCGTCTTGGTCAAACGGGTTACGAATGGCAACCCGACAATTTTGCCCATGTTCGATTGAAGTTCCAGCAGATGCTCTTGCTCACTCTCAGTAAGCCGGCATCTTTGGGCGATGCGTGGTCCGAGATCACGCTTCTGCGAAGATGCTCCTGCCATGTTAAAGGATGGGTTGCGCATACAAATTTAGCACACATTAACAAATGGTAAAAGTGTAGGAAACACATTATAGGTATTACAGCGTCACAACAACGTATTTCATCACAACAATACAAATATTGTTTCTGCAAATACTTGCAAGTTATTTCAATGCTACAAGCACTAGTCATAGCATAGGAAAGCTCCAGACTCCTATTCTGTCAGATATAAGTTCTCTAAGAACTACCTTTGCTGTGTTGGATTTTAGAAACATCGTAAGTACTACATTAGTTCTTGCCATATATAGTAGCTAGATGGCCGATCTTTTTTGGGAGACTAGGAAGTTTAGGCCTATTTCTTATAGAAACAGATCATAGCTAGTAATTATGTTCTGTTTTAGTCACCAGAATATAATGCTTCCGCGATTTAGCACATCAGAGATGGCAAGTTAGTGTAGGTTCTTCCATTTCCGATGTTGTGGTTGCATGTGGTACACCTGACCCCAAAGCTATCCCTCTATGCATCATGTGGTTGTACTTTCTAGGCATGTGTTTCTGGTTCATTGTCATTCATGCTCTGGACCTTGCTTACTACGAGTTGTTTCCTTGCAACAAGGAAAACAGCCAGGTGATATTTTCTACACATGAACATCCATCCATAATTCTGGCATCGACAATTTCTTAAGACATGTCATGCCTAACTAATTTATCATCTATATATCTGTGTGTCCAAACAAGTTCCATTTTTCATATCAAGATGTAGCTAGCTAAACTTGTTATGTTTGATGGTGAGAATGAATGTGATCTGGTCATCTTGGTCATGGCAGAATGATGCATTATTGTGCACCAAGGAAATGGACGACCACCAAACTTCACTTTGAATCTCTGGCTTATCAGTATTGTACATTAGATTTACTTTTTCATGCCTGATGTGCTAAGTTATAGCTATAGTGTATTCCTACCTATTAGGAAAACATTTATTCACAAGTGTTATCTAGTGCTCACCCTTGGCTAAGATTTTCAAGAAGTGGCACATGTTCTAACATGTTCTAGTTTCTCTTATTTGCAGGCACACAACGATGCAGCTGAAAGCCGTGCGGAAATGGCGGACGAGAATGCTAACAATGACAACATCATTGATCAAGCTGTGTTGATATAATGAGCAGACAAGTGTGTTTGTGGATACATTGATCTTTATTCATGTTGTAGTTGATTTTTATTTTGAAAATATCATATTTTATTTACATTATGTAATTGAATTTTGAAGCCAAATGTGTTGTTGATTTCACAATTGGCTTAAAATGGCAGCCAAACAGAAGCTGTAAATCATTTCATTTCAGAATTCTAGGTGGCAGCCAAACATAAAAATTCATTAAGGAATTTAAATTCCATCCAAATGAAGTGACATGGGGATTTCATTTCATTTCATTTCAACCAAATGAAATGAATGCATAGGAGCCAAACGAGCCCTAATATATTTTCCTACACATGCATTGTAGAGTTCAGACCTTATGCAATGTTTCCTTCTAGTAGTGTTTGATTCATGGGATTGTAATGTGCAGGATTTATTCCAGTAGGTACACTAGTGTATTTTCATGGGAAATCTAGCTTCAGCACATAGCTCGTGGAAAACCCTACTGGACAAACAATGCAGACATGATGTCAGTGGGCAGCACAAGTAAATCCAACATGATTGGGCTCACCTTCAGCGCGGAGCAAGGTTGCGGAGATGCGGTCAACGCTGACGGGCCGGCGTCGCGGTGGTGTGGCCGGAGTCGATGCGGACGTGCACGTCGTTACGGGCGGCGGATGTGTTGCGGAGATGCGCGGTGGCATGGCTGTGTAGAAGCGCGGTGGCGGGGTTGCAGAAATACGATCGTCAGTGGCTGGACGATCCTGACGGAGGCGATGCGGACGGCCATGGTGGTGCGGAGATGCGGCGGCGATGCGGAGATGCGGATGGAGAGGAGCAGTTTGGGGAAAGTACGAGAAGGGGCTAGGATATCTGCAGGGATAGATTTTTTGCCCAATTAGGTAAACTATTATTTGTACTAACATTGGTGCATGTTGGACCCACTTATACTAACATTGGTGCATGTGGGACCCACTTATCAATGTTTAAAATAGCGGGCTATTTGATTTAGCGGCGCCGGTTTTAAAAGCTATCAAAAGCTATAGCGGAGCTATAGCGCGCTATGCCCATTTAGCGGGTTTGCTAAATAATGATTTTTTTTTAAAAAGAGCAGTATATATTGGTATATATATCAATAATTTACAAATATTTGACAGTTTTACAGATCGATGCTCTGATCAACTCACTTATAACAGTTTTGACAGTGCATAGTGCATATTACATAGTAAAATTTGAAACAGAGCCACGTATACTAGCATTGGTGCATGTGGGACCCAATGGCATCTGTGGTTCCTGTTTGGCTGAGTTTGGGCAAAATTTGACCCTGATGACACATGTGGGTCCAGTTACACTAGCATCGGTGCATGCGAGTACCGATGGCATCTGTGGTTATAGTCTGAGTGAGTTTGGGCAAAATTTTGACTGAAATTGTGCTTAAGTTGACCCTGATGACACACGTGGGTCCACATACACTAGCATTGGTGCATGTGGGCCCAATGGCATCTGTGGGTTCTATGTTGACTCATATTGCCGCAAAAGTTGACCCTGATGACACATGTGGGTCCACTTAGCTAACATTGGTGCATGTGGGACCCTATGGCATCTGTGGGTCCAGTTTGACTAAGATTGGGCTTAAGCTGACCCTCATGACACATGTGGGCCCACATAGCTAGGAGCGGTGCATGTGGGACCCTATGGCATTTGTGGGTCCAATTTGACTAAGATTGGGCTTAATTTGACCCTGATGACACATGTTGGCCCACATAGCTAGCAGCGGTGCATGTGGGACCCTATGGCATCTGTGGGTCCAGTTTGACTAAGATTGGGCTTAAGTTGACCCTGATGACACATGTGGGCCCACATAGCTAGCAGCGGTGCATGTGGGACCCTATGGCATTTGTGGGTCCAATTTGACTAAGATTGGGCTTAAGCTGACCCTAATGACACATGTGGGCCCACATAGCTAGCAGCGGTGCATGTGGGACCCTATGGCATCTGTGGGTCCAATTTGACTAAGATTGGGCTTAAGTTGACCCTGATGACACATGTGGGCCCACATAGCTAGCAGCGATGCATGTGGGACCCTATGGCATCTATGGGTCCAGTTTGACTAAGATTGGGCTTAAGTTAACCCTGATGACACACGTGGGTCCAGTTTGACTAAGATTGGGCTTAAGTTGACCCTGATGACACACGTGGGTCCACATACACTAGCATTGGTGCATGTGGGTCCAATGGCATCTGTGGGTTCTATGTTGACTCATATCGCCGCAAAAGTTGACCCTGATGACACATGTGGGTCCACTTAGCTAACATTGGTGCATGTGGGACCCTATGGCATATGTGGGTCCAGTTTGACTAAGATTGGGCTTAAGCTGACCCTGATGACACATGTGGGCCCACATAGCTAGCAGCGGTGCATGTGGGACCCTATGGCATCTGTGGGTCCAATTTTACTAAGATTGGGCTTAAGTTGACCCCGATGACACATGTGGGCCCACTTACACTAGCAATGGTGCATGTGGGACCTAATGGCATATGTGGTTTCAGTTTGACTGAGATTGGGAAAAAGTTGATCCCGATGACAAATGTGGGTCCAATAACACTAGCTTAAAATAACTTTGTAACGCTTGCGTTTACAATTCTAGACTTTCATCAAGGCAAGTTTATATCTGTTGACAATCATATTCCTTTGAACTAGTATAGCCAGTGCACAAACACAACTGAACACACATATAACATTACATAGATATGTTTGGTAGCTCACGGTACTTTAAGAAACAAGCATACTAAAGTAGTTCAACTTAGAAAGTAAACAACAACAAAGTACCACGATTTGTACTACATAAACAACATACAACATCACGAATATAACTGGCTATAGTCTAGTAACGTGCATTAATTCCAGCCGGTGGCGGTGGCTTTGTCGCCCCAGGCAGTGGTGGTGGTGTCGCCCCAGCCAGCGGTGGTGGTGTTGCCCTAGCCAGTGGTGTCGTTCTGCTCGCCGTCCTGGTCATCTTCGCCCGCTTCCCGTTTGCGTTTGGCGACATGCACCACCTCTCCATCCGCCTCTTCCACTCCCCAGACCGGCTGCTGCTCTTCCTAGATCGCCCTCGACTGTTCCCTTTCAGCCTGCTGTGTTGCATCATCCTGCTCGTCATCTGCATCACTCTGGTCTGCAGCAGCTGCCGCCTCGGCCGTAGCTTTTGCCGCCTCGGCATTAGCTGCTGCCGCCTTTTCTGCTGCATTAATTGCAGCCTTGCGAGTCCCCCGGTCTAGCCCGTCCCTTCCAGTAATGAGCCTATGATACAGCTCGTAGGCAGCATACCCGTCTCTTACTGCATACTCTAGGTTCATCGAGGAAAGTGGCTTGTTCTCCCATACTTCGTGGCCATCCTTCGGGAGTGCCTTGCAATTCCCGAGATCTATGTCAATGATGATCACTTCTAGAGATAACATCCCGTCCCTGTCATACGGCTGATTCCAATGGAACCGTTCTTCGGTCTTAAACATGTCTTGGATGTCGATGTGGTACTGTTCTCGAATGGTGATATCCTCATGTGCAAGCTTCTCTTTATCACTCCTGATGTCCACGCTTGCGAAAGTGAACCCCTTTTCCTGAAGGAACTCTGCCAGTTTCGGACAAGGCTCCCTTCTCCTGCAGTATAAATGCAAATTAAGACATGAAAATAATTTGGATGATGTACAATTATTTGATGATAATGTTAAACAAGGTAATTGCATAATCGTACCATTAGGCCATGTACAACACCCACAGATCATGCATAATACTTGAACTAACATGTCTAAGTATTTGAAATAAACGAGTGCAAGTAATGTATTTGCATTGGCTAATTATACATGATCTCAAATGGAAAATAAAAATATGCACATAACCAGTTTCGGACAAGGCTCCCTTCTCCTGCAGTATAGATGCAAACTATGACATGACAATAATTTGGATGGTGTACAATTATTTGATGACAACGTTGAACAAGGAAATTGCGAAACCGTGCTATTAGGCCACGTACAACGCTCATAGATCATGCATAATACTTGATCTAACAAAATCCACAAGGACTTAAACCTATAGGAATTAAACAATGCACATAGGAAAAATTTCTAAGGATCAAAATCCTCCAAAATTCATATGAGATTCCTTTGAATCAAACAAGCCCTGCATCAAAGGAGGCCTGATGTGAAAACGTTCATACAGGGTACAATCCTATGAATCAAACATGTGCTGATGGAAAAAACATAGGGATTGAATCCTGTAAAAACCCATAGGAAATCCTTTGAATCAAAGGAGGCCTGAAATAGAAATGCCCATCCTTAGTACGTATATTACCTGCAGTAGTGGAACACGAGGACAGTCTCCTTCAGGGCGATCTGGACGACGGCAAGCTTTTGTGACGAAGCTTCGTCCCGCCTATTCCTTGTGTACTCGAGGTCGAGTCCGAGGAAGTTGTAAGTCTCTTTCTCGAGCAATTGCTCGAACTTCTCCAACATGTGATTCAAGTAGTTCACATCGTTGGTGTACACCACCTCCATAATCTTCGTGCCATAGGCACAGATGGGCTTGATGTCAACCGTGGTTTTCCCGTCATCGAGGATGTCTCCATAGGGATCCATGGATGCTGAGTTCCCTGTCGTGTGGAGGAGGAAGACGTGAGAGGAAGAAGAACAGACGAGAAGCGGACGCGTTGCGGTTATTGTGGTGTTACGGCGGCGGTGGAGTCAAGGCAGAGGGCCCGTACATCGATGTAGTCGCCCCGTTACGGTGCGATGCGGTTAGTGCGGTGCAGTGCGGTTAGTTTTGTTACGGTGTGATGCGTTTAGGAGTGGTGCGATGCGGTTATTGCGGTGAAGTGGGGTAAGTTTTAATTTGTTACGGTGCGACATGTTTAGGTGTGGTGCATGCGATGCGGTTATTGCGGTGCAGCAGTGGGATCAGTTTTGTTACGATGCGACGCGTGTAAGTGTGGTGCGGTCCGGTCGTGGCTGCAAACTTTCAACAATTGAACGCACGGGGCTTTCACCAATCCTCTGGTCGTGGCTGCAACTTAATTTCAAAAATTGAACCCATGGCTTTCCTACAACTTTCAACTCAAGTTTGACCTAAGCTTGTACAGTGCATAACTAATTCAAAATATCTCATAAAAATAGAAAACCTACACACTGATAAATTTTACGTGAACTAGTTGACACGAATTTTTTTAAACTTGAAACATTTCATTCTCATCAAAATAACAATCCCGCATATGAGCTTCCACGTAGAATGTACCATGACTCACGTGGGTCCACATACACAAGCATTGGTGCATGTGGGACCCAATAGCATATGTGGGTCCAGTTTGACTAAGATTGGGCTTAAGCTGACCCTGATGACACATGTGGGCCCACATAGCTAGGAGCGGTGCATGTGGGACCCTATGGCATTTGTGGGTCCAATTTGACTAAGACTGGGCTTAATTTGACCCTGATGACACATGTTGGCCCACATAGCTAGCATCGGTGCATGTGGGACCCTATGGCTTCTGTGGGTCCAGTTTGACTAAGATTGGGCTTAAGTTGATCCTGATGACACATATGGGCCCACATAGCTAGCAGCGGTGCATGTGGGACCCTATGGCATCTGTGGGTCCAGTTTGACTAAGATTAGGCTTAAGCTGACCCTGATGACACACGTGGGCCCACATAGCTAGCAGATTTGGCATGTTTTGAGCATAACCGACACACGCGAGACGCTAGTCGTGTTTTCCACGTGTCGAGCACCAAATGTTTCCGCTACTATTGACCAAAATTTGACTTGTGGTAACATTTGAGCAAACAATCATTTGACAATGAACAAAGTGGTCACATTCCAACTAAATGAACCCAAATACCATACCATGTTGGTGAAATACAAATTTTATTCAAATTTTTCAACTACCTTTACAAAATGTAGTTGAATTTCAATTATTAAAATGGAAAATGGTATTTGAAATCATAATTGGACCAAAAACCCAAAAGATGAAATGTGTGCTATGACAAGATACACCTACATGCCAAATCTTAGACCATTCTGAGAAAGTATGCCATGGAGTTGGGCATCTCCTAGGTAATTTGGGTACTTACACATGAGACTCACACTTGAAACCAAGTGTGACAGAGAAACCTCAACTTTCATTCAACAAACTCAAGCTTTATTATTTTTTGTGCAAACTAGGGTACAATGCAAGACACATGGCCAATGTTTTACTTTTTTTTTTAATTTCTAGTGCCCTGCCAAAGTTTGGTCAAAATCGCGTCGAACAAATATAATGCATTATGATGTGCAAGCTCTCTTTCAAAGTTCTACCAATGTACAAACCGCATGCTATACCTCCATTTTAACAACATATAAAAATATGGTATCAAAATTTGAAAGTTAACTTGCTCAAAATTCAAATTTGATTTGGAGGTGATTTAGTATTTTCAAATTTCTACATGCACCAAGTTTTTTATCTGAAAAAACTCTACAAACGAATAATGTGGCCCCTACATTCCTTCAAACAATGGTGAAAACCTCATGGAATTCAGACAAACATAGCTCCTCAAATCCAAATCTGAATTTTTCTAAAATTCATGTCAAAACCACCTATTTGATGTGTTTAACTGAATTTTCAAATTTGTACATGCACCAAGTTTGAATCTGAAAAAACTCTACAAATAAATAATGTGGCCCCTACAGTCCTTCAAACATTGGTAAAACCCTCATGCAATTCAGACAAACACAGCTCGTCAAATCCAAATCTGAATTTTTATCAAAAAATTCTGAAAACTAGTCGGAATCTGCAAAATATTTAAAAATGATAAAAACAAGAGTATAACACCTAAGTACATAAAAATATTACATTTATTTTACATACAGTTATCGAATCTTTATTACAAGCTATATTACAACTTACAAGTAATATTGAAATAATAACAAAATGTTTAAAAAAAGGAACTCAGCCCAGCCAGGCCTTCTGCCCGGACAAGCTACCTACGACCGAACTGGGCCTCTTTCAGCCCATTATGTCCCCAATGCCGCACGACGTTAGACAGGTCGGACGGCTGGGAGTTTAGTCCCACCTTGCCAACTGGAGAGGATTCCGACCAACTTAAATAGCCGCGCGTTCGGCTGCTATCAACAACCTCTCTGTTCTATCTTACTTGCTATCAGGAATTCTACTTTGGGCCGTTGGGCCTACTGGCAGGTCACGGGCCTACATCCTGGCCATTCATTTGGTTTCTAGTCGTATGCAGGCCGTGATTCCCTTGAGAAATATCCTGCGAGTGGGTGGCCTTTTTTTGCTTTATTTGATCTTTTTTGTCCTATATTTTAACATAAATTCATAAGTTTTTAATACAAATTTACATGGCATAGTGCATATACAGCACTATCTCTGCACTTAAATGGCCCAAACCATTTCAAATTTTGAAACACTACTACAATTTGCTACACCCATCAAAACCTTCCAATTTAGAATTGACGCAATGAAATATATTTTTCTAACTGGCAGCACAACTATCATGGCAGAACGCAGACACATATATAAGAAACAAGCAATTAAGAGCATGTAACCATAACCTTACTAGCAGCATAATAACATAGTAGTCTTACGGAAACTTCACCCTACTATCACAAGGTTACCACTTATAACCACAGTACCAAAAGAACATAGTTCTCAACCACTTCTACCTAGTTAACCAGTTCGACATATTAACCATATATACATAAACATCATCGCTATACTGATGATATGACCATACATACTAGCAACTGATATCAATATTCACTCCTCTTTAGTCTCGGAGTCGCTGAACACAAACTCATCTAGCTGGAGGACCCTGAGTAGAGCTTCGTGCCTGCCACGATCACGCAAGTCACCCTCAAAGTAGTCCTCACCCAGACGTCCACGAGTGGCTACCTCTCGGACATGCTGCACAAGCCCCACCCTCAATCCCCCATGTGGCTTGAAGTGGTGGAATGGGCACCTGTAGAACTCGGTGTTGAATGGCAGGTAAGCAGAAATCCCCTTGCGCCTGAGCTTCTTTTCTTCTTTCCTCACAAAGGACTTGTATGTCCATTGCTCCACTTCAACATCTGAACCAGAGAAGTACTGCACAATAAGTAAAACAAGAAAACAGTTAGTACTGCCTACTAAATATAAAAACCTACTACTTTTGTGCATGTCCAAATGCACTACAGCTGCTTGGAATAACATACCTCCTCATCAGGCCACGGGGAGAGTACATCATAGGCATCACCTGGGGTTGGTGCCTGCCAGACAATTAAGATAAATGAACACTAGCATTTAAGGTAATTACTAAAAGCATTCAATATTAATAAATGAAAAACACTAGCAAAAATTAATAGCACAATAATTTGACTTCACAAATCTGATCATAAAAACAACATTGATTCAAGAAACAAATCATTAAACTACATCAATGTTTTATACTACATTCCATTAAATTACAATGATTATTTGGAGGTTGGAATTGAATGTAAAGAAACTAGACTATACATTCAAACAAAAAAAATATCAAGGATCAATCAGTTTAGTATCAGGTTGCATGAAGCTCCAGCAAGTCAAAATAGAGTAGTACAAAGTTTGTAAACTAATTAGTCTACACAAATCTGTTCATTCAAGCATAAGCATCTAAAGAAACGTGTCTTAAAATCAATTGGTACAAGTAAAGGAAAACAAAAGTAAGTACACAGATCACTGCTTTGCACACTATTATGAGGCACCACTACAATCAATTAATAACATACATGCCATATGGTTATAACCACATTGTTCAGATCTAGTGCTAGAAGTTAATAAAATTCTATAAGTAATTTTAACACATTTCCCGTAAAAGCAATTAAAGCAAAAAAAGGAAACTACAAAAGTATACCGAAGCTAGATAACCACATTATATCACAACAGCTAATTCAGACTACTTGAATAGTTGTAGCCAGCTAACCACATTATACCACATGTACCAAAAAAACAAGCCATACTGATAACTAGTTGAAACTAACTAACCACATTATATCACAGCAGCTCAAATGAGAATCATGTAAACCATGTTCCTTCAACATAATACGAATTAACTACAAATTAAACTCTGTCAATTTAACAACAAATAAACCATCTTCCTACTAACTGGAAAAACTTCACCAATGGACTATCAGCATTGGTCATCTATACAAAGTTACACAACGAATCTACAGACCCAGCCTTCCATCCAATAAATCCCTAAGGCCCCGGTCGTTTTACTTTGGATTGTCCTGGTTTGACATGGATTGATGTGGTTTAAATCCTATCTAAGTCAAAATATACTCTAATCCAATCTAATCCAGTCCAATGTAACGTAGAGGTGGGTTAACCTAACATAGCCCAAAGGATATGAATCCCTAACACTGAAAGAGTTGAATCTACAAAACACATCTTACTTCCAAATAATTTGAAGGGATTGAACGGAAATTAGAAGAAAATAATACTAACCTGCATCGCGGCGACCTGTGGAGACTGGACCGGCGCCAGATCCTCCGCGCCGCCGACCGACACGTTCAGATCCAGCATTTCCACCTCGCCGAGGTCCGCATGCACCAACTCCTCCTCTCCGAGCGCCGCATCGACCAGAGCGACCAGCGCGGACCGACAACCTCCTCTACCGCCATGGCCCTCCACCACCTCGACCGCATCTGGGCGGCTCACGGTTCCAAACCCCGCCCTTGCAGAACCTCCTGCATCGCCGCTAGACCCCACTCCTGCCATAGTCGGCATCGAAATATCACGCTATGGGAGAGCTCGAAGGCCTCAGGCGGAGGATACGATGGGGAGAGCTAGGGTTTTCTCCCGCGCTCTTCTTTCCGTATCTGGTGAGGCAAAAGGGGGCAAATGGTGGGGATGAGGCCAGGCGAAGCGGACGAGGGAGCTCTTATACGTCGCGTCGGTTCGTTTCAGCTGACGTCACCCGCGCACGTGACACCCACCCGTACAAAACTGAATTTTTTTAGCAGACTACTTCTATTTTCTAGATAACTGAATTTTCAAATTTCTACATGCACCAAGTTTTGAATCTGAAAAAACTCTACAAATGGAAAATGTGTCCCTTGGAGTCCTTCAAACAATGGTGAAAACCTCATGGAATTTAGACATACACAACTCGTAAAATCCAAATCTGAATTTTTAGGTCAAATTCGCGTCGAACGCAGAGACGCATATGTACGAACCAAGCTGACCTAACAATATATCCATGATTAAACCACATCTTGTGGACCTAAAAATGATTTTTTCCAAAACAAATTAGGTTGCAATGATGTAGATGTAGATCAATGTTTCATTGTTTTGACCATATTGACCAAAATTTGACTTGAGGTAAAATTTGAGCAAACAATCATTTGACAATGAACAAAGTGGTCACATTCCAACTAAATGACCCCAAATACCATACCATGTTGGTGAAATACAAATTTTATTCAAATTTTTGAACTACTTTTACAAAATGTAGTTGAATTTCAATTATTAAAATGGAAAATGGTATTTGAAACTATAATTGGACCAAAAACCCAAAAGATGAAATGTGTGCTATGACAAGATACACCTACATGCCAAATCTTAGACCATTCTGAGAAAGTATGCCATGGAGTTGGGCATCTCCTAGGTAATTTGGGTACTTACACATGAGACTCACACTTGATACCAAGTGTGAGAGAGCAACCTCAACTTTCATTCAACAAACTCAAGCTTTATTATTTTTTTGTGCAAACTAGGGTACAATGTAAGACACATGGCCAATGTTTTACTTTTTTTTGATTTTTTTAATTTGCTTAATTTGTATCAATTAGTATCCTGTTTGCTTAATTTTAATTTACTTTTTTACCATTTTTTTAATTTGCTGCTTATTAATGTGTTGATTCCATAGTGTGTATCAATTAGTATCATGTTAAGTGTAATGATCAATGCGTGTAAAACTTAAATTCATCCGAGTCTTGTTTCATTCTAGTGATTATGATTGCTCATATGATATCTATCAGTTAATAGTTATCAGATTACATTCTGAATGTGTTAAGGTAGTTACCTTGCACATGATTGATCAACACAAGCGACTTAAATTTATTTGAGTCTAATTTGATTGTAGAGACTATGATAGCAAGAATTTTGTTTGGGAATAAAGGATTGATCTGATGCATGGAATTCATAATTACCATTATCTAAATTTGCTGCTTATTAATGTGATGATTCCATAGTGTGTTTGAATCAGTATCCTGTTTAGTGTAACGATCAATGCGTTTAAAACTTAAATTCATCCAAGCCTTCTTTAATTCTACTTATTATGATTGCTCATATGATATCTATCTGTTCATAGTTATCAGATAACTTTCTGAATGTGTTAAGGTAGTTAACTTGTAAATGATTCATCATTAAGTGCCTTAAATTCATCTGAGTCTAATTTGATTGTAGAGATTATGATAACAAGAATTTTATTTGGGAAGAAATGATTGATCTGATGAATGGAATTTAATGTGTAATGATCAATGCGTTTGAAACTTAAATTCATCCGAGTCTTCTTTCATTCTAGTGATTATGATTGCAAGAATTTTATTTAGGCAAAATTGGTTATTTGCCGCTAAAGTTCACATGCCTTGAATTATGTCCCAAAGAATATTGTTCTTTAAAAAATTATCCATTATGGACTTTGAAGTAGATAGAAATGAACGCTCAAGCAGATTGAATTCTCATGTTGATGCACAGTACATTTGTTTACTCTATTAGATGGTTTGATGCTTTATTTTGTAGTTAAGAAAGTTTGAACTAAGTTTGGACTACAAAAAGTTTTTGAAACCAATCTCAAACCAGAAACTTATGTACTTTACATACAGATGATCCTTCAGAATGTCTAAAAACAACCACAAACATGAAAGGCAAACTCCTTATTTCCAATACTTTTCATAAAATTTGCAAAATATTCTAAGTAAAGGATTTAATTAATATAGCTAATTCTTTCCTTGTTAGTCTCAAGATTCTATTGAGGATCTTACAGGACCTAACTATGACGACTAAGTCAGAGCAATAAAAACCAAATCAATTTCCTTGCTCTGCGCACTAAATGTAATCAATATATTTCCTTGTTTTGCCTAACAGCTAAAGATAATCACGTCGAGCCCACAAATTAAGCTTACAACTAGGTCCAGGCCCGGCATGCAAGCATAGTCGGACCATATATATATATATATATACGCTCTCCCTCCAACAAACCCTAAAGGCATAGTTGGAGTCAGCGCCGCCATCTAAACCACCTTTGCCTAGGCCGCAGATCTCTCGAGAGAGAGGAATGGCGAAGGGCAAGATCGTTGCGGTAAAAATCTAACCTATCTAGTTTGCATGTACTGGATCTATTTGGACAAAAATGTACGGCCAATGATCTTTAAATTTTCTTTTTTTGATTCGTAGTGTCCTTGGTGTTTTGACACCAAGGGTCTGTGCGGCCTGGGCGACAAGATCAAGTCCTTTTTCGTTCTCTTCCTTGTAGAGAATTTTTAAGAAATGACGGTACTGGTTTTATTTTTTGTATTATCATCCGTCTTTCCTGTTCCACCCTTTTGTCATGAATTATAGCATCTGTTAGTTTGTCATGTAGTAAACATGTTCTATTTTTCTTCAGTTAATACCCTGCTATGCTAGAGCGAATTTCCTTAAGAAGTTTGCCATCGACTCTATCGACCACGAGAATGATTTTGTGGTCGAGGTGGTTACGGAAGAAGGGTTCGAATTCAACGTTGATTGTATCAACAAGGATGGCAGAACATATCTTGAAGGCCAATATTGGAGAGAATTTGCTAGAGTCTGCAATCTGGATGTTGGAACGGAGCTTGTCTTCTCTACCGACACACAAGGTCCATCTACCCCTGTGACGTCGATCAACCTACCGATCACCCACCCATGTAAGTAACTGCTTATTTGAAGTACTCCCTCCGTTTACAAATATACGATGTTTACGAGTTCGTATAAAATGGATGTATATATGTAGATCCACTAAAATATTTAGGTTCACCCATTTCGCTCGGTTTCTAGTCTACTTTGTAATGTGTAGAATGTCACCGATGGAATTGTCTCTAGTTTTTTCCTTATGAAAAAAGAAGTAGTTGCTTTGTGTTTAGCACGATATTTTTTCCTTGTTCCTAAACAATCTTAATGTTGACGTACCTACCATGCATTAATCTTAATTTTGATTCAGTAATATTCATTTAATTAAGTATTTGAACTTGTACAGCATATTACAATCTGAATCAGGATAAGAAAGGCATACTTGACACCATGCATGCCACTGATGGAACCATAATTAACTGGAGAATGATGGAGTCAGTGGTCAGCAATGTTGACATCATTGACACGCTGGTTGATGAACATGGAGCTGGGCTTTATCAAGTTGGAAAATGTGAGTCTCTAATCCACACATTAAGCTGGACAAATTGCCAGAAGAAAGAGCTAGTAAGTATGAGTGATCTACTTTGTTGTGTCTGTAATTTTCCGATTAACAAATGTTCACATTGTGCATGTGGACCAAGAACAGAAACTCCCGCAACGCCTTGTCCCTGAAGACATGGCTGAATATGGTGATATCACAATTGTGTGTGATAAATACACAAAGGTCAAAGGGTCGTACTCAGTTTCTCCTGAGGATGGCCGAGTATGCTGCGCTGGGTGGAGGGAAGTGATGTCATAGGAGGAGGATTTTTGGCGAATTGGAGACAAGATGTTTTTCATGCTGTACGTGGGACGTAAGGGGGATTTCTTATTTGTCTTCTATGTTCCAAATGTGGAACTTTAGTAGCCTTGATCATTTTCACTATGATGGCCATGGGTCATTTGTCGACCTAATAATATGAGATGTTAAGATAATATTTTACGGTCCTTTCATTATGTGGCATTAATATGTCTGAAGACATGGTTAAGTGTAATGGTACTATTAAATTTTTTATGAGCTGAAATATATTATGCCTGTCGTTGCTGCCAATTATAGTGAAATCGTGTTAATTGAGTTCATTTCATCGGTATCTATGAATATTTTATGAGCTAAAAATTTTATGCGTGCACAACTTACTAGACGGACATGTCTATCGTGTAGGTTGTGTCACGTAAAGAAGTATCTATCTCCAGTAAATCTATTTTTCTGCTCGAAGTAAGTATGAAAAAAACAAGCAAAAACATCTAGGTACGACCATATATATCATTGTAATTAATAATTTTGTGTATAACATGGTTACTGGGAATTGAATGCAACAGTCTCCATAACTAGTATCAAACAGTACAACTGCGTGCTAGTATTTTAGTAACGCATTTTCACAAGGTACTAGTCAATATCACTATCAACATCTGAAATGCTCCTCCCAAATTCATCGACAACCGGTTCCAAGTCTTCTTGTTCTTCGTCGCTCAGGTCCATATCATTGTTTACACCATTTTTCCCTGCTAGTTGTCTAACAGTCTGAGAGTCAACAAATATCACATCATCAGAGCGATCAGCCATGTCGTCTTCATGATCATCACCATATTCATCTTCCTCGTCCTCAATTTGGTGAACAATGGGATCTTCCGAGCCTAGGTCTTCCTGGTATGCACCTGCATTGCCTTCATCATCTTTTTCTGGAACATCGTATACATTCCTGTGCTTGAAAGTTTGCACCACCTTCCAAGGATCACCAAATTTTGTGTCTTCCAAGTAAAAACAAGTTTCTGCTTGGTGAGCTAATATGAAAGGGGCGTTCTTGTACCACAATACAGACGTATTGATGCTTTTAAAGTATCCATCATCCTTCATCTCTGTGGTTTTCCTACTTCCAAGGTCAAACCAATCACAGCGGAACAAGAACATGGATCTGGCGCCGTGCTTGTTTCTCGGGTACTGTAACTCAAGAACCTCCTTCATCACACCGTAGTATTCTTGATCTTGTTCGTCAAAAACGGATCCCCTTGTCATTATGCCTGAGTTTTGAGTCCTCATGTTCTTCTCACGCTCGACGGAACGAAACCTAGCGCCATTTACATTGCACATAGGGTGTACAACTACACGAGCATCTGGACCAAGTGCTAGTGATTTTAAATCTTCTGGAGCATTGTCCAAATTACTGACATGTTTTTTAAACCATGCAGGAAATTCTTTCTCTAGTTCCGCCTCAATGTTGTTCACACCCCTGTTCTGTAGTTGTTGTCGGAAATTCCTAAAAATCAAAAACAAATTAGTAATGGTACTGCTATAACACAAAATATTACTGAAAATTTTGAATGATTAATAAAAAGGTAAATAGACCTACCGAATATAATTTTGTGCCTCATCACAGTTCTGAAGTACATACCAAACCATACTGTCAAATTCTTTGGGAAAATACTTCAACTTGGATAGTCCTAAACCTCTGGCTCCATCTGAAAAAATATCAAACTCTAGCGGATCAACTCTTTGTTTCTTATCTTGGTTCCTCTTAGGCTTGTTATGTCTGGTTTCTATGACATCGCCCAAAAATTTAGAGCAATGATGCAAGCACTCATCCACGATATATCCCTCAGCAATTGAACCTTCAGGCCTTGATTTGCTACGCACAGTTGATTTCAGGTACCCGAGCCTTCTTTCAACTGGATACATCCAACCATATTGAACAGGCCCCCTCTGAAGTGCCTCATCAGGTAGATGAATAGCCAGGTGCACCATTACATCAAAGAATGATGGGGGAAATAGCAGCTCAAGATTGCAATGACAATTTCAACCTTCATTCGACACAGCACAGATGCTCTTAGAGTTTTGGCACACAACTCCCTGAAAAAGTTTCCCAGTTCAGCAATGGTCTCATACATCGCCTTTGATGCAATCCCTCTCAGACCAGCTGGCAACACACACTGCATAAGTATGTGGAAGTCATGCGTCTTCAGACCGTGCACTTTACCCCCTGCGATGTCCACACATCTTGCTAAGTTTCCAGCAAAACCAGCTGTGAACCTAGTGTTGGCCAAATACTTGCACAATTTTTGTTTGCCTTCCTTTTGAAGCGTCCACGGTGCTTTCTCCTTTGAAAAACCCTTGGCCTCAGGTTTCATCCAGAACTTCTTCCTAACATTAATTTTCTCCAAATCCATTCTACCACCAACAGTGTCCTCGTTCTTTCCATCAAGCTCAAGAAGGGTACCAAGGATATTGTCCAATATGTTCTTCTCAATGTGCATCACATCTAGGTTGTGAACAAACTTCAATCTTGACTAGTATGGCAGATCATATAGGCTGATCTTGAGGTGCCAGGTTGGCTCACCAGTCATGCCACACTTTCTCTTCCTAGTTGATGGATTTTTCCCTGGCCTGTAATCCTGAACTCTATGTACCCTCTCCTCTCTTTCTGCAAGTGTGAAACTTGTTGGTGCATCCTTAGGTTCAGGTTTTCCATTGAAGGCTCTGCTACTCCTCCACTTGTGATCGTGAGGCAGAAATCGACGATGACCAATATAACCAATTTTATTATGCAAAGACTCGTAGCAAGGATCCTTATCGCAGTGCGCACATGCAAAAAACCCTCTTGTGCTATGGCCAGACATCGTGGCATATCCAGGATAGTCATGAATCGACCAAAGAAACGCAGCATGCAACGGAAACTCTCTACCTGTGCACGCATCATATGTGCCCACGCCACTCCATAGATTCATCATATCTTTTATCAATGGCTGCATAAATACATGAAAATCCTTTCCTGGTGAATTTTTTCCAGGGATTAGCAATGACATCATGAAGTTGGATTGATCCACGCACATCCACGGTGGGAAGTTGTATGGAATGACAAAAACTGGCCACATACTGTATGAACTACTCATGTTTCCGTATGGGTTGAATCCATCTGTCGCAATACCAAGTGCTTCCATGCTTCACCATCAGTTGGATGCCTCAAAATACCCGGTTGTGCAACCCTCTTCTCCTTGTGCCACTTGGTGTTCATCGACGCTTCCTTGGAAACAAAAAATCTCTATAACCTTGGGATTATAGGAAAGTATCGAAGCACCTTGTGGGGAATCTTTCTCTTTGCTTCCGGGTCTTTCCACCTTGAAAATCCACACTCGGGACAATGAGTTTTTTTGGCATGGTCTCCCCAAAAGAGAGCACATTCATACTTGCAAACATGAATTGTGTCATAACCAAGCCCAACCTCAGAAAGAACACTCTTAGCTTCAGCATAGGACTTGGGAAAATTCACTTTTGGCAAAGCAGCACATAAGACAGCCATAAATTGATCAAAAGCTCTATTTGTGACCCGGTTGTATGATTTCACGTAAAGCATCTTCATAATGAATGAGAACCTCGTCTCAGTGGTGCATCCCTCGTGAAGCCCTTTCTTAGCTTCTTCGATGAGTTTCGCATAGAAATTAGTGTCACTTGGGCCTCTGTCACCAGAATCATGCAGCTCATCTAACATCATGTCAACATGATCATTATGATTCTCATTTCCATCATCATAATCATCATCGTCATCGCTTTGATACAAACTATGATCATAGTTTTCATCAGGACCATCATCTTCTCCATGACAACTCCACTTTGTGTACGAAACGGCCATACCATTGACATGTAAGTGATACTCAACAGTTTCCTAAGTCTGCTGCGTAATATTAAGGCATTTTTGGCATGGGCACAATATTGATGCACCTTCGTTGCAGTTTGCGCGCGCAAACTCCATAAACTCGCGGACACCTTGTATGTAAAAAGGGGTGAACTTGCGCCCATGAGTAATCCACTGTCGATCCATCGCCTACAAAAATATATATAATGTGTTCCACTCGAGTCATGATACCATTCAATTTGTACTAATCGATGTGAAAATTGTTTACCAAAGTCCAAATAAATCACAATGTGTAACATAAACACCAATCCAAATCAATTTCATAATAGATCTCAAAGGAACTCACATGTGCTTCCTATCGCCGTGCGCCGGCCTGCCGCGAAGCCTCGCTAGCTGGGATCGTGATCGATCGTCATGATTGCGTAGGCGCAAGTCACCGGGACTTGTAGATGAAGGGCCAGCGAATGTCGTGATCGCCTGGACAAGGGATACCCTTGACGGCGCTCGTTCGCAAGAACAGAGAAGAAAACTGTTTGGAAGATCGCACAAGTCCTAACTATAACGATCCGTGTTTGTACATGCCACGTACTGCACATAGAGTTTACAAAATGGTAGGCCAATCAAACAATTCAAAAACCGAACGGTAGCCCAGCGGTAACGAAACGTTTTACTTTGTACTAGGTCCTCGGTTCGAAACCCAGCTTTGCCCTTTTATCGTTTTTAACACAATTGCTAACTCGTTGGTCCCATGAACAATCGGTGACGGCTTAATCTACGACGCTCTAAAATCCGTCGTGCAGATAATCGGCGACGGTTTGCCGTGATGCGAAACGGACCGTCACGCATTATCAAGCATACGTGACGCCCAAAACTAATCCGTCACCTATGGTTACTTTCGGTGACGGTTCTGAATTTTGTCACCAGGCAATTCGTCACCGATTCTAGGATCTGTTGTAGTGGCCGGGATCTTCGACGACGTGAGCTAGCACTTTTTTTGCCTTTTGCTTTAACAACAATTGCTTGTACTCAGCCTCCATAGCTCTTGCCGCCTTAATGGATTGTTGCGCCTTAGCCATGTCCTCGTCCAGCTTAGCGCCCTGCTCCGCGATGCACTTGGCCTCCGCCAAAATTTCCGCGCGCTTCTCATCAAGCTCCGTAATGCTCCGGATATGGGCGACGGTGGTTGGTTCAACAAGAAGTGCGCCGTAGATTGCTTTGTCGGCGGGAGTGGCCAATGGCTTGCCGGCTGCAAACGTTGGTGGTGGCATTGGCGGCTGATTTGATTGTCGGGCCATACTAGGGCCGTGGTGAGTTCCTGCGCCGGTAGTGGGCGGATAGTTGGAGGAGGCATAGCTTTGGCCGGAGCCGGAGGCTCGGTGGCCTTCTTAGCTGCTGCTGCTTTGGTGACCGCTGGCGTGGGCGGAGCTCTCTCACATTCCGGTTCCTGTCCGTCTTCTTCCATCACGCTCCCAATGGCAACTAGCACCTAGTGGGAAGTGTTGGTATTCTTGGCACGCTCCTCCTTCTCGATCTCCTGCTCGATCTCCCTCATAACAGCATCGTATTCCTCCGAGTTAGCATCCGAGCCACCACCATTCATATTGATGTCGGCGTATAGAGCGTCGAGGATGGAGTCGGAGTTAGCTTCAGTGTTGGCGATGGAGGATGGGGAGGGTGATGGATGCGGGCCGTTGTTGTTGGTTCCTCCTCCGGCTATGACAGCGACTGCCGTCATAGCCTCTTCATTGGCATCCGTGTATTCGTTGATGATGGCAACCATCTCACCAAGGGTGAGAGGGCCTACGGCCTGCCGCCTTCGGAGGGTATGCCGGAGGAGTGTTCTAGGTGTGAGCCCTTCCACGAAGTGGTATACGAGCTCGCCGGCGTGGTCGCCCTCTAGGGTTTCCCTCACCCTCATCCATCTGGCGTGGTATTCGCGGGGAGGTTCTCCATCCCTTTGAACGCATCTGGCCAGATCAAAGATGGTGACGACGCCGACAAAGTGTGACATGCGCATATCTAACGCTCGGGGAAGCCAAGCGGATCTGCGGGGTCCTTCCACCTTTATATCCCGCACATGGGCGGTTTGGGTGGGCCTTGAAATTTCCTGATCCGAGCCACCATACTCCAAGGAGAGGTATGGCCCAGATCCTTCCGCGAACATGTCCTGCTCATAGGTTGTCCGTGCGGGGCTTGACGAGTTTCCGACTTCCTAGGAGCTAGGACCCGAGTCAGTTTGACCGATGAAGATGTGGATGTCTCCGAAGGGGATGACGGAGCAGCACATGGGGTTTGTATTCACCGGCACCCAGAACTCATCTGGAGGGACGATCGGGACGTTGTCGGATAAGAGAACACGACTGATGGCTACAGTGTCACAGATTCCTATGAAGAGATTGGACCTCGCCTGGTGTACATCTCGAAGTGCCTCTTGCCCCACGGTGGGCGCCAATTGTTGTGGTATTGCCGACGAGTACGCCATGGAGGGGTCCTCACAATGCGTGTTTATTAGAGACATGGGGTAAGGCGGAGAGTTGGCGGGTACGAGGTAACACAACTTACCCAGATTCAAGTCCCACAACGGTGGCGGAACTCTACTCCTGCTATAAATCACTATAATGCAATACGCCGAGTTTCAGAGATAGGTCCGTTGTGCGAGGTGTTGCGCGTTGTACGCAACAATCTAAGAGTTTGTCTTGTCTGTTGCGCTAAAGGCTCCCGCAGGCCGGCTTATAAAGGCGCCAAGACCTAGGGTTTATAGAAAAAGGTCCTTGTCGGACAAGGTAAAGAGTCCTACACTAATACGAACTAGTCTTCCGTGTCTTGCACTCCAAGGCTCCGAGTATGTCGGTGACTCCTACGTAGCCTTCCTTTATCCGGCATGGGCCTCCCTTCAGGATCCGTCTAACTGGCCCGCCCAGCAGGCCATAGGCCTTGCTACCAACTATGGGTCACCCAGGTTAGGCGGATTGGTGACATGATATGAGGATACCCATATAGCATATCCCCAACAAGCTAGCAGCTAAAGATGAGGGTGGAGGGATGAGAAAATATCTTTTGTTGGTCTCTTGAGATTCATCAGAGCCATGGTTGACCCCTATGTTAAAAAACATGAAGCAAGTGGTTTCCATTGAGTGGAGGAATAGACGAATAGCTCATTCCATTTTTTAGGTAACCCTGAATGCTCACTAGAAAAAAGGAACTGTGAATGGTCAATGCAATTTTGGAGTGAAGAGGGATCCGTGTTTCAAGTATTATTTTGGTCAGCAACTCCAGAACATGTAGATATTATATATTTGCTCGATTATTCAGTTATTACAATTTAACTATATTTTTCACTTGACACTCTAACTAGATTCTCATAGTAGATCTGTTGTTTATGTACATCATGCAAAGTGTCTAAAGTGATTTGCTCTTCCTCTATTAAGTTCTTACAATTCAACTACATATTTTACTCGACACAACTAAAATTTCATAGTAGATAAGTCATTTTGTGTATAGGTGGCCAAGCATGAGCGACACTAGGAGATGTCGTCCGCGAACTAAGGATTTTTTTTGTGAGTGCTTCTTGGATAATAGTGTGACCTTGTGCACTTAACAAGAGATAGCAGATACATGTGGCCGAACCCTCTCTTAGTTTCAGAGATTGGTAGCCAATATAGTGATTCAGTGTGCTACGGACCAAGGGTATGACCACTCATTTTTATACTGATGACATGATTATTATCTCCTTTCCTCGCCATAGAAAGACACTACAATCCATAGGACTTGGTGGAAGAGAAGAAAATTTTCGCTTCAATAGGCGACACCCTGGTTCACCTAAGAAGTATAACTGATGATCATCAAGTGCTTATCACATTATTACTATAGAAGAACACACTAGGCTAGGTAAATAGCCATCATCCTCTCTAACGATGAAGACGGTGGCTCCCAACACTGACAACTTGAAGACATGGGAACACTGACACCACTCACAGTAGAGTGCCGCTTTAGCATCTCTGGTATGCTTTGCTATCTAGAGAAATGTCATCCAGTAGACTAAGTAGAATCTATGATCTATGATGTACTACTTATGTAAAGATCAGCCTACAAACTATGAGATCAAGTCCAAATGCATACTAATGCCAATTGCAAATCTCTGTTTTTGAGTGAATTCTCCCTCCTAACTTCGCCCACGTAGCCGTATGACGCGTGTCATGTTGCTGTGCCACTTTCCATAGTCAACTGAGTATAGCACGGTAACTTACGCACACGTTCACTGAAACATCTTCAACATGTTTGCACAGTACATATCCACACCACAACCATCCATGCAGCCGCCATGAACGTCAGATGTGGGCTCACGAACAAATATATATAATGGTAATGTTTGGTAGCATGCAGTCCTCCCGTACAGACTATGCAGGCTCAAAAACAGTCCGATTGGTTGCTTGCGTGCTCTTCTGGCCCGCATGAGTACGGGTCTTAAAACACCTATAGGTAGGCCTAAGGACAACGCTTGAATCGAGCATTTTTGTGGACCTAGGCCAATGCACGGATATTAAAACAACCATCGAGCTCTTCTTTGCACACGTGCATACACATTTTACTTTCTCTCTCGTGTCTAAGCATGTTTATCCAACCACTTGTAATTAGCACAAATAGGCTTCAAATCAAGTCGAGCTCTACATGAAAAAGATGTGCATCAATGATGGGGTTTCATTCTAACCATCAACTTCGAGGTTCGTGGTCCATATCTTCTCATATTCGTGGTCAAAGTTGGAGATTTTTTAGCGTATTTGTTCGTATTTGTCACACAGAATCAACCGTTCGAAGTTTTCTTTGAGGAGTAGCTTGATCTTACTGCTCCCCACAACTCTCATGCTGCAAGTTTTTTGTTTTGATGGAGGTAGAGGAATCCATATGTGCATTCTCAAGGTTGAAGATAAAGTTGTTTTCCCATCCTTTTGAGCATGTTCTTGTACGTGAGGTTCAAGATGAGTTGAGGTTGGAAATGAGTTCCTGGACACCACGGGCAAGGACCACTGATGCGGCGATCGAGCAAGATGGAGAGGTTGCTCATCAACGATATTGTGGTTGGCCGTGTTTGCATTCTACGATGCTGGCGCAGTCACAATAGGTGTCGCGCTGCTATCCGTCGTTGCACAGCCACAGTAGGTGCACCGTCATCCTCCGTCGCTAGTGTAGCCATGGAAGGTGTCGCGCCAATAATTACAGCAGCTCACGAATGGAGAACAAATCAGTGCTAATGAGTGTTTAATTGTGTCTGTTAATGTGATAGCCAAACCAGTGCACATAACCAAACAACAGAGATTTTTTGTTGTTCCCGTGCAAAAGATTTTCATACAACCTACCAAACAAACTACAAAAGGTGGATTTTTGCCTGCATGAGTGGCTGTGCTCATCCTAGCACTTCCAGGTCGAGCCAAAAAAGGGACGCCGTCTACCAAAGGCGCCCACTGTATGTCACAAAGGAATAAGATCGACCAAGCAAGCATGCATGGTGGTGTGTCTCAAAAGAATCAACGATTGTGTGTCTCCTCCCAAATCATACTAACTATTGTTCACAATAACCAGATCTAGCATCGGGATATAGCTTGCATATGAATACGTAATCATACTCTACCTATTCAGTTTGCACGTCAGTCACACCGCACGGTAGTGCCAAAGTAGAGTTTGCGAGGAAAATTCTATATCACGCAGCTGCAATGGGGTAGTGCCGAGGGATCGCCTTGCACCACGTGATATGGAGTGGAAGAAGATGCGTGTGCCACATTGGGAGCATCAGATGTACGTGGATAGGACACGTGGAAAGATCCGGGCCATGTGTCGACATAGGTTGGCATGTTGCATTCGATCCTTGTTCCTGGCTCTCAGGGGCATCTCCAGCAGGCTGACACAAACCAGTGACCCAAACCATCTATTTTGGTCCGGTAGGGTTGATCCACGGATAAAATTTGGGTCGCGGTCCGGCTTATCTGGCCAGGGCGTCCAACGACGCGACCTATCTTATCCATGCAGACCAGTATGGCTAACACTGGCAAATTCATTTCTCATATGTATAAAAATGTATAATAAATGTATGAATAAATAAATAAAATGTAGTTCATAGATATAAATAGTTTACAACCACATAGTTTCACACAAACAAACAACCATAAATTCGAATTACATCAAACAAATAAGGGGTTTAATCATGTTGATTTTCCGCACGAGCCCACATACGCTCAATCAAATCAAGTTGAAGCCGGTCATGGATGTTTTGATCACGCAAAGTATGATGCACATGCATAAACTCTTTCCAAGATGACATCCTTGGCATTGGGTCAACCAACTCACCCTGAAAATATCAGCCTTGATTGTAGATGCTATCATCACGCTCGTCCTCAACGATCATGTTGTGCATGATCACACAAACAGTCATCACATCTAACATCCTGTCCATGCTCTAGATTCTAGCAGGGCGCTGAACAATAATCTAGCTTGACTGAAGCACACCAAATGATCGCTCCACATCCTTCCTAGCTGCCTCTTGATCTTTCACAAACCTCTTACATTTATTATCTGTAGGGTTGCAGATAGTCTTCACAAAGGCGGACCAGGAGGGATAGATGCCATTAGCTAGATAATAACCCATATCATAAGGACTGCCATTGATCACATAGGAAACCTAAGGAGAATTGACTTCTACAATCCTAGCAAACACCAGAGAGCGTTGGATCACATTTATATCATTATTTGATCCTACCATGCCAAAAAAGGAGTTCCTAATCCAGAGATCATGTGATGCAACATCCTCCATTATGATCGTTCACCCCTCGGCATGCCCTCTGAACTTCCCTTGCCAACCAGAGGGATAGCTCTTTCACTGCCAGTGCATGCAGTCGATTTTGTCAAGCATCTCTAGAAACCACCTACTCTCATTGATGGACAAAAGACAGACAATGTCTTTGGTGTTTGGCTCTCTCAGATAAACTTCACCAAACACTGCTGAAAGGACAATGTATGTCGCCTAGAGGGGGGTGAATAGGCACTTTAAAATAATTAGGATTCAGGATCTAATAAATGCGGAATAGAACTAATGTTTAATTTATAAAAGCATAAGACCTAAAACCATTAGGTTCAACAAGTGCACCAACAACCTATGTTAAGCAAGACAAGCAACAATATGATAGCAAGATATAATAATTCAAGCACGATGGATATCACAATGTAAATTGCATAAGTAAAGGGATCAGTTGAGAGATAACCAATGTGCACAAAGACGATGATTTTTATCCCGAAGTTCACATCCAAAAAAGATACATCTCCATTGGGGCTCTTCGAACGCCATAAACGGCTCACCTAAAGGTGTGGTGTCTCGATGCTCACCCAATACCACACAAGGCCTCATCCCAAGCACGCAACTCACGGACGCCACAATAGGCTCACCCTATTCTCCCGAGTGCGCACCACAAAAGGCAAGCACTCAATTTACTATGGGACACTTGAGGGCGGTCACCGAACCCGTACAAAGTTAGGTCAATCTCCACAACATAATTGGAGGCCCCAAGGGTATCACAACACAACCACACAACCATCTAGGGTTCTAAGAACCCAAGAGAAACAAGCCCTCAAGATTGAACTCGCCGAATCTATGTAGAGAACTCAAACCTATGCACCAAATGTAAGGGCAAGTCCTTAACTCTCAAATTCCACAAAATCTACAAAAGCTATTGGGGGGATACTGATATGTTGCAAACGTATCTATAATTTTTGATGTTCCATGCTTGTTTTATATCTACTTTCTTATATTTTGTCCACACTTTGGAGTATTTTTACACATTTTCTGGAACTAAACTATTAACAAGATACCATAGTGCCAGTTGCCTCTTTTCTGCTGTTTTTGGTTTCAGAAAAGCTAGTAAGGAAATATTCTCGGAATTAGACCGGACAAAAGCCCAAGTCAATATTTCACCAGATGGAATACGGAGTTTGGAGGGGAGACGAAGAGGGGAGCCAGGCCGGCCACACCTAGTGGTGGCGCGGCCATCCCTAGCCACGCCACCAGGGGGTGTGGGCCCCCTGGCACTCCACCGACCTTGCCCATTCGCCTATATATTGTCTCCAGGATGAAAACCCTAAATACCCGATCAAAATTCCACGAAAGAGTCTGTAGCCACCGCCATCTCCATCCCTAGATTGGGAGGGATCTGAAGCTCTTCCCGGCACCCTGCCAAAGGGGAGAGATCACCCTGGAGGCCTTCTTCATCACCATGACTTCCTCCGGTGTGATGCGTGAGTAGTTCATCCCTGGACTACGGGTCCATGTAGTAGCTAGATGGTTGGTTCTCCTCCTTTGTGCTACCATGTTTAGATCTTGTGAGCTCCGTTCATGATCAAGATCATCTATTTGTAATCTACATGTTGTGTTTGCAAGGATCTGATGGATATTGAGATGCTATTTCAGATTGATTATTGATTCTATCATGTCTATGTTATTTGTGATCTTGCATGCTTTCCGTTATTAGTAGCTATCTTGGCCAAGTAGATGCTAGTAACTCCAAGAGGGAGTATTTACGCTAGATAGTGGGTTCATGCCTCTAAGAATCTGGGGAAGTGACAGAAATCTCAAAGGTACTAGATGTGATGTTGCTACTAGGGAGAAAATAGCAATCCTTTGATCATAGAACAATCGTATTGTTTACTTTACACACTTCGCTTAATGCAATTATCTGTTGCTTGCAACTTAATACTAGAGGGGTTTCGGATGATAACCTGAAGGTGGATTTTTAGTCATAGATGTAGTTAGATTACGGTCTATGTATAATGTTGTAATGCCCAATCAAATATCATATGAGTCAAGATGAAGAGTATATGCATGTATGCTTTCTCGATGTTTATCAGTTGCCCCACTGTAATTTGTTCACCCAACATGCCATCTATCTTAAGGAGAATCACCTCTAGTGATCTATGGACCCCGGTCCATTCTTTTACCATTAATCTACAAGCTATTTACTATTTTCTGTTTACTTTCTGCAAGCAATTACTATCTTCCACACAATATGTTTAATCCTTTGTTTTCAGCAAAACTGGTGAGATTGACAACCTCACTTTAAGTTGGGGGCAAAGTTCTGTGGTTGTGTTGTGCAGGATTCCAAGTTGGAAAAAACACCTTGGAGGTGTTTCCTTGCTCCTGCTGGTTCGATAACCTTGGTTTCATAACTGAGGGAAAACTTGTTGTTATCATACCTTCCTCTTGGGGTTCCCCAATGAGATCGACATGTTGAGCCGATCATCAAGCTCTTTTCTAGCGCCGTTGCCAGGGAGTCAAGGACATCTTCACAAGGGGAGTCCCTCATAACCAGTCTCTTTACTTTGTTGTTTTCATTTTGCTTAGTTTATTTTTGCTTTGTTTGCTTGTTTCTTTCTATCAAAAACACACACAAAAATATTAGTTCCTGCTACAGTTGTTATTTCTGTTGATCTATTATTGTCTTGCTTTATCATGATTTCTATCAATGGTGGGTTTCTTTGCAACTAGATCTTATTGGCAAGATGGGTTCATGGAACAACAAAAATATTATGAGGAACACCGCTTGTCACAAAAAGGGAAACTCTTATGGGAACAAATTGATAAATTGTGTACCATTGCTAGAAACATGTGCTCTACTTATAATATTACTTATTGCTTTGATAAATCTTGTTGCTGTAGGAGGTATAAACAACTCGCTTTTCAATGTGAGTATAATGATGATGTTACCATATCTTCTTATGTTAAAGGAAATTATGACTTTTATGATATGGAACAAATTGAAGAATTTATTGCTTGGAAGGGTGCATTCGAACTTGCTTATTTGCTTGAAAATACTGATGATGCACCTTATAAATATGAGATTTATGATATACTTAAATTTTGCTTTGATAATTACAAGGTAGAGAATGGATATATTCTTGAATATCTTAATAGATGCTCTCCACCAATGGAAGAGACTAATGCCTTGCAGGAGCCTATGGAAGAAGAAATTGCTGAAACTAGAAGCTCATTGGATGAAAAAGAAGAGGAGGGTGATGTCAAGAGGAGGAAGAATGGATCTACCCATTCCTACCGTCTAATGAGAGAAACTCTTTACTCATTACATTATTTGATTGTCCTCCATGCTTACGAAAGGAGGATGAATGTTATGTTCCTATAGATTCTTTTGAAAAAAATTATAATAAATCTCTAGATGATGGTCCTAGATTGGTTGATAATATTAATTGTACTACTATTGAAAATGAGATTGATCAGTCATCTTGTTATAAAATTGTTAAAAGTGGGTCTGAAGGGTTTAATCCCACTTTTTTGAGCTTGATAAAAATTATGTGTTTGTAGATCATGAAAAGCATGCTTTATGTGATAGTTATATTGTTGAGTTTATTCATGAGGCTACTGAAAATTATTATGAGAGAGTAAAATAAGGTTGTAAAAGTTTCCATGGTACTGAAACACCTCTCTATTTGCTGAAAGTTTTGAAGTTACTCTCGTTTTATCTTCCTATTCCTGTCACTTTGTTCTTTGTGAATTTATTTGCGTATAAGATTCCTATGCATAGGAAGTGGGTTAGACTTAAATTTGTATTGAATTTTCTTCCCGATGCTCTCTTTTACATCAATTCATATTTCTTATGTGAGCATCACCGAAATTCTTATGCCTAGCTCAAAGGCGTTAAAGAAAAGCACTTATTGGGAGATAACCCAAATTTCGTTAGGAATCTTTTGTTGAGTCTTGGAAGTTAATACCTCTGTAATAACCGCTCCTTATCATTTTTGTGTGGTTTTTGTGCCAAGATTAACCTCTAATGAGAGAGAAGTAAGACTTGGGAAAGTTGCTGTCCCGAAACAGATTTTTGTCCTTCGCTGTAAACATTCTTGAAAAATCTCTATACGTCGGTTTGAGCTGTAATGTTTTGTGCTTCTGCCCCAGGTTGTTATCCAACTTTCGTTAGTTCTACACTTTTCGATTTGAGCAACAGAAGGTCTTCGAAAAAATTGGTTTTTACCTGCTGGTCTGTTTTGACAGATTTCTGCCATTATTTGCATTTGCCTCTTAATCTCTTTCTCTTTGAGTTCTCTTTGATCATTTGAACTTTTTGAAAGAAGTGCTACAGTAGCTTTTGTTCTAATGGAAGTTTTATTTGTGTTGGAACTGTACCAAAAGACTTATTATCTTGAGTATACTAATGTTGCTAATGAAGATTGTGTGAAGTTTTGTATGAAGGAAAATTTAAAGTGTAGGGAAGAGTAATGTGATAAGATGAAGAATGGACAAAAGCTCAAGCTTGGATATGCCACCCGTGTCACCCCAAGAAATATTCAAGAAGTACAAGCATCAAATCTTGGGGATGCCCAAGGCATCCCCTTCTTCATCAATAAAATTTTTAGGTTTCTTCCAAACACTTCATTTTTATTGTTTCATGCACAATTGTGTTGTTCTTGGAGCGTCTTCATTTTGTTTTTACTTTTTGTTTGCTTAGTTTGCTTGAATAAGTTGGTTGGACCCCTCATTCATACATTAGTTTTCAAATAGGTTGATTTGGATTGGAAAAGAGTAGGAAAGTTCATGCTTAAGTGGTATAAAAGGAGCTTGTTTTTGATTGTGACTTAGGCTTTATCATGTCATGCGTGATATTGTTTTGGCTTTATGCTTAGTGGTTATTGCTGTAGCATGACTTGTTACAAACAATTGAGATTGCTTAATGTGCCTTGAAAGAATCATGCGTTGTTTTAGCATATAAAAGCATAATATTGTGGTATTCTCCTTTAATGCTTTATTTGGGTTGACTTGGCGCATGCTCACACCATGTTAAGACTACACCAAGTCACCATAGCCTCTATGATCATTTAGTTTTCGACTTGTAATATCACTTTATGCTTTAATTAATGATGTTTTCTCGCTTTGCATGATTATGGCCATTATTGCTCTCTTAGTTGGTCGCTCCTAGTCTTTTCCTAGCCTCCATACCAAGTATGAGTTCCACTCATGCATCCAACTCCAAATAAAACCAAGTTATTCCAAAGAGTCCACCATACCTACCTATTAGCATTTGCTATTCCAAGTATATTCATGTTTTATCTACCTTCCAAATTAAACTTGTTATGTGAAAACTAGTGATTAAAGCTCTCACGAACTTGATGGCACACTTTACTTTTCTTGCACTTAATAAACTTCAACCATTGTGCCCATATATGTTGCGCATATGCTTGCATTTTGTAAGTTGTAGATTAGCAGAACCATGCTGTCATGGGGAACGCTTTCAACATTGCACTTTATTTAGTTGATATCATGTTCTTTTGCTTATGGATCCCGACGGTGTGAAATGAAAGGGGATCTTGTAAGGCCCATGGATTTCGTATATGTGTTAGAGAAATGTATGGGCGGCTGGTCTAATCCATGCATAATCATGGTGGAAACCTGCAGCGTGACCATAGTGAGCAATCTATGAAGGATCATATATATAAAAAGAGAAGCCTATGCAAATAGGAAATAAAAAAAGAAGAAAAAAAGATACATATGCAAATAGGAAATAAAAGGATGCTGAGATGCTCATTGTCTGCTTGCCTTGTCATTTTGATATGGGGATTCTTCCGTATCATCGGGCAAGGGGTACCTAGTTGGCGGTTCTCTATGATACACATGTACTTACAATGACAAGAACTTACTTGTGACTAAACTTGAGTAGCATGAGGAACGGTACTCCTAAGTAAGGGGCATGAGATTTTAAGCTTATAACTTGTCAAGCATATCCTCATATTTGTTCACTTTAACCTTAATCACCTAAAGATGTTTATGATAGGGGCAATGAGAGCTGAAAGCTAATAAGTACCATAATTTTTGGAAGCTCTTTATGAGACTTGAATCCCTGCTTCCTTCTATGAAGGCCTTTCTTTTACTTTTATGTTGAGTCTCCATCTTCTATCTTTATGCACCTATTGAGAGAGCATAGTGGCCATTCTTGGTTTAATGTGCATTGTCCCAAAACTTGTTGATTGATTCATAACTTTGATATTGCTTGTTCTTAAACTATTTGTATCTAGTCACCCTTATGAACTTTGAAGGTGTCCTATGCATTTATGTTTTTCTACACTATGAGGGACAAGCTGAATACCATTCTTATTATGCTTTCTATATGTGAAACAAACAAATGTATTGCAAAGCATTGTTATTCATGAATCTTTTGTTTGTGCCTTTTCATGTTATAACATAGTTGCTATGTCTTATTGTTAGAACTATATCTTTCATGCTATGTTAGAGTACTATGATCCCAGCTATCAATGTTCTACAAATACTTTGATCAAGATTATGATGGTGCATGTCACCTAAAAAAATATTCTTTTTTATCACTTACCTACTCAAGGACGAGCAGGAGTTAAGCTTGGGGATGTTGATACGTTGCAAACGTATCTATAATTTTTGATGTTCCATGCTTATTTTATATCTACTTTCTTATGTTTTGTCCACACTTTGGAGTATTTTTACACATTTTCTCGAACTAACCTATTAACAAGATGTCACAGTGCGAGTTGCCTGTTTTCTGCTGTTTTTGGTTTCAGAAAATCTAGTAATAAAATATTCTCAGAATTGGACCGAACAAAAGCCCAAGTCAATATTTCACAAGAAGGAATACAGAGTCTGGAGAGGATACGAAGAGGGGAGCCATGCCGGCCACACCTAGTGGTGGCGTGGCCAGCCCTAGCCGCGCCACCAGGGGGTGTGGGCCCCCTGGTGCTCCACCGACCTTGCCCCTTCGCCTATATATTGTCTCCAGGATGAAAACCCTAAGTACCCGATCAAAATTCCACAAAAGAGTTTGTAGCCGTCGCCATCTCCATGCCTAGATCGGGAGGGATCTGAAGCTCTTCCCGGCACCCTGCCGGAGGGGAGAGATCACCCTGGAGGCCTTCTTCATCACTATGACTGCCTCCGGTGTGATGCGTGAGTAGTTCATCCCTGGACTACGGGTCCATGTAGTAGCTAGATGGTTGGTTCTCCTCCTTTGTGCTACAATGTTTAGATCTTGTGAGCTCCGTTCATGATCAAGATCTTCTATTTGTAATCTACATGTTGTGTTTGCAAGGATCCGATGGATATTGAGATGCTATTTCAGATTGATTATTGATTCTATCATGTCTATGTTATTTGTGATCTTGCATTTTTTAGTAGCTATCTTGGCCGAGTAGATGCTAGCACCTCCAGGATGGAGTATTTATGCTCGATAGTGGGTTCATGCCTCTAGGAATCTTGGGAAGTGACAGAAATCTCTAAGGTATTATATGTGTTGTTGCTACTAGGGAGAAAATAGCAATCCTTTGTTCATAGAACAATCATATTGTTTACTTTACACACTTCGCTTAATGCAATTATCTGTTGCTTGCAACTTCATACTGGAGGGGGTTCAGATGATAACCTGAAGTTGGATTATTAATCATAGATGCAGTTGGATTACGGTCTATGTATAATGTTGTAATGCCCAATCAAATCTCATAGGAGTCAAGATGATTAGTATATGCATGTATGCTTTATCGATGTTTGTCAATTGCCCCACTGTAATTTGTTCACCCAACATGTCGTCTATCTTAAGGAGAATCACCCCTAGTGATCTATGGACCTCGGTCCATTCTTTTACCATCAATCTACAAGCTATTTACTGTTTTCTGTTTACTTTCTGCAAGCAATTACTATCTTCCACACAATACGTTTAATCCTTTGTTTTCAGCAAAACCGGTGAGATTGACAACCTCACTGTAAGTTGGGGGAAAAGTTCTATGGTTGTGTTGTGCAGGATTCCAAGTTGGAAACAACACCTTGGAGGTGTTTCCTTTCTCCTACTGGTTCTATAACCTTGGTTTCATAACTGAGGGAAAACTTGCTACTGTGCTCATCATACCTTTCTCTTGGGGTTCCCCAACGAGATCGACGTGTTGAGCTGATCATCAAATACGAGAGGAAGAACACAGGAGGAGAACATAAAACTCTCCAAGATCTAGATCCCAAGGAAAGGATTTTGTTTGGTGGGGTTGTAGATCTAGATCTGCTCTCTCAAGTACCTCAAAAAGTTGCAAGATTCATCAGAGGGAGAAGGGGAGAGGACAACCTCTTCAAGGTCAACAACTGAGGAGAGATAGATAGAGAGAGGGAGAGAAACGACCAAAAAATATAACCGCACGAAGGGGAAGAGGTGCCCCTTTTAAAGGGCTCCCAAATCTGAATGTTTGGGCCATTTACATGCCTGGCCGGTAGTACCGGTGAGCCATCGAAAGTTTCGGTCAGCCTAGCTCCAACGGCTCGAAATAAGTTGAAGAGACTTGGTTGTACATGATGAAACTTCCAGCCAGTACTACCGGTCTACTACCGGCCAAGTACCGATAATAAAAACATGACCAAACAGAGAGATGACTACGGGATGTCACGGGCTGATCAGAAGTGAGCCGGAATTTCCACTGGTACTACCGGCGGCAAAATATGCTCGAGCGGTACTTCTGGTTCCTGGCCGGTACTTCTGGGGCCAGGCTGGTACTTTCGGCCGCGCTTCCCCAACGGCTCTTCCGACCGGTACTAGCAGTCTTCTAACGGCCCAAGTACCGATAAATGGCCACCAAAAATAGAATGGATGCTAGAAGCATTCCCATGCTCACCGGAACTAGCCATGTACTTCAGCTGGTACTTCCATCACCAAATTGGCCTAGCAATACTTTCGGTGAGGCAGGGGTACTCTGGTCAGGAAAAGCTCTAGAACTAAAACTGCCAAAACTTTTGCATCCGAACTCCAAAGGGGATGAAACCAATTTTGTTGGAAACATATTGTATACCCCCAAGGGAGAAAATATCAAATATATATGTGAGATATCTCCCAAGGTTTGGATCCAGAAAGCTCACAATATGAAAAGCACAATAAGATATTCAAAGGGAGACCGTTTTTGATGAACTAGAGCTTGTTATGAAGATAACCATAAGCTCTAGATCATCATATGGACAAGATCCAAACAACAACCAATAAATATGATGCTATGTATGCAAATGTTTGATCTCTCTCCGAAAGATACGATCGAGCTACTCACTCGAGAGCCCCTCTTGGTAGTACGGCTATCTATCCTAAACCTGGTCTCCCGACATTACAAGAGACCGGTAAAATAAACCTATCAAGATCATACCTTTGACTTGAGAATTCCACTTGATCTTGATGTAGATGAGCTTGACTTCCTCAAGATGAAGACCTGCGAATTGTTCCCCCGTGCTCCATGGGGAAACCTCTTCTTTGAACTTGTATTCATTACTCCATTATCACCGAGGATACCAATCTTCAAGCATGAGATCTTCTAGAGATGGCTCACCTTGAGCTTGCACTTCTTCATTTCTTCTCGAGTGTTGATCTATCTTGATCAACCTCCAAACTTCTTATTTCTTGAACAAGATTCCAATAGGCCCAAAGCCCTTGAACATTTCTTCTTCTTCATTTCAACCTTGAAACCAACACATGGCCCAAGCGATGTCAATGGAAAAATCCTACAAGTGAGACTTAATTCAAACATTAGTCTATAGAGATTGTCATGAATTACCAAAACCACACATGGGCAACACATGCACTTTCAACCACAATAACTGCGCTACAAAACCGGCACATGGCATGTGGACTTGCTCATGTGCATGTAATCATCGATGAGATCACCTTGTACGCCATTTGCAAGCTACTGAATGGCCGCGAAACATCATTGGTAAGAGGAGAAGCTAACCTTCCTGGTGCAATCGAACTTGGCCTCTGTAACACCCCAGTTTTAGTTAATCTTATATTTAGGGTTGATTGTGCATTCATGAGCATCATCTTTTAAATTGCATGCAAAATAAATAATGCAAAACCCTAGTTTCCTTCTTTCTCTCAAACACATACAAAATAGTTTGAATTTCGAAAACTACAAAATGTATGGAGCCCAAATGAAATAAAGGGGCCCCACACTATTTCACATGTTTTACAAACCCTCTGGTAATTTTTACTTGCCCCAAACATTTTTGAATTTGGAAATACAAAAATAAAAGGGAAAAAAGTTTTGGAAAAAGGTCTTAGATAAAAAATGAGGCAGAGAGCAAACAGGCCGCAGCCCAGCTCGCCTCCACTTTCCTCAACCTTTTCCGCGGTCCAACTTTGTCCCACCTGGCCCAGTCCCTAGGCCCAGTACCGGTTCGTCGTTTGTCCGGGTTGTCGTCGACCTTTCAATCCGCCGAAGCTCCTCGCTGTCGCCGCCACGACGCTCGCCGGCGTTGAGATCCCCGCTGCCGCCCCTGAGGAGATAAGACCCGCCGTGGATACCTCGCCTCATCCTTATCCCCTCTCCTCCCTCCCAGGTGCTCTCCCACTCGTATCACAGCCCGGGCCGGACCCTAGCCGACGGCCGCCATGTAGCACTGCCATCCCCGGCCTCCCCTCACGCAACCGAGCACATCATGGTGACCATCATGTCTTCTTCATCCTCTCCTTCAAGACACGCAAGCAGGGGAGCTCGGAATCGAGCCAATCATGTCGCCCTCTCCGACTCCGACTGCCGCCTCCATCGTCAATCACCGCTATTTCCGACCACCTCCTGCATCACCGACCTCACCTTCGGGATCACGGGAGCATATGAAGCTCAGGCGCCCTTCCGCTCCCTCCTCTCGCTCTGCTTCGTCCTATCACCGAGAGCCACCAACTGCCGCCGTGCAAAAGCTCGCCGTCGGTGATTCCTTCGACTAGCTGCTCCAGCGCCGCCACCATATGGTCCATCTCGTCTTGCCGCACCCAATGCCCCTAGTTGCGCAGTCTTGCGAGCCCCCAGTCGCCGTGTCGTCGACCACCTGGGAGGCCACCGCCAGCCACCGTCACTCCAACGTCACCGTGATATCAGCAGGGCGTGGTCAGCACTGGTCAAATCCAGCTGGGCCCCACCCTGCCAACGTGGACGCTGAGGTGGCCTCGGGCCCAGTAGTTAGCCATAGTGGCTAGGTGCAGTATTTGTGTAAATGTTTAAAGCTATGCGCTGACGTCATAATGACGCAGTAAACCCATTTTAGATTGTTTTAATAATTTCAGAAATTGTTTAAATCTTATAAATTCAATATCTAATTATTTATAAGTCAGAAAAATATGTATAATATATCAAAATGTTTAGAAAAATGAGATTTATCTATTTAAACTATAATCATGCATTGTTAAGCAACTTAAATTACAATTTAATTAGAGAACTAAATCAAACCCTCACAGGTGTTCCGGGGTTCCCCTGTCCTAGGGTTTGTACCCTTCGGAGCCTGTTTAAAATGATCAAGAATGCCCTAGGGTTTCATTAAAGATCTATTTAACTTTTCATATCATCATCCTTGCTTGAGCATTGCATCGATGACATGTGTTGATTGTTGTTCTCCCTTTCTTTCCGGTGTTTGGTTCTTCCCGGTAGAATACGATATCGAGATCAACACCATCGAAGATCGACGAATAATACTTGACCAACTATATCCAAGTAAAGTACAAGGCTTCCGAAGATCTACTTTTTGGGTATCAACAAACAAGGCAAGCATAGCCCCACCATTATACAATCTTATGGTTTCAAAAGCCTTTCAATTCTTGCCATGATGCATACGATTCTACTGTGGTCTTTTATCGATAGTTAGAGTATCCTATCTGTTGCATTACTCCCTTTGAGATTATATTACCTGATCCACTACTCCTAGCATAACTAGGTTTGGCTTGTGTGCACTGCTAGAACTTATATCTATGTCTTGCTTAGCCATGCATAGCTGTCAGTGTGGTTCATCAAGAAGATGTACCAAATGCAGAGAATCTAGTATGACAGGAGAACGAGGTATACTGATGAGGTATGATCAGTGGTAAAGGTTAAACATTCTAAGGCTTATATGGGAGGCCATGGTGGGATGTGGTTTTGTAGTCCCATGCTCGCCACCATTAGGACCCAAGTTCTTGCCTTTCGAACCGAGACGAGCGTACAGCCACATGGGGCGTGGAAAACCTCACGAGTAACTAACTTGCCTAGTAGATTCCATGAGTCACATAGTTCGGTGTTCCATTCGACATATGCATAGAAACTGTTTTAAAAGATTTGGCGGGTGAAGGTGCATCATAACAGGTAGGTAAGCATGGCCGGGGTTGCTTGGGGTAGATGGCGCCCCTGGTAAACCAACCTCGCCCACATCTCTAGGGACCGACTTCGGGATTTGACCCGTTACGGTGGAACCATCCTTAGGGCGTGACTCATGGTCTCGGCGAAAGCAAGGTAAAGGTCGTGTCCAACCACCCTCTGTCGGCTTTCTAAGGAAGAGGGCTATTACTAGTGGCATTAAGAGCCGGTTGGTACGTGTGGGTAAAGTTGTACATCCCTGCAGGGTTAAATCTTTTCAAAAAGCCGTGTTCACGGTTATCAACGCTTGGTGACCAAATTCTAAGATCATTGAGAACTTTAACCTAATCGTAAAACTTGGTAGATCAACGTGTGCTTAAGGATGCCTCCTCATGGGTACGAGAGGTTGATCCTAGTTGTGAGATGAGGATTACTTTGGTGGATATCAAGACTATGATCAATTCTTCAGAGATGTCGCTCTCTTATCCCCTTTTAAAATATTCTGATTAGACAAGCTTCTTCTCCCTCTTGTTTTATAAGATGGCTTTATGCAAAATAACCCTACTAGTCATAAGTCTTGCGGAGTACACCATGTACTCACCCTTGCTTTGTTGATACTGTTGTAGCAGAATAAGTGTTCCCTGAAGACGAGTTCCGTACGACATCGACACCAACGAGTATCTTGGGGTTCCCGGCCGGCAGCCTAGAATCTATGGGATGGGACGTCATCATTATGCTTCAGGCCTCTTAGGCCATTTGTTAAGTTTGCTATACTTAATAGCATAATTTGCCTTTCGTTGTTTGACGTTTGTGGTCAGTGACCTCTGCTTGTAATATTTTCGTTCTTCGCTCAGCTATGAGCTTGCTGTAATAATTTTTGTGTCGCAGGGTTACTATTGTGTTACCGATTTCTCACTGGATATCCTCGAGCTCTAGGTTAAGCTTATGTCAGGCTAAGGTCTGGATTTGTTTAACCCTGATCCCGGGGGTGTCACAACCTCGAACTAGTCATCGCAGTGACGTAGTCCATCACGCCACTGAGAACCTCGAGGAACAACTTTCTGGACCTCCTATAGGCAGGAGCGGATCCAAGATTTGAGTATAGGGGGCAGAGAAGACGATGGCCATACACAAGATGTAGCAGAAAAATATACCAACTAGCAAGTATTAAGTATAGGATGGATATCAAACCACAACAACACTATATGTCCAATTAAGCTAAATTCCTAATAGCGTGAACCTATAGCTGACTCTGAACTTTGCAATAATCCATAACTAATGCTTTCTCCATTTCATAATATAAGATATTTTAGCTTTTATGAAGCAGATGTATCTTGACATCTTTTAGTGTGTATCTGCTAAAAGCTGAAACTAGTACATCCTATAAGCTTTGTGTAAATAAAATATATCCATGGATATTGTATAATACCTTATGGTACAGATTAGACAACCCATCACCCATGCATTGAGACCGAAGAAACATAGACGTTCGGCAATTGGCAGATTGGCCGGTGTCTGGAAGTTGCGCCTTCTAAAGTAAGGAGTTAGTCCCGATTTCTAGCCACTGGCACTGAGGTTCAAGCACAGAATCCCTTGGCGGCTGGGCAGCGGTAGAGATGAGAAAGAATTCGACCAGATCGTGCAGGAATTCAAGTCGACCAGAAAGTCGCGTATGTATCCTATGGATCAATTGATCGATTGACCTATGTACGTGCACATCGTGGGATCCTAACCAACCGTTTGGGGCTTAGCCCATTCAGGTCCAACACGCTGGGATTAGTATTAGCTAGGCCTATGTGCTAATGGCTGGAGGATTAAGCACAGAATGAACACTAATTATACCAGGCCCTCGCTGATTTCTGTTGAGGGGGGCGAACTATAGGGGGGCTATGTATCCTCTTCCGATGATAATTCGGTGACTTATTGTAGAAGAACTCGATTGCCCTACGAGTGCTTTCCATATGTACAAGAATATTGCCATCAATGGCCATGCCAATGCCCGTACAGAGCCAGATAAACTAGAATTGGTCGGCCAACATACCTCAAATGTGATCAGGCAAAAGGACAAGAAGGTTGTCGGTACAAGCTAGCGACGCATCTGAGCATCGCGCCTGTGCCTAACACTCGTCACGGCCACTAACGGGATAAATCTGCACAAGTCCGGCAACACGCGCAGATTGCGGTGGTGCCGGATGTTGGCCGGGGCGGGGGAACACTCACGATGATGGCCTAGGTTAGAAACTGCTAGCAAGCTCTTCTGGTGATCGGACAACGACACGAGAACATGGTTGATGGCCAGCAGGATATGGACGGGAAGTGGCGATGACAAGGGCTAGATGTGGCGACGGCAGAGATGGCGGGCGAGTGTTTGGGGCATGGAGTGGCTTGGGTGTGCCTCTTGTGCCACAGCAGGAGGGCCCAGGGTGGCGTAGGGGATGATGCGGGAGGAAAAACGAGCTGTACGGGTCAACACAACCGTGGGCCAAATTTGGTGCATGGATATGTTGGTCCGGCGAGTCGATCCATTTGGGTTACCCCGCTGGGTTGTGCTGGAGCTGTCTGCTCGTTCTGTCGGACCGGTTCGCACACGGCAAAGCCATTTGTGTCGGCCCGCTAGAGATTCCCTTAGTGTTGGTTGTTCATCTCTCGCACCACCTAGACCCCTGAGAGAGACGCGCGTGTTTGGTTAGCTGCACCTATTTATGGTCTCCCTGAGACAGTCCTTGTAGGACATGGCCATAGAGAAACGGCTCAAAAGCCATGTTTTCCATCTCGTTTGGTTGTCTTGGTCGCATCCGTGGCAACGCATGAGGGTCATTGATTGGTTGCCTGCATCCACTTCGGTGGATCCATCAACAACAACACTAACCCTAAGGCTAAACACACTTACCTCACACCACCACGACTAGCGGCCACGGGCGATAGCACATCGAAGGCGGCCGGGAAGTAGAACGCCGGTGTAGAGAGGAGCCATCTAGGGGTGCCTTTGTAGGAGAACGGCGCCTGGCGGCGCCCAGTGGTGGCACTTTCGTTCTGGAGTCAAAACCAATGAAAATCGTCCAAAAATGCTCTAACCAGCTGTGGTTGTGACAACGATGAAGGTGAAAGGGAAATGGACGTCGCCTAGAGGGGGGTGAATAGGTGTTTTAAAATTATTACGGTTTAGGCTCTAATAAATGCGGAATAAAACTTAACGTTTAATTTATCAAGACAAAACCTATATCCACTAGGTTCACTAAGTGCACCAACAACCCATGCTAAGCAAGATAAGCAACAAGGTGATAGCAAGATATAATACTTCAAGCACGAAGGCTATCACAATGTAAATTGCATAAGTAAGGGGCTCGGTTGAGAGATAACCGATGGACGCGGAGACGATGATTTGTTTCCCGAAGTTCACTTCCAAAGAAGCTACGTCTCCGTTGGAGAGGTGCGGGGGCACAATGTACTTCGAACGCCACAAGTGGCTCACCTCGAGGTGTGGTGGCTCGATGCTCACCCAACGCCACACAAGGCCTCACCCCAAGATGCGAAGACACGCAACCTACCGACGCCACAAAAGGCTCACCCTATTCTCCCGTGAGCTCGCCACAAAGGCCTACTCACGTTCCACTATGGGACACTTGAGGGCGGTCACCGAACCCGTACAAGATTGGGGCAATCTCCGCAGCTCAATTGGAGGCTCCCAACAACAATGCCACAAAGGCTACAAAGCCACAAAAGGCAACAAGGCCACAAAAGGCTACAAGACCACAAGAGGTCAACAATCCAACCACACAATCGTCTAGGGTTCCAAGAACCCAAGAGAAACAAGCCCAAGGGCTTGAACTCACCGAATCTCCGAGGAGAACTCAAACTTATGCACCAAATGCAAGAGGCAAGTCCTTCACTCTCAAACTCCACCAAAGCTACAAATGCTATTGGGGGAATAAGGGAGGAAGAACACAAGAGGAGAACACAAAACTCTCCAACATCTAGATCCCAAGGATTCCTTCACAAAGAAGGGATTTGGTTTGGTGGGGATTGTAGATCTAGATCTCCTCTCTCAAATCCCTCAAAGAGATGCAAGAATCATGGGAGGGAGAAGGGAAGAGGGCAAGCTTTTGAAGGTCAACAATGGAGGAGAGAGAGTGGAAGAGCTAGCAAAAATGACCTCAAAAGTTGGGGAAACTTTTGGGAAGAAGGGGCCCTTAAATAGGGCAAGAGAAATCTGCCCGTTTGGGCCAGATTCACGCCCCACCAGAACTACCGGTGCCCCACCGGTACTACCTCTAAATAGAAACACAAGATACAGAAGAAAAACGAGATTTACCGGAACTTTGGCCGGAACTTGGGCCGGTACTACCGCTCAAGCAAAAACGTTGGACAGCATTGCACGAAAACTTCAATAACTTTTGACTCCGGACTCCGATTTCGATGATCTTGGGCTCGTGTTGAAGAGAACAAAAATATCTACAATATTATGCAAAGAAGCATCATAGTCCAACAAGAGAGGATAAAAATAAAATGGAGAAAGGTATGACCTCTCAGAAGTGACGAATCGGTAAAACCTCCAGAACCCAAAACGCAAGAAGTTGAGCTTGGAAACTCTAAATGGGATGAAACCAATTTTGTTGGAAAGATAATAAAGAGTAGAATCCAACAAAAGGTGAAATATTGGGTATAACCAAGGGAGAAAATAACATGAATATATATGTGAGATACCTCCCAAGGTGTGGAGCCGGAATAACCCGCAAGGTCAAAAACGCAATAAGATATGCAAAGAAAATCCATTTTTGACGAACTAGAGCTTGTTATGGAGATAACCACAAGCTCTAGATCCTCACATGGACAAGAACCAAACAACAACCAAGAAATATGATGCTATGTATGCAAAGGTTTGAGCTCTCTCCGAAAGATACGAACGAGTCACCCACTCGAGAGCCCCTCTCGATAGTACGGCTATCTATCCTAAACCCGGTCTCCCAACACTACAAGAGACCGGTAAAGTAGAAACCCTATCAAGATCATACCTTTGCCTTGAGCATCCCACTTGAGCTTGATGTAGACGATCTTGACACATTCAAGATGGAACACCTTTCTTGATTGCACTTTCTTGCACTTGCTTGATGAAGTCTTGCGAATGGCTCCCCATACTCCATGGGGAAACCACTTCCTTGACCTTGTCTTCATCACTCCATGAACGCCGAGGATGGCAAGCTCGAAGCATGAGATCTTCTAGAGATGGTGCATCTTGAGCTTGCACAACATTTCTTGATGATGTCTTGAAGATAGCCAAGAGGAACTCCATCTTCTTCTTCTTCTTCTTCAAGACATACTTGATCTTCTTCTTCTTCTTGATTCCAATAGGCACAATGCCCTTGGACGATGCTTCTTCTTTTTCATCCTTGAAACCAACACATGGTCCAAGCGATGCCAATGGACAAACCTACAAGTGAAACTCAATTTGCACATTAGTCCATAGGGATTGTCATTAATTACCAAAACCACACATGGCATACATGCCCTTTCAATGTTTAAATATGGAATTTAACGAACAAAATGGTTGCCCCAACATCAAGTACTACACAAGTATGTGATGTTGGTGCAACCACAATATATAGAGCAAACTCTCCCACAATATGTGCATGTGTGATGAACTTGAATTTCATTGCATAGATTGCCAACCATTATTGGTTGTTGAGTTTCCTCTATATATTCAACATGCAAAGCAACAACAAAGATGCAAGAGCATGCAAGGCTCATGCTTAAGAACCAACTCAAAGCATAAACCTACTTCCCTTAAACCCTCTAAACCTTCTCCCCCATTGGCATCGATTGCCAAAATGGGTGAAAAGTTCTAGACGGCCAATATAGTGAGAATTCCTCCAAAGGTGTGCATATGCACATATTCAATGATGAATCCTTGGGAGGAAGTAAAACTATATCGAGGACCCGAAGATTGCAAAAAGAAAAGAAAGAGAAACTAGCTTCAACAAATGAAGCGAGCAACCCAAAAGACCCAAAAATACCAATTGACAACAACAATTGATACCAAAAGAAAGACATAAGATATTATGATACTAGCAAATGAGTGTTTAAATGAAATAGGGAAGCTCCCCAATCTTTGTGCATAAATTAGAATCATTGATTTGAATACATCATGCACAAGTATGGAATCCTCACTCCCCCGTTGACATTTAAACCTCAAACAAAGAGAAAGGCAAATGAGCATTCTTAAATGAATTGAAGAAGCTCCCCAAGGATTATGCATCAATTATAATAATTGTATTTGGAAACAAAGTGCACAATCATGGAATCCTACTCCTACAAACTCATTTAACATACATGGCAAGAGAGATCAAATTATGAGTGACTGGAGATGCAAACAAAAGGGACAAGCACTCATAGGAAAATAAATTTGGAAGCCACCGAAGAATCAACAAGAAGTAAAAGGTGGTCTCCAAGGAAAACAAAAACAACCAAAGATTTATCTTCTCTTGCGTGTATAAGTTTCTAGGCGGAAAATATCACAAAGACATATGCCTACAAAGAAACATGCACACACAAAATAGATACACAAGAAAGCACATGAACCACAAAATGAAGTCATATAACATACCAATAGGATTTTTGCATGAAAGCATGGCCAAAGGCTCAAATATATCTTATTGTACATCAATGAGCTTCAAACACTAACACACTACATACATTAAAACTATTACCAAGGGAAAAAGGGAATAATTGGAATATATGGAGAAAGACAACAAGTATCACAAATAGAAATCAACTATGCAAAATACTCACTATTGCACATGAGATAGAATGAGGAAAAGATATGCAATAAAATTGCTAGATTGACATATTTGGGATTGTTGAATCATCATCATGATTTTGTATAGCCCACTTATATGCACTCATCTCACCATACACATATTTGCAATAGAGGAGAACTTGCAAAAAACAAAATAAGAACCACAAACTTTGTACAAACACAAACTCATGCCAATAAGCAACCTACAAAAGGTTGGAGACAAGATAAGTATGCATGAGAGAGATACTTGTTACCGAGATATAATTGGTAGGATGTAGAGGATGAGAATTTGTTTATCATCTTAGCTTGCCTCCAATTGACATGTAAGCACCACTTCTTCCCAATTTATGAGACAAGCATCCAATATATCTCCAATGCACCTAAAACACAATTAAGTACACTATGTTCCCAAACAAATTGGGTCCAAAGTAGTTAGTCCAACTACAATACATAGGAGACCCTCCACATAAATGTGTGCATATTGATATGAAATTGAATTTCATTCACATCTTAGCCGATAGGATTTGGTGGAGAATCCCCTATATATTGGATCAAGAGAGCAAGCATGCCATAATAAAAACATGTAGTAAATATGCATGCATGAGACTCTCAAGAACCAAAAATGAGATACAATTTGAACTAAAACACCAAGTAAACCAAGAAGTAGCACAAAAGAGTGTGACGCAACAAAAGGTGTCCAAATTGTATCAAAGAGCGAAATCAACACATGAAAGGACACAAATTCAACAAATGAACAAGGCAAAAGCCAAAGAGCCAAAGATGCACAAAACACACAATGCTCAAGGATTTATCTCATTCTAAAAGGTCAAAAGAAGTAACAAAGAATGAGACAAAGCCAACTCCCAAATAGAGCAAGATTCCAACACATAAACCAAACTCTCTACACTTTTCATGATGGCACAAAGTACCAAAAGAAAAGATCAAGCATCCAAGTACAAGAAACACTATGTGGATCAACACAAGAAGCATAAAAGGAGTGTTCTAGATAATATAGGGGAGCTCCCCCATGAATGGTGCATTATATTGAATTTTTCTTTTGAATGCAAAATGCACACAAAAGAGATCATCACTACTACCTACATTAAATAAAACACAAGGGAATACCAATAAACTAAAATGATCCACAAGAGGCAAGGAAGACATGGAAGAAAAATAAAACAAATTCTCGGCCAAAGATAGGACAAAGAAAAACAAAGGCCAAAGTGAACATGATCAATAAATCCTACCATATATGGAGTGTCACTTGTCCAAGGACAAGAATTATGGGGAAAGTTTTCCCGAGGTAGTTTGCAAGATAATCATGATCATATTCACACAAAGAAGCATGTAACAAGATATAACAATTATGCTTGATGCTTCGAGAGAGATTCTTGATAGCTCCAAATAGTCACACAATCATTAAAGATTAGTGTAACTTGAAGCACATGGTTTACATGGAGGATATGGGGGTCCAAATATGAGGAAACACATATCAAGAAAAACTCTCACAAACAAGATCCAAAAGATGAGAAATAAAAGAAACAAAGCAAATTAGAACTTGTTTGAGCTAAAAGTGCCACATAGGAGCTAGATACTTCTCAATATCAATTCTAAGTGGCACTATCTCAAATGTTCACATTTTCTAGGTTTGTAATATGCACCAAGCATATGACTCCCCCATAATGTGATAAACCAAGAGAGCTCGACAAGAGGCAAAAAGATCAAAAAGGAGATGATTAATGGACATTATGGAATACTAATTCTTCATGAGAATGACATACCACATAGAGACAAGACAAACATGTAATGTCAACACTAAGTGGTATTCCTCATGTACACACATTTTAGGATTGTGGAATGCCCAAGCATAACACTCCCCCAAAATGGGATAGTCCATTAATCACTCCAAAGAGCCAAGAAATATACCAAATAAATTCAACAAAGGCTCAAACACAAGAACACAAATACATGATGTGCCAACCAACATACACAAATATACTAGACAACACAATATAGGTATGAGGGAAGCACAACATGTACAAACACATATAGTGGTACAAAACCAACACATGCACAAGGGAGCAAGTAACTTTCAATGTAAAGGAGTTGAGCACATGTTACCGCAAGGAGGAACATTGGATATGAGATAGAGGCAAGATAATACAATTGGCTTGACTTGACAAAAATAAATGATGAAGACCTCTCAATTCTTCATAATGTAGCCAAGCCTCCAATACCCTCCAACCCACACCTATTGATCAAGTTTTAGCTTGTTGGTCCCCAACCAAGTTGGGTCCTAATAAGTTAGTCACAATAGGCTTGGCCACCCAAATGGTTCTTTTCTTGACACCACTTTGGGCACCAACAAATTTGGCAAACACATTGCCCACCTCATCCTTACCAAGAGAATATGCATCATATATCAAGATAGGCTTGGATGAGGAGTTACCCATGGTGCATGAGGAAGAAAGATGCCCCTTCTCGCGGCATATCTAGCAAGTTCTTCTCTTGCTATCTTTCTTCTTGGAAGATGCCACCCCTTGAGGAAGAGCTTGAGTCTTGGGAAGAGGCCCGCTTCTAGCTTGAGATGGAGCTTGAGGCCGCTTCCCTTGTTGCTTCTTCTTCAATGGACAACATCTCACATGATGTCCTTCTTCCTTGCACTTGAAGCATACAATGTTGGCCGGATTCTTCACTTGACCTTGGCCATTCTTATTATTGCCCTTGTGCTTCAACAAGTTGGTGGGCATGTTCTTGATGTTGGAGTTATATCCAAGCCCACTCTTGTCATTTGGGGATTTGCACACTCAAGATGTTCTTGAGAGTGGTCTTCCCTTCATGACACTTCTTCAAGTCATTCTTCAAAGAAGTGACTTGGGCCTTGAGCTTCTTGTTTTCCTCTACATGGTTAGTGTCAACAACAATACTAGAGGAAGTAGATGCTACATTGTTAGAGCAACAAGGCAAGGGATGCAATTCATCACAAGATATAGCAATAGCATGAGTGGATGAATTACAAGGACTAGCACATGGCAATATGACACAAGGAGTAGATGTAGTGCTAATGTCCACATGAGGCTCACTAGATGTTAACTTTGATACAATAGCCTCATGAGCCAACTTTAGACTACCATGGGAAACTAGAAGGTCATCATGCGAGCTTGAGAGCTTAGCATGACTCTCTTCCAATTTCCCATAGTTGCTAGTTAGAAAAGCAAGTTGAGCACGTAGCTCAACATTCTCCTTCACAATAGATGCTTCACAAGAGATAGAGTTAGTAGCACAAGCATCATCAATAGTAGTGAGAGGTGAGGGCAACTTGGAAAGCTCTTTAGTGTATGAGGCTTTAAGTTGCTCATGTGACTCGGTGAATTTGATGAGCGCCCCCTTTATGACCCTAGAGCCATTGTTGAGGTGCTCAAAATCCTCAAGGAGTTTGGCATAAGCAACTTCAAGCTCATCATTCTTAATTTGGAGGGCACTAGCCACCTAAAACTCTCTATCATGAGATTTCTTCACTCTAGATAGCTCTAGAGCAAAGGTCTCCTCAAGAGATTCATTGGTGGTTTGTTCCTCTTCTAGAGCTTCATTTAGGTTTGCAATGTCATTAGCATACTCACGCTCAAGACTACTCATTTTTTCAATTATGTCCTCATGCTCATAAATTAGTTGCTTACTTTCAATGGCAAAGTTCAAGATTTCAATGAAAGTAGAGCAAGCATTTTCATTTTTGTGTAGAGCATGAAGGACTAGCTCCCCCTTCTCTTTTAAAGAAGCAACATCATCATCTCCCACATCTAAGTCAACATTCACATCATCATGAGGTGCATTGGGGTCCAAAGGAGAGGTTACCTTTGATTCCTTAGCCATGAGGCATAAGTGAATGTTGGGAGAAGGTGATGATGGGGGAACACATGAAGCTCCAATCACATCCTTGCCTTGGCCCACACATTCTTCAATTTCCTCTACAAGGTAAGCAACACAAGTACTAGATGAAATAGAAGTACATTTATCATGGCAACAAGGCAAATCAAGCATATCATCATGAGAAATATTCAATCCATTTATACATGATATGTAAGGGCAATCAACACTAGGATGTAAACCACATATAGTCCTACAAGTGTTCATTCCCAAAGATACAACATTGCAATGAGATAGATAAGAAGAATCATGAATGCCAAGCTCACTATCCACATTGCAAGTTCTATCACCACTCACCATATCATTACCTTGTGACAACTCACATGTTGGTGTAGTGGAAGAAGATGAGAACTCATTATGGCCGGAGGTGGAGGGAACACAATCATCCTCATTAAGCTTGGACACATCATATTTTGCTTGAAGCTTGGTCCAAATATCATGAGCATTCCGAAAAGGCATGATTGAGGAAAGAACTACAAAGCTCACAACATTCACAAGCACATTAGATGCTTGAGCTTCGAGATAAGATTTTGTCTCCTCCTCCAAAGATATATTTTGAGGATCCATAGGAGGAGACAAGCCCATATCTAGAATTCGCTCAATATTTGGGTCAATGACCCGGAAATGACTAAGCATGCGAATGCGCCAAACATCATAATTTGTGCCATCAAAAGTAAATGTGTGAGAGTACACTAAACCCCTAGGAGACATCCTTACTCTTGAGGCGGTGAAGCCAAAGAAGCGAGAGACCTCGCTCTGATACCAATTGAAAGGGAAATGGACGTCGCCTAGAGGGGGGGGTGAATAGGCGTTTTAATATTATTACGGATTAGGCTCTAATAAATGCGGATAAAACTTAACGTTTAATTTATCAAGCCAAAACCTATATCCACTAGGTTCACTAAGTGCACCAACAACCTATGCTAAGCAAGATAAGCAACAAGGTGATAGCAAGATATAATACTTCAAGCACGAAGGCTATCACAATGTAAATTGCATAAGTAAAGGGCTCGGTTGAGAGATAACCGATGGACGCGGAGACGATGATTTGTTTCCCGAAGTTCACTTCCAAAGAAGCTACGTCTCCGTTGGAGAGGTGCGGGGGCGCAATGTACTTCGAACGCCACAAGTGGCTCACCTCGAGGTGTGGTGGCTCGATGCTCACCCAACGCCACACTAGGCCTCACCCCAAGATGCGAAGGCACGCAACCTACCGACGCCACAAAAGGCTCACCCTATTCTCCCGTCAGCTCGCCACAAAGGCCTACTCACGTTCCACTATGGGACACTTGCGAGCGGTCACCGAACCCGTACAAGATTGGGGCAATCTCCACAGCTCAATTGGAGGCTCCCAACAACAATGCCACAAAGGCTACAAAGCCACAAAAGGCAACAAGGCCACAAAAGGCTACAAGACCACAAGAGGTCAACAATCCAACCACACAACCATCTAGGGTTCCAAGAACCCAAGAGAAACAAGCCCAAGGGCTTGAACTCACCGAATCTCCGAGGAGAACTCAAACTTATGCACCAAATGCAAGAGGCAAGTCCTTCACTCTCAAACTCCACCAAAGCTACAAATGCTATTGGGGGAATAAGGGAGGAAGAACACAAGAGGAGAACACAAAACTCTCCAAGATCTAGATCCCAAGGATTCCTTCACAAAGAAGGGATTTGGTTTGGTGGGGATTATAGATCTAGATCTCCTCTCTCAAATCCCTCAAAGAGATGCAAGAATCATGGGAGTGAGAAGGGAAGAGGGCAAGCTTTTGAAGGTCAACAATGGAGGAGAGAGAGTGGAAGAGCTAGCAAAAATGACCTCCAAAGTTGGGGAAACTTTGGGGAAGAGGGGGCCTTAAATAGGGTAAGAGAAATCTGCCCGTTTGGGCCAGATTCGCGCCCCACCGGAACTACCGGTGCCCCACCGGTACTACCTCTAAATAGAAACACAAGGTACAGAAGAAAAACGAGATTTACCAGAACTTTGGCCGGAACTTGGGCCGGTACTACCGCTCAAGCAAAAACGTTGGACAGCATTGCACGAAAACTTTAATAACTTTTGACTCCGGACTCCGATTTCGATGATCTTGGGCTCGTTTTGAAGAGAACAAAAATCTCTACAATATTATGCAAAGAAGCATCATAGTCCAACAAGAGAGGATAAAAATAAAATGGAGAAAGTTATGACCTCTCAGAAGTGACGAATCGGTAAAACCTCCAGAACCCAAAATGCAAGAAGTTGAGCTTGGAAACTCTAAATGGGATGAAACCAATTTTGTTGGAAAGATAATAAAGAGTAGAATCCAAAAAAAGGTGAAATATTGGGTATAACCAAGGGATAAAATACCATGAATATATATGTGAGATACCTCCCAAGGTGTGGAGCCGGAAAAACCCGCAAGATCAAAAACGCAATGAGATATGCAAGGAAAATCCGTTTTTGACGAACTAGAGCTTGTTATGGAGATAACCACAAGATCTAGATCCTCACATGGACAAGAACCAAACAACAACCAAGAAATATGATGCTATGTATGCAAAGGTTTGATCTCTCTCCGAAAGATACGAACGAGTCACCCACTCGAGAGCCCCTCTCGATAGTACGGCTATCTATCCTAAACCCGGTCTCCCAACACTACAAGAGACCGGTAAAGTAGAAACCCTATCAAGATCATACCTTTGCCTTGAGCATCCCACTTGAGCTTGATGTAGACGATCTTGACACATTCAAGATGGAACACCTTTCTTGATTGCACTTGCTTGATGAAGTCTTGCGAATGGCTCCCCATACTCCATGGGGAAACCACTTCCTTGACCTTGTCTTCATCACTCCATGAACGCCGAGGATGGCAAGTTCGAAGCATGAGATCTTCTAGAGATGGTGCATCTTGAGTTTGCACAACATTTCTTGATGATGTCTTGAAGATAGCCAAGAGGAACTCCATCTTCTTCTTCTTCTTCTTCTTTAAGACATACTTGATCTTCTTCTTCTTCTTGATTCCAATAGGCACAATGCCCTTGGATGATGCTTCTTCTTTTTCATCCTTGAAACCAACACATGGTCCAAGCGATGCCAACGGACAAACCTACAAGTGAAACTCAATTTGCACATTAGTCCATAGGGATTGTCATTAATTACCAAAACCACACATGAGGGCATACATGCCCTTTCAGAAGGGTGGCGCGATGGAGAGTGGTGCTGCACCTGCGCCGGAGATGGAGGGCAGCACCTGCATCAATGAGAAGAGAGAGGAGAGAGAAAACAACTTCATCTTGGACCATGAGAAGTTCATATTCAACCTCCAACCTCCTACAAATATTGGCTTGTACAGATGAATTCCTCAAGATCCATCAAAACAAAAAACTTACAGGACGAAAGTTCTGAAGAACAGCGAGATCTAGCTACTCCTTAAAGGAAATTTCAAACCTTTGATTGTGTGTGATAAATCTGAAAAAAAAAATCATCCAAAAAAAAGCTCAAAAATTGATCATGAATCTGAGAAGATACTGACCACGAAACTCGGTGCCGATGGTTGGAATGGAGCCCCATAGCCGGTTTGTATCTTTTTCGTGTAGAACTTATTTTGAATCAAAGCATATTTACGCTAATAGGAAGTAATTTGGGATGAACGTGTTTAGAGAGTAGAGAGAAAACAAAGCAGGTACTCCCTCCGTTTCAAAATATAAGATGTTTTAGCTTTATGAAGGGAGTGTATCTAGACCACTTTTAGTGCGTAGGTTCACTCCAAAGCTAGATAAACCTACAAACTAAAAGAGATCTAGATACACTGCTTTCACAAATCTAAAACATCTTATATTTTGAAACGGAAGAAGTACAAGGTTGTATTGGTGGAGGCAGGCCTGTTGTGCTCTCTCAAGCCTGGTTCCACGAGGAGTGCCGATCACACGGGCCTTGCTGATGGCTGCTTTGTACGGGGCGTAGGAACCCCAAGATGGAGTGAGTCCAGGCAACTAATTCCATCTCCTTAGGGCATCTCCACCGGATTGACCTAACCCGTTCCGGTGCGTTTGAACCCGTCCGTGCGGACACGCGCGACGTGCGCGGCGTCGCAGCGCCACGACCCATCCATCCATACGCGTCCGCCTCGACCCATCCGTGCATCTAATTTGCGTGACCATTGGGTCAGTCCGGACACACGCGGGTTACGGGCGTGTCCTCTGCGAGCGCTAGTGGCCCACTGGTCAGCGACAGACGCAACAACGTCGCCGACTCAGACGCAAAGGTCGCGGCAGCGATTCAGGACGGCAGATTGAACAGTGGTGCCGAGTCAAACGCAACGACGGCAGTCTCCGCCATCATTCGCTCGGAGGTGCTGCCACTTCCGCCCCGGGCACGGGACTTCCTCGGCGTCCGAGCCCCGCACCGGGAGGATGCGGAGCAAACCCGTGACCGCCGGTACTTCCGTATTGCGGAGTGCGAGTGGCGGTGGAAGGAAGGGAGAGGCATCGCCCACCACGATGTGTCCCTCCCCACGGGCTGGCACCTCAACCAGGAGCGGGTGCCGGTGCCGCCCGCCCCGAATGACGACAAGGCGCTTGAGGCGGAGATGGCCTGCCGCATCCGCAAGCTCCAGCGGGCCTTCCGGTACGACCCCGCGTACCACAACTCGGTCTTCTGGAGAAAGTTCCTCGACTGGGAGCACACAGGGCGCCACCTCAGTGCCTACCGCGGCAAGTTTGACCCGCTGGGCCCCCGCGACCTCCCCACAATCGAGGCCGCCTCCGATGGCATCGTCAACCACTCCGACGCCAACCTCAGCGACGGCGACGATGATGACGACATCGTCGTCAAGGAGGAGGCGGATGGGTCATCCTCCGCATCCGCCGCCGCGCACCTGCCCCTGGAGTACCAGGAGGTCCTAGCGCGGGGGTACGACGAGGACGCCTTCCTCGAGCAGGCCATCGCGGCCAGAGCGAGGGAGGAGGACCGGATGTGGGACGGCTACCAGGAGGCCGTCCAGCTCACCGGCCTGGAGGCGTAGGTCAACTCCGGGCAGCCGCTGCCACCGCCACCGCCCCCACCGCAGCAGCTGCAGAAGTGGGCTACTCTGGTCGCGTCGAAGTGGTCTTCCCCACCCGCCCGCACCGGGGTGGTACGCTCCGCCCGTGCCGGCGGAAACAGATGCGTGGTCGGCATAGCCAGGCCAGGTCATCGACCACCCGTCACCTCCCGCACCCACGCCAGCTCCAGGTCTGCCGCCGCCACACCTCTGGATGCCGCCGGAGTACATCGACCTCGATCCATAGATGGACGGGGCGGCGGCGATGGCGGTGGGGAGATCGTCAGTAGTTAGGGCTAGGGCTAGGGCCAGGGCCAGTTTTTCTTCTTTTTTATCTTTTTAAATGTAATATATTTTGTTTAATTATGAATGAACTTTGCCAGTTTATTTACGCGCGAATCATGCCGGTTTGAATTTAAAAAAACAAGATGGCCAGACGGACATTTGCGTCGTGCCGTTGGGTGCGATCGGCCGGACAGACCGGAGCGCGGCCTCAAAGTGACTGCGGCCGACTCAAACTGACAAAACAGACCGTTTTGATTGCACGTTTGAATCAGTCTGGTGAAGATGCCCTTAGAGCCTGGCCGGAGGTCGTCCCGCCTGCCAAACGCCCCCAAAGTACACGAGTGGAGAGTGATATATGCCGAAGCAGCATAGCTCCGATCAGATTACATCACATCAGACGACGTCATCAAGAGGTCCGAAGTTTCGGTCGTACACCCGTACGCAATGTCAAGCTAGGACGAACAAGGTTGTAAACTCCCTCCATTCACGATGTAAAACATTCTACCCTTTTTCTAAGATACATGTACATAAACATGCTTTAGTATTGTATGTATGTATACTTATTTTAGAATGTATTTGGTCCACTCTAAAATATAAAATAGTATCTAATCTAAAAGATCTAAATTTAGTGAAAGGAGAAAGTACATCCTTGCAGCAGCTTCTCCTATCAGACCAGACCAGACCAGATGTCATCAGGAGATGCAAGGCGGCAAACTTCGATCTTAATTTGACCCATAGTACCTGACGCACCCAAAGAGCATCTCCTCTAGCATTTCCATGAAGGCTTTCTCAGATTTTTTTTATCCGGACGGCGAAAATTCGTCCGCGTTACCAGGAAATTTTGCCAGATTCGGCCAAATTACATTCAGGGTCCTAGGCCGAACCAGGGCGTCGGAAACCGCTTGGGGACGCCGGATGAAGCGAAATCGGCGAGAAAAAATCCGCGTTGATGGCACTGCCCTGTGAGTGTGTGAAAACCGAGTCATCCCCATTCTGTCGCCTCGGCTCGAAGGACCGCCGGGCAACGACCACATGTGTCGCCCACGCCGCTACACCCCTCCTACCCTAGCCGACCGTTCCTCTTTCGGCTATAAATGTTGGCGTTCTCGCCGTCTCCCAGAGCACAAACCTCACCTCTATTCCCCCAACCGACAAACTTCCCCGGCGACGAGAAGAAGAGATCGTGCAAAAGATGGCAGAGCGATATCCCGGCGACCCCGCGGTGGTGAACGACTTCGGCCGGCGCTTTCACGACGTCAGCTACCCGGCGCCGCCGAACTTCTAGTGTCCACCGATCTGGAAGCTCAGTGCGGGGGACGTGCCCGTGCTACGGTGCCGGAGGGCGACGAGCTGGTGGATGAGATTCAGGCGGCCATTGCCGTCATGGAAGATCCGGAGCTCGTTGAGGACCCGGGCAACCTCGCCCACTGGGAGCACTTCTTCGTCCAACGCCGGAACCAGCAGCTAGCCGCCTACGACGGTGTAGGCCTGCCTTCGGCGCGCAACAACGCCGTAGGAAGACGACGATGGTGGAGCGCGCCTGGCCACACTCTTGCCGCCGTCCTCGAGCATATCAATGCCGGGGATAGCCCGCAGCTGCGCTATCCTCCACGCTCGCGCCGTCCTTGAACGTATCAATGCCGGGGATAGCACGCGGCTGCGCTATCCTCTGCGCTTGCTGCCGTCGTACGCCCGGCGTCGGACGACAGCGGCCAGCTGGGCGCCGAGAAGGATGGGCGGCGGCTCGTCCTCGTCCTCGGCGTCGGCCTCACACTCATCTGGCTCGGTGCCAGCGCTCTCATCATGCGACACGGCGCCGTTCTGCCCGGTGAAACAGGAGATGGAGTCCTCAGTGCGCTCGCCGCCCCAGACGCATTCCCGCGGCATCGCCATCAACGAGCGCCGCGCGCCAGCGCCGCCGAGTGGTCACCTTCGGCTGGCGAGGCCGTAGCCTCGCACGCCTAAGCCCGAACCGACAGACTGGGTGGTTCCCGTCGACGAGGACACCTTTGTCTTAAAGATGGCGATGGAGCGTTCCCTCAACGACGTGCTGCTGATGCCGGCCCCCGACGTGTGCGCCTGGTCCAGGGCGGATAGGGAGCGGGAGGAGGCCGAACGCATCCGACGTCTGCATGAGTAGGCCGAGCGTCAGACCGCGTGTGGCACTCACCAGCAGCGCGTCTACCAAGGCGTGCCACTCATCGTCCTCGACGGCGACGAGGACGACGATGATGGACCCTCATCGCAGCCACGGTGTTGTGACAACGCCGGCCAGGTAGCTCCCGACCACCGCAGCAGTCGAGCGACGACGACGGGACCCAGGATGCCAACTACACGTCCTTCTACCGGCACTTCGGCATGTGATCCGACCCCCGTCGACATAGGAATGGGCTAGTTTAGTTTAGTTATTTCGATGTTTTTTAATGTTTTTTTAGCCTATAGTAGTCAATATTCGGGTATATGTCCGGATTTAAAATAATACGTACAAACTCGCATATATTTTAGTACAATCGCTCTATTCGCCTAAATTTTCGCCGTGTTTGTTTAAAATTGGCTAAAGCGGGAAACTCGGTCTAGAAATGCGAGGGAAAAACTGGCTATTCCTGGACTGAGCGGAGATGATTACCAGTACTACGTACGGACATCTCGGCGATTTGGTTCCTACTCGGGCGTCTCGCGGCGGAACGACGTCTCATCGGATAAGTTTGTATACCTCGTCGAGTTGACGCAGCGTTTCGGAACCAAGTCAATAGCAGGATGTCGTCAGTGGGGTCCGTGACGTGCAGCTGCAAGATCTGGGCCTCGTCGAAGAAGAAGCTGAGCTACTGCATGCACTGAGCGTGGCGGCGTAGCAGCTTCGCGTCCGGCCGGAAGTGTGCGATGTCGTCCTTGACGAGACCAAAACAGGTTGTCGTCCGTGGTGAAGGTATGCTCATGGGCCTCGTCCACGATCATGACGCTGTAGCTCCCTAGGTCCGGATCTCCGAGGAACTCGCGCAGGCCGGAGTACCCCGGCCGTCAGCCATGTACCTACCTTGACGCCCATCTCCTGCGCTCGATCAGCAAAATACATGCACGGTCAATTGTACTGAGGACCGTATGTGGACGCGTAGAGCGAGAATGAGGACAGTACGTACTGGTGCATTTTCCGAGTTTAAAGACCGTTTTAGACATAGCCAACAAGTATATAGGGACTGTCGGTGCATTTCACTCCTCAGCAGCATATAGCTCGCTCCGATCAGATAACATCCTTGCTTAGGTCCAATCATGCATATCAGAGCCATGCAGACCAGATGTCATCAGGAGATCCAACGCGCCAAACTTGGCTCTTAATTTGACCCAGAGTACGTGACGGGCCCTAAACAACCTTATACGGGTCTAGCTAATCTCTTGCACCGCGTCTACCGTGTCCATCCAAACCACCATTGTTCCTTTGCTTTGAGGAAAATACGGATAAATTTTTTTATTTTTTTATTGATAAGCTAATCCCTCCGATCCAAATTAGTTGACTCAAATTTATCAACATACGGATGTATCTAGTACCTAATCATGTCTAGATACAATCGAATCAAGACAATCTAAGTCAACTAATTTGGGTCGGAGGGAGTAGTCGATAGCATGAAATTATCAACTCTCTTTCTCGAGGAGGAGCAATGTTTAACCTTGGAAATGTTTGTGAGTGGACTTTATATAGTGTTTTAAGATACTTTATGATTATAAAACCATCCATGCCATGGCCTTTCTAACTATCATTATGCCTATTACACATGATTACTTATTCTCATTCATTTTCATGTGAGTGTTGCACAAATATTAGTTTTATAGGGTTTATTTTTTTCCTTGGCTTTGGTTTGTGTTTAGGTGCAATATAGAATCATGAACAAAGCACAATGAAGGAAGCCAACATGATGCGATATGGAGGAGTCACGTGCACTAGACTTAGCCATATAGAGTGTGGAAAGAGTGATAATTTTTCCACCAGCACAAATAAATATCCAAGGAGATAGTGTTGTATCGTCTCTCATCCATACAATCCAACGAGCACAAGAACGACTCAATCAGAGTCCGTATAAAATGACGTGCAAAATACGAAAAACATCTGATTGTTTAACAAGCCTTGGTACCGCCATGATGACCCTACCAGATGATAGTACCACCCTCCGATTGGTCCGGAATGTCAAATTGAACCTCCTATTTGAAGGGGTGAAGGACATACTCAAAGCGGAATACTCCAGAAACACCGAACCGACCTTTAGGAGACTACTTAAGGTGGGGAAACCCTAGACGTCGCATCCATCTTCGCACGAGTCATCACCGGCTCCATCTCCATCATCACCATGGCGGAGCCCTGCCACCACACCACCTTAATATCCATCTACATCCATCACAACCTTGAAGGAAGGACGGGGAAGACACCAAGGAGCCATCATTGCCCATGCATCGACTTTGACGCCATCACGATCACCATCTCTATTGCTCCTTCTTACCCCATCATGGTCTTCATGATGGTTGTTATATTTACTTAGAGCATTTTTCTAATCAACTTATTATCTTAGTGACTGGAGATGTCCGATCCATTGGTGTAGTTCAAAACATCCAACTCCCTAGGCCATACATGAATTAGATGGTATTTTGTGCCAACCATTTGACCTCCGAGTGAGACGGCTGATATGTCTTGAGGCACGCATATATCTAGGAGCACGGCAGGGCCGGCTCTATATTTTTCGGGGCCCTTGGGCGAAGTCGACAAAAGGGCCCCTAATGACAATATATATATGTATGTATGTATAACTAGATATATAGATGATATATGTGTCAATTTCACTAGCAAAACATTTAAAAGCATGTAACCACATGTTCATAGTCGAGATGTCTATAAATAATTATCAAGCACTAAAGCATTGTGATATTTAGATAGAAAAAATAAAAATGATAGAAAAACATAACAAGTATTTCATGCTAGCGAATACCTAAAAACACAGCCTCCAACTCCAATGAGGTCATCGACAATTAAGCTTCAGTGCTTCGGAAAAAGCTTCTTCGTGCATTTCTGGATGCAAAATCATCGAGGACACTATCAAGATTAATGTTGTCCAATATATCCTTCGCAATACAACACGTAGCCAAGCCATTCAACCTGTCTTGTAACATAGTTGACCTCAAACAGTTCTTCAGTAGCTTTATTTTAGAGAAACTTCTTTCAGCTGAGGCCGCAGTCACAGGTGAAGTCAAAAGGATCTGATAGGCAACTGAGACATTTGGATAGCAATCGACGGCTGTAATGAATTGAAAAATCTCATCCGCTGACATCAAATTATTTGGCAAAGTTACTTGCAACACCTTTAACTCAGAGAAAAAATCATCAAGATCGACATCACACAAATTCTTATGAGTAAAAGTTTCTGCAAAAGTAGTGCAAGATTTTCGTAGATTACTATCATCCATGGACTTCAGATTCTTTGAGTTGAATAAGAAACCAAACACCTTTTCAAATTCCTTCAGCTGCTCAAATCGACTATTCAATGAAGCAATTGCAGTGTCAACAATGACAAGAAAGTAAGAAACTCTGAAAGATTCAATAGCTGACAACTGCAATTCGTCTTCTTCATCATTAATTTCATCAAAATGCTTCTTCCTTTTACTTTAACGTTTTGTACGAAATTTTGGTTCTATGTCCATAGAAGATGCAAGGTTTTTGGCACTTTCAATACTAGTATCGAATCCTTCAACTCAGAACTTCTGAAAAAATTCAATGACCCCTTCAATGTGTTTGACAGTAGCATCAATGCACACAATTTTTTCCTGTAACTTCTTGCTCACCATATTTATAGAAAATAAAACCTCATGCCAAATAACCATACCAACTAAAGTCTCAAATTTCCCAAGTGCTTTGTACAAAGATTGAGCATCACTAACCGTAGCTGGATCATCAGTAGAAGCCTCCTCTAGTTTCTTCAAAGCTGATCTTACTTGGAAAGTTTGGAACCTTATAGGTTGCACACTCTTTATTCGACTCTCCCAACGAGTATCTGACAATAGTTTGAGAGTCATATTTGGAACATTATCAAGCAAAATCTTCCACCTCTTGGTAGAACGTGCAAACAATACATATATACGCTGGATAATACCGAAGAATGAAATAGCTTGTTCACATGATTTCGCCATATCACAAAGAGTGAGATTCAAACTATGACATGCACGTGGCATGTATAATGCCTTTGGGTTTACTGTAAGCAAACGATTTTGAACACCTTGCTTTTTTCTCTTCATGTTGGAACCATTGTCATAACCTTGCCCCCTCACATTAGCAACATCCAAGTCAAGAGCATCCAATGTATCCAACAATACATTAAAAAGACCCAATCCTGATGTGTCATCAACCTTTATGAACCCTAGGAAAAACTCCTCCACTCTCAGGATGTCAGTTGATATATTGACACACCGCACAATTAGCGCCATTTGTTCTTCATGGCTCACATCCGGGGTACAATCTAAGATAACAGAGAAATACTTGGCATCCTTAATGATCTTTAACATAACCTTTCTCACAGCATCGGCAAGGAGCGAGATCAACTCATTTTGAATGTTGCGGCCAAGATAATGATGATGAATTTCATTGTTTTGAATGCGCCTAATATGTTCTTGCATCACATGATCAAATTCGGCAATCATTTCAACCGTGCCTAGAAAATTTCCATTACTATCTTGATACAACTTCTCATTTGACCCTCGAAAGGCCAAATTATGTTTTGCAAGAAACTTCACTGCAGCAACTATTCTTTGCAAAACCTGTCGCCAACGCTCTTTTTATTTTGCAACCAACCGTTGTATGTCATCATCAATTGTTTTCTTTTTGTTTAACCTCAACCTTAGTTCATTCCATGTATTCATGTTTGTCAAATGCTCAACACTCTTCTCATGATCTTTGAGTCTTGGACTAAGACGCTGCCAATCCCTCAATCCATCAGATGCTAGCAAGGACTTATTATTATTTGATTTGAACAACTTGCAGCAAAAACAATAAACTTTGTCCACCTCTTTGGAGTAAACCAACCACTTTCTATCAACAACCTCACGATTGACTAACTTTCTGAAATAGTATTCATAAGAAAAATGTCTACCTTTGGCATCCGTAGGGAACTCCAGACCCAATTCTCTCACAGGCCCTTTTTCAATTAAAATATCCCTTTTGCAATTATCAAGATTATCCCATGTCCTAGGATCATAGATTGATGAAAGAGAATCATCTTGTTCATCACTATTAGGAGCATCTGCATGGCAAACAAAAGATTGTAATTAGTTACTTACTTACACTTGGAAAAATTAACGCTAGTTAGTTATTTACCGTTTTCCGGGGATTGTTCATCACCACTAGGAGCATCTTGTTCTTCCCTCCTATTGTCCTTATTAACATTAACATCAACATCAACATCAACATCAACATCAATATCAGCATGGCAAACAAAATATTATAATTAGTTACTTACTTACACTTGGAAAAATTGACGCTAGTTAGTTATTTACCATTTTCCAGGAATTGTTTATTGGCCTCAAGATCTGCATTTGAATTATTCTCATCATCTTCTTCAAGATCAGATTCTTGCCTTTGATAATTATTGTTGACATCAACACTACTTTTTGTTGGAAAAACTTATTTAAAGCACCTCTTTGTGAATCCATAAGCTGATTCTCTCTCTTTCTTTTTCTCTTTTTCGCAGCACCCGACAATTGTTTCCCCATCGTAACACCTATCACAGATTGTAATCTTAAAAATTAGAAGGATTAAGATAGGCAGACGTAACTTACATATGGCTAGACGCGTGTCCAACAGACAACAATATGAAAAATTAGCAATATTTTTGATGAAGCGAGTCAGAGAGAGCAGCAGTCAACAGACTGGGCCTAGGCGCCTGGCACTGACAGCAGTCAGCAGAGTACTAGTAGTGAGCACCTTTCATAATTATGTGGTTCAGACCTATCGATGCACATCTCGCTCCCACATAAGATACGTAATTACGAGCCTGAGTCAATTATGAGTAGGGCAGTACCGCAGTAGTAGGGCCTGGGCGCCTCGCGCGGTCGTGCTTGGCGATGAATCGATGAGAGACAGCGACGCGACGGGCAACGGGCGAGTGGCGAACTGGCGACCGCGACGCGACGGGCGACAGGCCGACAGCGACGGATCACGGACGGACGGAGGCGGAGCGACCCCGTGGCCCTGCTTGCCTGTTCCTGTTCCTGTTCCAATCGTGATTGACTCAGGCTCAGCGACTCGCGAGGCGACCTTTCAGGTCTTTACGATCGATTCCATCGATCGGAATTGGAGAACGACACGGGATCGATCTCCCTCTCCGCCCCGATCGGGAAATCGCCAGCCAACGGCCCAAGGCACCAGTCCAGGACCAAATTTTCGTGTCGCCACCGTCTGGGCCTGCATACCTACCTAGGCCTGCATAAAAATTCTTGGGCCCCCTCCGGCCTGGGCCCTTGGCGGTCGCACAACCCTGCCATGGGCCAGAGCCGGGCCTGAGCACAGTTGTTCATAAAATTGAATGCCTTTGGTCTCATCTTTATGATCTTAAATATCTTCCATTGCCACGATAGTGAACATGTAATGTGAGGGGAACAATTGAGTTGTCTTATTCCACTTAGACAGTTGGGACACAATGGCAGTCAAGGGGCCGCTAAACATACAGTAAACTAGTATCTAGATAGTCACACCTATATGCTAGTTTGCTTGGGAGTCATGGCATTATCTTTCTTCGTCGCATTCACCACTTTAGTGTTTACTTTCTGCAATAGTTTACTTCTAATACTAGTAGTAGTGTTTTGCAAACCCCTCTCTTTAATTAACATTTTCCGTAGCAACTTATGAGTTGGCTATTTTCGAACTACGGTTTGAAAAAAAATTGAAACAGTGCTAGGAGGAACTTTTATATACTAGAAACGGGTCGGCGTGAGAATTCCGGAAATTCGTCCCTGACAGGGATCGAACTCCGGTCGCTGGGATGCACCAACTGTGACCCAAACACTAGGCTATTGTGAACGTGGCTGGCAACGTAGCTGCGAAGCTATGTGGTTTCCATTTTGCGAAGCTTTCAATGGATGATATAAACGGGGAAAATATTTGCATCTATAACTACTACAATAACCCTTGCTGATGCTGGAAAACATAGCCACCATGTTGTCAGGAAGGGAAGATTCTTGCTGGCTCCGAGGGAGATGGAGATCATATCGACGCTATCACTGACGCAACATCGATAGCCGCCATGATGGTAGACCTGACGCATGTAAAGATGCTGCACGCCTTGTAGACTGCGACGCGTGCCTTGGGCGCCATGCCAATGGCGTTGCCAACAGAGAACTTGAGCATATTGGCATTGTGCATCTCCGAGCCATCGGCCGTGGTGGAGACGTGTAGGTTCCATGCCCGAAGTAATCTCGAGGCATTACGATGTTGTTGATGCCGGCCGTTAAGGATAGGCAGGCTTAGCTGGGGCAAAGGAGGGCCAATGCCCCCCTCCCCCGGCTCAAAGGATATTTTTACGAACAAATATTTCATTAATTTATAGAATATTACAATCATTGGTTACAGTATCTCCCTCGGAATATTTGCTAATCCAAAACTTAGATCTAGCAGTGGATCTCCCTAGTTTAGCTATGATATGGGTAGCCTCATTCTGGCTTCTATCTACCTTCATGATCCTATTCTCCCTTTCTGCTAGTAGCTGTTTGATGTTGATCACCGGATGAACCAACTCTGAATTGTCTCTCTTGACTGATTTCAACATGGATACACCAACCGAGCAGTCCATCTCCACGTCGATTGGCTGTTCAGACCAGTTCAGGGCAAGACGCATACCTTCCTCACACATCGTAAATATCACCTCGCCTTGATCATCTCGTAGAATCATCCCGGCTCCAGCTTGTCCATCTCCCTGCACGAAGCTGCCAGCAACATTCAGCTTCACTCGTCCTTCCACCGGCCTCGTCCATGCCTTTTTGCTCTCCTTCTCCTCATGTTCTCGTTAGCAACATTTGTTCCTGCAAAAGAAATCACTTGTTTCCCTTCGACGATATCAGCATTTGGGTGTTGGTTGAACGACATTAAAGTATCCACGTAACTACATAGGAATCTTCATGATGCTTGAACGACATTAAAGTATCCACGTAACTACATAGGAATCTTCATGATGCTTCTGTCGGAGGTGCCTTTTGTCATGCGTCAGCTCGTTGTGTACATGCCAGTTACACCACAGAATCATCGGGACAAAAAGCCTTTGAATTTCAATCGGTTTTGCAATGAACGGAAGCACCCACTCTACTCCATTTCTATCAATTATTCTTGTGCTTGGAATATCCCAAACCTGACTCATCTTATGGCATACTAGATGCCTTGCATGCGTACATGTGATTAGTATCATTCTGGACCATCTTCCGTCTAAGCATATTAATTTCAACTCACCATTCTTTGCTAATTTCCAGACGAAAGTTTTCACCTTAGGGGGAGCCAAGCTATGCCAAATTAATTTCAACTCACCATTAGCACCATCTGGTTTAGCGCTCGTAGTGGCTCTATCCTGTTTTCTATATATTTCATATAGGCGCTACTAACCGAGAATAAACCTTTGTTATCCGGATTCCAAGCAATGAAATCTTCATTGTTCCTTCTTGAAAATCCTGATCTTAACTATGTGTTTAATATCTTGATCTTAACTATGTGTTCAATATTAATAGCTCAAAGGATATTAGTGCGCACTTAGCATTTTTTATGATACATTTCACAGAATACCTCAGTTTAGCCCTCTCAACTCTCATTTAATTACTTTTTATCCCTTCTATATTGTAGGTCAAGCTCCGCCACTGCTTGAAGTGGCTAACATTCCATTTCAAATCCTAAAGGGTCAGATCCATGACAGAAACTGTTCCAAAAATTTGGCGCCCTGCAGATTCTCGTGCAGGCTAGAGGTCATTTCCTGTAAAACTGCATTTGGCGACGAGGTCACACACACATTTTTTTTTTGAGCAATCGGCAGGAGCTCTGCCTTTTCATATAGAAGAAATAGAATTGGCCAGTTTGAAAGGGAAACTGGCCGAAATCCGATACAAGGTATGTTGAGGACATACCCAAACCCACACGGCCAGTTTATAAGGAAAAACTGGCGAAAACCAAACAGCCCAAAGCTACCTCACAGGCCCTCGGGACCACGCTCCACACAAGCCGACGACCCTCCTGCCCAAGCAGGAAGGGGCGACACTCAGGAAGATCCAGAGCCGCCGCTCCGGCATCCGCACCGGTCCCGGGACCGCGCACACTAGCTAGAACCGATCCAACCCAAACGCAGCACACCGGCCCCGAGGCCGCGTCCCACTCGAGCCGACGCCCCTTCCGCCCTAACGGCAAGAGCCGACACTCGGAGCCGCTGCTCCAACATCCACGCCAACCCCAGGGCCGCGCACACTCCTAGCCGACGACGAAAAGCAGAGCTTAATAGGCCAACAACAAGAGGCGAAGTACTGGGCTTCCAAAGGCGACGCTCCCAAGGAAGAAGCGACGATGACGCCGCCGTCACCCGTTCCAACTAAGGCTGAAACTTGGGCTTTCACCCGGAGAGCCTGAGGCACAAAGACGAGGGGGGTGAAGGGGCTCCTCAACGGTGCCTCCATGGAGTGGAGGTGCGTTCAAAGGCGCAATCACCGCCGGCATCGACCAAAGCCGGTGCAAGGCTTTCACCCGGAGCTCACCGAACCCGTAGACGTCGCAACCTGTCCGCCAAACTCACTGCTATCAAGCAAGCCCTGCTAGCCGCTGTCGTCCACCACCCGAAACCCACGGCAACCTGCCCCGCCACCCACGTGGCTAGGGCAGGGAAGCAACATCAACATCCCGGAGCCGCCGCCCCGTCAACCCCGCGCGCAGCAGCTCCTTAGAGCACGATGACCGCCTGTGCCTCGCCGGAGCCGAGGGACGCCGCCCCGGCGTCCACGACGCGACCTCCCCGTGAGCAGTCCGTGGGCCACCCCACCGGACCTGCAGCACCTCCACCACCCCCTACCAGCAGACCTCGCGTCCAAACAAGGGCAGCCATGGCCGGACATGGCCAAACACCAGACCCGCCGCCTCTCATGCCCCAGCGCCCTCCCGACGACCTCCGCTGCGAGAACGACACGGGGAAGGTCACTGCCGGCCTGGGCACCGCCCATGCCTTCGCACGCCGGCGAGCCACCGCGCCACGTGGCCACCACGCCCTCGCCTCTAGCCTGGGCAGCCGCCCCATGCCCAAGCTTCCTCGCTGCCCTTGAAAAAGGGGCACGACCTCGCCCACGGCAGCCCGCCGCAGACGCCAACGCACCACCGCTACCACCAGCCTGCCCCCGGGACCGCCGCCCCGGCGATCCTGTGCCAGCAAGACGTCATCGCCCCTCCGGACGCCTCCTGAACCCAGCGGCCCGCCTAAGCCCATCGCAGGCCTAGATCGGGCCCTCAGCGCCGCACAGCCGTCGCTGCCTGCAGCCCTCGCCAGCACGAGGTCGGCGAGCCGCGGCCGCGAGCCGCACCTCGCGCCGAGCCCGCCGGCTCGGCATCCGCGCTCCCGGCCGCCGCCGCCCCCACGGGCCGGCCAACCACCACTGGAGAAAAACACCCCCTGCAACCTTTGGTGGCTGGGGAGGGCCGCCACCATCGCGGAGTAGGCCGGCGACGGCAGCGGCCGGAGGGGCCGGAGGTGAGGACGCCCTCGACGGCGGGATTTGGGCCCCTGGTCACACACACATTAGCAACCATATTTGCACGTAAGTGATACTTCCTGGATTAATGTTTCTGTAGTACTCCAACTAATCGCGTCACGCACATCCGGCTGGAGCACTACCAGTTGGAGCTATGTGCAAAACCAGTTGCGTTTCTTCTTTACAGGGGTGTTTGGTAGCCTACATGAAATTTGGGGCTCACCGGGGCAATGTCCACGGCCAGCAGCGTCACGCACGTATAGGTGTTGAGCCACCTTTCGCATACCGTTTGGTAGTCTGCGTGGAGATTTTTTGCATTAGGACAGATACGGAACTCGGGTGTTTGGTTGCCTGCACCGACACAAACACACACGCACACGCACACGCACAGGCACACACACGTGCGCACACACACACTAAAACGACCATTAGCAGTGATTGTGTTCTTCCTACTGGAGGGCTGTGATGACGATGGAGGGTGGCGGACATCTGCACTTACTGGCGCAACAACCGACGAGACGAAGAACGTGACAGTTATTGTGGTTGCGCCGATGACGGAGGTCGGTGGGACACCTCCTAAGACTGCACCGGCGACGGAGGCCGGCAGAACACCTGTTGCAGCTGCGCTAGCATTGGAGTACACAAGCAGCCAGACATAGTAGTGTTGCTCGATGGCGGCTGGACTAGAAACTGTTCGAACATGCTCGCCATGTCGGCGCCCTTGCTTGTAGCATCCAGGAAACCGAGCTCGAACACGGTGGACTCAACCGCCTGGAACGAAGGGGATCTACGCGCGGTCGATGGCAACGACAACCTTGGCGTTCCTCTACCTGCATGATCCGCCTGTCGAGTAGACCATCTTCATGTACATCATCTTCAACCTCACATACAAGTTGAAGTGTAATTACAGGTTACAGTTCAGAGAGGAGAGCTACAGAGAGATCTCTATACCTGCACCAAAATTTAAAACTTGCAACACAAAAATTGTGGGGAATAACAAGATCAAGTTACCCCTCAAAGTAAAATTCGAACGGTTGCTTCTATGCGACAAATCTGAAAAAACAAGCACAAAAAAGCTCCAAATTTGATTACGAATCTGAGAAGATACAGTTCACCAACCTCGAAACCGATAGACAGAATGGAACCCCATTGTCGATGCACATCTTTTCCATGTAGAGCTCGACTCAAAGCTTTTATGTGCTAATCCCAAGCTATGAAGATTAAGCATGTTTAGAGAAGAGAGAGAAGACAGCGTTGCATGCATTCGTGTAGTAGTGCGCTCGACTGAGTCAGGCCCGCTGGAAACAGCCGAATCGACCATTGTCCCTGGGCCTCGTGAAAAAGACACAGATGCCGCCTAAAGGGGGGGGTGAATATGCGGTTTAAAACTTTTACGAGATGGGCTTAACAAAGGCGGAATAAAACTAGAGTTTACTTTGTCAAGCACAAAACCTATATATACTATGGTTCACATATGTGCACCAACAACTTATACTAAGCAGGACAAGCAACTACGTGATAGCAACATATAAGACTTCAAGCACGAAGGCTATCACAAAGTAAGGTGCATAAGTAAAAAAGCTTGGGTATAGAGATAACCGAGACACGCGGAGACGACAATGTTTTACCGAGTTCCTCCCAACAAGGGAGTACGTCTCGTTGGAGGGGTGAGCGGTACTAAGACCACCAGCACCACGAGAGTCCTCACCCTATTCTCCTGTGGACCTACCACAAAATACCTGATCCACTCTTCACTATCAGTGCATTTGTTAGTGGCAATCCGTAACCTCGCACAAAGGTTGGGGCACTTCTCCGGAACTCAATTGGAGGCTCCCAACAAACAAGCTTGGAGAAAGCTCCACAACTTAATTGGAGGCCCCAAGTAATCCACAAACCTGCAATACAACTAAACTGTCTAGGGTTCCAAGAACCCAAGAGTAAAAAGCTTCTCACCTTTCACCCAATCGAATCCTCACCGAGAACTCAAACCAATGCAACAAATGCAATGGCAAGAACACAAGAATTGCTCAAGTCCTTCACTCCCAAATTCCACCAAAGCTACAAAAGCATACGGGGGAATAAGAGAGGAAGAACAATGGAGGAAATTCATAAAAGACTCCAAGATCTAGATCCCAAGATTTTCCCCTCACTTAGAGTAGAGATTGATTGGTGGGGTTATAGATCTAGATCTTCTCTTTCAAATCCCTCAAGAATATGCAAGAATCATAGGAGATATTGAGGGATAGCAAGCTGAAGAAGGTCAAAAATGGAGGGGAAAACTTGCAAGAATAGGTAGGTAACCATTGGGGAAGAAGGGCCCCTTATATAGGTCCTCCAAAATCCATCTGTTACAGCTCTAGAGCACGCAGGCCGAACATTCTGGCCAGTTTCCAGATGGTTTCCATTTTGGACATCTGAATGGCAACCACACGATTGAAATCGGAGATTTCTGTGTGACACCAGAGTGTCCGGCATTTTCACTCCGGACATTTCGGCCAAGGCAAAACTGACAGAAACAACAATACGAAAACAACCATAACTCTTGCATTCGGATTCCGATTTTGATGATCTTGGGCTCGTTTTAAAGCAGACAAAAGGCTCTACAAGATCATGAAGGGAACCATCATATTCCAGCAAGGGAAGATAGAACCAAATTATGAAAGGTTTAACCTATCTATAAAATACAAACCAGTAAAACCTCCAATATTGAACGTTTGGTCATCCCCATGTGTCCTCGAGAACGTTTGGTCATCTTAAGTAATACACCCGGTTTTTCCTTTGATAAAGAAAGGATTGGGCCACTTGCTGCATTTATTATTATTGTCTTTTATTTACTTGCACTTTATTTATCTACATTATCAAAACCCCCTAAAAATCCGTTTTCTAAGTATTTACAGAGAATTCCTGCTCCAAGCCACTCGTCAACACCTTTTGCTCCTCGTTGGGTTCGACACTCTTACTTTTTGAAAATACTGCGATACACCCCCTATACTTGTGAGTCATCATTCTTCAAGACATACTTGCCATAGGCTCAAATCTCACTTGACCAATCTCTGGATCACTCATTAAAACCTTGGTCAACACTTGATCTTCTTCACTTTCTTATTCTCCCAACCTTGAAGACAACATATGGTTCAAGCATTGCCTTTGGCCAAATCCTATAAGAACGCAATGCAAACATAAGTCCATCAAGATTTTCTTTAATTACCAAAACCACACATGGGGTACACATGCACTTTCAATCTCCCTCATTTTGGTAATTGATGACCATCCCTTAGAGAGGGTTTTGTAACACCCTAGATATCAGCCGTATCTGGCAGTGCTACACATACTATAAAGACTTCTGATACTAGTACAAAATTATAAATTTCGGTAGAGTCTCCCTTCTTTAAGGGAACATCCAAGGCGACAAGATAAGAAAACACCACCAATCATATCGGAGACGCATGACTACACAGTTCAACGAGCCCAGGTAAAAAAATCATGTATCCAAGATGTCTCACAACTTCCAACTCGGTTGCCACAAAATATTAACCAAACCTTATGGTATAGAATAAGTCAAGAGAATCTTGAATGTGGTGAACTACTATATATGTAAATTATGGTAATGTGTGAAAGTAGTGTGTCTACAATGTAGAGGTGCTACTCCCAATCCCATGCATGTCGTCGTCAGTGGTACCTAAAAACATAGAAGCCACAAGGGTGAGTACAAAGTACTCAACAAGTACATAAAGGAATAATAAGGATTGCATAAAACATGACACTAACGATTATCTTGTAACACTATTTATGTCGCGGAGATGATCATACATGCTCTTTGCTTTCACTTTTCTTTTGCGTATACCGGTATCGCTTGAGTGGACACCCGTCGGCATCCCACTCACTCCAACTTGTGGAGGTTGCCGACAATGTGGGACTCGTCTCAACATCGACGGTCTCAAGGTGCCTACCTTAGTAGGTCACAACACTATGCACCGTCTTTAACATGCTATGCAAAAATGCAAGCGCAACTATAACATTTTCCTTTATTCTTTGTTGTATCCGCTTTATCTCCACACATAGCACCAATATATAGCAACTGGACAATAACAAGTGCTAGAAAATAAAAGTTAAGTGAGAAGAATCCTGCAAGTATTATCTCGTTATGGACTTGCCTCAAACGCAGGGCACAAGCTATCAATGGTATGACTCCGTACCAAAAATACCAACACCTGTTATTCAAACATATATCACACTCAATATAGTTCGTTACTTCGAAAGCATACATGCAGTATATTGCATCGCTCCTACACACAAAAATGAACGAGAACCTTTCCTTTACTTCTCTCCTTTTCTCTAGTAAGGATAAAGACTCGCATGTTACGTTTTCAGCTAGCATCGTAAACATGAATATAAAAATCGCACTGCAGTCATGTGTATAGCTGATGGATTAAATTAACCACAGCTCATTGGCGCTACCATCAGTTACATTATACTACCCATACAACAAACTGTTGTATCTCAGGCTTGATCTGACAAATATACAAGGAAAACTTGATACGGCACATGCATATGACTGAAGGTCTGATGGATAAAATAGTGCTAGAGATTTCCTAATGACTCCCTTTCAACGTATACCTCTCCAGCTAGAAAACTAGCAAAACAAGTAGCTACAAAGTTGAAATCGAAAGATTCATCAAGCCCACGTACACGAGAAATATCTAATTGCCTCCAGTCAAACTATTTAATTTGCAGCTACAAATTTTTTCCCCAGTGTCCAATTTTCAGAAGCGGAATCCTTCTAACCGTCAAATCTTCCACAATGACGTGGTACCAACACTGATCCAAACTGTAGGTTAAAAAAGGTTGGAAAACCTACTCCCTTACAAGTCTATCCATTCACACTAAACCAGAAATTTCTATGAAGGCATGCAAAGCAAAACGGGAACTAACCAGTTGGTAGATGGGTACCTGGCTAGCGACAGCCCCACTCGAGGAGGAGGTCCTATGGAGGGTAGCGGCGCGGCCTCACATCCTCACGGCCTCGTAGCTGTGGCGACGAACCCGGTGACAGCGTCGAGTGACAGGAGGACCCAGGGGCGGCGGCGGCCTATGGGCAGTAGCACTGGAAATTTACTTAGGGCAGAGAAGTGGGGAAGACCTCCTATTTCGACTGGTACGGCATCACAACTAGGCTGTACGGTTAGGATGGAATACAAAGCCCAGCCCAACACGTTTTTCTTTTTCTTTCCCATCGTATTGGTCTTGCTTACCACAATCTAGTCTCGTTCTAGTCTGGTACTATGCTACAAACGCTAGGCAAAGTAAGTTATATTTGTCTTTTTCCTCCAATAGATAAGTGCTCGAGTACTAGAAAATGCACTTCTTTCATTCTTTTGTCTTTTACTTCCTGAAAGCTTATTCCTAGATTATACTAATATCATCAAGTCCCTAGTTATTTTGCATAAGATTAAATAAGCACAAAACTGTTAGATTAAAATTTCAGGGTATCACAGGTTTATATAAGGAATTAACCAAAAGAATAATTTTCCTAACATCAAATACTACACAAGTATGTGATGTTATTATAACCACAATATAGAGAGCAAACTCCCCACAATCTATGCATGTGTGGATGAACTTGAATTTCATGCATATATTGCGAACCATTATCGATGGTGAAGTTTTCTCTATATATTCAAGATGCAAAGCAACATACTAAGATGAAAAGCACAAGAGAAAAGTGTTTAAGTACAAAACTCAAAACACACAACCAAATTCCCTAAAACGCTCTAAAACGGCATTGTTTAAGTTTCAACATTGATTTTTTCCACTGAGAGAAATGCTACGACGGCAATATGTTGGTGACCGAGAAAAAAATATGTCGGTAGCTTACACTGTGTGGTTATATTGGGTAGTCCTAGTTGATCACGTGCAATTTTGTTTATCCACGAATATTGTCGTTGCTGTGTTCAATGGAATATGCTTAGTGTCGCTCTACACAAGTGTGGGAGCCATGAATAGATGATATGGGTGGGTAGCATTGAAAATCTATTTATTTTAGTGGTTAAGAGTTATTTATGCTCATCTTTTATCTTTAAAATACAAAAATATAATAAAGTGCAACATATCAGAGGATCATATGCTTGCAAGTTGGGGCAGAGTTTTGCATGAATCTCAAGTGGTTTGAAAATTACATAACTAAGTTTGTGTTGCTTTGTATAAGTAAGTGCTATCTTCCTTTTTTTAGGGAAAATAAGGATAGATGGCATCGATTTTTATTGGTATGCTAGATGATAGCATGAAGTTAATTATCAACTCTCTTTTCCTAGGACAAGCAAGATTTAAGCTTGGTGATGTTTATGAGACTTCATGTTTATAAAACCATTCATGCCATGCTCCATCTAACTATTATTATGCCTATTACACATGATTATTTCTTCTCATTTATTTCATGTGAGTGTTGCACAACTATTAGTTTTATAGAATTTATTGCTTTTCATTGGTTTTGGTTTGTGCTTAGATGCAATAGAGAATCATGAACAAAGCATGGTGAAAGAAACCAAGATGGTGTAGCATGGAGGAGTCACATATACCAGACTTAGCCATATGGAGTGTGGAAAGAGTGATATTTTTCACCAACACAAAATAAACAAAGGAGATGGTGGTGTATATCTCATACATACAATCCAACGAGCAGAAGGACACCTCATTCGGAGTCTGTATGAGGCGATGGCATCCAAAATATGAAAAACATTTGGTTGTTTAATGAGCCTTGCTATAGCCGTGATGACCGTACCATCCTCTTATGGGTCCGAGATGTCAATCTGAACCTCCTGTGTGAAGGGGAGAAAGGTATATTCATAGCGGAACACTCTAGAAACCCCAAATCGACCTCTCGGAGCCTATTTAAGGTGAGGAAACCCTAGTTGCCGCATCCATCTTCACACATGTCATCACTGCCTCCAACTCCATCATCACCACGGCGGAGCCATGCTACCACACCACCTCATGGTCCATCTAGAACCACCACAACCTTGAAGGAAGGTAGGGGAAGAAGACACCAAGGAGCCACCATCGGCCATCTGCCGCCTCATGGTCTCTGTGATGGGTTGTAACATGGCTTGATCCCTCTTTAATGTTATTATTCCTTGAGTATTTATGGATGGTTTCGTGATCTAGTGGTCTATGGTTATATTTATTCAGTGCATGTTTTCATAATCATGTTATTATCTTAGTGATTCGAGATGCCCGATCCATTGGTGTAGTTGGACGTATCCAACTCCTCACGCCACACATGAATTAGATGGGTATTTTGTGCGAATTATTTGATCTCCGGGTGAGACTACCGATATCTCCTAAGGCGCACATCTATCTAGGAGCATGGTTGTCCGTAAAACTGAATGTCTTTGGCATTGTCTTTATGATTTTAAATATCTTCCATTGCCACGGTAGTGAACATATAAGGTGAGGAGGATAATGGAGTTGCTTTATATCACTTCGACAACTGGGAGATAATGGCATTCGAGGGCCACCAAACGTACTGTATACTAGTATCTAGAGAGCCACACCTACATGCCACTTTTTTTGGGAGTTATAGCTTTATCTGTCTCGCAGTATTCACCGCTTTAGTGTTTACTTTATGCTATAGTTTACTTTCAATGATAGTAATAGTTGTTTGCAAAATCCTCTATTTAATTAATGTTTTTCCTAGAAACTTATAGAATGGGCTATTTTCAAACTATGTTTTGGTTGTGAACGTGGCTGCACAGACAACGTAGTCACGAAACTGTGGTTTCCATCTCACGAAGCTTCCAACGGACGATATAAACTGGGAAAATATTTGCCTCTATAACTACTGCAATAACCCTTGCTGTTGTGGGAAAACATAGCCATCACATCATCGGGAAGGATAGGTTCTCTCTAAGTCCGAGGGGGATGGAGATGATATTGACGAACACGATGCATGTAAACATGTTGCATGCTTTTTACATGGCAATGTGTGCCTTGGGAGCCATGCTAAAGGTGTTGCTAGCACCGTGCACCTCTGAGCCGACGGTCGTGGAAGAGACGTGTGTCCCGTGCCCGAAGTACTCTCAAGATGTTACGATGTCGACGATGTCGGCTGTGAAGGGGTTCCGTTCCCAAAGTAATCTCGAAGTGTTACAATGTTTCCGAAGTCAGTCGTGAAGGCCATAGGCGGAGCTTAGCTATGTCAAAGGAGGGCCAATGCCCCCCTCCCACCCACTCAAAGGATATTTGTAATAACCCAAAAAAATCATGATTTATTTTCACCACTCGACTGCTGATGTATGAAGCAAATAGTAGATTAGCAAGTACTAGTACAAAAAATAGGATAAGAAAACTTCCACTGTTAGTGGTCTAAGTATAAGAGAGCCTCATATTTTCCCAGCGTCGAGGACTATCTCTTACCTTGTTAAAAAAAGAGTCTAGGAGACTCTGTTCATATTGTTTTCCCTTAGTGGCGTAGCCCCAAGCTTTCCTCGGTTGATCTTATCACCATTCACTAAATATCTTGTTGAGCTTGTACTAGGTTTGGTATCTATAAATAGCCCATCCGCTTGAGCCCCTCGCCAATCGCTCAATCACTCTGTTCCACCCTAAGGGAAGCTCTATGGGCATTTTTGTTGGGCCGCATGCCCGTTTCTCACACCTGGCCAGCAGAAATAAGGTCATTTGAAAAATGGCATGCTGGGCCAAACTCGCAACGCACGAGTTTTAAATCACCCAAAATCTTGGCCCAATGGGAATTCCGAAATCGGGTATTTTTGCGGGGATAGGCCCTTGTGAGCCAAAGCTCGACACGCGGGCGCACACGCGGAGAAGAGTGGGGGGATCGCGATGCATCGAGAACATGCACCATAAATCCCCTCACCGCTTGCTCACCGGTCTCACTCTCCCATTCACAACCACTCATTCCTCCCATCTCACTGTCGGCGGTTCCTCTCCTGCCGGCAGATCGAAGACCACCATAGGGGCAGCAGATGGCGGGTAGATCGAGGAGAGAACTCCGTTTCTCCTGGCTGCAGGGGGTCTACGATTGCGGCTTCTTCTTCTTCGTAAGAAAACCGGAAGCTCCGGAGCTGCAGCAATGGCGATAAGGCCTCGAACCACCCTCTCTAAGCCTTAGCAACGCAGATCTACGTGTTAGCGTCTGATCCTGCACGTACGATTGACATGCACGGTAGATTGGTACCGACTTGTGTTTGTTTTCGTCGATTTGATAGGTTAGGTTCTTTGCTATTCTAGTGGTGCCTTCGTAAGCGTAGATCTACCGATACCTTGGTTCCATGTATGCTTGCTAGTGGCTAGATCTAGGCAGATGCGTTGTTTAGGGTTTCCCCGACATTGGAAAATCGGGTATTTTTCACTGTTCATATTCTTCTCATAGGTCGATGATTACTCCGCATTCTGTGGCCAATATCCCAATATGTTGGTACATAACATGCCTAATATGATTGATATTGTACACACAATGCCTAATATGAGGCACAAAAATTAGTTGTTCACTTTTGCCGACTACCGATGATTATATACGCACCACAACATACTGGAAGCGATGATCCTTTCAAACCTTGTTCGGCCATCTATTCAAGCCGATGGAACTTGGTTTGGTAGGATCATCGCTTTATGTTGTAAAAAGCTATGATCTATGAGGCAAATGTTGTAAATATTGTGAACCCAGCTTGTGATGACACTTAGTACACTTCGTTCATAGAGTTGGTGCTATAGGAACCCGATGGTATGCACAACTAAGTTAGTTGTGCATCTCCTCTGGATTCCTTTAGCACCAGCTCTACCTTGTGTGTAGGTCATTGCTTTTTTCTTCCTTTGGCCGATGATTGCGAAATAGCACAATGAAATGCAAGGGGATCCTCTTCATGAACAAACTTGTGTGCTAACCAAATTCATTGTTCATTTGTGTTGCGCTTGAGGAGAATCCATTTGTATCTATGCCATTGCATATGAGGCCATGTTGATTTTCATGTCTGACCACCAAAATGTATGTGTTTATATGTGTTTGTTATTTATTCAATGCTCAAAGATGCTCATCAGAGGTGCTCTCCTCAGCAATGGAGGAGGATGCTCCTGGGACGCTAGTAAGGGTAGTGCCTCCAAGAGGGCCATCAATGGTGGTCAGGACAGCGGCGCCAAGAGGCCGAGGGGCAGGCCTCTCAAGATTGGGCACTTCCATAATCAGGTAGGTCCAACCCATTTCGCCAAGGTGATCTTGGCACCTGGGTTGCACCTGCTGCCAATCCCTGATGGTTTCGGGCCTTTCCTCGCCATATATTATGCCGAGGACGATCGTGCTCAAGGTGAACATCGGATGTAGCTGGATGGTGAAGCTCCGGGATGTTAGTGGCAGGATTTACCTTGACCAGGGGTGGCCTGGCTTCGCCATTGCCCACCAGGTTAAGATCAGGTAATTCCTGACCTTTAAGGTACTGAAGGGTGACCTGTTCAAGGTCATCATCTTCGACTACACCACATGTGAAATGATCAGGAGGTTCCCCAAGCATGATCTAGTCCTTGCCATGATAGACAAGTGGAATAAGTGTAATCAGTTTGTGTTTGCTGTGCACCTTGTCGTACTGTCGTGCTAACTATGCTATTTCTGTCTTGCACCGTTGTTAACTATGTTATGTCTGTCAATGCTTCTTGGAGTTTATCTTGTTGGGGTTTATCTTCTTGGGGTTTATCTTGTTGTTGTTGATGTGTGGTAAGCTCACCATCTGGGAAATAGGTTACCGGAGCACACGATTAGGATGACACCAGACACAAGTTTTCGTTTCTCCCAGACCTAATACAGCCCATTAAACGATGGGCCTCATTTCTGCCCAACTCCTGAATAGTGTTCATACGGGCTACCAAATAAATGAGAGATTTTGGCCAGAGCCTAATCCACGTGTGCAATCCTCGCACGTGCAAGTTGCACCAGTGAAAGAAAAGGCCTACGGGTGAGCAAACACTGTCTACTTCTGCGCCTTGAGGTATGCAGCGAGTTTATAGCTTTAGAGAATAGGAGGGGCAGGCGTGTAGAGGTAAAGCATCTTGCTAACTAATCTAGTTGATGTATTAGGTGTTGTACTAGTGAATGTTTCCCGTATATAGTACTCTCTCCGATCTATATTAATATTCTCAGATTTATCTAGATTCGGATGTATCAAGATTAATTTGGTTCGGAAGGAGTACATCGATCCATCTTCTTATCCAAGAGCACGTTTCACGTGCTTTCTACTACTTCCTCCGTCCCAAAACAAATGACTTGGTTTTGTCTAGATTCGTACTCCCTTCCTCCCTTCCAGATTAAGATGCCTATAGTTTTTGACCCACGTACCAATGAATTGCATACAACCTTGCAGAGGAAAAATGCTGGACCGAAATAGCTCTCCCACAATTTATATGCATGCCACGACGCTGTGGAGCCTCCCTATATTAATACTCATGCATGCATTGGCTAGGAAAGGAAACGTTTCAGGAATTAATTGCATGCAACCTTAATAGGTAAAATGGCCAGCTAGCGCTAGTTTAGGCTTTCATCCACAATACACATCATAATTTGAGAATTTATAAAAAAGTTATGCGCATTCTAATATGGGAGGAATGGAGTATGTATCTAGACTTGTTTTAGTGCCGATGATGGACAAGCTAAAGCGGGTCTCCTGCAAACACTAGTAAGCCGGTCTTGGCCGTCTGTGCCGCGGCAACTGCCGGAGCTACGGTTGCGGTCGCTTGCCGACACGACGGCAGCCGCGTTCATAAACCTTTGGTTGTGCAGAAAAATAAATAAGATTGTATAGAAATACTGGACACGCATGAAGCAATCAAATGAACTAAGCTAGCTGTGCATGGGCATACATGGAACGTGACGAGCAGATATAAGGAATGGAAGAAAAATGAGGATGACTAGCTCGTACATTCACGACAACAGAGCTAGTACATGAACCATACATGTATTTCATGAGAAATTAACTATGAACGTGTGAGAAATAGTACTACAAGTGTGTATTTACCAAAACTCACAGATTATGTAACCCGCATGTTTAGACTGCACTAGTAGAGGGCCTTTGGTACAGCGTCCAAATTCCATTGGTCCCGGTTTATTTCCGTAATCGGGACCAATGCCAGGCACCGGTTCTGGTTCATGCCGCCAGGGCATTGGTCCCGGTTCATCTGTAAGCATTGGTCCCGGTTTGTGGCACGAACCGGGACCAATGCCCCCGTGACGCACACGTGGCGCTCTGCGAGGCATTGGTCCCGGTTCATGCCACCAACCGGGACCAAAAACCCCGCGACGGTCAGCAGTCCAGGAATTAATGTAAATTAATTCGGGGTAGAAATTAATTCGAGACAGAAATTAATTCGAGGTAGAAATTTAATTGATCACTATTTTTGAACAAATCTTTCACGAATTAATCGAGACAAAGGTCTAAATTGAGACATTTTATTATTCGACCATAAATTTTTCCATACAAATAAAGATGCGACTTTATAAATTTCTAGTCGACAACACTTCCGCTGCCGCTGTCCTCCGAGCCGTTGTCCTCCGTGCCACCGGCTTCCTCGTCGTCGTCGGACGAAATCTCCACGATTTCGGCGTTGTTCGGGAGACGGAGCTCGTCTGCGCGCATAGCGGCTTCGATGGCGGTGTAGATGGTCCGTCTAGGGACGTACCAGAACACCTCCCGCCCTTCTTGGTTGCGGCGATCCGGGTGCACCAGGCGCCCGTCCACGAAACGGTTGCCAAGCTTGGCCTTCCGCTCCTTCTTGAACAGCCGGGGCCAATACTCGCTGCCCGCCGTGTACCGAGGCAACGCCCTAATGCACGCGGGCAGTTGGCGGCGACGCTCCGCGATGACGTACTCCATCTCGTATCCGCGGGGGTTGAGGAGTGGAGCCACCGGCACACCCCCTCGCTGATGCAAAATCCGGCGGGAAGGGTCGCGCGCGGCGGCGCGAGGATGCCGTAGATCGCAAACTGCGCCGCCTCGTAGTGGTTGAGCGTGGGCACCTCCATGACGGCACGGTGGAGATTGGAGAGGGAGGGGAGGCGAGACGACGACGCGGTGGAGAGGCGATTGCTAAAGTGGTGGGGTGGAGAGGGACTGCAGAGAGGCAGAGGCGATGGCGAAAGCGAGCGCTGTGGCCTCATATTTATGCACGGGGACGACGAAGCGATGGAGGCATTGGTCCCGGTTATTTCCACGAACCGGGACCAAAGCCCCTCCCGCGCGACACGTGGCGGCCCAGCAGCGCGCCCCCCACCAAAGTCATTGGTCCCGGGTCGTGCCATTAACCGGAACCAATGACCTGGGTGGGTTGCGAGCTGCTGAGCGGCCACGTGTCGCACGGGAGGGGCTTTGGTCCCGGTTCGTGGCAATAACCGGGACCAAAAACCCTCCCCTGGCTATATATAAGCCCAGCCCTTTGCCCACCAAATTTTGCTGGATTGCGTGTGAGGTGTGGGTGCTAGCTTTTTTTCTTTCTTTGATTGCACACAAGGTGTTCGACGAAATGTCCGAGCCATACTTTAGTACGCACAACACGGTATCCTCGGCTGAGGTTAGCAACCTTATCTTCTTTATCTGTAACTGATACAAAAATATTGCATCTGTCCATGTAGGATGGTCATTTTATTATTCACGATGTTATTGTAATGGTTAATTATTATGACGCAAATCGATGCACGGATGCGATGGATGTATGGTGACCGACGCCATTCCGATTTTATTGCAGGCCTCCATAAATTTATCGATTTTGCTAAGGCAAACAAAGTGGATAATTTTATGCCTTATCCCTGCGTCGACTGTCGGAACGTGGCGGAGCACTCTGCCCTGAGAATCCTTCAAAGCCATCTGCTTCGGAGAGGTTTCATGCCCGGATATTATTGTTGGGCCATGCACGGAGAAAGAGGGGTTAGGCTGGAAGAAAATGAAGAAGAGGAGGATGATGATAGCTATCCTATGTCCCCTGAAGAATACGGTGATACTGCAATGGAAGACAATGAAAAAGAGGGAGGCGGCAATGGAGAAGAACAACGGGCATCGGATGAGCCCGCTGATGGTCTTGGTCGGGTCATTTCTGATGCAAAGCAACAATGTGATACAGAAAGGGAGAAGCTTAAGTTAGAGGACATGCAAAAGGATCACAAAAAGTTGTTGTACCCAAATTGCGAAGATGGCAGCACAAAGCTCGGTACCACACTTGAACTTCTGAAATGGAAGGCAGAGACTGGCTTATCTGACAAGGGATCTGAGAAGTTACTGAAAATAATGAAGCCGAAGCTTCCAAAGGATAACGAGCTGCCCGAGACAACATACGAAGCAAAGAAGACTATCTGCCCTCTATGATTAGATGTGGAGAAGATACATGCCTGCATTAATGACTGCATCCTGTACCGCGGTGAGAAGTACGAGAATATGGATAAATGACCGGTATGCAATGCATGTCGATACAAGATCAGACAAGATGACCCTGGTGATGTTGAGGGCGATGACGAGCCCTCCAGGAAGAGGGTTCCTGCTAAGGTTATGTGGTATGCTCCTATAATACCACAGTTGATACGTCTGTTCAGAAATAAAGAGCATGCTAGGTTGTTGCGATGGCACAAAGAAGAGCGTAAGAAAGACGGGAAACTGAGACACCCCGCTGATGGGTCGTAGTGGAGAAACATCGAGAGAAAGTACTCGAACTTTGCAGGTGACGCGAGGAACTTATGGTTTGGTCTAAGTACAGACGGCATGAATTCTTTTGGGAGCAGAGTTGTAGTCACAGCACCTAGCCAGTGACTCTATGTATCTACAACCTTCCTCCTTGGTTGTGCATGAAGCGGAAGTTCATTATGATGCCAGTGTTCATCCAAGGACTGAAGCAACCCGGCAACGACATTGATGTGTACCTAAGGCCATTAGTCGATGAACGTTTGCAGTTGTGGGCAGAACCAGGTGTAAAGGTGTGGGATGAGCACAAACAGGAGCCATTTGACCTACGAGCGTTGTTGTTCGTAACCATCAATGATTGGCCTGCTCTTAGTAACATTTCAGGATAGTCAAACAAGGGATACAATGCATGCATGCACTGTTTAGATAATACTAAAGGTACATATTTGGATAAATGTAAGAAGGTTGTGTACCTGGGGTGTCGTAAATTTCTTCCGACCAATCATCAAGTAAGAAAGAAAGGCAAGAATTTCAACGGTGAGGCAGATTACCGGAAGAAGCCTAAGCTCCCTAAAGGTGCTGATGTATTTGGTATGGTGAAGGACCTAGACGTAATCTTTGGAAAGGGTCCTAGCGGTCAATCTGTTCCGAAAGACCCCATTACCGGACACACGGCCATGTGGAAAAAGAAATCTATATTTTGGGAGCTTGAGTATTGGAAAGACCTAGAGGTTCGTTCTTCAATCGACGTGATGCACGTGACGAAGAATCTTTGCGTGAACCTGCTAGGCTTCCTGGGCGTGTATGGGAAGACAAAAGATACACCAGAAGCACGGGAGAACCGGCAACGTATCAAAGACCCACACAACAAGCATACTGATAAAGGACGTAAATACTTAAGTAGCTACGATCTTACCAAAGTAGAGAAGGAAATCTTTTTTGAAGTCCTTTATAGTATCAAGGTCCCGGCTGGCTTCTCGTCAAATATAAAGGGAATAATAAATATGGCAGAGAAAAAATTTCAGAACCTGAAGTCTCATGATTGCCACGTGATTATGACACAGTTGCTTCCGGTTGCATTGAGAGGGCTTCTACCAGAAAATGTTCGATTAGCCATTGTGAAGCTATGTGCATTCCTCAATGCAATATCTCAGAAGGTAATCGATCGAGAAAGTCTGGGGAGGCTACAGAAGGATGTGGTCCAATGTCTTGTCAGTTTTGAGTTGGTGTTCCCCCGTCCTTCTTCAATATTATGACGCATCTCTTAGTTCACCTAGTCGAAGAGATTTACATTCTCGGTCCTATATTTCTACACAATATGTTCCCCTTCGAGAGGTTCATGGGAGTCTTAAAGAAATATGTTTGTAACCGTGCTAGGCCAGAAGGAAGCATCTCCAAGGGCTATGGAACAGAGGAGGTCATTGGGTTCTGTGTAGACTTTCTTCCTGACCTTAAGCCGATTGGTGTTCCTGAATCACGGTATGAGGGGAGACTGAGTGGAAAAGGCACGCTAGGAAAGAAAGCAATGATATTTAGGGACGGACATTCTTTGAATCAAGCACACTACATAGTTCTCCAAAGTTCTACCTTCGTGGCTCCGTATATCGAGGAACACATGAATGTTGTACGCTCCAAGTTCCCGGGGAAGGATGACTACTGGATTAAAAAAAATCACATGGAGACTTTCGACACTTGGTTGCAATTACATCTCATGAATGACACCACTATTGGAGATCAGCTCTACTTGTTAGCCGCGACACCATCTGCGACTGTATTGACTTTCCAAGGGTACGAGATAAATGGGAATACATTTTACACGATTGTCCAAGATAAAAAGAGCACCAACCAAAACAGTGGTGTCCGCTTTGATGCAACATGCGAGAATGGGAAAAAGGACACATACTATGGTTACATAGAGGAGATATGGGAACTTGACTATGGACCTACTTTTAAGGTCCCATTGTTTCGGTGCAGTTGGGTCAACATGAATGGAGAAGGGGTAAAGGTAGACCAGCTGTACGGAATGACAACAGTGGATCTCAAGAATCTTGGTTACAGAGACGAACCATTCTTCCTAGCCAATGATGTGGCTCAGGTTTTTTATGTGAAGGACATGTCCTCTTGACCGAAAAAAATAAAAAATAAGGAAACGAATACATCAGACGATGAGCCCAGGCGTCACATAGTTCTTTCAGGGAAAAGAAACATCGCGGGAGTCGAGGACAAGACATAAATGTCAGCAGATTATGATAAGTTTGATGAAATTCCTCCCTTCACCGTGAAAACTGACCCAAGCATCCCGTTAAGCAAAGAAGATTCTCCATGGTTATGACCTAAGAAGCGATCATAGGCAAGGGATCGACATACGCGACGAAGGATTCATATCCTAAACCCTAAACCCTATGTAAATCTATGTAATGTATGGAAACTTTATGTGATGTATGGAAACTTTATGTGATGTATCGAAACTTTATGTAATGGAGTCTTTCACGGGCTTGCAGGGAAATTTTTCCGAGGCGGAGCTTCCGAAGATGCCGCAGGGTGTGTGCACCAACGACATCTTCGAGAAGCTCCGCCACGGGAGATTTCTCAACCCTTTCCCCAACACTGTTAGAGGAGATAGAGTCTTTCACGGGCTTGTAGGGAAATTTTTCCGAGGCGGAGCTTCCGAAGATGCCGTAGGGCGTGTGCACCAACGACATCTTCGAAAAGCTCCGCCACGGGAGATTTCTCAACCCGTTCCCCAACACTGTTAGAGGAGATGGAGTCTTTCACGGGCTTGCAGGGAAATTTTTCCGAGGCGGAGCTTCCGAAGATGCCGTAGGGCGTGTGCACCAACGACATCTTCGAGAAGCTCCGCCACAGGAGATTTCTCAACCCTTTCCCCAACACTGTTAGAGGAGATGGAGTCTTTCACGGGCTTGCAGGGAAATTTTTCCGAGGCGGAGCTTCCGAAGATGCCGTAGGGCGTGTGCACTAACGACATCTTCGAGAAGCTCCGCCATGGGAGATTTCCCAACCCTCCATCCATGGGGATGAAACTCTCTCTACCTATGTTGGCTTGTTGAGCTGCTTGCCATGGCGTATCGATGGTCCTTTTATAGGCACAACGCCGCTTCTACTTTGTCTTGTTCCTCCGACAGGGCGTCGTGCGCTACATGCTTTATCTCATCGAGCAGTGCGTCCACCCACACGTCCGTATCCCGCCGACAGCTTTAGTCTCGGTTGCACCCACCAGCCGGGACTAAAGGTTACCCACGCGTCCTTATCCCACCGACAACTTTAGTCTCGGTTGCACCCACCAGCCGGGACTAAAGGTTACCCACGCGTCCTTATCCCACCGCCAGCTTTAGTCTCGGTTGCACCCACCAGCCGGGACTAAAGGTTACCCACGCGTCCTTATTCCACCGGCATCTTTAGTCTCGGTTGCACCCACCATCCGGGACTAAAGGTTACCCACGTCCTTATCCCACCTGCAACATCGTAAGCCATCCCAATATGGACATGTGTGCACAATTTCTTATGCTCGTTTCAAACTATATTCAAAACGGCGAGCATGAAGCTTCATAGTTCGGGGCTGAGCCTCGCTGAACTTGAAGTGGATCTCTGATGAAATAGCATGTTGTAAACCTATAAATGATTTTTTAAAAAATTCACAAGCATTATATCATGTACTTGTAGTTCAAATCTTGGCAACCTCCTACCGATTCAGCAGGAATTTGTCTTTTTCATGAGGGATGGACAGAAAGGTTCTAGATACACAGGTTGGGAAATTGTCCATATAAGGTGGTATAGTGTTTTTGAAAAATGGTTTGGTACCAATGCCAAACTTTAATTTGGTGGTTGTTCACAGAACACCCCGATTTCGGCACCTCAAAAATGGAAATTGGCTTTTTCGTGTGTCGAAAGGGAAAACTTCCTCCTGCAACATCGTAAGCCATCCCAAGATGCACATGTGTGCACAATATAGGCACATTATCACAAACTCTGCCCTGATTCTAGCCATAACATTGGTGGTTTGACCTAAATGCCATGAAACCTCGAACATGATAGGTCATTTTGTGAAGGATTTTCTATGATGTTTGCAATTTTTCAAGTTCAATATTTTTCCTTGCAACTATGACACATAATATGACACCACGCGAAAGTTTCACATTGTTTGGATCATTTTTGAATTTCTTATGCCCGTTTCAAACTATATTCAAAACGACGGGCATGAAGCTTCTTAGCCCGGGGCTGAGCCTCGCTGAACTTGAAGTGGATCTCTGATGAAATAGCATGTTGTGAACCTATAAATGATTTTTTTTAAAATTCACAAGCATTATATCATGTACTTGTATTTCAAATCTTGGCAACCTCCTACCAATTCGACAGGAATTTGTCTTTTTCATGAGGGATGGACAGGAAGGTTCCAGATACACCGGTTGGGAAATTGTCCATATAAGGTGGTATAGTATTTTTGAAAAATGGTTTGGTACCAATGCCAAACTTTAATTTGGTGGTTGCTTCACAGAACACCCCGATTTCGGCACCTCAAAAATGGAAATTGGCTTTTTCGTGTGTCGAAAGGGAAAACTTCCTCCTGGAACATCGTAAGCCATCCCAAGATGCACATGTGTGCACAATATGGGCACATTATCACAAACTATGCCCTGATTCTAGCCATAACATTGGTGGTTTGACCTAAATGCCATGAAACCTCGAACATGATAGGTCATTTTGTGAAGGATTTTTATGATGTTTGCAATTTTTCAAGTTCAATATTTTTCCTTGCAACTGTGACACATAATATGACACCACGCGAAGGTTTCACATTGTTTGGATCATTTTTGAATTTCTTATCCCTGTTTCAAACTATATTCAAAACGGCGGGCATGAAGCTTCTTAGCCTGGGGCTGAGCCTTGCTGAACTTGAAGTGGATCTTTGATGAAATAGCATGTTGTAAACCTATAAATGATTTTTTTTAAATTCACAAGCATTATATCATGTACTTGTAGTTCAAATCTTGGCAACCTCCTACCGATTCAGCAGGAATTTGTCTTTTTCATGAGGGATGGACAGAAAGGTTCTAGATACACAGGTTGGGAAATTGTCCATATAAGGTGGTATAGTGTTTTTGAAAAATGGTTTGGTACCAATGCCAAACTTTAATTTGGTGGTTGCTTCACAGAACACCCCGATTTCGGCACCTCAAAAATGGAAATTGGCTTTTTCGTGTGTCGAAAGGGAAAACTTCCTCCTGCAACATCGTAAGCCATCCCAAGATGCACATGTGTGCACAATATAGGCACATTATCACAAACTGTGCCCTGATTCTAGCCATAACATTGGTGGTTTGACCTAAATGCCATGAAACCTCGAACATGATAGGTCATTTTGTGAAGGATTTTTTATGATGTTTGCAATTTTTCAAGTTCAATATTTTTCCTTGCAACTATGACACATAATATGACACCACGCGAAGGTTTCACATTGTTTGGATCATTTTTGAATTTCTTATGCCCGTTTCAAACTATATTCAAAACGACGGGCATGAAGCTTCTTAGCCCGGGGCTGAGCCTCGCTGAACTTGAAGTGGATCTCTGATGAAATAGCATGTTGTGAACCTATAAATGATTTTTTTTTAAATTCACAAGCATTATATCATGTACTTGTAGTTCAAATCTTGGCAACTTCCTACTAATTCGGCAGGAATTTGTCTTTTTCATGAGGGATGGACAGAAAGGTTCTAGATACACTAGTTGGGGAATTGTCCATATAAGGTGGTATAGTATTTTTGAAAAATGGTTTGGTACCAATGCCAAACTTTAATTTGGTGGTTGCTTCACAGAACACCCCGATTTCGGCACCTCAAAAATGGAAATTGGCTTTTTCGTGTGTCGAAAGGGAAAACTTCCTCCTGGAACATCGTAATCCATCCCAAGATGCACATGTGTGCATAATATGGGCACATTATCACAAACTATGCCCTGATTCTAGCCATAACATTGGTGGTTTGACCTAAATGCCATGAAACCTCGAACATGATAGGTCATTTTGTGAAGGATTTTTATGATGTTTGCAATTTTTCAAGTTCAATATTTTTCCTTGCAACTGTGACACATAATATGACACCACACGAAGGTTTCACATTGTTTGGACCATTTTTGAATTTCTTATCCCTGTTTCAAACTATATTCAAAACGGCGGGCATGAAGCTTCTTAGCCTGGGGCTGAGCCTTGCTGAACTTGAAGTGGATCTCTGATGAAATAGCATGTTGTGAACCTATAAATGATTTTTTTTAAAATTCACAAGCATTATATCATGTACTTGTATTTCAAATCTTGGCAACCTCCTACCAATTCGACAGGAATTTGTCTTTTTCATGAGGGATGGACAGGAAGGTTCCAGATACACCGGTTGGGAAATTGTCCATATAAGGTGGTATAGTATTTTTGAAAAATAGTTTGGTACCAATGCCAAACTTTAATTTGGTGGTTGCTTCACAGAACACCCCGATTTCGGCACCTTAAAAATTGAAATTGGCTTTTTCGTGTGTCGAAAGGGAAAACTTCCTCCTGCAACATCGTAAGCCATCCCAATATGCACATGTGTGCACAATATGGGCACATTATCACAAACTATTCCCTGATTCTAGCCATAACATTGGTGTTTTGACCTAAATGCCATGAAACCTCGAACATGATAGGTCATTTTGTGAAGGATTTTTTATGATGTTTGCAATTTTTCAAGTTCAATATTTTTCCTTACAACTGTGACACATAATATGACACCACGCGAAGGTTTCACATTGTTTGGATCATTTTTGAATTTCTTATGCCTGTTTCAAACTATATTCAAAACGGCGGGCATGAAGCTTCTTAGCCTAGGGCTGAGCCTCGCTGAACTTGAAGTGCATCTCTGATGAAATAGCATGTTGTGAACCTATAAATGATTTTTTTTTAAATTCACAAGCATTATATCATGTACTTGTATTTCAAATCTTGGCAACCTCCTACCTATTCGGCAGGAATTTGTCTTTTTATGAGGGATGGACAGGAAGGTTCCAGATACACCGGTTGGGAAATTGTCCATATAAGGTGGTATAGTATTTTTGAAAAATGGTTTGGTACCAATGCCAAACTTTAATTTGGTGGTTGCTTCACAGAACACCCCGATTTCGGCACCTTAAAAATTGAAATTGGCTTTTTCGTGTGTCGAAAGTGAAAACTTCCTCCTGCAACATCGTAAGCCATACCAAGATGCACATGTGTGCACAATATAGGCACATTATCACAAACTATGCCCTGATTCTAGCCATAACATTGGTGTTTTGACCTAAATGCCATGAATCCTCGAACATGATATGTCATTTTGTGAAGGATTTTTTATGATGTTTGAAATTTTTGAAGCTCAATATTTTTCCTTCCAACCGTGACACATAATATGACACCACGCGAAGGTTTCACATTGTTTGCATCATTTTTGAATTTCTTGTGCCCGTTTCAAACTATATTCAAAACGGCGGGCATGAAGCTTCTTAGCCCGGGGCTGAGCTTCGCTGAACTTGAGTGGATCTCTGATGAAATAGCATGTTGTGAACCTATAAATGATTTTTTTAAATTCACAAGCATTATATCATGTACTTGTAGTTCAAATCTTGGCAACCTCCTACTGATTCGGCAGGAATTTGTCTTTTTCATGAGGGATGGACAGAAAGGTTGCAGATACACCGGTTGGGAAATTGTCCATATAAGGTGGTATAGTATTTTTGAAAAATGGTTTGGTACCAATGCCAAACTTTAATTTGGTGGTTGCTTCACAGAACACCCCGATTTCGGCACCTCAAAAATGGAAATTGGCTTTTTCGTGTGTCGAAAGGGAAAACTTCCTCCTGGAACATCGTAAGCCATCCCAAGATGCACATGTGTGCACAATATGGGCACATTATCACAAACTATGCCCTGATTCTAGCCATAACATTGGTGGTTTGACCTAAATGCCATGAAACCTCGAACATGATAGGTCATTTTGTGAAGGATTTTTATGATGTTTGCAATTTTTCAAGTTCAATATTTTTCCTTGCAACTGTGACACATAATATGACACCACGCGAAGGTTTCACATTGTTTAGATCATTTTTGAATTTCTTATGCCTGTTTCAAACTATATTGAAAATGGCGGGCATGAAGCTTCTTAGCCCGGGGCTGAGCCTCGCTGAACTTGAAGTGGATCTCTGATGAAATAGCATGTTGTGAACCTATAAATGATTTTAAAAAAAATTCGCAAGCATTATATCATGTACTTGTAGTTCAAATCTTGAAAAGTTTTTTAAAATTCCAAATTATGAATAAATATTTTGTTAATGCAATTTTAATTGTAAATAGTACAATTGTATAGTTCAAATAAAAATATTTGAAAACAGAAAATGGTTTTTGATTAGTTATTTAAATTGAAGCACTTTTCCTGTTAAAAGTTCTTTAAAATTCCAAATTATGCAATAAATATTTTGTTAATGCAATTTTAATTGTAAATAGTACAATTGTATAGTTCAAATAAAAATATTTGAAAACAGAAAATGGTTTTCGATTAGTTATGTAAATTGAAGCACTTTTCCTGTTAAAAGTTTTTTAAAATTCCAAATTATGCAATAAATATTTTGTTAATACAATTTTAATTGAAAATAGTAAAATTGTATAGTCCAAATAAAAAAATTTGAAAACAGAAAATGATTTTTGATTAGTTATTTAAATTGAAGCACTTTTCCTAGTAAAAGTTTTTTGAAATTCCAAATTATGCAATAAATATTTTGTTAATGCAATTTTAATTAAAAATAGTAAAATTGTATAGTCCTAATAAAAGTATTTGAAAACAGAAAATGGTTTTTGATTAGTTATTTAAATTGAAGCACTTTTCCTGTTAAAAGTTTTTTGAAATTCCAAATAAATAATCATCTTAAATTGAAACATCTTATTAATTAAAGAAGAAACAAAATTGAAAATGGCGGGAAGACCAAAAGGTTTGCCAAAATCTGAAAAAACGGATCAATGATCCTGGTTCGTCCCACGAACCGGGACCGATGATCCTGGATGCGCGCGCTGCCATTAACATGCCTTTGGTCCCGGTTGTTGGCACGAGCCGGGACCGTTGATCCTTTGGTCCCGGGTGGTTGGAATAACCGGGACCAAAGGCCGTGCACGTGGCAGCACAGCAACGCTCGTGCCCCAGACCTTTGGTCCCAGTTGGTGGCGCGAACCGGGACCGTTGGTCCTTTGGTCCCTGTTATTGGGATGACCCGGGACCAATGGTCTGTACAGTTAACGGCCTCGACCTTCCTCCTCCCCAACTTCCCCAATTTACAGAGCACATCGACGCACGGCTAAGGAAAATTTGCGGCGGAGCAAAATCACGCTGGTAGGCTGCCCAAATCCAGAGCGGCCACTTCACGTCGTCGACACCCGTCGCCGAGCGCCACTGTCCGCCGCCGCGAGCAGGCAAGGAAGCTCCGCCTCGCTGCAATCGACCCCACCTTCCTCGACTCTGGCCGCCGTGTTCTCCACTAATTCCGGCAGCGCCCGGCCTCCTCCGGCCTCGCCGCACCCTCCATCGGCCTCCTGGTGAGCCACTGGTGCTCCAGCACCACTCCTACGCCTCCCTCCCTCACTGTATCGTCCTCCCCACGAGCACCTGCCGCCGCCGGCCACCGTCAAACGGCTTGCTCCGGCGCACCTCCCGTAGCGACGCCACCCGTTTTAGGTAGCCCGCATCGCGCTGGTTCGAACCGGGACAATGGCGTCACCCCGCGCGCTTCTCTCCGCCATCTTCCACCACCGCCTGGCATTTTGCCGGCCAGCCTACGTGGCGCCACGGTGGCGTCGACGTGGCGTCGCGTGTGCGTGACGTGGGCGCTGACCAAGCCCCGCCAGCGTGGCATCTGAGGTGGCTTGGGCCCCCCGCGTCAGTCTTTGTGGCTAGTTTAGCCGTGGAGAAAAAAACCCACCCCGAGCTGACGTCATAATGACGCAGTAAAAGTTTAATATTTGTTTAAATAATTTCAGAAAAAGAGTTTAATCTTATAAATTCAATAACTAATTATTTCTAAGTCAGAAAAATATGTATAATATATCAGAATGTTCAGAAAAATGAGATCTACACAATAGACTCATAATCATGCATTGTTCAACAACTTTAACTATAAGTTTAATAAGAGATTGAAATCAACCCCTCGTAGGTGATTTCGGGGTCTCTCCTGTACTAGGGTTTGGACCCTTTGGATCCCACTTAAATTGCCAAGCATGCCTTAGGGTTAAATTTCAACTATGTTTAACTTGTCATATCATTATCGATGCCATGTGTTGATTGTTTAACTTGCAGATACTATGGATCCAACACATCAGGAAAACATCCTCCAAGGGATGATCTGCGAAAATGAAGATATCGATATCGATGTCACGAGTGAGTTTCTGAACGATTCCGGTCAGGGAGATGAGTCTCTCAACTAAGGAGATGGCTCCGGTGAGGTAGAATCCAAAGCCGGGACAAGGGAGAAGCCGATAAGGAAGAAGGCGACGGCTCCGGCGGAACCTTAAATCTCGCAAACACCGGCGAGGTGTATATATGTATTTTTGTAATTAAAATGTTGTTGTCTATATATACATGCATATATTAACACTCTTTATTCTTTTAGCCCTCCGGATCGAGAACTTCTTCCGTAAGAACGAAACGAGGCCCAGCAAAAAAGTTGGAAGACACTATGAGGTATAGGATCGACGAGGTCGGTGTAGATGGTGAACAGCAAGCTCCTGTCGATGTCGCAAGAAAATTTGTCAAGCAATGCGGAGTTCTTGTGAGGGACTACATCCCGATCACCGTTCAAGAATGGAATCAGCCAAGCGGCGGTGGAGTCCCGTATGTCGGTGACAACGCCAAAGATAAGCTTTTTGACAAGCTCATGACTAATTTCCTCCAGCCGGAACCAGATGTGACTGCAGATGAGGAGGAGAGAGCAAGAAGGGAGCTTGTGCAAAGAGTCAAGAAGTTTGCTCTCAGCAAGATGGCCGATGCATTCAAGAACTGGAAGAAGAAACTGTACAATAACTTTATCAAGGTAGAGAAGACTCCAAATTTCAATGAAGCCGGCTATGCTAAGTTAAGACACCAGTGGGAGGATTTTGTGAAGTACAAGACATCGGAAAAAGCTAAGAAAAGGTCTAGAATAAATACGGAGAACGCTGCTAAGAAACTGTACCATCATAACATGGGGCCTGCTGGCTACGCCGGTTGCATGCCTAAGTGGGATGCACTTGAGGTCAATTACATAGCTGCCAGGATCAGACCAGGGCCCGCAACATGGACACCACGGGCGAGAAACTGGTTTTACGGCCATGGGGGCACGTTGGACAAAGAAGGGAGGGCAATATATAATTAGAAACACAAAGATGATCCCCTACAGCCCATCAACGATATTAGAAATGCAGTAGATGATGTTGCAGCGGGACGGTTCGTTCCCGGTAGAGAGAACGACGAGCTCACACGGGCCCTTAAAAATCCTGAAAACGACGGACGAGCACGAGGCACACCAGGCTCCAAGCCGTGGAAGGTTGCCTTCCCCCCGGAAATGAAGAGATATTCCGTTAAAAGCCATCAAAGGAGAAAGGAAAGGGAGGCAGCTGAGAAAGCGGCCGCTGCAGACCGACTGCGTAATGTAGAAGAAGCATTAAAGCGGCACCAGGATCAACTCGACATACTTAGCCATCAAGGTACTAGCAGCCAATCTCAGCGGCATGTGGTAGAAGCTGCGTTCGAGGGTACCAGTGCCCCATCGAATAAGCAAAGCAGCGTCGCTTCCACGCAGCTCCATGATGTTGATGATGATGCACCGACGACATCTCCTCCTACACGCTACCCAGTGGATGATATCACGGAGACAACAGCTTGTGAGCTAAAGGTGCAGGTTATGAACTTAAGCGTGATGGCGGCGGTCGGCATGGCGGTACCAATTGCGCCTAACCCAACTTGGCATTGCAGACCGGTTCCAAAAGGGTACGCTGTCGTCACGGTGGATGAGGTGAAGGAAGATTTTGAGGAGCTGAAGCGAGACCACCCTGCAGGGGAAGATATGGAGCTGACTCAACTAGGAGAAGCCAAAGGGGGGACTATTCTATGGCTAAAGGAGCACATCATGCTTCCAAATTATGTGCCGCCAAGGCCACCCACTCATCAGAGCAGCAATCCACCTTCGTCGCCACCTCACCATTCTCCAGCGCAACCGTCGCCTTCACCGCCTCACCGCTCAGCGCAACCGTCTCCATCGCCGCCTCAGCCGTCTCCACCGCCGTGCCAGCCGTCTCCGTCCCCTGAGCCACAAAAGCGAAAGTATACTAAGGGGGGCAGCACCACCAGCAGCAGCAAGAGCACGTTCCAATCACCGAAACGTAAGCAATTGCCCCTCCCAAGAGTACCTCATCAGAATATGAAGAAGCTACCTTGCGAGAAGACATATGAGGAAACTGATGCGGCCGCAGCTGCCCATTATGAAAAGTGGAAGATTGACATGGCTAACAAGAAAAAGCCGATAGAGGCATTTTTCCCGGTCACCGCAGAAGATAAAGCCAAAGCAGCCGCGCTTAAGATTCAGCTTCACCAACCCATAGCGCTCACATCAGACTATAATCGCTTTATTACCAAGTCGGCTGAGGCAAAAGAGCAGAGAGTCGGGAAAGAAGTTGCCCCACTCGGACAATAGGAAAATCAATCGATCGAACTGCTCAAAGTGTATGATACCAATGAGTGGATGATCCAGGAGCGGCATGATCCGAACATTGATCCAGAGTTTGTTCGACTGTACGGAGAAAAAGCCCAATTATATGGACTGTCTATTACTGAGTACATGAGCCGTATGCATGAGTTCGACGGGTACCAAGAAACAGCATACGTGTACCAGTACGGGGCTCCTCTCGTCAAACCTAAGTTAGTCAAAGATCTACCAACAAAAATGCGAAGATTGCATAACTGGTACATCCAAAACTGTGCTGATTCCAAAAACTGGATCTATGCTGCATATAAACACCATCATTACGGTCATGGAGATGGCTTCCTACTGATCGAATTTCTAGAATTATTTCAGTTTTACCAACAAGATGCCCTCGACAAAACTATCGTGAGTGCCTATTGTTTGTAAGTATTATTAATTTCTGTAATTAAGTCTTTCTAGCTCAGCTCATTCGTTGCTTGTATAATCTTACTAATCACTATACTAATTATATATGCAGAATGAAGATTCTAGAATGCAAGAAAGGACAAATCTATGACCTTGGGTTTGTTGACTGTAATTTCGTTCATGAAGTTACTCTAAAAACAATTCCCAAAGAGACAGAAGATAACTTGTTCCAAGCGTTGAAGTATTTCCGCAACAGAAGGGAAATACTATTTCCTTACAACGCTGCGTGAGTGTTACTGTCTTGTACACATTCTATTTTCGATTACTCGATGTTAAGCGTATAATTGACTGGTGTTATATTTTGTTAGTGTGTCAAGCTTCCACTATATTCTCTTAATCATTTCTGTTGACACCGGAGTAGTAAAAGTCTTGGACTCGAAACGCACACCATTAGAAAAGTGGGCGGACATGCAGGAATGCCTCCAGAGGGCTTGGAAACGGTGCACCGCCAAAACTAGGGGTGTTTGGAAGCTAGAGCTTATATTTCAACCATTGACTGTAAGTACTACTTGCTAGATCCACGCATCTCTTTGATTCTAGTTTCAATACCACCATTATCATGCTTGATTATTATTTTGATTGAACTCCGTTCTCGTAAAGTGCTTGAGGCAGGAAGCCAGGAATAACTTATGTGGATACTATGTCTGCGAGTTCATTCGCCAAACGACCAAAGAGAAGGGGGCAGGACGGAACATCAAAAAAATTGAAGTATGATAAACAATAATCACAACTTTATTTTATTACCACCAATTGTGTTTAGTTTCATTTATATATATTGATCCCCTTCTTTATATTAGATCGAACGGATGCGGGACGGTCTTCTATCACAAGAACGCGTGCAAGCAATTCAAGAGGAAATTGCCGGATTCTTGTTAGAAAAAGTCATAGATCCGAAAGGAGAATACTATTACCCACTTCATTTGGAAGGATGAAGTGTATAAAAGAAGATGTAAATTAGATCAAATTCGTGTGAGAGTATCGTTTGTAATTATAATATGTTTCGACCAAGAAGACGGATGAGACGGTGTATATATTTGTGATCATGCATGATGTGTAATATATATATATCGTGGTTTCATTATTGCTGTATATATGTAGTACCATTAAATTTATAAAAAAAATCCTGCCACGGCAGAAAAATAGCCCGAAAATCCTACCGCGGCACAAAACCCTGCCGCGACAGAGAGACCAACGATCCCGGTTCGTGCCAAGAACCGGGACCAATGATCCACCCCCGTCCGTCTCTGGCGCTGCCACGTGGGGACCCATTGGTCCTGGTTTTTCCCACGAACCGGGACTAATGATCCACCCCCCCCCCCCTCGTCGCTCGCCCGCCCACGTGGAGACCCATTGGTCCCGGTTCGTGCGCGAACCGGGACTAGCATTAGTCCCGAGTGATTTGTCCCGGTTCTGGAACCGGGACCAATGGCCCTTATGAACCGGGACTAGAGGCCATTTTTCCACCAATGCTGGTAGGAGACTGAACTTTAACCACCGAGGAGACTCAAGGCAAGCTGCGTATACAAGAATTTTCGTTGGTGATTTTATACTCCATCGATTGATTTATTATTTTGGTTGCTATGCTTATATTTTTTGCATGCTATTGATTTCCATATATCTAGAGCTGCTCTTTTTGTATATTTGCCTCTTTTTTATGTTTCATATTGGTCAAGATAAAATATGAAATAATATACCAACAAAACGATTGGTCATAATGATGGAAAGTGTGGTGTATCTAGTCTCAGACGGTCGATACCTGAAAGGTGTGGGATGGGTAGGCCCACACAAGTAGGAGACTCGGCGGCGTGATTCTCAGAGAGGTATACCATCAAGAGGCAGGATTATGACAATTAATTTTGCTAATACTTTTCATAGGTTAAACTAAATTTTGAGATGTATCTGATATTAATGGTTATATTTCTAGTGATGGTATATGGTTTATGCCGGCCGGTATGATGGTATATCACACCCCGTTGAGCTATGTGGAATCAAGGATTTGTAAAATTTGTATGTTCTTGCTGAGTATGTTTAACATAATCATTTCTTTTCCAAAAACATACTCATTTCTTTTATTTTTATCTGGTATGGGCAGATCAATTTTAGGATCAAGAGGTGATGACTGAAAATCAATGAGATGACGCCTAGCGTAGAAGTGGAACAAAAAAAAAATATTATATACTAAAAGCAATATAAAGTTGTTTTTTGAGAGACCACGTTGATCCACGTCATCAAAATTATTTTAGTTATTAGATCTATAATTAATGGTGAAGATGTAGTCTGAGATTAGAAGATAAGTAGTGATACATTAAGCTAAACGTGTACAAAAATTGTTTCCATTGTCGCGTTAGCTGTTATGGGCACGTCCATCTCTTCTGAGTTGGATGGGGTTCGGACCTGAAACCTCCCGATGGTAGCGGCTCCATAGCTACTACAATGAACAGATATTTGTTGGAGATAGATTATGCGATTAGTCCGTCTCAAATAACTATAGTACAGTTAACTGCAGGAACATGGTTGTTAAGATATAGGCATGATTGCACTAGGACCTAGCAACGATCAGTTGATAGAGCTAGCTAGCTTTCTGCAGTCAACGAGCTGTATGAACCAAATCGATCAGCTGTCATAATAAAATCAATATACATTTCTTTTGAAAGGCACCAAAGTAACGCACATCATCTTTATTATTTAGGCAGTTTCACTTGTAGATGAAGGCAAGGGTTTAACAAAATATTACCTCATTTTACGTTTGACACAGAATGGTCTTAGCACCTTGTGGTTTAAGTTTAATTGAAACAAAATCCATCACTCCTACTGATAGTTTTTTCTTTGAGGGCATGTCGCTCTTATTGCAGGTGTATCACTTCCGATACTTTTTGGTGATCCTGCTAGAATCCTTGAAGCTACCGATAAAGGGCGTTCATCTACACAAGACCGTACATGTGTATGATGGATACGGCCACACCAACTATAGATCCAAGGGATCGCTGTAGTCCGGCCATCGACATCTATCGAGGAGGGGATCGGCGACACCAGTGTTGAGATCGAGGATCGCTAGGCACACCAAGTGCTCGATGAAAATTCAGTGGGAAGATTCATTGTGGTAACTAGCCAAATCCAGCGCGGCGGCACACCCCGCCCTCGTGGTAGCCTTGTGCTAAAGGGTAGAGTAACGTGTTAATTACACATGCATGAAGTTTTCCTTGTGATAGCCGTGTGCTAGAGGACAGAGTAACATGTTTTAGTTACGCATGCATAGAGTTATTCTGTTAATTCTTTTGTTGTTCGACTTGGGCATGCCCGGTGGTTTTGATATAATGTTGCTATTTTGAGACGGAGGGAGTAATAACTCTGGATGCAATCAAATATGAACACATTTTCAACAAAACAGGTGCATTTACAGACTTGATTGCAAAGTTCACCACCTTAGGAAATATAAGAAGTAGTACATTGCAAGCCTTGGATTTTACTAAACCCAAACCACAAGACACAATTGTCCAGCTGAGGCCTACAGGAATATAGCAGGCTGACATGCAAAGATAACTTTCCTGGTATGGTTTTCTGTGTCTTGGTAAGCATCATCATTCCATTTGTCATATTCATCGTCACAGGAGTTGCCTTTGTGGTGGTGCTGGTCTTGGGCCGACTTGATCAACTCCTCAGTGGTGCGGTTGATGTTCTTTTCTTCTATCCATGCCAATAGCTCGCCATGAGCTGCACCTCCGTGGTCTGTATCCATAAAGAAAGAACAGTCTCATGAAAGAGTTGGAGTAGATTAATATTTAATAAATAAAAGTAGAGTTCGCCCATAATCAAAAGAGTAAATAGAATCAATGCTATAACTAACAATGTACATGATAGTTTAATCTACACCCGCCACATTTCCTAAAGATGTAACAACAAATTATCATGCATCCTTATTACAGAAAAGCACATAAATAATCAACTTGATGTTCTTATAGAGGATGAATTGATGTAACGATTTCTCTCACCAATACAACATAAATGTCAAAGCATCCCTAAACATCTTGTCTCTAATGCTCCATTTGAGATGCTTATGCTTCTCCATGCCTAGTTCCTACAAAATACTGAAGTGTATGCCAAATAGAAAAAATACAAAGATACTGCTAGAGTAGGAATATATTCAACTCAATATGAACTCATCAGTTTCTTAGAGACCTAATAAAAATCTGATAACTCAGAACAATTCAAATTTAACTAAATCAAATTTGCCATTTATAAGAGAATGAACTAAATCATAACCGATCAAGGTAAACACATGCTCCAGCCATCTGTTTACTATAGCTTGTTTCTAATAGATTGAGAACAAGCGTAATCTTTGAGACAATTCAATCCTACATGTTCATACATAAATTAAATTCAGAAGATTTGGAACCAAAAAGGACATACCAATAGATCTAATATATAAGGTTGGAACTCTTTTGTTTCAGTCAAATAATACAGGTGTAGCATATCCAGTAAAACTGCGACTTGAACACACTGAAAAATATTGTTCAGCATTGAACAATTTGAAATCATAGCCATGAAAATGAGGAAAATGAAGTCATAAAAGTCTTCCTATACGTTCTTTCTCATTTGTTCATGTCGGGCATATCAAAAGTAGAATCGTAATTAAGAGGAAATGAATGGGCATCACCAAAAAAGGAAGCATGGCCAAAACACCAAAGAATAAATCCCTGCCATGCTCTCCATGGACTTCAAGCAAGTGATCTTGATTTCCTTCTTGTTGATATAGGGGCTATTCATCGTGTGATTGAGAACCTCAAGGAAGGTGTTTAGATTGGACATATGAAATAAAATTACCGAGAACATTTGGTTCCACCATTTGATCTTGTCCACCAATCAAGCTTAGGACGTGATCATGTTACCGACAAGAAAACCTCTAGCAGTACATGCACAATGGAGGAGAAAATGTGTGGGCTCTTGCAGAAGTTGGAGGACTCAAAAATTGAGAAGGAGAATCTGCTGTAGAAGATGAGACAGATGAAGTGCTACTATGAATATTTTATCCTCAAACTTGAGAAAACCCAAAAGCAGACATCAATTGACTTGGAAAATCTTAGGAAAGAACATAATTCTTGTTCTATACAGTTTCTGTCCTACAAGCCAATAATAAAAAAATGCACGATGAGATGAATGACTAGCTAATGAGATTTGTTGAGGATAGAACAACTTTACAAGCTCAAAATAAGGAGTTTGAGAGGAGGGATATTGCTACGGAAACAACACTTAAAAGGGTCCAATGGAATTATTCTGCCGATGTTGATCCAAAAGCAATTTAGTTCATATGATAGCTTTCACCTGTTACAGGAAATTACATTTAGTCAGTATATTCTCTATTTTTTTTGAAACAATTCAACTCAGGGCCGAAAATATGATGTTTTTGTGTGCGTCCTGGGCATGTGATCGACAGGTACCTTCGGCAAGCGCGGGCGATTCTCGCGGCGGCGCCGGAAACCGGTGGCGGGACGCTATGGCAGCGCCTAGCATGGTCGATGCCGCGTTGGACCTGTCGCCGCGGATGGAGGCCACACTCCTCGCGCTGCGGTGGTACCACAAGGTCGCCGAGATGCTCCGTCTCTACATCCCCAGCTGTGGCAAGTCCTGCTCCGGGGAGGACACCGTATCCTCCTCCTCGTCCTTGTCATCCTCAAGCTTTGGTGACCTGCGCACGATCTCCCGAGCCACGCTCCTCTTGTCCAACCGCCATCACTCCGACGTGATCGCCGCCTCGCTGCCATGCTCCGGAGCACACCATGGTGCTTCTCCAGATTGGTCGTCGCCTTCACTAGTAGGAAAATTCTTATCCACAGGGTCCTTATCAGTGGCGCACACAAAATCTGTGCCCCACGGATAGTTACCCGTGGCGCACATGGCAGACTGTGCGCCACTGACCTGCCCTTACCCGTGGCGCATGGCCCGAACGGTGCACCACCATAAAGTGGGCCCCAGCGCTGCCGGCCGACCCCGTGCAGCGGTAGCACATCCGTGGCGCATAGAATGGACGTGCGCCACACATAGTGAGTTTATTAGTGGCACACGGAATTCTTGTGTGCCATGGGTGTTTCTGGACCCATCCATCTGAAAAGTGATAGGTTACCTGCGGCGCACGGCCTGGAGGTGCGCCACGGGTAGATTTAGTTAGTGGCGCACCGTATAGCTGGTATGCCACAGATATGTCGCGCCAGCCACAAAAAAGGTGGCACTTTCCCCTTCCCTCCACTAGCTAGTGCACTTTCCCCTACCTCCACTAGATCTAGCTCGAGTTGCTCCTCCTCCTCACCTCATTTTCTCCAACAATTTCTCCATTTTAAGTTTCCAAAACCTCTTTGGGTTGGATGGATCTATAAAGGAAACTCTCTCCACCGTGAAGGGGAGAAAGGTATATTCACAACGGAACACTCTAGAAACTCTGAGTCGACCTCTCGAAGCCTATTTAAGGTGTGTTAACCCTAGTTGCCACTTCCATCTTCACACAAGTCATCAGTGTGGCCAACTCCATCATCACCACAGCGGAGCCATGCTGCCACACCACCTCATGGTCCATCTAGAACAACCACAACCTTGAAGGAAGGCAGGGGAATAAGACACCAAGGAGCCACCATCGGCCATGTGCCGCCTCCGATGCTATCACTATCTCTGTTGCTCCTTATCTTTCCCTATCATGGTCTTTGTGATGGGTTGTAACATGCTTTGATCCCCCTTTAATGTTATTATTCCTTGAGTATTTATGGATGGTTTCGTGATCTAGTGGTCTATGGTTATATTTATTCAGTGCATGTTTTTGTAATCATGTTATTATCTTAGTGATTGGAGATGCCTGATCCATTGGTGTAGTTGGAAGTATCCAACTCCTCAGGCCACACATGAATTAGATTGGTATTTTGTGCGAATCATCTGATCTCTGAGTGAGACTACCAATATCTCCTGAGGCGCACATCTATCTAGGAGCATGGTTGTCCATAAAGCTGCATGTCTTTGGCATTGTCTTTATGATCTTAAATATCTTCCATTGCCACGGTAGTGAACATATAAGGTGAGGAGGATAATGGAGTTGTTTTATATCACTTCGACAACTAGGAGATAATGGCATTCGAGGGCCGCAAAACGTACAGTATACTAGTATCTAGAGAGCCACACCTATAGTTTACTTTCAATAATAGTAATAGTTGTTTGCAAAATCCTCTATTTAATTAATATTTTTCCTAGCAACTTATAGAGTGGGCTATTTTCAAACTATGTTTTGGGTGTGAACGTGGCTGCGCAGACAACGTAGTCATGAGACTGTGGTTTCCATCTCGCGAAGCTTCCAACGGACGATATAAACTGGGAAAATATTTGCCTCTATAACTACTGCAATAACCCTTGCTGATGTGGGAAAACATAGCCATGACATCATCGGGAAGGATAGGTTCTCTCTAAGTCCGAGGGGGATGGAGATGATATTGATGAACACGATGCATGTAAACATTTTGCATGCTTTGTACATGGCAATGTGTGCCTTGGGAGCCATGCTAAAGGTGTTGCTAGTGGAAGAGACGTGTGTCCCGTGCCCGAAGTACTCTCGAGATGTTACGATGTCGTCGATGTCGGTCGTGAAGGGGTTCCGTGCCCAAAGTAATCTCTAAGTGTTACAATGTTGTCGAAGTCGGTCGTGAAGGCCATAGGCGGAGCTTAGCTATGTCAAAGGAGGGCCAATGCCCCCTCCCACCCACTCAAATGATATTTGTAATAACCCCAAAAAATCATGATTTATTTTCACCACTCGACTGCTGAGGTATGAAGCAAACAGTAGATTAGCAAGTACTAGTACAAAAAATAGGATAAGAAAACTTCCACCGTTAGTGGTCTAAGTATAAGAGAGCCTCATATTTTCCCAACGTCGAGGACTATCTCTTACCTTGTTAAAAAAAGAGTCAAGGAGACTGCTCATATTGTTTTCCCTTAGTGGCTTAGCCCCAAGATTTCCTCGGGTGATCTTATCACCATTCACTAAATATCTTGTTGAGCTTGTACTAGGTTTGGTATCTATAAATAGCCCATCTACTTGAGCCCCTCGCCAATCGCTCAATCACTCTGTTCCACCCTAAGGGAAGCTCTATGGGCGTTTTTGTTGGGCCGCATGCCCGTTTCTCACACCTGGCCGAAAGAAATAAGGTCATTTGAAAAATGGCACGCTGGGCCAAACTCGCACCACACGAGTTTTAAATCACCCAAAATCTTGGTCCACTGGGAATGGCGAAATCGGGTATTTTTGCAGGGACAGGCCCTGGTGAGCCAAAGCTCGACACAAGGGCGCATCATATGGCGGGTAGATCGAGGAGAGCACTCTGTTTCTCCTGGCTGCAGGGGGTCTACGATTGCGACTTCTTCTTCTTCGTAAGAAAACCGGAAGCTCCGGAGCTGCAGCAATGGCGATAAGTCCTCAAACCACCCCCTCTAAGCCTTAGCACCGCAGATCTACGTGTTAGCGTCTGATCCTGCACGTACGATTGACATGCACGGTAGATTGGTACCGACTTGTGTTTGTTTTCGTTGATTTGATAGGTTAGGGTCTTTGCTATTCTAGTGGTGCCTTCGTAAGCATAGATCTACCGATACCTTGGTTCCATGTATGCTTGCTAGTGGCTAGATCTAGGCAGATGCAATGTTTAGGGTTTCCCCGACACTGGAAAATCGGGGATTTGTCACTGTTCATATTCTTATCAGAGGCCAAGGATTACTCCGCATTCTGTGGCCAATATCCCAATAGGCTGGTACATAACATGCCTAATATGATTGATATTGTACACACAATGCCTAATATGAGGCACAAAAATTAGTTGTTCATTTTTGCCGACTACCGATGATTATATACGCACCACAACGTACTGGAAGCGATGATCCTTTCGAACCTTGTTCTGCCATCTATTCAAGCCTATGAAACTTGGTTTGCTAGGATCATCGCTTTATGTTGTAAAAATCTATGATCTATGAGGCAAATGTTGTAAATATTGTGAACCCAGCTTGTGATGACACTTAGTACACTTCGTTCATAGAGCTGGTGCTATAGGAAATCCGATGGTATGCACAACTAAATTGGTTGTGCATCTCCTCTGGATACCTTTAGCACCAGCTCTACCTTGTGTGTAGGTCATTGTGTTTTTCTTCCTTTGGCTGATGATTGCGAAATAGCACAATGAAATGGAAGGGGATCCTCTTCATGAACAAATTTGTGTGCTAACCAAATTCATTGTTCATTTGTGTTGTGCATGAGGAGAATCCATTTGCATCTATGCCATTGCATATGAGGCCATGTTGATTTTCATGTCTGACCACCAAAATGTATGTGCTTATATGTGTTCGTTCTTTATTCAATCCTCAAAGATGCTCACTGGAGGTGCTCTCCCCAGCAATGGTGGAGGATGCTCCTGGGACGCTAGTAAGGGTAGTGCCTCCAAGAGGGCCATCGATGGTGGTGAGGACAGCGGCGCCAAGAGGCCGAGGGGAAGGCCTCTCAAGATTTGGCACTTCCATAATCAGGTACGTCCAACCCATTTCGCCAAGGTGATCTTGGCACCTAGGTTGGACCTGCCGCCAATCGCTGATGGTTTTGGGCCTTTCCTCGGCATATATTATGCCAAGGACGATCGTGCTCAAGATGAACACCGGATGCAGCTGGATGGTGAAGCTCTGGGATGTCAGTGGCAGGATTTACCTTGACCAGGGGTGGCCTAGCTTCGCCATTGCCCACCGGGTTAAGATTAGGTAATTCCTGACCTTCAAGGTGCTGAACGGTGACCTGTTTAAGGTCACCATCTTCGACTACACCACGTGTGAAATGATCAGGAGGTGCCCCCAGCATGACCCAGTCATTTCCATGATAGACAAGTGAAATAAGTGTAATCAGTTTGTGTTTGCTGTGCACCTTCTCGTACTGTCATGCTAACTATGCTATTTCTGTCTTGCACCATTGTTAACTATGTTATGTATGTCAATGCTTCTTAGAGTTTATCTTGTTGGGGTTTATCTTCTTGGGGTTTATCTTGTTGCTGTTGATGTGTGGTAATCTCTGATACGTTGCTAACGTATCCATAATTTTTGATGTTTCATGCTTGGTTTTATCTACTTTCTTGTGTTTTGTCCACACTTTGGAGTACTTTCTATACATTTTCTTGGACTAACCTATTAATAAGAGCCACAGTGCCAGCTGCCTGTTTTCTACTATTTTTGGTTCCAAGAAAGTCAGAAAATGAATATTCTCGGAATTGGACGGGACAAAAGCCAAAGTCAGTTTTTCACCGAGGGACACCCGGAGCCAGAATACAAGACGGAGAGGGGCTAGGGGGCCGCCACACCACCTGGCCACGCGGCCCAGCCTGGCCCGCACTAGGGGTGGTCTGGTCGCCCTAGGCACGCCCTCGGCCTCCCCTTTCGCCTATAAGATGCCTCCGATACAGAAACCCTAAGGACCCGATCAAAATTCCACGAAAGAGTCTATAGCCGCCGTCATCTCCATCCCTAGATCGGGAGGGATCTGAAGCTCTTCCCAGCACCCTACCGGAGAGGGGAATTCACCCTGGAGGCCTTCTTCATCACCATGCAAGCCTCCAGTGTGATGCGTGAGTAGTTCATCTCTGGACTACGGGTCCATGTAGTAGCTAGATGGCTGGTTCTCCTCCTTTGTGCTATCATGTATATATCTTGGGAGCTCCGTTCATGATCAAGATCATCTATTTGTAATTTTTCATGTTGTGTTTGCGGGGATCCGATGTATATTAAGATGCTATTTCAGATTGATTATTGATTCTATCATGTTTTTGTTATTTGTGATCTTGCATGCTTTCTGTTGTTAGTAGCTATCTTGGCCAAGTAGATGCTAGCAACTCCAAGAGTTAGTATTTATGCTCGATAGTGGCTTCGTGCCTCTAGTAATCTGGGGAAGTGACAGAAATCTCTAAGGTACTAGATGTGATGTTGCTACTAGGGAGAAAACAACAATCCTTTGTTCATAGAAAAATCATATTGTTTATTTTACATGCAATGCGTAATGCAATTATCCGTTGCTTGCAACTTAATACTGGAGGGGGTTCGGATGATAACCTAAAAGTGGATTATTAGTCATAGATGCAGTTGGATTATAGTCTATGTATAATGTTGTAATGCCCAATCAAGTCTCAAAGGATTCAAGATGAGTAGTATATGCATGATTGCTTTCTCGATGTTTGTCAATTGCCTCGCTGTAATTTGTTCACCCAACATGTCATCTATCTGAAGGAGAGCCACCACTAGTGAACTATGGACCCCGGTCCTTTTTTTACTATCAATCTACAATCAACTATTTACTGTTTTCTGTTTACTTTCTGTAAACTATTACTTTCTTCCACTCGATACGTTTAATCCTTTGTTTTTAGCAAAACTGGTGAGATTGACAACCTCATCGCAAGTTGGGGGCAAAGTTTTGTGGTTGTGTTGTGCAGGTCTCCACGTTGCTGCTGGCACCGGTACTGCGCCCTGCCAAAGTCCAGCTAGCAACACCTTTGAGGCGTTTCCTTGCTCCTACTGGTTCGATTAAACCTCGGTTTCATAACTGAGGGAAAACATGATGCTGTGCTCATCATACCTTCCTCTTGGGGTTCCCCAACGGGCTCGATATACTTTGGGCTTAGCAACCGATTTTCTGGTGCTGTTGCCGAGGAGTCAACGACATCTTCACAAGGGGAGTCCCTCGTAACCAATCTCTTTACTTTGTTATTTTTGTTTAGTTTAGTTTACTTTTGCTTTGTTTGCTTGTCTCTTTATCAAAAACACACAAAAAATAGTTTTACTAGTTTGCTTTCTTTATTAAAAACACAAAGAAATGACTACTTTGGAAAACACTAAGTTGTGTGACTTCACTAGCACCAACAACAATGATTTTATGAGCACACCTATTGCTCCACCTGTTCCAAAAGCTACTTTCTTTGAAATAAAACCTGCTTTACTCAATCTTGTTATGAGAGAACAATTTTTTGGTATTGGTAATGAAGATGCTGCTGCTCATCTAAATCACTTTGTTGAACTTTGTGAGATGCAAAAGCATAGGGATATAGATGGAGATATCATTAATCTTAAATTGTTTCCTTTCTCTTTGAGAGGAAAAGCTAAAGAATGGTTGAATTCTTTGACTAGGAATAGTATTGATTCTTGGACTAAATGCAAGGATGCTTTCATTGGAAAATACTATCCTCCTGCTAAGATTATATCTATGAGAAGTGAAATAATGAAGTTTAAACAATCTGATAATGAACATGTTGCTCAAGCTTGGGAAAGAATGAAATCTTTGGTAAAGAATTGTCCCACTCATGGACTGACTACTTGGATGATTATCCAAACTTTTTATGCGGGACTGAACTTTCTTCAAGAAATCTATTGGATTATGCTGCTGGAGGTACCTTTATGACCATTACTTTGGGTGCTGCAACAAAGCTTCTGGATAATATGATGGTTAACTACTCTGAATGGCATACTGAGAGAGCTCCACGAGGTAAGAAGGTAAATTCTGTTGAAGAAACCTCCTCCTTGAGTGATAAAATTGATGTTATTATGTCTATGCTTGTTAATGGGAAAGCCCATATTGATCCTAATAATGTTCCTTTAGCCTCTTTGGTTGCTCAAGAAGAGCAAGTTGATGTGAACTTTATAAGAAATAACAATTTTAGCAACAATGCCTACAGGAATAATTTTGGTAACAAAAATTATAGGCCATATCCTCCCAACAATGGTAATGCTTATGGAAATTCCTACAACAATAATAGGAGTGCACCCTATGAACTTGAAGTTATGCTTAAAGATTTTATTAGTAAACAAACTGCTTTCAATAAAATTATTGAGGAGAAACTCTGTAATGTTGAAAGAAATATAGCATCATTGGCTGAAGCTCAATCTTCTTTGAATAAAATGACTGCTAAACCCGAAACTAATGAGAATCCCTTTGCAGCCACTAATGCCATACAAGTAAGAATTGATGAAAATGTTAGACTATTAGCTGAATTGCATGCTAAGTGGAAAAGAGAAGATGAAATTGCTAGAAACATTAGTGTTCTACTATAACCACCACTAGTGTTGAGGCAAGTAATAGCTCTACTACTTTAGATGATAATTATGATTTTGATCTTGATGGTTGCAATATCTCTGAAGTTATTAAGTTCCTACAAAAGCTTGCTAAAAGTCCTAATGCTAGTGCTATGAATATGGCCTTTACAAAACACGTTACTAATGCTCTCATAAAAATTAAAGAAGAAAATATGAAACATAAAGCTTCTATTCCTATAAAACAAGAAGATGGTTGGGAACCCATCATTAATATGAAAGTGAATCATTTTGATTTCAAAGGTTTATGTGATCTTGATAGTAGTGTTTCTATTATGCCTAGAAGGATTTATGATATGCTTGATTTGACACCATTGGAAGATTGTTACTTGAATGTCCCACTTGATGATAATGCTAAAAAGAAACTCATGGGGAGTATTAATGATGTTCTTATTATGGTTAACAATGCCTATGTCCCCGTTGATTTCTATGTTTTGAATGTTGAATGCAATGCTTCTTGTCCTATTACTTTGGGAAGACCTTTCCTTAGAACTGTTGGTGCCATTATTGATATGAAAGAAGGCACCATTAAATATCAACTTCCACTCAACAAAGGTATAGAACACTTCCCTAAGAAGAGAGAGAAGATTTCTTTTGCCTCTCCTATGAAAACAAAATTTGCTCTTAATGCTTCTTCATTTGAGAACACTTGATTCTTTTTGTTGCTTCTTATGCCTAACTTAAAGGCGTTAAAGAAAAGTACTTATTGGGAGATAACCCAATTTTTTTTGATGAGTATTGGAAGTTATTACTTCATTAATAACCGCTCCTTATCCTTTTTATTTTCTTTTTGTGCCAAGAGTAACCTCTAATGAGAGAGAAGTAATGATTGGGAAAGTTGTTGTCCTGAAACAGATTTATGTGCTTCACCGTAAATATTCGTGTAAAATATCTGTACATACTTTTGAGGCGTGAATTTTTGTGCTTCTACCCCAGGTTGTTAACTTTCGTTAGTTCAACACGTTTTGATTTGAGCAACAGAAGGTCTTCCAAAAAATTAGTCTTTACCTGCTGGTCTATTTTGACAGATTTCTGCCATTTTCTGCATTTGCTTCTTGTTGGTTCCTTTTTGAGTTATTTGGGGAATTGAGATTTTTGAGGGAAGTGCTACAGTAGCTAGTGTTTTAGTGAAAGTTTTATTGGTGTTGGAACTGAACCTAAAGACTTATTATCTTGAGTGCACTAATGTTGCTAATAAAGATTGTGTGAAGTTTTGTATGAAGGAAAAAATTTCAGGTGTATGGAAGGAATGAGTAATGAGATGAAGGATGCGCTAAAGCTCATGCTTGGGGATGCCACGCGTGTCACCCCAAGAAATATCCAATAAGTACAAGCATCAAAGCTTGGGATGCCCAAGGCATCCCCTTCTTCATCAATACAAATCCTAGGTTTCTTCCAAACGCTTCATTTTTATTGTTTCATGCACAGTTGTGTTGTTCTTGGACCGTCTTCTTTTTCATTTTCGTTTTGGTTTTTCGTTTGCTTTGTTTTCTTAGTTTGCTGAATAAATTGGTTGGACCCCCTCTTTCATGCATTAGTTTTCAAATAGTTTGGTTTGGGTTGGAAAAGAGTAGGAAAGTTCATGCTTAAGTGGTAAAGAGAGCTTGTTTTTTACTGTGGCCTATGCTTTGTCATGCCATGCTTGATATTGTTTTGGCTTTATTCTTAGTATTCTTTGTTGTAGCATGACTTGTTATAAACAATTGATATTGCTTAGTGTGCCTTTGAAGAATCATGCGTTGTTTTAGCATATTAAAGCATAGTATTGTGGTATTCTCCTTTGATGCTTTATTTGGGTTGACTTGGCACATGCTCACACCATGTTATGACTATCCCAAGTCACCATATCCTTTATGATCCTTTAGTTTTCAACTTGTAGTATCACTTTATGCTTTGATTAATGATGTTTTGTCGCTCTGCATGATTATGGCCATTATTGCTCTCTTAGTTGGTCGCTCCCAGTCTTTTGCTAGCCTCCATAACCAAGTATGAGTTCCACTCATGCATCCAATTCCTAAAACCAAGTTATTCCAAAGATTGAACCATACCTACCTATTAGCATATGCTATTCCAAGTATATTCATGTTTTTATCTACCTTCCGAATTAAACTTGTTATGAGAAAACTAGTGATTAAAGCTCTCACGAACTTGATGGCACACTTTACTTTTCTTGCCCTTAATCAACTTGAACCATTGTGTCGTCTATGTTGTATATGCTTGCACTTAGATGTTGGGGATTAGCAGAACCATGCTGTCATGGGGAATGCTTTCAACATTGCACTTGTACTTTGTACCTAGTTGATATCATGCTCTTCTATTTATGGATGTCGTCGGTGTGAAATGAAAGGGGAGCTTGTAAGTCCATGGAGTTATGTATGTGTGTTAGAGAAACGCCTGGGCCGCCAGTCTAATCCATGATGTCATGGTGGAAACCTGCAGCGTAACCATAATGAGTTGTCTATGAAGCATTCTTCTTATAAAAAAAGAGTCAGATATTGAGAAAAAAAGAAAAATAAAAAAAATGAGATATGAGAAAAGAGCACCATTTCCCATGGTAAATAAGAAGAATGCTGAGATGCTCGTCGTCTGCTTGCCTTGTCATTTTTATATGGGGATTCTTCCGTATCATCGGGCAAGGGATACCCCGTTGGCGGTTCTCTATGATACACATGTACTTACTATGACAAGAACTTACCGGTAACTAAACTTGAGTAGCATGAGGAGCGGCCCTCGTATTCAAGGGACATGAGATTTCCAACTTATACTTTGTCAAGCATATACTCCATAGTTTGTTCACTTTAACCTTAATCACTTCAAGATGCTTATGATAGGGGCAATGTGAGCTGAAAGCTAATAATTACCATAATTTTTGGAAGCTCTTTATGAAACTTGAATCCCTACTTCCTTCTATGAAGGGCCTTTCTTCCACTTTTATATTGCCTCTCCACCTTCTATCTTTATGCACCTACTTTGAGAGTATAGTGGCCATTCTTAGTTCTATGTGCATTGTCCCAAGACTTGTTGATGCATAGCTTTGATATTGCTTGTTTTAAACTATTTGTATCTAGTCACTCTTATGAACTTTGAAGGTGTCCTATGCATTTATGTTTGTTACTCTATGAGGGACAAGCTGAATGCCACTATGTTATGTTTTCTTTATGTGAAACAAACAAACGTATTGCAAAGCATTGTTATTCATGAATCTTTTGTTTGTGCCTTTTCATGTTGCAATATAGTTGCTTTGTCTTATTGCTAGAACTTTGTCTTTCATGTTATGATTGAAGTACTATGATCCCAGCTATCATTGTTTTACAAATACTTTGATCAAGTTTATGATGGTGCATGTCACCTTAAAAATTATTCTTTCTTTTTATCACTTACCTACTCAAGGATGAGTAGGAGTTAAGCTTGGGGATGTTGATACGTTGCTAACGTATCCATAATTTTTGATGTTCCATGCTTGGTTTTATCTACTTTCTTGTGTTTTGTCCACACTTTGGAGTACTTTCTATACACTTTCTGGACTAACCTATTAACAAGAGCCACAGTGCCAGCTGCCTGTTTTCTGCTGTTTTTGGTTCCAGGAAATTGAGAAAATGAATAATCTCGGAATTGGACAGGACAAAAGCCGAAGTCAGTTTTTCACCGAGGGACACCCAGAGCCAGAATACGAGACGGAGAGGGGCCACAGGGCGGCCACACCACCTGGCTGCGCGGCCAAGCCTGGCCCGCGCCTAGGGGTGTTGTGGCCAGCCTAGGCACCCCCTCAGCCTGCCCTTTCGCCTATAAGATGCCTGCGATACAGAAACCCTAAGTACCCGATCAAAATTTCATGAAAGAGTCTGTAGCCGCCATCATCTCTATCCCTAGACCGGGAGGAATCTGAAGCTCTTCCCGGCACCCTGCAGGAGAGGGGAATTCACCCTGGAGGCCTTCTTCATCACCATGCAAGCCTCAGGTGTGATGCGTGAGTAGTTCATCCTTGGACTACGGGTCCATGTAGTACCTAGATGGTTGGTTCTCCTCCTTTGTGCTATCATGTTTAGATCTTGTGAGCTCCGTTCATGATCAAGATCATCTATTTGTAATCCTACATGTTGTGTTTGCGGGGATCCAATGGATATTGAGATGCTATTTCAGATTGATTATTGATTCTATCATGTCTTTGTTATTTGTGATCTTGCATGCTTTCCATTGTTAGTAGCTATCTTGGCCAAGTAGATGCTAGCAAATCCAACAGTTAGTATTTATGCTCGATAGTGGGTTCATGCCTCTAGTAATCTAGGGAAGTGATAGAAATCTCTAAGGTACTAGATGTCTTGTTGCTACTAGGGAGAAAACAACAATCCTTTGTTCATAGAACAATTGTATTGTTTACTTTACACGCAATGCATAATGCAATTATCCGTTGCTTGCAACTAAATACTGGAGGGGGTTCGGATGATAACCTGAAGGTGGATTATTAGTCATAGATGCAGTTGGATTACGGTCTATGTATAACGTTGTAATGCCCAATCAAGTCTCAAAAGAGTCAAGATGAGTAGTATATGCATGATTGCTTTCTCGATGTTTGTCAATTGCCCCGCTGTAATTTGTTCACCCAACATGTCATCTATCTTAAAGAGAGCCACCACTAGTGAACTATGGACCCCGGTCCTTTTTTTACTATCAATCTACAATCAACTATTTACTGTTTTCTGTTTACTTTCTGTAAACTATTACTTTCTTCCACTCGATACGTTTAATCCTTTGTTTTTAGCAAAACCGGTGAGATTGACAACCTCATCGCAAGTTGGGGGCAAAGTTTTGTGGTTGTGTTGTGCATGTCTCCACGTTGCTGCTGGCACCGGTAGTGCGCCCTGCCAAAGTCCAGCTAGCAACACATTTGAGATGTTTCCTTGCTCCTACTGGTTCGATTAAACCTTGGTTTCATAACTGAGGGAAAACTTGCTGTTGTGCTCATCATACCTTCCTCTTGGGCTTCCCCAACGGGCTCGATATACTTTGGGCTTAGCAAGCTCACTATCTGGGGAAAAGGTTATCGAAGCACACGATTAGGATGACACCAGACACAAGTTTTCGTTTCTCCCAGACCTAATACCACCCATCAAACGATGGGTCTCATTTCTGCCCAACTCCCGAATAGTGTCCATACGGGCTACCAAATAAATGAGAGATTTTGTCCAGAGCCTAATCCACGTGTGCAATCCTCGCACGTGCAAGTTGCACCAATGAAAGAAAAGGCCTACGGGTGAGCAAACACTGTCTACTTCTGCGCCTTGAGGTAGGCAGCGAGTTTATAGCTTTAGAGAATAGGAGGGGCAGGCGTGTAGAGCTAAAGCATCTTGCTAACTAATCTAGTTGACGTATTAGGTGTTGTACTAGTGAATGTTTCCCGTACATAGTACTCCCTCCGATCTATATTAATATTCTCAGATTTATCTAGATTCGGATGCATCACGATTAATTTGGATCGGAGGGAGTAAATCGATCCATCTTCTTATCCAAGAGCATGTTTCACGTGCTTTCTACTACTCCCTCCGTCCCAAAACAAATGACTTGGTTTTGTCTAGATTTGTACTCCCTCCCTCCCTCCCAGATTAAGATGCGTATAGTTTTTGACCCACATACCAATGAATTACATGCAACCTTGCAGAGGAAAAATGCTGGACCGAAATAGCCCTCCCACAATTTATATGCGTGCCACGTTGATTTATATGCATGTCACGCTGCGGAGCCTCCCTATATTAATACCAATGCATGCATTGGCTAGGAAAGGAAACGTTTCAGGAGTTAATTGCATGCAACCTTAATACTCAAGGGTAAAATGGCAAGCTAGCGCTAGTTTAGGCTTTCATGCACAATACGCATCATAATTTGAGAACTTCTAAAAAAAGTTATGCGCATCCTAATATGGGAGGGGGGAGTATGTACTTAGACTTGTTTCAGTGTACGATGCATCTGAATCTACAAACGCAGGTCACTTATTTTAGGACGGAGGGAGTAGTTCTGCAGAATCTAGCTAAATATCATTTAAACATATGCATTGGCCTAATTAATGGCTGCCGATGATGGACAAGCTAAAGCGGGTCTCCTGCAAACACTAGTAAGCCGGTCTTGGCCGTCTGTGCCGCGGCAACTGCCGGAACTGATTTTATACTCCATCGATTGATTTATTATTTTGGTTGCTATGCTTATCTGTATTTTTTGCTTGCTATTGATTTCCATATATCTAGAGCTGCTCTTTTTGTATATTTGCCTCTTTTTTATGTTGCATATTGGTCAAGATAAAATATGAAATAATATATCAACAAAACGATTGGTCATAATCATGGAAAGTGTGGTGTATCTAGTCTGAGACGGTCGATACCTGAAAGGTGTGGGATGGGTAGGCCACACAAGTAGGAGACTCAGCAGCGTGATTCTCAGAGAGGGATACCATCACGAGGCAGGATTATGACAATTAATTTTGCTAATACTTTTCATAGGTTAAACTAAATTTTGAGATATATGTGATATTAATGGTTATATTTCTAGTGATGGTATTTGGTTTATGCCGGCCGGTATGGTGGTATATCACACCCCGTTGAGCTATGTGGAATCAAGGATTTGTAAAATTTGTATGTTCTAGCTGAGTATGTTTAACATACTCATTTCTTTTCCAAAAACATACTAATTTCTTTTATTTTTATCTGGTATGGGCAGATCAATTTTAGGATCAAGAGGTGATGACTGAAAATCTATGAGATGACGCCTAGCGTAGAAGTGGAACAAAATCTATTATATACTAAAAGCAATATAAGGTTGTTTTTCGAGACACCACGTTGATCCACAACATCAAAATTATTTTAGTTATTAGATCTATAATTAATGGTGAAGATGTAGTCTGAGATTAAAAGATAAGTAGTGTTACATTAAGCTAAACATGTACACAAATTGTTTCCATTGTCGCGTTAGCTGTTATGGACACGTCCATCTCTTCTGAGTTGGATGGGGTTCGGACCTGAAACCTCCCGATGGTAGCGGCTCCATAGCGACTACAATCAACAGATATTTGTTGGAGATAGAGTATGCGATTAGTCCGTCTCAAATAACTATAGTACAGTTAACTGCAGGAACATGGTTGTTAAGATATAGGCATGCTTGCAATAGGACCTAGCAACGATCAGTTGATAGAGCTAGCTAGCTTTCTGCAGTCAACGAGCTGTATGAACCACATCGATCAGCTGGCATAATAAAATCAATATACATTTTTTTTGAAAGGCACCAAAGTAACGCACATCATCTTTATTATTTAGGCAGTTTCACTTGTAGATGAAGGCAAGGTTTTAACAAAATATTACCTCATTTTACGTTTGACACAGAATGGTCTTAGCACCTTGTGGTTTAAGTTTAATTGAAACAAAATCCATCACTCCTACTGATAGTTTTTTCTTTGAAGGGCATGTCGCTCTTATTGCAGGTGTATCACTTCCGATACTTTTTGGTGATCTTGCTAGAATCCTTGAAGCTACCGATAAAGGGCGTTCATCTACACAAGACCATACATGTGTATGATGGATACGGCCACGCCAACTATAGATCCAAGGGATCGCTGTAGTCCGGCCATCGACATTTATCGAGGAGGGGAGCGGCGACACCAGTGTTGAGATCGAGGATCGCTAGGCACACCAAGTGGGAAGATTCATTGTGGTAACTAGCCAAATCCGGCGCGGCGGTACGCCGCGCCTGTACCATCCCAAAATTTTATCTGAAATCATCATCATTGCACTCATATCATTATGGCATGTTTTTGCATTGCATTTAGAATGTCCTCCAAAAATCTGGTGCAATTTTGGGCCATGGTTAGGAATTTATGAATAGTTTTGAAAATGGATCCAAAGAAAATGCTATATTACCTATTAAGTCCAAGTAAGTACTTTGGATTAAAATAGAAGGTAATTATGTTTTATAATACCCTAAGAACCTAGTTTGAGTTTTTACAAATTTTCACAAATTGGTTTGAATCAATTTGAATCATTAAATCAAAAGTTTTGGAGAAAACTGAATTAGAAAAAGAAAAGGAGGGAAAATTTCAAACAGCAGCAGCAGCAGCATTTTGGCCCGTTCTGGCCCAATAGGCAACAGCCCACCCGGACCACTCCCTCTCCCCTTCTCTGTCTTTTCCCACCCCCCCGTCTCTACTCCCTCTCGCTGGCATGCCGGCCCCCCGCCCATGTCACCTCGTCGTCTTCACTGCCGATGATGGACCTCTCCCCTTCGGCCGTTTCGAATCGATTCGATTCCATCAGTTTCTCGCGATTAATTGCCCCGGTGATTACCCCTACTAAACCCCCTCTCCCTCCTCATCATTTCCCCCCCAGACACCACCCCGGAGAGCCCCCAGGCTCCCTAAATTCGAGCTCGAACGCCGCTCACTAACGGCAACTCCGGCGACGATTCCGGTGAGTCCAAGCCGCCCGGCGCCCTCCCCTTGGTCCCATCTATTTCCCCATCTCCTGGCGCACCTACTGACCGAGCCACGCGTTTTCTTTTGCCCCAGGTCGACGACACGGACAATTCCGGCGAACTCCTCTGCCGCCACCGTCAGTCGCCTTCTCCGGTAAGGGTAGGTTTCCCGCCGCCCCTTTTTGGTCTTTACTAGGTCGTGCAGACGTTTGCGCACCTCGCTGACCTCTTTGCCGGTTGGTTTGAGCCCCAGGTCTTCATCTCCGTCGCCGAGCCGTGAGTTCCGCCGGCAACCGCAACTCCGGCGAAGGATCCAGGCCAAGCCCGAGCACCACCCGCACCGCAGTGACCTCCATCGAGATCGCCACGACCCCCTCAACCTCTGGTACGTGTCCACGGTCTCCCAGCCCTCGTAGAATCGCCAGAACCCCATCGGCCGACGCTCCGCCGCCGCGCGCCGTCGTTAGCATCGCCAGTCTTCGGCAAGATGCTTAGCAGCCGTTCGATCAGATCCTAGTGGTTAAGATTAGATCACTTAAACGAAAGGGTACGGCTGATCTGATCCGTCCAACGTCACTTAAATCTAACGACCCACAGCGGTCGGTCCGGCCAAACCGGTATCAGCCAATAAGAAAGCGCCACATCGCCAGACTATTTCGTTTAAATAGAAAAATAGACTGATTTAGTATTTAACTTAGAAATTCAATAACTTTTGATCCACAAATCAGAAAAATACAAATTTGGTGTCTATGGATTCAGAAAAATGAGACCTTTATTATGGAGGCCTTGTTTCACACTTTTGCCTCTGTAAACTTGGAATTATAGGCAGAACCTTTTTAGGAGTATTTTGCTCACAAAAATTGTTCTATAAATTATTTTGGGGGTATTTCTTATGCATTTAGATGAGGTATTCTATCCTCAGTACTGTAGACTCTGTAAATTATGGAGTTGTGATCATATCTTTGCATGTTGCATGCATTCATGTTTTTGTAATGTTTTATTGATTGAATTATTATTGTTGTATTGATCTTGTGTAGATTGTGTGGATTGTGAAGTTTGTTGCTGTGAGGATTGTACCTATTCCCCTAGCTACCAAGGCAAGTGATATTTCATCCCATGTCCTATTATTTTCACTATTGCACTAGTGATATTTTGGTAGATCTTGACATGATAGAATTATTCCTATATTGCTATACTATGCTATGCTATATAGATTATATCTTGGTAGTATCCCCTGGTCAAAGGACTTTGTATGCTAGAATGCTTAGCTATGCTAGTAGAATTTGTGGGTGGAAAATACATATCAAGATAGTATGGAATGATATTATTTTTGTTTAACTAAGAAAACAACTATTATTAATGAAACACCTGGGTGGATTGGAACTTGCTTGGATTATGTTGAGTGGTTACTCAGGGGCCATGTCTATGGTCAGCTGGTGTATCACACTTGTGGATGGCCACCCAGGAACAAAGAGATTGGAGACATTCTTGTCATAAAGCTTCCAGTGCAGCCACATGGCATATGGGCTCTGCCTTGACCAACTAAGTTGCAAGAACTCAGCCAGACGGACAGAGGGTGGTAGTGATGATAGGATGGAACGCGTCCGTGGTGGTCTGAGGGATTGCTTCAGAAAGGTCTTGTATCGATGCATATCGAGTCTTGTGGGGAAAGTGCACCACCTCTCTAGAGGGTAAAACTAAGTACTTAGCCGTATCCCCTGATATGGACAACTTCTGAGCCTCAAGACAATGAAGTAGTTCAATAATCTCCTCATCCAAATTTCTCTAAGTTAAAACTTGTGGGTGAACAGGGATAAAGGTTCAGTGATGTCTATCATTGGTACCTTATAGCTTGAATGAAAAACTTCTTCAAAAACTATAAGTTAAACTATTTTAGCAAAGCCAGCCATAACCCCACTTAGCCATATATTCATGTAGTTGTTGGATTATACTAAGTATCTTTGGTATCACTTGCCAATACAATTCCAAATGTATTGACCCTTGTGGCTGTAACTTATTATGTTGCAGGTTACTCTGATGATGAGTAGGATTGCGAGTCTACACTCGACATGCTTGCCTGTGGCACATGAAGACTAAGGACTCTATTATTATTATATGTTATGTGAACTTGTGTCTTAGCCTTGGGCTAAGTGAGTTGTAAGAACTATTATACTCCTGGATGTGTGATATAATAATGACCTTTGCTTCTATGTACTTTATCTTAAACTGTGGGTGCTAGCATTTTGATCCAGGGACTAGCACTGCAATCACAGGGATCTTACCTTATCATGGTGAGATCTTACAGCGCCCTCGTGGTAGCCTTGTGCTAAAGGGTAGAGTAACGTGTTATTTACACATGCATGGAGGTTTCCTTGTGATAGCCGTGTGCTAGAGGATAGAGTAACATGTTTTAGTTATGCATGCATAGAGTTTTTCTGTTAATTCTTTTGTTGTTCGACTTGGGCATGCCCAGTGGTTTTGATCTAATGCTGCTAGTTTGAGACGGAGGGAGTAATAACTCTGGATGGAATCAAATATGAACACATTTTCAACAAAACTGGTGCATTTACAGACTTGATTGCAAAGTTCACCACCTTAGGAAATATAAGAAGTAGTACATTGCAAGCCTTGGATTTTACTAAACCCAAACCACAAGACACAATTATCCAGCTGAGGCCTACAAGAACATAGTAGGTTGACATGCAAAGATAACTTTCCTGGTATGGTTTTCTGTCTTGGTAAGCATCATCATTCCCATTTGTCATATTCATCGTCACAGGAGCTGCCTTTGTGGTGGTGCTGGTCTTGGGCCGACTTGATCAACTCCTCAGTGGCGCGGTTGATGTTCTTTTCTTCTATCCATGCCAATAGCTCGCCATGAGCTGCACCTCCGTGGTCTGTATCCATAAAGAAAGAACAGTCTCATGAAAGAGTTGGAGTAGATTAATATTTAATAAATAAAAGTAGAGTACGCCCATAATCAAAAGAGTAAATAGAATCAATGCTATAACTAACAATGTACATGATAGTTTAATCTACACCCACCACATTTCCTAAAGATGTAACAACAAATTATCATGCACCCTTATAATAGAAAAGCACTTAAATAATCAACTTGATGTTCTTATAGAGGATGAATTGATGTAACGATTTCTCTCACCAATACAACATAAATGTCAAAGAATCCCTAAACATCTTGTGTCTAATGCTCCATTTGAGATGCTTATGCTTCTCCATGCCTAGTTCCTACAAAATACTGAAGTGTATGCCAAATAGAAAAAAATACAAAGATACTGCTAGAGCAGGAATATGTTCAACTCAATATGAACTCATCATTTTCTTAGAGACCTAATAAAAATCTCATAACTTAGAACAATTCAAACTGAACTAAATCAAATTTGCCATTTATAAGAGAATGAACTAAATCATAACCGATCAAGGTAAACAGATGCTCCAGCCATCTGTTTACTATAGCTTGTTTCTAATAGATTGAGAAGAAGCGTAATCTTTGAGACAATTCAATCCTACATGTTCATACATAAATTAAATTCAGAGTATTTGGAACCAAAAAGGACATACCAATAGATCTAGGTTGGAACTCTTTTGTTTCAGTAAGTAATACAGGTGTAGCATATCCAGTAAAACTGCGAGTTGAACACACTGAAGAGTATTGTTCCGCATTGAACAATTTTAAATCATAGCCATGAAAATGAGGAAAATGAAGTCATAAAAGTCTTCCTATATGTACATTCTCATTTGTTCATGTCGGGCATATCAAAAGTAGATATCGTAATTAAGAGGAAATGAATGGGCATCACCAAAAAAGGGAGAATGGCCAAAACACCAAAGAATAAATCCCCGCCATGCTCTCCATGGACTTCAAGCAAGTGATCTTGATTTCCTTCCTTGCTGATATAGGGGCTATTCATCGTGTGATTGAGAACCTCAAGGAAGGTGTTTAGATTGGACATATGAAATAAAATTACCGAGAACATTTGGTTCCACCATCTGATCTTGTCCACCAATCAAGCTTAGGCGGGATCATGTTACCGACAAGAAAACCTCTGGCAGTACAGGCACAGTGGAGGAGAAAATGTGTGGGCTCTTGTAGAAGTTGGAGGACTCAAAAATTGAGAAGGAGAATCTGCTATTGAAGATGAGACAGATGAAGTGCTACTATGAATATTTTATCCTCAAACTTGAGGAAACCCAAAAGCAGACATCAATTGAACCGGAAAATCTTAGGAAAGAACATAATTCTTGTTTCTATACAGTTTCTGTCCTACAAGCCAATAATAAAAAAATGCACGACGAGATGAATGACTAGCTAATGAGATTTGTTGAGGATAGAACAACTTTAGAAGCTCAAAATAAGGAGTTTGAGAGGAGGGATATTGCTATGGAAACAACACTTAAAAGGGTCCAATGGAATTTTTCTGCCGATGTTGATCCAAAAGCAATTTAGTTCATACGATAGCTTTCACCTGTTACAGGAAATTACATTTAGTTAGTAGTTCTCTATTTTTTGTGAAACAATCCAACTCAGGGCCGAAAATATGATGTGGCAAGTAGGCCACACTCCTCGCGCTGCGGTGGTACCACAAGGTCGCCGAGATGCTCCGTGTCTACATCCCCAGCTGTGGCAAGTCCTGCTCCGGGGAGGACACCCTATCCTCCTCCTCGTCCTTGTCATCCTCGAGCTCCGGTGACCTGCGCACGATCTCCCGAACCACGCTCCTCTTGTCCGACCGCCATCACTCCGACGTGGTCGCCGCCTCGCCGCCATGCTCCGGAGCACACCATGGTGCTTCTCCAGATTGGGCATCGCCTTCACTAGTAGGAAACTGCTTATCCACAGGGTCCTTATCAGTGGCGCACACGAAATCTGTGCCCCGCGGATAGTTACCCGTGGCGCACATGGTAGACTGTGCGCCACTGACCTGCCCTTACCCGTGGCTCACAGCCCGAATGGTGCACCACCATAAAGCAGGCCCCAACACTGCCGGCCGACCCCGTGCATTGGCAGCACATCCATGGCGCACGAAATGGACGTGCGCCACGCATAGTGGGTTTATCAGTGGCGCACGGAATTCTTGTGTGCCACGGGTGTTTGTGGGCCCATCCATCTAAAAAGTGACAGGTTACCTGCTGCGCACAGCCTGGAGGTGCGCCATGGGTATATTTAGTCAGTAGCGCACCATATAGCTGGTATGCCATGGATATGTCGTGCCAGCCACACAGAAAGGTGCCACTTTCCCCTACCCTCCACTAGCTAGTGCACTTTCCCCTACCTCCACTAGATCTAGCTCGAGTTGCTCCTCCTCCTCACCTCATTTTCTCCAACAATTTCTCTATTTTAAGTTGCCAAAACCTCTTTGGGTTGGATGGATATATAAAGGAAACTCCTCTCCACCGTGTAGATAGATATGTCGTAAACGTATCTATAATTTTTGATGTTCCATGCTTGTTTTATATCTACTTTCTTATATTTTGTCCATATTTTGGATTATTTGTACCCCTTTTCTGGAACTAACTTATTAACAAGATGCCACAGTGCCAATTGCCTGTTTTCTGTTGTTTTTAGTTTCAGAAAAGCTAGTAAGAAAATATTCTCGGAATTCGACCGGACATAAGCCAAAGTCAATATTTTACCCGAAGCAACACGAAGTCCGGAAAGGGAGACGAAGTGGCATAGCTGGGCGGCCACACCTAGTGGTGGCACGACCTGGGAGGCGTGCCAACAGGGGGTGTAGGCTCCCTGGTGCTCCACTGACCTTGCCCTTTCGCCTATAAGATCCTCCCGGAACGAAAACCCTAAGTACCCGATCAAAATTCCACGAAAGAGTCTATAGACACCGCCATCTCCATCCCTAGATCGGGAGGGATCTGAAGCTCTTCCCGGCACCCTGCCGGAGGGGAGAGATCACCCTAGAGGCCTTCTTCATTGCCATGACTACCTCCGGCGTGATGCGTGAGTAGTTCATCCCTGGACTACGGGTCCATGTAGTAGCTAGATGGTTGGTTCTCCTCCTTTGTGCTAGCATGTTTAGATCTTGTGAGCTCCGTTCATGATCAAGATCATCTATTTGTAATCTTACATGTTGTGTTTGCGGGGATCCGATGGATATTGAGATGCTATTTCAGATTGATTATTGATTTTATCATGTCTATGTTATTTGTGATCTTGCATGCTTTCCGTTGTTAGTAGCTATCTTGGCCAAGTAGATGCTAGCAACTCCAAGAGGGAGTATTTATGCTCGATAGTGGGTTCATGCCTCTAGTAATCTGGGGAAGTGACATAAATCTCTAAGGTACTAGATGTGCTATTGCTACGAGGGATAAAACAACAGTCCTTTGTCCATGGGGCAATCACATTGTTTACTTTACACACTTTGCTTAATGCAATTATCTGTTCCTTGCAACTTAATACTGGAGGGGGTTCGGATGATAACCTGAAGGTGGATTATTAGTCATAGATGTAGTTGGATTACGGTCTATGTATAATGTTGTAATGCCCAATCAAATGTCCTAGGAGTCAAGATGATTAGTATATGTATGTATGCTTTCTCGGTGTCTATCAATTGCCCCACTATAATTTGTTCACCCAACATGTCATCTATCTTAGGGAGAATCACCTCTAGTGAACTATGGACCCCGGTCCATTCTTTTACCATCAATCAACCATCTACTATTTACTGTTTACTGTTTACTTTCTGCAAGCAATTACTATCTTCCACACAATACGTTTAATCCTTTGTTTTCAGCAAAACCGGTGAGATTGACAACCTCCTGTAAGTTGGGGGCAAAGTTCTGTGGTTGTGTTGTGTAGGATTCCAAGTTGGAAACAACACCTTGGAGGTGTTTCCTTGCTCCTACTAGTTTGATAACCTTGGTTTCATAACTGAGGGAAATCTTCCTGTTGTGCTCATCATACCTTCCTCTTGGGGTTCCCCAACGAGCTCGATATATTTTGAGCCATCATAGATCCACTAAAGTAAGTGCACACACCTTTTCTCTCCTCTCTTCCACATCAAGTTTGACTAACCACACCGCATGCTCTCCTCCACACCACATGCTTGTGTTCTTGTGATATATGCTTGTGCTCTTGTGTATATGGATATATGCTTCTATTTTTTTGTGTGGACGACGGTGTTGGCTCGAGAGAAGATGTTTACATGGATATATGCTTGTGTTCTTGTGTATGATTTGTGTGTGGTGCAATGAATGTTTGCCGAAATGTTGATTCATTTCTGTTTTGGCAAAATTTTGCACTACTCATATGTCCTATTTGTAGGGAAGGTGATGCCGAATTTTTGCATGCATGGTTCTAAATATTCCCTTTTTCTCCATACCGCCGCACAAGCAACCATGGTGCGTCAGATGAGCGAAGCTATGGTGGCTAGATACAAGGCACGCGCGATGGCCGTCATGATTTAGAACAACATGATCGGGATAAGATGTCCTTGTAAGAGATGCAAACTTGGTACCCTAATCAAACCTGATTCTGGGATATTGGAGAAGCACTTGCTAATGGGTGGTTTCATGCCCGACTACATTGACGAGGATGTCAACAACGGGGCACCGACAGGAAATGGTGCTCACAAAGACGCTGAACATGATTATGATGAAGAAGATGATCGTGGACATGATCATGATCATCATGAAGGAGATGCCGGATCCGATGGTGGTGGAGAAGAAGCGGACACGTAGACACTGCTAACTTTAGCTTTACGGGACCCTCATTTTCAAGAACTGCTCCTCAAGGAGACGAGCAACGACAAAGCTGCTGCTAGAGAGAAAGCCAAGCTAGCGCAAATGGATAAATATGGGATTACTCTGTTGTATCCTGGGTGTCAGCCCGAGCATACACGCCTGAATGTAACCCTCAAGGCTCTGGAGATGAAGGTGCAACTCAAATGGACCGACGTGAGCTTCAACCATATCATGGAATTCTGGAACGATATACTTCCTGAGGGGAACACATTGCCAAGAGGTACCGACGAGGCCAAGAAAGTTGTGTGCCCTCTCGATCTACCAGACATCAAATACCACGCCTGCCTCAATGACTGCGCACTTTATCGAGGCGAGTACAAGGATAGAACCACATGTCCGGTGTGCGGCCATGCACGAAACAAGAGAGGGAACAAGAAAGTTCCTCGAAAAGTGGTATGGTACTTTCCTATCACTCCCCGTCTGCAGCTGTATTTCGTAGACCCTGAGGAAGCGAAGCTCATGCAATGGCATGCGGAAAGGGAGAAGCCCGAAGATGATCCGGAGAAGAGCAAGATCCTAACACACAGCACAGACGCTAGCCAGTGGCACACATTGGACATGGAGTTCAAAGAGGAGTTCGGGGATGATGCCAGGAACGTTAGGCTGGGTATGAGCACCGATGGACTCAATCCCTTTGGAAACCAGAGTAGCACGCATAGCACCTGGCCCGTGTTTGTATGGCCATACAATCTCCCCTGGATATGCACGAAGCAAAGGTACGTACACATGAGTATTCTTATTCAGGGGCCGAAATAACCGGGTATCGACATGCACCTGTATCTCGGGTTGTTGAAAGAGGAGTTAGCCACACTGTGGGAGACGCCAGCCCGTACGTGGGACGCCTACACAGAAGAATATTTCCCTCTGAGAGCCGCGTTGATCACGACGGTGCAGGACTATCTTGGTCTGGGATATGTATCGTGCCAGGTGAACCACGGACACAGTGCATGCATCAGGTGCATGGAGAAAACCCCGCATATGCAGCTACCGAGGGATCCCGGGTCTTCGAAAACTGTGTTCCCAGGGATTCGAAAGTGGCTCCCTGTGGATCACCCATGGAGAAAACGCGGAGATCTGTTCAATGGTGAGGACGAGCTCGAAATAGCCCCACCTAGGAGGAGCGGCGAGGATATCAACAACTTGCTGGAAAAATGGAAAGAGTGCCCCGCTCTAGGAAAGAAGCATCCGAGGACAAAGCCGCTGCTGGGTGTATGGAAAGCGAGGTCTGTTTTCTGGGACCTTCCGTACTGGAAATACCTCCACACGCCACATAGCCTTGACCTCATGCACATCACGAAGAACGTGTGCGAGAGTCTGATTGGCACTCTTGTCAACAGGCCAGAGAGGACCAAAGACGGGCCAAAGGCAAGAAACGACCTAATCAAGCTGGGCATAAAGGAAGAACTTCATGGAGGACGCGACGATGATGACGCTCACACGCAAGATACTCAAGGTCGTCGACGCTAAAGGGCTAAGAGGAACGACTACTACTGCCCCCCTTCCTGCTTCACTATGAGTGAGGAGGAGCTCCAGCAGTTTTTCAACGTTCTCGTCGGAACCAAACTTCCTATCGGTTATAGAGGGAAGATATCCCGATATCTGGACGAAACGAAGAAGAGGTTCTTCGGGATGAAATCTCATGACTGCCACGTGCTGATGACGCAGATACTTCCGGTTGGTATCCAAGGGACGAGCACGTACATGAGACGCTGTTTGGGCTCTCTAACTTTTTCGACGTAATCTCTAGGAAGTCAATCGGTGTGAAGAAGCTCGACAGGCTACAAGAAAAGATCATCGTGATACTATGCGAGCTCGAGATTTACTTCCCCCCCCCCCCCCGCGTTCCATGACATCATGGTGCATCTGCTAGTCCACCTCGTGGATGATATCATCCACCTCGGGCCACTATTCCTACACAACATGATGCTTTTTGAAAGGCTGAACGGCGTTCTCAAAGGATTCGTTCGCAACAGGAACCGTCCGGATGGAAGCAAAGCCAAGGGCTTTCTGACGTACGAGTCCATATCGTTCTGCCAAAATTATCTACGAAATGAGGATGACGACGGCCCGGTTGGTCTGCCAATCAGAAGGCACCTCGGGAGGCTCGATGGATGTGGTCACAACGAGGGCCACGCCCCAATGCATATCGTCTTCACTAGTTGACACATAGACTATGACAGGGCACATAGAGTCACGCTACAACACATAGAGTTGGTCGAACCATGGGTGCTAGAGCACAAAGCTTAATTGAGAAGATGTTTAGGGACACGGGCCGACAACGGACTAAGGGAGACGTGACTAGAGAGCACAACTCCAGCTTCACGCGTTGGTTCAAGAAAGAGCTACTCCAGCTTTATCATGGTGAGAGACCTTCTACGGATGAGGAAAAACTCATATTCACCTTGTCACGGGGCCCCCGCGATGAATGTGAGGACCTATCGGGCGTACGACATCAACGGTTACACATTCTACACCGAGGAAAAGGACAAGAACAACGAATATCAGAACTCGGGAGTCACGATGCTATCCTACGCAGACGAGGAATCCACTGACAAGGAGAGATTCTTCGGTAGGATCGAGGAGATCTGGGCACTCGACTATTGTGGAGACAAGATGCTGATGTTCCAGGTCAGATGGACCAAGAACTTCGAAAAAGAAGGCCGGTATTTCACTACCATGGTTATACCCGAAGCCAAATCATCGAAGGCATCTGGCATGAACGTCCATGGGTACTGGCTTGCCAGGTGGATCAATGCTTCTACATTACCGATCCTGTAAGGCCTAGCCATGTTGTTGTCAGGAGGGGGAAAAGGACCATCATCTGAATGGAGGGAGCAACCACCAAACAAGACTTCGACAAGTACGGTGATCCTAAATAGAAGAGGAATTCGACAAGTACTTCGACAGACCTAGTGCTGCATCAGGAAGAAGGAAGACCACCCTACCCTCTAAAGGATGTACGTACACGAGAAGAAATCCCCATGTTCCCGGGCTAAATTGTTCAATCGCGGCGAAGAAGGGCAAGAAGATCGCTGTGACGAGACGACGCTAGCTCGTTTGCAATCGACATCGCAAAAGTGACTTTTTTGTGTGTGATGTGTGTGCGCGTTGATGGCTCAATATATGTAGATCTCATTAGGAACCCCAAGAGGAAGGTATGATGAGAACAGTAGCAAGTTTCCCTCAGTTATGAAACCAAGGTTATCGAACCAGTAGGAGTAAGGAAACAACTCTAAGGTGTTTCTAGCAACTTGGAATCCTGCACAACACAACCATAGAACTTTGCCCCAACTTACAGTGAGGTTGTCAATCTCACTGGTTTTTCTGAAAACAAAGGATTAAATGTATAGTGTGGAAGATAGTAATTGCTTGCAGAAAGTAAACAGTAAACAGTAGATGGTATATTAATGGTAAAGGAGTGGACTAGGGTCCACAGTTCACTAGAGGTGTTTCTCCTTAAGATAAATAGCTTGTTGGATGAACAAATTATAGCGGGGCAATTGACAGATTGAGAAAGCATAACAATGCATATACTAGACATCTTGACTCCTACGAGATTTGATTGGGCATTACAACATAATACATAGACCGTAATCCAACTACATCTATGACTAATAATCCACCTTCAGGTTATAATCCGAACTCCTTCTAGTATTAAGTTGCAAGCAACAGATAATTTCATTAAGCAAAGTGTGTAAAGTAAACAATACAATTTCCCTATGGACAAAGGATTGTTGTTTTCTCCCTAGTAGCAATAGCACATCTACAACCTTAGAGATTTTTATCACTTCCCTAGATTACTAGAGGCATGAACCTACTATCAAGCATAAATACTCCCTATTGGAGTTACAAGCATCTACTTGGCCAAGATATCTACTGGCAACGAAGAGCATGAAAGATCACAAATAACATAGACATGATAGAATCAATAATCAATCTGACATAGTATCTCAATATCCATCGGATCCCCGCAAACACAACATATAGGATTACAAATAGATGATCTTGATCATGAATGGAGCTCACAAGATCTAAACATGATAGCACAAAGGAGGAGAACCAACCATCTAGCTACTATATGGACCCATAGTCCAAGGACGAACTACTCACGCATCACTCTGGAGGCTGGCATGGTGATGAAGAAGGCCTCCGGGGTGATCTCTCCCCTCCGGTAGGGTGCCGGGAAGAGCTTTAGATCCCCTCGATCTAGGGATGGAGATGGCGGTGGCTACAGACTCTTTCGTGGATTTTAGATCGGGTACTTATGGTTTCATCATCGGGGTACTTTTATAGGCGAAGGGGCCAGGTCGGTGGGCGCCCGAGGGGCCCACACCATGGGGCGGCGCGCCCTAGGGGGTGGCCGCGCCAGCCCTAGGTGTGGCCACCTCATGGCCCACTTCGGTTGCCCTTCGGACTCCGTGTTCCGTCTAGTAAAATATTGACTTTGGCTTTGTCCCGTCCAATTCTGAGAATATTTCCTTACTAGATTTCTGAAACCAAAAATAGCAGAAAACAGGCAACTAGGCCTGTGGCATCTTGTTAATAGGGTAGTTTTAGAAAATGTATAAATATACCTCAAAGTGTAAACAAAACATAAGAAAGTTGATACAAAACAAGCATGGAGCATCAAAAATTATATATATGTTTATGACGTATCAAGCACCCCCAAGCTTAACTCCTGCTCGTCCTCGAGTAGGTAAGTGATAAAAAGAATAATTTTTGAGGTGACATGCACAATCACAATCTTGATCAAGGTATTTGTAAAGCATTGATAGCTGGGATCAAAGTACTCTAAACATGAGCGTGAAAGATAGAGTTCTAATAATAAGACATAGAACCTATGTTGTAACATGAAAAGGTATAAACAAAAGATCATGAATAACAATGCATTGAAAGACGTTTGTTTGTTTCACATATAGAAAACATAATAAGAGTGGTATTCATCTTTTCCCTCATGGTATAGCAAAACATAAATGCATAGGACACCTTCAAAGTTCATAACGCTGACTAGATACAAATAATTTTAGAACAAGCAATATCAAAGTTATGAATCAATCAACAAGTTTTGGGACAATGCACATTAAACTAAGAATGACCACTATGCTCTCTCAATTGGTGCATAAAGATAGAAGATGGAGACGCAGCATAAAAGTAAAAAGAAAGGCCCTTCACAGAGGGAAGCAGGGATTTCAAGTTTCATAAAAAGCTTCCAAAAATTATGGTACTTATTAGCTTTCAACTCTCATTGCCCCTATCATAAGCATCTTTAGGTGATTAAGGTTAAAGAAACACAAATATGAGGATATGCTTAACAAGTTATAGGTTGAAAATCACATGCCCCTTGCTTACGAGTACCGAACCTCATGCTACTCAACTTTAGTCATAAGTAAGTTCTTGTAATTGTAAGTACATGTGTATCATGGAGAACCACCAACGGGGTACCCCTTGCCCCATGACACGGGAGCTTTCCCATATAAAAATGACAAGGCAACATACAATGAGCATCTCAGCGATCTTTTTATTTGCTATTTGCATAGGTTTTTATCGAGGATGCTTCACAAAATGCACAATATGGTTATGCTGCAAGTTTCGACCATGATTAGGCATGGCTTAGGCTAGCCACCCGGTCGTTTCTCTAACACACATATAATCTCCATGAGCTTATAAGCTCCCCTTTTATGTCACACCGTCGGGATCCATAAACAAAATAACATGATATCAACTGAATAATAAGTGCAATGTTGAAAGCGTTCCCCATGGTATCATGGTTCTGCTAATTTATAACTTATAAAGTGCAAGCATATAAGCAACATAGATGGACACAATGGTTCAAGTTTATTAAGTGCAAGAAAATAAAGTGTGCCATCAAGTTTGTGAGAGATTTAATCACTAATTTTCACATAACAAAAGTTTAATTTGGAAGGTAGATCAAAACATGAATATACTTGGAATGGTGTAACACACCATGCATAGGAATTTATAGTGGACTCTTTGGACTAATTTGGTTTTCTTGGAGGTTGGATGCATGAGTAGAACTCATGCTTGGTACAGGTGGAGGCTAGCAAAAGACTGGGAGCGACCAACTAAGAGAGAAATAATGGCCATAATCATGCAAAGCGACAAAACATTATTAATTAAAGCATAAAGTGATATTACAAGTCAAAAACTAAATGATCATAGAGGCTAAGGTGGCTGGTTCATAGTCTTAACATGGTGTAAGCATGTGCCAAGTCAACCCAAATAAAGCATCAAAGGAGAATACCACAATATTATGCTTTGTATGCTAAAACAACGCATGATTCTTTCAAGGCACATTAGGAAATCTCAATTGTTTGGAAAAAGTCATGCTACAGCAATAATCACTAATCATAAGGTCAAAGAAACATCAAACATGACATGATAAAGTCTAGGCCATAGTCAAAACAAGCTCCTTTTGTACCACTTATAAGCATGAAGCTTCCTACTCTTTTCCAACACCAATCAACTTATTTGAAACAACATATGAATGCGGGGGTCCAACCAATTTATTTAAGCAAACCAAACAAAATAAAACTAAAAACAAAAACAAAGACGCTCCAAGAACAACACAATTGTGCATGAAACAATAAAAATGAAGTGCTTTGGAAGAAAACCTGAGCTTTTTATTGATGACGAAGGGGATGCCTTGGGCATCCCCAAGCTTTGACGCTTATACCTCTTGAATATTTCTTGGGGTGACACAGGTGGCATCCCCAAGCTTGAGATTTTTTCCATACGTCATCTCATCACATTATTCTTCCCTACACTTGAAAATTTCCTTCATACAAAACTTCACACAATCTTCATTAGCAACATTAGTGTATTCGAGATAATAAGTCTTTGAGTTTAGTTTCAACACAAGTAAAACTTCCATTAAAACACAATCTACTGTAGCAATTCCTTCTAAAACCTCAAGTGATCAAAGAGAACTCAAAGAGAAAGAGATTAAAAGGCAAATGCAAATAATGGCAGAAATCTGTCAAAACAGACCAGCAGGTACAAACTGATTTTTTCAAAGACCTTATATTGCTCAAATAGAAAAGTGCTAAACTAACAAAAGTTAGATAATAACTTGGGGCATAAGCACAAAAAACTATTTCGGGACAACAACTTTCCCAAGTCTTACTTCTCTCTCATTAGAGGTTATTGATGGTCTAAAATATATCGAGCTCGTTGGGGAACCCCAAGAGGAAGGTATGATAAGCACAGCAGCAAGTTTTCCCTCAGTACGAAACCAAGGTTATCAATCCAGTAGGAGCAAGGAAACACCCCAAAGGTGTTGCTAGCTGAATGTTGGCAGGGCGCACTACCGGTGCCGGCAGCAACGTGGAGACCTGCACAACACAACCACAGAACTCTATCCCCAACTTGCGATGAGGTTGTCAATCTCACCGGTTTTGCTGAAAACAAAGGATTAAACGTATCGAATGGAAGGAAGTAATAGTTTGTAGAAAGTAAACACAAAGCAGTAAACAGTTTGTAGATTGATTGTAAAAGAAAGGACCGGGGTCCATAGTTCACTAGAGGTGGCTCTCCTTAAGATAGATAACATGCTGGGTGAACAAAATACAGCGGGGCAATTGACAAACATCGAGAAAGCATACAAGCATATACTAATGACCTTGACTCATTTGACACTTGATTGGGCATTACAACATTATACATAGACCGCCATCCAACTGCATCTATGACTAATAATCCACCTTCAGGGTATCATCCAAACCCCCTCCGGTATTAAGTTGCAAGCAACGGATAATTGCATTACGAATTGCGTGTAAAGTAACAATACGATTGTTCTATGAACAAAGGATTGTTGTTTTCTCCCTAGTAGCAACAACACATCTAGTACCTTAGAGATTTCTATCACTTCCCCAGATTACCAGAGGCATGAACCCACTATTGAGCATAAATACTAACTCTTGGAGTTGCTAGCATCTACTTGGCCAAGATAGCTACTAACAATGGAAAGCATGCAAGATCACAAATAACAAAGACATGATAGAATCAATAATCAATCTGAAATAGCATCTCAATATCCATCGGATCCCCGCAAACACAACATGCAGAATTACAAATAGATGATCTTGATCATGAACGAAGCTCACAAGATCTAGACATGATAGCACAAAGGAGGAGAACCAGCCATCTAGATACTACATGGACCCATAGTCCAGAGATGAACTACTCACGCATCACACCGGAGGCTTGCATGATGATGAAGAAGGCCTCTAGGGAGAATTCCCCTCTCCGGCAGGGTGCCGAGAAGATCTTCAGATCCCTCCCGATCTAGGGATGGAGATGACGGTGGCTACAGACTCTTTCGTGGATTTTTGATCGGATACTTAGGGTTTCCGTATCAGAGGCAATATATAGGTGGAAGGAGAGGCCGAGGGGGTGCCTAGGGTGTCCAGACTACCCCCTGGCATGGGCCAGGCCTGGCTGCGCGGCCAAGTGGTGTGGCCGGGCCCCAGCCCCTCTCCGTCTCGTATTATTGCTCCAGGTGTCCCTCGATAAAATAATGACTTTGGCTTTTTTCCCGTCCAATTCCGAGAATATTCATTTTCTGACTTTCTTGGAACCAAAAATAGCAGAAAACAGGCTGCTGGCACTGTGGCTCTTGTTAATAGGTTAGTCTAAGAAATCATATGAAAAGTACTCCAAAGTGTGGACAAAACATGAGAAAGTAGATAAAACCAAGCATGGAACATCAAAAATTATAGATACATTTGCAATGTATCAGTTATTCGTGGCACAAAAACCACACAAAAAGGATAAGGAGAGGTTATTACTGAGGCAATAACGTCCAAGACTCAACAAAAGAAAAACTTACTGAAAGTAAAAATAATTTGGGTTATCTCCCAATATTGCTTTTCTTTAATGCCTTTCAGCTAGGCATAGGAGCAAAATTCAAGTATTTTCAAATGAAGAAGCATTAAGATCAAATTTCTTTCCCTACCTTTCTTACCTTTATTCTTATCTTTAGGGAACATATGATTGTTTGGTGGAGAATAAAAATGCATGATGCCTTTTCCCACATCTATTATTACTCCAAGGAGTTTCAGTAGGGATCTTCCATTTGTAATTTGTCCTTTTCCTACACATCCAATAACAAGATAATCAGTAGACACCACTTTCCCTAGGATCTTTGTAAACACTCCTTCAGCTATTCCAATGGGTAATATTGTGGCATTATTGGTAAGAGATATTTCTTCTCCTCCCTCAGAAAGGCCCCAAAGATTCAAAGATTCATAGATATCCTTAGGCATAAGACAAAATTCAGACATAATATCACAATGAGCATAAAAAGTTTCATTATTTATAACAACTTTTACTGTAGGAATCCATTTTGAAGATTCGGAATTTATTGGAACATATTCATGATGCTCTCTAAGCATGTTATAGCATTCTTTTAAACTAGTTATGTTGGTCTCAAGAGTGTTTAATCTAGCAATAATGTTTGTAAAGAAGGAATCGGATTTGCTAGGCAAGTTATATGTTGCAACCAACTTTTTATGGCATTAAAAGCTTCACCCTCATTGCACTGGAGGAAATCTACTCCTACTACAACATCCAAAGCATATCTATAACAAAGAGCAAGACCAAAGTAGAAACTGCTAAGAAACAAGCCTAGAGTCATTTTAGGTTTAGTTTTTTCATGTAAATCAGAAATTCTAGACCAAGATTCTTTGAAACTCTCTTCAATTCCTTGTTTAAAAGTAAAAATCATTTCCTCAGGTGACATAGTGATTGGAGCAATGGTAGACATAAAAGCAGCTTGAAGTAGAATTTTTTTAAAGAACTAATTTTTTGTGTGTTTTTGATAAAAAGAAGCAAACCAGTACAACTATTTTTTTGTGTTTTTGATAAAAAGAAACAAGCAAAAAAAGCAAAATAAACTAATAAAAAAAACAAAGTAAAGAGATTGGTTGTGAGAGACTCCCCTTGCAAGAATCTTCTTTCTCCCTGAAAAGTGATTAACAAGGAGGAAGAGATTGAAGTTGTCCTTAACTCCCCGAAAACGGTGCTAGAAAAGTGCTTGATGGCTCAATATATGTAGAGCTCGTTGGGAACCCCAAGAGGAAGGTATGATGAGCACAACAGCAAGTTTCCGTCAGTTATGAAACCAAGGTTATCGAACGAGTAGGAGTAAGAAAACAACTCCAAGGTGTTGCTAGCAACTTGGAATCATGTACAACACAACCATAGAAATTTGCCCCAACTTACAGTGAGGTTGTCAATCTCACTGGTTTTACTGAAAACAAAGGATTAAACGTATAGTGTAGAAGATAGTAATTGCTTGCAGAAAGTAAACAGTAAACGGTAAACCGTAGATGGTATATTAATGGTAAATGAGTGGACTGGGGTCCACGGTTCACTAGAGGTGTTTCTCCTTAAGATAAATAGCATGTTGGGTGAACAAATTACAGCGGGGCAATTGACAGATTGAGAAAGTATAACAATGCATATACTAGACATCTTGACTCCTACGAGATTTGATTGGGCATTACAACATAATACATAGACCCTAATCCAACTACATATATGACTAATAATCCACCTTCAGGTTATAATCCGAACCTCTTCCAGTATTAAGTTGCAAGCAATAGATAATTGCATTAAGCAAAGTGTGTAAAGTAAACAATACAATTGCCCCATGGACAAAGGATTGTTGTTTTCTCCCTAGTAGCAACAGCACATCTACGACCTTAGAGATTTCTATCACTTCCCCAGATTACTGGAGGTATGAACCTACTATCAAGCATAAATACTCCCTCTTGGAGTTACAAGCATCTACTTGGCCAAGATAGCTACTAGCAACAGAGAGCATGCAAGATCACAAATAACATAGACATGATAGAATCAATAATCAATCTGACATAGTATCTCAATATCCATCAGATCCCCGCAAACACAACATATAAGATTACAAATAGATGATCTTGATCATGAACGGAGCTCGCAAGCTCTAAACATGATAGCACAAAGGAGGAGAACCAACCATCTAGCTATTGTATGGACCCATAGTCCAAGGACGAACTACTCACACATCACTCCGGAGGCTGGCATGGTGATGAAGAAGGCCTCCGGGATGATCCCTCCCCTCTGACAGGGTGCTGGGAAGAGCTTCGGAACCCCCCCCCCCCCGATCTAGGGATGGAAATGGCAGCAAATACAAACTCTTTCGTGGATTTTTTGTTCAGGTACTTAGGATTTCTGCATCGGGGTACTTTTATAGGCGAAGGGGCAAGGTCGATGGGCGCCCGAGGGGCCCACACCATGGGGCGGCGCGCCCAAGGGGGTGGCCGAGCCAGCCCTAGGTGTGGCCACCTCGTGGCCCCACTTCAGCTGCCCTTCGGACTCCGTGTTCCTTCTGGTAAAATATTGACTTTGGCTTTTGTCCATCCAATTCTGAGAATATTTCCTTACTAGCGTTTCTGAAACCAAAAACAGCAGAAAACAGGCAACTGGCACTACGACATCTTGTTAATAGGTTAGTTCTAGAAAATGTATAAAAATACCTCAAAGTGTAAACAAAACATAAGAAAATTGATACAAAACAAGCATGGAGCATCAAAAATTATAGATACGTTTATGACATATCACGCATGCATCAAGTTGACAAAACTATATAGCTGATACATATGGCTTTTTGGAACAATAATCATATATACATGTGTTTTTCCTTTTATTTTTGTAAATGTTGAATTGTTCATATTCTAAAATACTAGACAATTTTCTTATGAGTAAATACTACAAGGCGAAATATTAATTTTAATATTTGTTAAATATAGTTTTGAATTAAAGAAAAAAATGAGGGTGCCAGGATTTGCACCTGACACCTAGGAGTTCAACCAACCAACCAACACGCGTCGCCGAACTTGGTGACCGTACCCTCCAACACCTTGGCGCAGCCGGTCGCATTGCTGAGCCCGTCGGTGCCCAACACCAACGCGCAGCCGGCGGCACCCAATACCCGCACGCAGCCGGCGTTGCTTCATGATGCACCCGAGTAGGATGTGATGCAGCCCCTCGTGTCCACATTAGCCGAGCTCAATGCCATCACCAAGGTAACTAATTCTGCTTCATCGTAGGCCCGGCTTCACACACCATTGTTGGTCTTGATCTAATCGACTTCCATCTGATTATGATCTCCAACATGTTTTCCCGCAGGACGCTCATTGCACATTGCTGCAGTATGTGGATGGCGTGCTGAAGGATGTAGCCAAGGGTAGTATCGTCCAACCGAAGATGCTCATGATGCACAACAAGTCGATCCCTGCTGGCATGTTCAGTGTCACCTTGGTAAGGATGTTCAAGGATTGCGACGGCATTGACCCCCCCAACCAACCTAAAGGAGTCGATGAGCATAAGACCCTTGGAGGTTGCTACAGATGGCCCTTGCTATGGCCCAAGTCCCAGATCCGCCTTGCTGTAGCCAAGGAAGGGCGGTGCCCCACTGCCCCAACTAATAAGACACGGCCACCGGTGTTCGTCCCCACCACCAAGAGGCATCGGCAGTTAATCGCACACACGCCATCGCCACAGCCTCAGGACGTGCATCAGGATGCACCTCACGTCGCCAAACAAAGGGGATGACGTCGATGGCTACCTCAACACCATGGGAACCGACGGATTCTACATGCCTCCTATTGGAGAGCCAGCCTCCCGTGCTCAACAACCCAGTCATCCCATGTCATGCACGCAGCGTTTGCACTACGGCGGCGCTTATGATCAAGAGATGCCTCCGGGTGATGCCACTGGTCCACAACCCAACCCGACGGTGATCATCAGCCCCGCCACACGGCCGAGGAGCAGTTAGGATGATCCACTGTTCCTGTCGAGGCGGCCGAGAAGCCGAAGAAGGGCCAGAAGCATAGTCGGAGCAAGAAGGCTTCGAGCCAGCCGCTTTCGAAGAAGATACTCCGGGCTCGGGATGGCGTGAGATAAGACCCCAGTGATTTCAGGGCGCACATTGCCGGTAAGCCTATTCTGACTAAGGATATGCTTGAAGTCGCGAATGGACCCATAGAGAATATGAATTACTCAATTCTGCATCTCGAGACCACCCTTCTTAAAGAGAAGAAGCCTGGGTACCCGGTCTTCACATGCAAGGTGCCATCGAGCCATGGCTTCATCGACCAAGCACCCACGGACATATTCTTCGTGCGGTACGAGGACATCTACAACCTCCTACACTCGAAGCAGTGATACGTCCATAACGTATCTATAATTTTTGATGGTTTTATGCTAATAATATGTTTTTGACACACCTTTCTGTATAAAGTTTATGATTTATTTGGACTAACCTACTAATAGTTGCAAAAGTGCACAATGTTCTTGTTTTACACTTTGATGTGTAGGAATTACCAAGAATAAAGTGCAAACCTTGTTGGAGTCAAATTGGGATTTTTCCAGAAATCTGTCTCAGAACTCTTTTTGAAGATGGTCACGTTTCAGGTTGAAGACGGCGTCAAATGTGAAACCCTTCAACTACAAAGTTGTTAGAATTTTTGTTACAAACGTTCTTGACATAACATTTAGCTGATTCCAAGTCCGGACGGACTCGCTAGGCCCGATTTACTACAGCCCAAGATGGGGTGACGGGAATTCGAGAAGTTATATAAAGGGAGGAAACCTAATTTGCCCAGGGCATCTTCACCCACGAATTTGCAGCCACCAAAGCCAAGTTTTTACCTCCCCCATGGATCCCATCTCCATAGAGGAGGGATCCCAAGAAGACATGAAGGAAGGGGGCTAAGGGGCGGTGCTCCCCCATGATACCAGCAGCGGGGAAGGAGTCCCCCGCGCCGCCGCCGCCCTCTTCACCATCTTCACCGCCATCTCCATCACCTAATCCTCCTAGTATGCAGTGGTTTATCCTCCCACACACCTCTGTACCATCCTATGTAAACATGGTGTTTGATGCTATAAGTTATAATCCTATGATCTATGTCATGTTTGTATAGTTTCTTTGTTCTTAGATTGAATGGTTGAATGTTTTTGGTTCATTAGAGTTGTATGTTGATATGATACAGTCCTTTGGTGTCCATTATATTTGTGCGCACATGGATTAAACATCATAGGATTTGTAGTATATGTAAGAGGAAGGGGGGAGTTCTGCCGGAGTGACAGAAACCTGAGGACGCGAACCGGAACGTTGCACGTATGGGAGTAAGAGGACCATTAAACTTAAGGCTATGGTTGGGGAAACCTTAATGCACTGTTAGTAGTTACGGATGTTTGCTAACAATCCAATCATATAGTACATGTAATTCCAAGTAGTGAAGCGCATGTAAATTTAGCCTCTCCCACATAGAAAACTGCATCAAAGACAATGAACCTGATTTATTTGCTAATGAAACTTGGACAAAGACACCACAATTAACACCACTATTCCACACTCATGGTTCTGTTAGTTTAGTGTATTTTATTGCTGCAGAAACTAACTTTATTTTCTTCTTATTTATTATCATGCAAAGCCATCTCTAGTACTTGTTTCTCTAGTTTTATTCCCTAGCTAATGCAAACATTTAGTGTGCGTAGAGTTGTATTAGTGGTTGATAGAACTTGAGAGAACATTTATCCTACCTTTAGCTCCTCGTTGGGTTCAACACTCTTACTTATCGAAAAGGCTACACACGATCCCCTATACTTGTGGGATATCAAGACCTTTTTTGGCGCCGTTGCCGGGGAGCAATAGCGTGTGGGTGAATATTCTTGTGTGCACTTGTTTGCTTTATCTCTTAGTAGTTTTTACTTTTAGTTTTAAGTTGTTCTCTATCTTAGTATGGATAGGGAATGCGAATTACAAAAAAAATAGTTGTACTTGTTACCTAAAAACGTTTTCAAAAAGGAAATTGATTGGAAAGATGAGTAATGGTTAAGTGGGGGTCGACCTTGAACACTTGTGTTCATGCCTATGAAATCAAAACAAATCTTCACATGGAAGGTTTTTAGTTAAAAACTTGTAGGAATGCATGAACCCTGGTAAAAGAAAGATATTTCTGGTATTGATCTTAATGCTTATTCATTCGAAAATACTTGAATCTTGCTCCTATGCCTAGCTGAAAGGCGTTAAAGACAAGCACTATTGGGAGATAACACAAATTGTTTTTATTTTCAGTAAGTTTTTCTTTTGTTGAGTCTTGGAAGTTATTGCTTCAGTAATAACCTCTCCTTATCCTTTTTGTGTGGTTTTTGTGCCAAGAATAACCTCTAATGAGAGAGAAGTAAGACTTGGGAAAGTTGTTGTCCCGAAATTGATTTTTTGTGCTTCACTGTAAAAAACCGTGAAAAATCCCTGTACGTCGGATTGAGCTGTATTTTTTGTGCTTATGTCCCAGGTTATTATATAACTTTCTTTAGTTTATAACTTTTCGATTTGAGCAACAGAAGGTCTTCGTAAAAATCGGTTTTTACCTGCTGGTCTGTTTTGACAGATTTCTGTCGTTATTTGCATTTGCCTCTTAAAATCTCTTTCTCCTCGAGTTCACGCCAATCACTTGAGATTTTAGAATGAATTGCTATAGTAGCTTGTGTTTTAATGGAAGTTTTACTTGTGTTGAAACTAAACCCAAAGACTTATTATCTTGAATACACTAATGTTGCTAATGAAGATTGTGTGAAGTTTTGTATGAAGAAAATTTTCAAGTGTATGGAAGAACAATGTGATGAAATGAAGTATGGACAAAAGCTCAAGCTTGGGGATGCCACCCGTGTCACCACAAGAAATATTCAAGAAGTACAAGTGTCAAAGCTTGGGGATGCCCAATGCATCCCCTTCTTAATCAATAAAAAATCTCAGGTTTTCTTCCAAACACTTTATTTTTATTGTTTCATGCACAATTGCGTTGTTCTTGGAGCATCTTTGTTTTTTTCAGTTTTCTTTTGTTTGGTTTCCTTAAAAAATTGGTTGGACCCTAGCATTGATATGTGGTTTTAAATAAGTTGATTGGTGATTGGAAAAGAGTAGGAAGCTTCATGCTTATAAGTGGACAAAAGGAGTTTGTTTAGACGGTGGTCTAGACTTTATCATGTCATGTTTTATTTTGTTTTGAACTTATGCTTAGTGATTATTGCTGTAGCATGACTTGTTCCAAACAATTGAGATTGCTTAATGTGCCTTGAAAGGATCATGCATTGTTTTAGGATTCAAAAGCATAATATTGTGGTATTCTCCTTTGATGCTTTATTTGGGTTAATTTGGCGCATGCTTACACCATGTTAAGACTATGAACAAGTCACCTTAGCCTCTATGATCATTTAGTTTATGACTTGTAATATCACTTTATGCTTTAATTAATAATGTTTTGTTGCTTTGCATGATTATGTCCATTATTGCTCTCTTAGTTGGTCGCTCCCAGTCTTTTGCTAGCCTCCATCTGTACAAAGTATGAGTTCCACTCATGCATCCAACCCCAAATAAATCAAGTTATTCCGAAGAGTCCACCATAAATTCCTATGCATGGTGTCTTACACAATTCCAAGTATATTCATGTTTTTATCTACCTTCCAAATTAAACTTGTTTTGAGAAAATTAGTGACTAAAGCTCTCACAAACTTGATGGCACACTTTACTTTCTTGAACTTAATAAACTTGAACCATTGTGTCCATCTATGTTGCGTATATTCTTGCTCTTTATAAGTTGTGAATTAGCAGAACCATGTTGTCATTGGGAACGCTTTCAACATTGCACTTATTATTCAGTTGATATCATGTTCTTTTTCTTATGGATCCCGGCAGTGTGAAATAAAAGTGGAGCTTGTAAGCTCATGGAGTTTGTATATGTGTTAGAGAAATCCCTGGGCGGTTAGACTAAGCCATGCCTAATCATGGTGGAAACTTGCAGCATAACCATAGTGAGCATTCAATAAAGCATCCTCAATAAAAATCTATGCAAATAGCAAATAAAAAGATCGTTGAGATGCTCATTGTCTGTTTCCTTGTCATTTTGATATGGGATAGCTCCTGTATCATGGGGCAAGGGGTACCCCGTTGGCGGTTCTCTATGATACACATGTACTTACAATGACAAGAACTTACTAGTAACTAAAGTTGAGTAGCATGAGGTTCGGTACTCGTAAGCAAGGGGCATGAGATTTTCAACTTATAACTTCTCAAGAATATCTTCATATTTGTGTCACTTTAACCTTAATCACCTCACGATGCTTATGATAGGGGCAATGAGAGCTAAAATCTGATAAGTACCATAATTTTTGGAAGCTCTTTTATGAAACTTGAAATCCCTACTTTCCTCTGTGAAGGGCCTTTCTTTTTTACTTTTATGTTGAGTCTCCATCTTCTATCTTTATTCACCAATTGAGAGAGCATAGTGGTCATTCTTAGTTTAATATGCATTGTCCCAAAACTTGTTGATTGATTTATAACTTTGATATTGATTGTTCTTAAATTATTTGTATCTAGTCACCCTTATGAACTTTAAAGGTGTCTTATGCATTTATGTTTTGCTATACCATGAGGGATAAGCTGAATACCACTCTTATTCTGTTTTCTATATGTGAAACAAACAAACGTCTTTCAATGTGTTGTTATTCATGATCTTTTGTTCGTACCTTTTCACGTTACAACATAGTTCTTATGTCTTATTGTTAGAACTATATCTTTGATGTTCATGTTTAGAATACCTTGATCCCAACTATCAACGCTTTTACAATTATGATGATCAAGATTGTGTTGTCTGCATATCACCTTAAAAATTATATTGTTTTTATCGTTTACCTACTCTTGGATGAGCAGGAACTAAGCTTGGGGATGTTGATACGTCCATAACGTATCTATAATTATTGATGGTTTTATGCTAATAATATGTTTTTGACACTCCTTTTTGTATAAAGTTTATGATTTATTTGGACTAACCTACTAATAGTTGCAAAAATGCAAAATGTTTTTGTTTTACACTTTGATGTGTAGGAATGACCAAGAATACAAGTGTAAACATTGTTGGAGTCAAATTGGGATTTTTCCAGAAATCTGTTTCAGAACTCTTTTTGAAGATGATCACGTTTCAGGTCGAAGAAGGCATCAAATGGAAAACTCTTCAACAACAAAGTTGTTGGAAATTTTGCGACAAATGTTCTAGACATAAAATTTGGCTGATTCCAAGTCCGGACGGAGCCGCTAGGCACGATTTACTGCAGCCCAAGATGTGACGGGAATCCGAAAGGCTATATAAAGGGAGGAAACATAATTCGCCCAGGGCATCTCCACCCACGAATTTGCAGCCACCAAAGCCACGTTTTTGCCTCCCCCATGGATCTCATCTCCATGGAGGAGGGCTCCCAAGAAACCATGAAGGAAGCGGGCTAAGGGGCGGTGCTCCCCCATGATACCAGCGGCGGGGAAGGAGTCCCCCGCGCCGCGGCCGCCCTCTTCACCATCTTCACTGCCATCTCCATCACCTAATCCTCCTAGTATGCAGTGGTTCATCCTCCCACACACCTCTGTACCGTCCTATGTAAAGATGGTGTTTGATTTTATAAGTTATAATCCTATGATCTATGTCATGTTTGTGTAGTTTCTTTGTTCTTAGATTGAATGGTTGAACGTTTTTGGTTCATTAGAGTTGTATGTTGATATGGTACAGTCCTTTGGTGTCCATTATATTTGTGCGCGCATGGATTAAACATCATAGGGTTTGTAGTATATGTAAGAGGAAGGGGGAGTTCTGCCGGAGTGACAGAAACCCGAGGACGCGAACCGGAACGTTGCACGTATGGGAGTAAGAGCACCATTAAACTTAAGGCTATGGTTGAGGAAACCTTAATGCACTATTAGTAGTTACGGATGTTTGCTAACAATCCAATCATATAGTACATGTAATTCCAAGTAGTGAAGCGCATGTATATTTAGCCTCTCCCACATAGAAAACTGCATCAAAGACAATGAACCCGATTTATTCGCTAATTAAACTTGGACAAAGCCACCACAATTACCACCACTATTCCACACTCATGGTTTTGTTAGTTTAGTGTATTTTATTGCTGCAGTAACTATCTTTATTTTCTTGTTATTTATTATCATGCAAAGCCATCTCTAGTACTCGTATTGTTGCTCTAGTTTTATTCCCTAGCTAATGCAAACGTTTAGTGTGCGTAGAGTTGTATCAGTGGTTGATAGAACTTGAGAGAACATTTATCCTACATTTATCTCCTCGTTGGGTTCGATACTCTTACTTATCGAAAAGGCTACACACGATCCCATATACTTGTGGGATATCAAGCGGCGGGACTATAACTTGGTCCGTCTGTACTCGCTCAATATGGAGTTGAAGGCCAAGAGGGAGAAAACCAAGGGCATCATGATATTGGACCACTACTACATGCGTGAGGTTGTCTTGGCGAACGATGGGAATCGGGCAATGGTGGCAGAGTACCTAGGGAATATCTTCCATGAGAACCAGACCATTGATTCCATTCTTTTGTCTTGCTTTCCCAAGTAAGTAAACACACATTAGGTCATCGTCATAAAAAATTATTTCTTAGTTTTTCGTTGTCCTCTTCCAACAATAATTAGTTCCATTTCAATTGTGTTGCGCAGAGGCATATACTGCACATTCATCTCTGTTTGTCCGAGGTTGTCGCAAGCAACGTACTTCGACTCATCGAGTGACACAAAGCCGAAGGATTACGGAAGATTCAGGAGAGTTCTAGATAATGCTCTACATGTCTATGTCGAAAAGGGAGGCAAATTCTCCAAGTGGGGCAAAGAACAAAGGATGGAAAACATGTGTTCATGCACCACACGAAGTTCCCTTGCACCAAGCAGCCGACCCACAGTGTGAAGGAGGCCTTCTACGTCCTCCATCACATCAAGAGGCGATGCTAGCTAATCTTCGACACTAGGCCACACAGTTGGCAGCGATCGATGATGCGGACCTTATGGAGGACTTTTGGTGCATCCAGACTCAGCTCTGCCAAATCATCCTTGACGACATCGAAACGAAATGGGCGGTCATGTACGTGCCCATCGCCTTGAGTAACCACGAGATCGAAGAACGCCTCGACATGCAGCGCGACACCAGGACGTTCATGACGAGAGAGGGCATGACCCCGTTCCCCACGAGGTCTACATGATGTGTGTGTGCCTATCGTTTGTATCGTGTGTGTCGTGTCGTAGACTTGACTATACTCGTGATGTGTTTCCGAATAATCGTTTGACGTGTGTGTCGTAAACATTATTAACTACCCAGGGCTAGTAAAACCCTTGACGGTCGATGTTGGACTTGCTTATATGATAGTCATCATCGGTGCTATATTTTATTTTAAGTTTATGAATCTTTGCTCATTTCTCTGATGCATGTCTTGTCTATGCATGCCTTGTCTACAGAGATGGCGAAGTGGTACGTGGTACATTTGTGACACCACCGATACCGGGAGGGTGTGAAAGAGCGGGGACAACACTACGGCCAGTTTGAGGGAGATTCCGGCGGAGCCCAGTCCTCCAACCCGCCGAAATCTCCCTCAAACTGGCCATAGATGTACTCCCTAATATGTGAAACACGATGGTGTGCGATAGTAGGGACAACACTACGGCCAACTTTAGGGAGATGCCAGAGGATCCAGTCCTCAAGCATCTCTCTGAAGCTGGCCATAGAGACACTCCCTAATATGTGAGATTATTTAGCTCACCGGCATATTTTGATCTAGATAGACAAGTTATAAACTCCAAGATGGTGTGCGAGAGCAGGGACAACACTACGGCCAGCTTGAGCGAGATGCCGGAGGATCTAGTCCTCAGGCATCTCGCTTTAGCTGGCCATAGAGGCACTCCCTATCCAGCTGAAGGGTAGTATCGTTCAACCGAAGATGCTCAAGATGCACAACAAATCGGATATGATCGTCATCGGCGCTATATTGTATTTATCGATTATGAATCTTTGCTCATTTTTCTGATCATGCAAACATGTTTGTAGTTTGTCATTCATTTTTCTGATCATGCAAGCATGTCTACAGAGATGGTGAAGTGGTACGTGGTATACAGGGGTCAGGTTCCAGGGGTCTACGACGAGTGGGAGGACTGCCAGGCACAAGTGAAAAACTTCAGCGGCAACAGCTACAAAGGCTAGAAGACAAGAGAGCTGCCGGTAGCCTCGTGGAGGAGATACATGTGGAAGAAGAACCGGATGAAGATCATCATGGTCTCGGTGTTGCTCCTCGTCATCGCCGCTATGCTCTATTCGATAGCTCTATGCATGTGTAATGTGATGATCGAATTTGTAATGCGATCGACCGAATTTGTACCACCACACTTTGTGTAATAATCTAATAACACTTGAATTCATATTTGATGTATTTCAGCACTTTGAATTCATATCTTACATTAAATTCATATTTGGTGTTGTTGTATATAACTGATGTATATAACTGCCGTATAAATAAAAAATACACTCGAACAGTCAGTGGCACACTGTTTTTGGGTTCAGTGGTTCACCATGTCAGTGGCGCACCACGTGCACGTCCGCTGCTGATAATATCCGTGGAGCACGGCTTGGTGGTGCCCCACTGACTGTCCTACTAACCATGGCATGTTGGTGCGTGCGCTGATGGTAATATCTGTGGTGCACGGAATGGGGGTGCACCACTGACTGCCCTACTATCCGTAGCGCACGTACTAGTGCGCCACTGACTACACTGCTATCAGTGACGTAATATCAGTGGCGCACGCCCCGTGCGCCACGGACTTTCTTTTTGGTGCACCATTGGTAAGCATTTTCCTACTAGTGCTTGCCTTCGTGGATTTCCGCCACAAGAGCGTCAGCTGGTCAGAGGATAGCTTCGCGGGATTAACACCAGTGGCAAGGCAACGCGAGTACCTGCGCGTCGTAGGAGCCAGGATCTGCGAGGGCGATCGAGTGGTGAGCAGCCGGGCGACGTCCACGAGGTTGAGGAGAAACGCATGCAGGGAAGCTGCCTGACGCGCTTGCTGTGGAAAACGCCCCGGTGGGCAATCGCGGCCATGGTGGTGGGCTAGCGATGGGGACGATGACGGAGGCGTAAACACCGTGGCGTGAAGCCGCCGCCATGGAGGCAGGGCAGCGATGCTGCCGACGACGGAGCCGGAGGGAGGGGTGGCACCGATGCAGAGGCGGGCAATAGCGTCCATCCACACCGTTGTGGTCACACATCAATGGGGTTAGGAGTTTCCGGGTCTTCCGCATCCCCACCGGAGTCTCTCCACCCCTGTTGGTCTCCTCCGGTGGCCTTTACTCTAGCGGTGGCAAGGCTCGTCTCTGGATTGTGGATTGGGAGGGCAAGATAAATAGGAAGCAAAAGAGGGCACAAGATGTTTCTAGGAAGATCAGGAAAGATAGTACATATAGATAAAAGGAAGGAAACATGCAAGCCAACACGTGCCTTGTGACTACCTATTTGCATGACCACATGAAGACGTGTCGATCTACCACTACCAAAAGGAAGATGTGTTGATCAGCGAAGAGACGACAAGGAAAGAGAACAGAAGGTGACCACTTATAATATTATGCGCGAAACAAAATAACATGATGACCAAACCAAAATAACATGATAAGATGGACAAAATAACATGATAAGATGGACAAAATAACATGATGAAGGATGGAAAGATATTGGATCGAAACAAAATAACATGATACAAGGCTTATAATATTGCATGGAATCAAAATAACATGATGACCACAAATAAAATAACATGATGACCACTTACAATATTATGCACCGAAACAAAACAACATGATGATCAAACCAAAATAACATGATGAGATGGACGGCCGAAGCGAGACATCAAGAAGAAAACAAAGTGAACCTTTTAATATCACCAAAGAAATGCTGCTAGAGCCACCTAAGAATGTACCAAGCAAGAAAACAAGCATTGCAAGGCCAACAAAGTTAAACACTCTGGGTACACAAAAATGCACACGGAAGAGCAAGGGGACACATGTCGGTACAGCAAAAATCCTCATTGGAGCCCACAAATCCTATAAAAAAGAGAAGCCTAGAGGTTTAATATCTTTAGATATTCATCAAGTAAAGTAACCTGTACTACTTATGTGGTAAATCAGGGTTAATACTTCACATCAAGTGATGGAAAAGGCAATCATGGAGTTAACGCAGCTATGAGTTGTTCATTTAATATAAGCATGCAATTTGTGCAATCAAGCCATGGGATTATTTCAGTTGTTCATTAGGCATGCGTATCCACTTGATGGGAAAATTATTTCTCAATATTCATGTGTAGTAATTATTAGCACTCCCGCCTAATCCATAGTAATTGCCAATGATTTAAATTAGCAACACTTATTATGAGTCAGAGGGAGTACATTATTTTGTTACTTCTCCCATGAAATGACGGATTAGAGATCAATATTGGCTTTTCAAATGAGTGAAAGTAGAACAATGTGTGTTGGAAGAGATAAAAATTGATGAAAATAAGGGAACGATGGAGATATAAGATGATACAAAATTATATTCTCACATTGGTTACTTTTTCCAAACTCATGGAACTAAAGAACAACGTGGCACTCGGACCATCCTTTTATAAGACTATATTCGTTGAGTGGTAGGTGGTAAACAGGTACAAACTACAAACCACTAGATCTTGCTTAGGTATTTCTCCAAGAAATTCTTAAAATTTGATATGTTGATTTCAAAGAGAAGTTACAGTGCAACATCAGATATGATGCCAAAATATTTTGCAGTTCATCCATTTAAGCAAAGAGGATCACACCCATAATATGTGAGTGGAATAGAGAGATTTAGCCAAAAAATGAGGACTAGAGAGAAGAGGACAAATGGTTTCTGATGTGTCCTACTTGACAGTTGAAAGGTACCCAATTAGATCGAGTTCCATATGCTCACTTTCTGTATTTTTAGTTTTTCTATAATATAGATGTTAGGTGAAACTTCCAAATTCGGGGTATGCTATTTTCTCAACCTATAGACTCTACCATATTTTGCGTATTTGTATATGGTTGTCTATTCAATCTAATATTTTACGAGTTGTAGATTCCTTGGCCAATGTTTTACCAGGGTTTTTTTTTGCGAATGAAAATGCATTACTTAAGCATCCAGATTACACTCGTCACGGCAAAGCGCCGGAACGATCACAGGACCTGAGCGAGGCCAGGTTTGAGTTCTAGAGGTAGTACGTCCTAGATCTGCCAACACATCGCTTACATTATTATGAACACGACTAATAGAAACAATCAAACAGACAGCTCTAGATGCCAGTAGCCGCTTGATTTCTTGGACTAAACCTGTGAATGGTGAGCGGTGGAGCTCACCTGAGCGAATCATCTTCAGAGCTTCGGGGCAATCCATCTCCACTAAGCAGGGTACAGTGGACCAATCCAAGGCCAAAGCCACTCCTTCTCGGCATGCCTCTAGTTCTGCTTCCAGAGGGCTACCACATGGGTTCAAGTGACGATGAGCTGACACCACAATGGCACCTTCAGTATCACGCAACAGCATTCCTGTACGGCTGTACCTCCTATGCCAGAAACAACACAGTACGAGTCATCCACATTTAATTTAACGTAATTCTCCAGAGGCTTCCTCCATGGCCACAGCACGACGGCACGTTTCTCCTCTTCCCTCTCCTTTTTCTTGTTCTCCCAGCTTACCACCGTTTTCCCCTTTATAAGATCAGCATTTGGAAACTTCTTGTTCTGCAGAATAGATTGGAAGTAGCTGCAGAGGAACCTGCGAGAGCTCTCAATTGTTGGCGCCGGCTTCAGGTGGACAATTTCATTGCGACAGTGCCATATTCGCCACAGGGTCATCAAGATCATAGCCCGGCACGTCTCCTCCTTGCCATCCAGCATGTGTAGTAGCCATTCACTGTCCGTCGTCTTCGAGTCATCAAGGCATGGAAGAGGCCACACCTCCGCCATTGCTTGCCATAAGCTCCGCGCCATGGGACATCTACAAAACGTGTGAAAGGTGTTCCCGCGTTCCACCCCACAAATTATACATGTATCAGTAAACTTCATATTCCTCTTTTTCTTGTTTTTCCCAAGTAGGTAGGGAATTCGTGGCCAGCTTCCAAGCAAAGACGTGTACCTTAGGGGGGGCATGGCACCCCCAAAGTGCCTTCCAAATGGCCCTCCGGCCGTTCGGTGCCCTACTCGTGGTGCCTATAGAAGGCCGGCTAAGCTCGCCCATGCCAAGCCAATACGCGCTCTTCACTGTAGAAACACCATTTGTTGTTTCAGCCCAGGCGAGAACATCCTCCGACAGGCGAGTATTCAGCCTGATCTTCATAATTTCCGCAATGTCAGCCTGCAAAAAATAGAGCCGCAGCACTGCCTCCTTCCAAGTCCCTTGCTCGTCAATTAACGCCGACACACGACGAAGCCGACACTCTTCTTGTTGCGATATTGGCCTATAGGAATGAGTCTGAGGGATCCAGGGGTCGCGCCAGATGCAGATTTGGGCACCATTGCCTACCCTCCACATGAGACCTTTCTTCAGAAGCTCTAGGCCATGTTGCACGCCCTGCCATGTCGAGGGTGCGTTAGCGGTGAAGACAGTATCCTGCAGGGAACCATTAGGGAAATATTTAGCCTTCAAAACACGAGCACAAAAGCTCTCAGGTTTGGTCAGTAGCCTCCATGCTTGACGTGCCAAAAGGGCCTGGTTAAACACTCGAATATTTCTGGATCCTAGTCCTCCATGTGACTTTGATAGGGTTATTTTGTCCCAAGAAATCCAGTGAGTTTTCCGTTTTCCCTGCCTCGACCCTCACCAATAGTTCCTAATCATCCTCTTCAGATCTTCGCACACCGTCATTGGCAATTTAAAGACACTCATAATGCAGGTTGGAATGGCTTGCATGATCGACTTAATTAAAGTTTCCTTGCCTGCCTGAGATGGTATACCATCCCCCAAAATCAACATTCGCTTCAACAGTCTCTCCTGTAGGGTCTGGAACCGGCCCTTATGCATGCGGCCTTGAGGTGTGGGCAGGCCCAAGTAATTGTCCTCAAAAACTTCTGGCCGAATTTGTAGGATCTGCTTAACCGATGTGCTAATTGCTTCAGGGCATTTTAATCCAAATATGATGGAACATTTGTCTCGGTTCACTAGCTGACCCGTAGCAGCCGCATACATATCGATAATTCCACTCACGTGTAGTGCTTGCTGTTGGTTCGCCTTCAAGAAGAGCAGGGTATCATCCGCAAACAAGATGAGAAACCCCCGGTGCATGGCAACATATTTTAACCGGATCCACCATATTAGAATCCACACCTTTCTTCAACAAATCCGGGAGACCGTTAGCCACAAAAAGAAATAAGAACCAGGAGAGGGAGTCACCTGGCCGAAGCCCACGCGACGGTGCAAAAGATTCAAGAAGGGTTCCATTAAGTTTGACTGAATATCTCACCGAGGTGACGCAACACATTATCCAATGCACCCATTGGTGAGAAAAACCCAACCTGAGCATCATTTGCTCCAAGAACGCCTAGTCCACACGATCATATGCCTTTGAGAGGTCTAACTTGTACGCGCAAAAACTCTTCTCCGGGTCCTTCTCCTGCTGAATGTGGTGTATGCACTCAAAATCTAACATAGCATTATCTGTTATAAGACGATCGGGTACAAACGCACTTTGAGCTTCCGAGATGACATCATCAAGCAGGGGTCTCAATCTGCTCACAAGGCATTTTGAGACCATTTTATATATGACGTTATATAAACTGATTGGTCGGAACTGTGCAAGAGTTCCTGGCTCATTAACTTTAGGAATTAGAACAAGAGTAGTCTCATTTACTCCCTCTGGCAATATTCTAGTGACAAAGAAATCTTTCACTGCTGCTATAGTCTCTTCCTTAAGGAACCCCCAATTTTGCTGAAAAAATATAGCAGGGAAGCCGTCTGGCCCTGGGGATTTCAATGGCCCAATCTGAAAAAGAGCATCCGATATTTCTTTATCCGAAAACTCCCTACACAATTGTTCATTCATCTCTGGAGTTATTTTTTGAACGAAGAGGCTTAAGACAGGCTCAGCTACCAAGCTAGTATCTCTAGTGAACAAGTTTTTAAAATAGTCCATGGCCAATTGGCCCATACAGCTAGGGTCTGATTGCCACACACCATTACTGTCCTTTAGCTTTTTGATCTTGTTCTTCCTTGCTCGCCACACAACCTTGCTATGAAAGAACTTGGTATTACGATCACCCTGTCACAACCAATCAATCCTAGATCCTGCAGCCACATCATCTCCTCCCGATAAAGAAGTTCGTTCATTTTATCTGTCAATTTCCTTAATTTCAATTCTGTCGGCGTTCATGATTATTAGCTCCTCTAGTTTATTTCTAGCCTGCTCCAACTCACAATTAACAGCACCAAAGCTGGCCTTGCTCCACTCATGTAAGCGGTCCATGACACGTCCGAGGCCCACTCGAATGTCGTCCAGGGTGTGTTTCGGTCCAGCATCCTCCCAAGCTGACGTCACTCTCTCTCTCTCTGTTAAACTCGGATCCCTCTCCCACATCACTTCATAGTACCTGCGAGCTGGTCTTGGACAACGTCTTTCCTCCTTAATGCATTCCAAGATTATGGCACAATGATCAGAACATGGAGTTACTTTGTGCACAACTCTCACTTCTGCAAAAATATTGCGCCATGAGTTACATGCAACAACACGATCTAACTTGACCTAGACATTTGCTCGTCCGCTCCTCTTATTGTCATATGTATATGACACTCCTAAAAAACCGAGATCAATTAGTTCACACAGTTCTAGGGCCTCTTTGAAGTTCCTCATCTGGCTTTCTGATCGTGGTTTTGCAGAGAAATGTTCGAAAGCCCACATAGCTTCATTGAAGTCACCAAAGACACACCACAGTAAATCAGATTGAGCTTTTAGAGCACGTAGCTTGTCCCACATTTTCTGCATGTGTTCTGTGTCCTCGGCTCACCATACACACAAGTGATGCGCCAACGAGGCTCATGTGATGAAATATGGACAAAACCATCAATATATCTCTCTGTAATCTCCTGCACAACAACATCCATATGTTCATGCCAGTATAGCGTCAGACCACCGCTTCTGCCTACACTATAAATACCAGCAAAGCCCTTAAGACCCAATCTACCTCTCAGTCTTCTCATATACTCCGCTTTCTGCCTAGTTTCACTGAGGAAAACCAACTTAGCATCAACTAACCTACACAGGCCAACAATTTCACGAACAGTCGGTTTGTTCCCCGCTTCCTGACAGTTCAGACTGAAGCAATTCATTGCTCCTGACGGGTCGCGACATGCGATCCCGTCAGTTTACCAGCGGCCCCAAGGCTGGTAGCCCCCAAAACATTCTCCCGCCCCTTTTCCATGTCTTCCACCGTGACCTTTCGGACCTTCTTCTGCTTACCGACATTTGTCTCTTCTCCCATAATAGCTAGAGCACTAGAGCGATCAGCAGACTCGCACTCCTGTTGTCCTGACCCCCTCTTTCCCAGTCCTGAATCCGCATCCGACATGTATGTATCCCCAGCAGTAAAAACCAACGAGCTTAAGCCTCACGATGGTGGTATCATCTCCTCGCTTCCCAGTCCTACTAGATAACTAGACCTCGGGTATGCTGGGTTCATGGAAAGAGGCACTGGTGTCTCAATCACCTTCTAATGAATCATCCCTTAAGAGGCATTGGTGTCTCAATCATATGCGGAACTAAAGTTGTTGGCGATGAGGGTCGTCTTGGTCGGGTCCGTTGGGTGGACCTGGACCGCCTTGGTGTGCATTGATGAGTCGAAGGATTGATCAGGTGTGTTCGGCTTACTAGGGGGAGGAAGACTGTTGTCTGTCGACTCCTTCAGCCTTGCGAGTTCCTCCTGCATTCCGAAGGATTGGGAGATTCTGTTGAATTCCCTGTTGCAGCTGTCTGACTTGGCGAAGTTTCCACTAATGGTGATTACATTGTTTGGTCATGGCATCTTCATCTGCAGATAGGAGTAATGTGGCACCGCCATGAACCTTGAGAAGGCGACACGTCCGAGGATTTAGTGGTACTGCGAGGGCCAGTCAACGACTTCGAATTCCAGGCGTTCTCGCCTAAAATTGTCTAGCGTGTTTAAGATGACGTCCAAGTTGATCTTGCCCAAGGAGTATACGCCTTTCCCTGGGACGATGCCGTGGAACATTGTGTCGGAGACTTCTAGGTAGGAGGACGAGATCCGCATTGCGCTCAAGGTGCTGGCAAACATCAAATTAATGTCGCTGCCACCATCCATGATGATGCGACTCATCTGGAAGCCTCCGATTTGTGCCTCGAGCACCAGGGGAGAGTGACCTCGCGAGGTACTTGACGTGGATGATCACGTTGATCGAAGGTAATGCAAGACTCGCACTCACTGAGGTACTCAGTGGTGGAGGGTGGAGAATTGATTGCCAGGTTGACTTGGCGAGTGATTGACGTTTGCACCCGATTTGATGGGCGTCCTTTTTGGATCATTCCCATATTACCCAGTGCTCGCGGGTACTGCTTGCCTCCGTGGTTCTGGATTGGCACAGCCACAGGTGGGGGTGGTCCGGGTGGTGGTGGTGGTGCTCTATGAGCCACGGCACCCGGGGCAGCTCCGTAGCCTTGGTTAATCGCGTCGCGATTCATCTGGGCCAGGCCCTCGTGGAGCTTGAGGAACTCGCGGGAATGCTTCAGGAGGTGGCTGGATTTTTTCTTCTCGTCGTGTTTGTCGATGTAGAAGTGCATGTTGCAAGGTCCGACAATTTGTCCTGGATAGATGTTATAGGTGCTTCATCACGAGTGCGGCGTTGCCACACTTGCGTGGTTTTCCCACTGTCGCAGTATCCACCACTGCGGTATCCGCTGTTGCGGTTGCCGTCGTTGTGTTTGTCGGCGTAGCCAGCCGCGACCATGTCGACCTCTTCGCGGTCCTCATAACCACGCATCCGGCGTTTCCCCTGGCGATCGTATCTACATCTGAGGTCATCATCATCGTCTGAGTGGGCACGGTTGTTTTTCACCGAGTCCTCTCCATCAGCCCACCTATTCGCGATCTCCATCAGGTGGTCGATTGTTTTAGTCTTCGAACGGCCCAGCTCCTCCCTAAGATCTCTGCGGCGTACGCCACCATTGAATGCACCGATTGCGCGATCTTCGAAGATGTCTTCCGTAATTTTTTTGATAACGGACCATCTTTGGATGTATGAGCGCAATGACTCGCCAGTTCTTTGGTAGTAGGCTCTTAATTCTTCGACTGATGTCGGCCCTTTGTAAGTGCCCTTGAAGTTCTGCATGAAGCTGTAGACCAACTCATCCCAGCTGCAAATGGATCCGCGTGGGAGGTTATTAAGCCATGCACGAGTGGTGCCTTGCAGATGTAGCTGGAGGCATTGCATAGCCGTGCTCCTGGTTCCGCCATGCAACCTGACCGAGGAGATATGATCCTCTAGCCTGATTTTTGGGTCCTACGGGCTATCGAATTTCGGATTCTCTGATGAGAGTTTGAACCCTTTTGGCATCCGCTTTTGCTGTATGGCTTTGCTGAAGCAGCTCGCGCCGCAGAGCTCCGTCCCGTCATCTTCCGAGTCAGTCGAGCGGGCGCGTCTTGCGCACATCTTGTCGACCTTGCGCTGCGTAATGTCATCGCGCGCGTCATAGTTGTGGTTGTGTCACCGTGAACGGCGTCGACGTGGCAGGTCATGGTCCTCGTCGCTGGAGGAGGAGGAAGAATAGCGCTTGGCTAGAGCCTTGCTTTTCCTTGGCTCCATCGCTGGATCCTTGGTGAGCGCAGCTTCGACTAGTCCCAGGCCAGTGATCGTAGATCGGTGCATGGCGGACTATGGGTCCCTAGCCGGTGGCTGGTTGTTGAGAAGGTACATGGTGGCCGCTGTCACCGCTGCTTGCGGCGTTTTCGGGAGCACATTGCCCCGCGTGTCCACCATCATGGACGAGAAATCAAGCACTCGAGTGGCCTCTACTCGTTCCCTCTTGGTGAGGTGAGCCAGTCGAGAATGTCTTCTGGCAACTGTATGATCGTTGCCTTTGGAGGAGGATCCTCCGATGGAAGAGAGCTGAGCTCGACGGAGGCTTGACTCGTCCACTGCCCTTTCTGCGCTCGTCGAGATGGGCGATTACTTGCTGCTGGCGCTTGAACTCCTCCTTGAGCAGCTAGTGATAACCCACCAGCATGTCTTGCGATGAGTTGAGCGGTAGGGGATTGCCCCTTAGGGCCTCCCTGTAGAGGGCCCACTCAGTGTCGTTGAGCTTGATCAGTACATGCTCTCGAGTTTGTTCACTCGTGGAGAGATGCGGCTGATCCTCTAGGATGGGTCTGTCGCCAGGAGCCCAACCTGTTGGCCCATTGTTTGTGGGGCGCCATTTGAGGGGTCGTCGTTTGTGACTGGGATACCACCGCCAGTACCGGTGTTTTCCTGAGTGCCGCTGCCGCCGCCGCCCGTGTTGATGACGGCACACATGTAGTGGTTGGGGAAGCCGTTGCTCCCACAGCTTTTAGATCTGGAGCCATAAGCTTCATCTTCTGTTGCCAGGTCTCCCAGATCAGACTCACAACTGCTGTTGCTATCCGCATCTCCGACTGATGTCGGAGCATTGAGCTTACTCAGGGTGTCGATCGGCGGCGGGAACCATAGTGCGAGGGCAATTGCAGGAACTGTCGGCTGATCAGGGAGGCGAAGTGTGCCTAGTTGACCAGCTTGGAAGCATAGGCTCCCGATTGCCAGGCCGACTCCATCGCCCACGGACTCGAAATCCGGGCGAGTAGCCGACGTGTGGACGGTGAAGTCGGAGGCACCGAAGAGGAGGCGAATCTCCGCTGGTTCAGAGTCATAGATCGCAGTTGATGGGGCCGTGGAAACCGCAACACCAGCACTCCCGCTTCCCACATACGGCACCAATTGACGAGAGGTTAACTCATCAATGCCCATCGTAGATGGGCCTAGGTTCGAGGAAGTAGGGAGCACTAGAGGCATCGATCGGCTAGCAAACAAGCACACAGGGGACACGAGGTTTTACCCAGGTTCAGGCCTCGAAGAGGACCCTACTCCTGCTTGTCTTCTCTTGGAATTATCGAGGAGTCGAAAGTTACAAGGGTGCGCAGATGCAATCTGGCGATGGTGTGGAAACTATGGTTACGAATATCGTCCTCACCGCCCCCTCCTAGCCTTTATATAGATAGGCTAGGTCCCGGGATAGCAGGCCAAGTCGGTTACATATTAGGGTTTTCCCTTCTATCTTGAGTTTGTCGTGTGCTGCAAGGAGCCGAAGCCTCCCAGGCCATCCAAAGTTCGACTGGGCCTTTGCGACACCGTGGGCTTCTTCTGGGCTGGACCATATATACTGATCACGAGTACCTGTAGGGTATGCCCACATCACCTCCTGTGATTGCACCGGCAGCGGAGGCCGGCGGGACACCTGTTGCGGCTGCGCTAGCATCGAAGAACGCAAGCAGCCAGAAATAGTAGTGTTTCTCGATGGAGGCTGGACTAGGAACTGGTCGAACATGCTCGCCATGTCAGCGCCCTTGCCTGTAGCGTCTAGGAACTCGATCTCGAACACGGCGGACTCAACCGCCTGGAACAAAGGTGAGCTACGCGCAGTCGACGGAGACGACAACCTTGGCGTTCCTCTACCTGCACGACCCGCCCGTCGAGTAGACCATCTTCATGTACATCATCTTCAACCTCACATACAAGATGAAGTGTAATTACAGGTTACAGTTCAGAGAGGAGAGCTACTGAGAGATCTCTATACTTGCACCAAAATGTAAAACTTGCAACACGAAAATTGTGGGGAACAACAAGATCAAGCTACCCCTCAAAGGAAAATTTGAATGATTGCTTGTATGCGACAAATATTAAAAAACAAGCACAAAAAAGCTCCAAATTTGATCACAAATCTGAGAAGATACAGTTCACCAACCTCGAAACCGGTGGTCAGAATGGAACCCCGTCGTCGATGCACATCTTTTCCATGTAGAGCTCGACTCAAAACTTGTATGTGCTAATCCCAAGCTATGAAGATTAAGAATGTTTAGAGAAGAGAGAGAATACAGCATTGCACGCATCCGTGTAGTAGTGTGCTCGACCGAGTCAGGTCCGCTAGAAATGACCGAATCGACCGTTGTCCTCGAGCCTCATGAAAATGACACACATGCCGCCTAGAGGGGGGTGAATAGGCAGTTTAAAACTTTTACGAAATGGGCTTAACAAAGGCAGAATAAAACTACCGTTTACTTTGTCAAGCACAAAACCTATATATGATATGGTTCACATATGTGCACCAACAACTTATGCTAAGCAGGACAAGCAACTACGTGATAGCAAGATATAAGACTTCAAGGACGAAGACTATCGCAATGTAAAGTGCATAAGTAAAAAGCTTGGGTATAGAGATAACCGAGACACGCGGAGATGGTGATGTTTTACCGAGTTCCTCCCAACAAGGGAGTACGTCTCGTTGGAGGGGTGGGCTGTAATAAGACCACCAGCACCACGAGATTCCTCACCCTATTCTCCTATGGACCTCTCCACAAAAGTCCTGATCCACTCTCCACTATCGGTGCACTTGTTAGTGGTAATCCGTAACCTCGCACAAAGCTTGGGGCACTTCTCCACAACTCAATTGGAGGCTCCCAACAAACAACCTTGGGGAAAGCTCCACAATTTCATTAGAGGCCCCAAGTAACCCACAAACCTGCAATACAACTAAACCGTCTAGGATTCCAAGAACCCAAGAGTAAAAAGTTTCTCACCTTTCATCCAATCGAATCCTCACCGAGAACTCAAACCGATGCACAAAATGCAATGGCAAGAACACAAGAAGTTCTCAAGTCCTTCACTCCCAAATTCCACCAAAGCTACAAAATCTTATGGGGGAATAAGAGAGAAAGAACAATGGACGAAATCCACAAAAGACTCCAAGATCTGGATCCAAGATGTTCCCCTCACTTATAGGAGAGATTGATTGGTGGGGTTATAGATCTAGATCTTCTCTTTCAAATCCCTCAAGAATATGCAAGAATCATAGGAGGGATTGAGGGATAGCAAGCTCAAGAAGGTTAACAATGGAGGCGAAAACTTGCAAGAATATGTAGGTAACCTTATATAGGTCCTCCAAAATCCAATTGTTACAGCTCTGGAGCACGTGGGCTGAACATTACGGCATGTTTCCAGATGGTTTCCAATTTGGACATCTGAATGGCAACCACACAACTAAAATCGGAGATTTTTGCGCGACACCGGGGTGTCCGGCGTTTTCACTCCGCACATTCAGGCCAAGACAAAACTAACCGAAAATAACCATAACTTTTGCATCCGGATTCCGATTTTGATGATATTGGGCTCGTTTTAAAGCGGACAAAAAGCTCTGCAAGATCATGCAGGGAACCATCATATTCTAGCAAGGGAGGATAGAACCAAATTACAAAAGGTTTAACCTATCTATGAAATACAAATTAGTAAAATCTCCAATATTGAAAATGCAGAAGAGAATGCATATAAAATCCGTTTTCGATGAACTTGAGCTTGTCATGAAGAATAACACAAGCTCTAAATACTCTAATAGATAAGAACCAAATAAGAACCAAGAAATCTGATGCAAGTATGCCAAGTAGTTCAAATTTTACCTAATTTCAATAAATCTTCATAAAGTCATTAAAGTGGGCGAAGTTAGCTAGGAAATTTGAGAACTCATAAAACATGGGAAATCATAAGTATGGCATATTAGTCCACTATATATGTCTGAAAACCTGGCTTGTGGCATTCAGATCCATATTCTTCGGACTTCCTTTACGTGAAAGAACAATATCGTCATCACTAGGAAAACTAAGAATATTCTTTCCTAAGATAGTTGGAAACTCACACCAATGACATTTTTTCCTACAAGAAGATGCACCTATCTACCTCTGAGAAGACATTTAATTCAAGAGCAATCTACCACGCTTACTTGTAGCTCAAGTTTGACCTAAATTTGTTAAACCGACAAGATGCAAAATCTTAGCATGAAGTTAAACTTGTCTTCAAAAATCTCGGTTGTTTCTCATATATTGATTGTGATCCCTCGATGGGTACCTCCAAAAGCTTTTTCGTACTTTCAGAGCAACCTACAATTTACTTGTAGTATTTCAAATTTGACCTAATTTCGATTAATCAATGAAAAGACATGCAAGTGTGCAGAGTTATTAGCTAGGAAGGTTGAGAACTTATAAAACACAGGAAGTTTGCCAAAGTATGCAAAGTATTGTACTAGTACCTCGTGTAATACGTACTACATGGTAGTAGTAGTACTACTATACTCCGTAGTTTTTCGAACGTGAAGTAAAGTAGTGCAGTAAGTCTGTTTGGGTCAAGCTACATGCAACGAGCATTGGTTTGATAGGACAATTCAGGTTTAGATATCCAAATTTCTACTCCAGCTCAATGGCTCAAGACACGAAGCAGCTAGTACTCCTTTATCCTCCGGTTGTCGCCCAGATAAAAAAGATCAAGTAAAATATTGTGTATCTTAGAAATTGCCATGGCCATATATTACCTGTAGAGCTTTATTTTGTTTCCTTCAAGACACCTACAAAGACTAATACGTACTAGTACTAGTAATAACGTGCTACGATTAAGCCCTACAGTTAGTACTAGACATAGACTCTAGTAGCTAATCTCGTCAAACTGAATTATCCAAGATGTGGAGTTCCTTTTTTCTCCAAGAGGTGGAGTTCCTTTTTTTCTCCAAGAGGTGGAGTTTCTTTTTTTCTAAGAGAGGAAAGCTCTTTTTATTCCTTCTTTGAGTCAAAGAAAATTCAAAGGATTTGTGAAGGATTTCGTACCTTAGGAAATAATCCTACGATGTTTTTTTGATTCATAGGATTCCAGTATATAGGAATTGTGTCCCTTTGGAACGCAAGATAGGAAAAATACAGGAATAGGAAAAACACGGAAATTGAGATTTCTTCAAAGTATTCATTTGCCCTCTATTTTTTAGGAACATTTCCATCCACTCCAACCTCATGGTATAATTGCTTTGCTTTTCCTGTGATTCAAACACACCCTTGATCCAAATTCTTGTAGTTTCCTCTTTCTATGTTTGAGAATCCTGCAAATCAAACGAGCCCTGAGAGATGGTCTTCCTCTTTTTGTCTTGATCATTTTTTGTTTGAACATAGGGTCATAGAGCTTCCTCAAAACACAAGGAGGGTGGAAATTTCACAAACCTCCAACAATTGGATTCGAAATTGCAGGGAACTCTAGATAATCAGGATAGTATAGTTGCAAAAAACTACTACAATTAATTTTGGGTACAAATGTTGCACATAGCACAAAATTTTCGATTAGTCCTCTTAACTTTATTTCTTACATACCCAGGGCTCAATAGTTGGAGCTACTTGCAACTACAACTCTAATTGTTAGAAGTTTGTGCAACTAGCCTCAATTGGAGCCCCACACCCCACTCGCCCACCTTCGGCAGTACTAGTAGTACTACGCACCATCAGCCTTTATCTTCTCCATCTCACCCCGGCCGCCAGATCCTGCCAACAATCTTCCCTCCCTCCCGCCGCCCCAAAGAAAGCCCCCAAAACACCATCCACAGCCTCCTTCCATGGTGAGATCGAGCAAGGTCAGTAAAGATCCTGAGAAGTTTCAGAAGGTGTTCACCGAAGTCCCCCTTCAAGTACTCATCAACCATTGCGACGCCACCACCGTCGTGAGCCTCGTCGGTTCATCCAAACATATTCTTCAATCAGCAAAAGAGATCGGAACTAAGCCTTCTTCTCATCCATTTGGCCTCCCATGTGTTCTTAATTCTCACCCGATGGTGAGACCGTGGGAACCCAAAGACTACTTCAACGTGGCGGGCAACCCGTGCAAGATGACGCTACTGGATAGGTTCTCCTCCGATGTTGTAATGTCAAATGGTTTTGATGAGCAGCGAGCAGGCGACAATGGAGATTGGATCGTCACAGTTGGGCCCGATTTCAGGTGGGACCTTATCAACGTGTACACTCGTCGCAAGATTGTTAATCCCCAAGTGTCGGGGTTTGAACTGACCGAAGGTTCTGCATTTACATTCCAGGATGATGCTGATGAAGGTTGACGTACTAAAATGCAAAAGATATTCATTTGTCAAGTTCCGACAGCTACTAGGGGATACAAAGTTTTCTCTCTTTTCACCATTTTTGAATTCAAGATTGTTGTCCTCAAGGGGAATGATAATCATGGATGGTCAGTTTGTGTGAACGAGTTCCATGGCTACTTCAGATACTGCAATGCTATTATCCAACATGATCGTATGTTCGTCGTGACCAAGAACGGTTGTGTTTATGCATGGAAGCCTCTAGATCTTGGTAAATTCTCCTCCCTACATATTTTATTAGCTTTATTCTTGAATCCATGCAAGCTAATTTTTCTAAACTTTCATTGGTTAGTAGGAATTACATAAATAAATTGTTTTTTTGATTTGAAGGAATTTCAGAGGAATGCAATCTTTAAGAAGTTTTCTTACATATAAGTAGTTTGTTTCATATGATTGAGTTATGCTGATAGTATTGGTTCGTCTCCTAGTACATCCCATGGAAAATATGGTATCTACTAGTAGTACTTATGTGAGACTCGACTATTATTCCTAAATCGATGTAAGCTATTTTTTCTGAATATTCGTTGGTTAGTAGGAATTTCATAGGAATTTTAGCCTTTTGATTCGTATGAAATCCCTAGGAATTTCATAGGAATGCAATCCTTACTAAGTTTTCTTACATATAAGTAATTTGATTCATAGGATCGAGTTATGTTGATAGTATTGCCTTGTCTCCTAGTACTAGTACATCCATGGAAAATATGGTATCTACTATTAGTACTTACGTGAGACTCGGATACTAGACATATGATATATCATCACTATATAGAATTATAATACTAGGTAAAGCTCAAAAAATTAGAAATTTGATCGACATCTATAAATTATGGGTGCATATTCAGTTCTTGTATTTTGTATAATGTAGAAGTCAACGTTTATTAGGTACTAGTACTTTTAAATTTTGTTAACATGGTATTGAGAAATGAAGAATAAGATTCTAGAATGATGGAGAAGTGTGTTTTAAGGATTGTGCATAGCGTTCATTGTGCTAAAGACTATCAATAGAATCTTCAAGTAGATGCTAGAATAGAAAAGAAGATCCAACGGCTAGCAATATTGGGATTCGCAAGTCCTGATCCAATAGTCAATATTTAAAGTTATCCGTACACTATATAGTGGTAAGATAAGATAAGATTAGATATTAAACCTCCTAGAAATAATCCTTGTTGGTTTTACTTTGGTATATAACACACCAAAATATTGTAGGATCGAACCTTGTTTTTTCCGTATGAACTTTACATTGCAAAATCCTATAGGATCATTTCCTATTTCATTTGATCCTATGAATCAAACCATGTCTGTAGACGAATTTTCATAGCATATCCCCATTTTGAAAAGAAAGAGAATTTCCATAGCATCTCCCTAGGTTGGAATTTGTTACACAATCAAACATCTTAAGTATAATCAAGATTTTTCAAAATAGTACTGTATATCAACTTCTACAATGTCAGATCAATATTAGTATTATTTCCATGTTACATTTCCTTTCCTTTGAAGGTCCTTTCCTTATCCTATCGCCACGTGATGTGCTTTATCCAAACCACCATTATTCCTTTGCTTTCTTGATCAGGTGCACTGTCCAATCTCTTTCTGTGTTTCCATGTATGAGTACGTGTTACCTTGCTTTGAGGAAAATGCGGATAAGGGGCGTGTGATTTTTTTATTGATAAGCTAGATGATAGCATGAAATTGTCAGCTCTCTTTCTCAAGGAGGAGCAATGTTTAACCTTGGGAAGAATATTTATGAGTGGACTTTATATACTGTTTTAAGATACTTTATGTTTATTAAACCATCCATGCAATGGCCTTTCTAACTATTATTATGCCTATTACACATGATTACTTATTCACATTCATTTTCATGCGAGTGTTGCACAAATATTAGTTTTATAAGGTTTATCGTTTTTCCTTAGCTTTGGTTTGTGTTTAGGTGCAATAGAGAATCATGAATAAAGCACAATGAAGGAAGCCAAGATGATGCAATATGGAGGAGTCACGTGCACTAGACTTAGCCATATAGAGTGTGGAAAGAGTAATAATTTTTCCACCAGCACAAATAAATATCCAAGGAGATAGTGTTGTATCATCTCTCATCCATACAATCCAACGAGCACAAGAACGACCCAATCAGAGTCCGTATAAGGAAATGACGTCCAAAATGCGAAAAGCATTTAATTGTTTAACTTGCCTTGGTACGACCGTGATGACACTACCAGACGATAGTACCACCCTCTGATTGGTCCGGAATGTCGAACAGAACCTCCTATCTGAAGGGGCAAAGGACATATTCAAAGCGGAATACTCCAAAAACACCGAACCGGCCTTTAGGAGACTATTTAAGGCAGGGAAACCCTAGCCACCGCATCCATATTCACACAAGTCATCACCAGCTCCATCTCCATCATCACCATGGCGGAGCCCTGCCAGCACACCACCTTAATATCCATCTACATCCACCACAACCTTGAAGGAAGGCCGGGGAAGACACCAAGGAGCCATCATCGCCCATGCATCGACGTTGACGCCATCACGATCACCATCTCCGCTTATCCTTCTTATTACCCCATCATGGTCTTCGTGATGGTTGTAATATGGCTTGACCCCCCTTTTAATGTTATGATTCCTTGAGTATTTGTGGATGGTGTGATGATCTAGTGATCTATGGTTATATTTACTTAGTGCATTTTCTAATCATCTTATTATCTTAGTGCTGGAGATGTCTGGTCCATTGATATAGTTGGAAACATCCAACTCCCTAGGCCACACATGAATTAGATGGTATTTTGTGCCAACCATTTGAGCTCCGAGTAAGATGGCTGATATCTCTTGATGTGCATCTATCTAGGAGCACGGTTGTCCATAAAATTGAATGCCTTTGGTCCCATACTTATGATCTTTAATATCTTCCATTGCCACGATAGTAAACATATAATGTAAGGAGGACAATTGAGTTGTCTTATTCACTTAGACAGTTGGAAGATAATGGCAGACAAGGGGCCGCTAAACATACAATAAACTAGTATCTAGATAGTCACACCTATATGCTAGTTTGCTTGGGAGTCATGGCATTAACTTTATTCATAGCATTCACCGCTTAATGTTTATTTTCTGCAATAGTTTACTTATAATACTAGTAGTAGTGTTTTGCAAACCCCTCTTTAAATAACATTTTTCGTAGGAACTTATAGAGTTAGCTATTTTTGAACTATGGTTTAAGTGCGAACATGGATGACAATGTAGCTGTGAAGGTATGTGGTTTTCATTATGCAAAGCTTTCAACGGATTTGCATCTATAACTACTGCAAGAATCCTTGCTCATGTTGTCAGGAAGGGAAGATTCTTGCTGGCTCCGAGGGAGATGGAGATGATATCGACGCTATTACTGACGCAACATCGATAGCCGCCATGATGGCAGACCTTACGCATGTAAAGATGTTGCAGGCCTTGTACGCTGCTACACGTGCCTTTGGCGCCATGCTAACGGCGTTCCTATCATAGAACTTGAACATATTGGCACCGTGCATCTCTGAGCCAGCCGATGTGGCGGAGACGTTGGTTCCATGCCTGAAGTAATCTTGAGGCATTATGATGTTGTCGATGTCGGTCGTGGAGGAAAGGCGGGGCTTAGCTGGGGCAAAGGAGGGCCAATGCCCCCCTCCCCAGCTCAAAGGATTTTTTTTGCGAATAAATATTTCATTAATTTATAGAATGTTACGATCATTGGTTATAGTATCATAAAGTTCCTATGGATAATTTCTAATCCAAAACTTAGATCTAGAGGTGGATCTCCCTAGTTTACCCATGATATGGCTAGCCTCATTCCGGCTCCTATCTACCTTCATGATCCTATTCTCCCTTTCTGCTAGTAGTTGCTTGATGTTGATCACCAATAGAAAGAATATGAAAAATGTCTGTCGACCTTGTTTACTTGAAACACAAGATTATACTCCCTTGTAGGTCCTTTTTCAATGAGAATATCTCTTGATTTATTGTCAAGAATATTCCAAGTTCTAGGATCAGGGTCAGCTCTGGAATTTCAAAGGCCCCTAGGCGAGCTCAATCAAATGGGCCCAATATAGAATTTTTTATTATATACATGAATTAATGAAAAAATGTAAAGTAATAAAGAACGATAATTTTGCATAGAACAATATATTCGATAAATTTTCTTGACTTTGTTCCAAACCAATTATCATAGAAGCTACAATGCAGAAAACAAAAGAGAGGAATAGCATGCTAACAAACCTCCAAGCCTCCAATAATCACGAGAAACGAGATTACCTTGCATTTGTTGACGAAAAGTCATTAATGACAATGTCAAGATCAATACTGTCTAGAATATTCTTCTCAATGCAATACATTGCTAGACCATTCAGTCTTTCTTGTGACATAATTGACCTCAAATAGTTTTTCAGTAGCTTTAATTTTGAGAAAATCCTCTCAGCTAATGCAACAGACAAGGTACAATAAATAGGATATGTTAAGCTATTGAGACATTGTGATAATAATCCGCATCTCTAACAAACTCAAATATCTGATCTGCTGACATGAGTGTGTTTGGCAAGGTCATCTGCAGTACCTTAAGTTTAAAAAATCATCTAAATCAACATCTGATTATCTACCATGAGTAAAAGTGTTGACAAAATTAGTGCAATGTCTTCTTACATCGTTATCACCTAATGACTTCAATTCTCTCGAGTTGAACAAGAAGCCAAATATGCTCCAAATGACTTCAGTTCGTCAAATCTATTAGTCAAGGAATCAATTGCAACATCAATCATCACCAAAAAGTATTTAACTCTAAATGATTCCTCCTCAATTTCTTGCTCTTCTTTATTCTGGTCATTTTCTTTGTTGTCACTAATTTCATCAAATTGTCGTTTTCTGGTAGTACGTCTCTTTACAGGAAATAAAGGTTCTACACCCATCTTAGTTGCAATAGATCTCGCACGATCCAAACTAGTTGCAAAGCCTTCATTTCTGTACTTTTCAAAAAATGAAACGGCACCCTCAATCTGCTTAAGAGTAACATTAAGGCACACAAACTTTGACTGCAGTTTTTTACTCACCGTGTTTACAGTGAACAAAATGTCATACCAAATGACCATGCCAGGTAAAAATTCAAATTTCTCAAGTGCACTAGCCAAAGATTTTGCGTCGCTCTTAGTCTTGGCATCATCATTAGAAGTTCTCTTCAATTCCAATTATGTATTTCTCAATTCAGGTGCTTGAAATCTGATAGTTTGAACACTCTTTATTCGACTCTCCCATCGAAGTGTTACACAAAGACTTAACTGTCATTTTTGGAACATGATCAAGCAATAGCTGCCATCTTTTAGTAGAGGTCGAAAACAATATGTAAATTCTTTGCACAATACCAAAGAAAGTAATAGCCTTACCACAAGATTTGGCCATATCACTAAGAGTAAGGTTCAGGTTGTGACAAGCACATGGCATGTACAATGCTCTTGGAGTAAGTATAAGCAATCTGCTCTGTACCCCTTGGTTCTTTCCCTTCATGTTCGAACCATTATCGTAGGCTTGTCCTCGAATATCATTAACATTCAAACCAACAGATTCAAGTGAATCTATTAACACATTATAAAGTCCAAGTCCCGATGTATCATCCACCTTCAAGAACTCCAGAAAAACTCCTCTATTTTTGTAGTGGTACTTGACATGTTTATGCACCTCATAATTAGAGTCATTTGTTCTTGATGGCTCACATCAGGGGTACAGTCTAAAATGAAAGAGAAATACTTTGAATCCTTAATTATCTTCAAGAGAGAATCTTTAACAGTGCGGCCAAGATGGGAAATTAACTCATTCTGGATATTATGGCCAAGATAATGATGAATTTCACTATTTCGAATGCGCCGAAGATGCTCTTGCATTACAGGATCAAACTCTGCCATCATTTCAACTACTCCCAAAAAGTTTCCATTATTGTTTTGATATAATTTCTCATTTGATCCTCGAACAGACAAATTATGTTTAGCAAGGAATTTCACAGCAACAACAATTCTAATTAAAACTTCTCTCCATCTCTTCTTCTCTTTTGCAATCTCTTGCTGCATCTCTTTATCAATAGTTTCATTCTTACTTAGCCTAACCCTTACCTCATTCCAAGTATTCATGTTAGTGATATGATCAACACTTTTTTCATGAAATTTCATCTTCTCACTAAGATGCTTCCAATCCCTCAATCCCTCGAATGCTAGCAAACTTTTGTTGTTTTCATATATGAACAATTTGCAGCAAAAACAAAAAAACTTTGTTCACATGTATAGAGTACACTAACCTCCTCCGATCACTGAACTCGCCATTACGTAGTTTTCTTGAGTAGTAAGAATATGAAAAATCTATGCCGACCTTGTTTACTGGAAACACAAGATTATACTCCCTTGTAGGTCCTTTTTCAATGAGAATATCTCTTGATTTATTGTCAAGAATATTCCAAGTTCTAGGATCAGGGTCGGCTCTGGAATTTCAAAGGCCCCTGGGCGAGCTCAATCAAATGGGTCCAATATAGAATTTCTTATTCTATACATGAATTAATGAAAAAATGTAAAGTAATAAAGGCGATAATTTTGCATAGAACAATATATCCGATAAGTTTTCTTGACTTTGTTTCAAACCAATTATCATAGAAGCTACAATGCAAAAAAAACAACAGAGAGGAATAGCATGCTAACAAACCTCCAAGCCTATAATAATCACGAGAAACGAGATTTTCTTGCATTTGTTGACGCAAAGTCATCAATGACGGTGTCAAGATCAATACTGTCCAACATATTCTTCTCAATGCAACGCATTGCCAGACCATTCAGTCTTTCTTGTGACATAGTTGACCTCAAATAATTTTTCAGTAGCTTCAATTTTGAGAAACTCCTCTCAGTTGATGCAACAGTCAGAGGTACAATAAATAGGATACGATAAGCTATTGAGACATTGTGATAACAATCCGCATCTCTAACAAACTAAAATATCTGATCCGCTGACATGCGTGTGTTTGTCAAGGTTATCTGTAGTACCTTAAGTTCAGAAAAAACATCCAAATCAACATCTGATGATCTACCATGAGTAAAAGTGTTGACAAAATTAGTGCAATGTCTTCTCAAATCGTTATCACCTAATTACTTCAATTTTCTCGAATTGAACAAGAAGCCAAATATGCTCCCAAATTACTTCAGTTCTTGAAATCTATTAGTAAAGGAAGCAATTGCAACGTCAATCATCACCAGAAAGTATTTAACTCTAAATGATTCTTCCTTAATTTCTTGCTCTACTTTATTCTGGTCATTTTCTTCATTGTCACTAATTTCATTAAATTGTCGTATTCTGGTAGTACGTCTCTTTACAGGAAATAAAGGTTCTACACCCATCTTAGTTGCAATAGACCTAGCACGATCCAAACTAGTTGCAAAGCCTTCATTTCTGTACTTTTCAAAAAATGAAATGGCACCCTCAATCTGCTTAAGAGTAACATCAAGGCACACAAACTTAGACGGGAGTTTTTTACTCACCATGTTTACAGTGAACAAAATGTCATACCAAATGACCATGCCTAGTAAAAATTCAAATTTCTCAAGTGCACTAGCCAAAGATTTTGCGTCGCTCTTAGTCTTGGCATCATCATTAGAAGTTCTCTTCAATTCCAATAATGTTTTTCTCAATTTAGGTGCTTGAAATGTGATGGCCTAAACACTCTTTATTCGACTCCCCCATCGAGTGTTACACAAAGACTTAACTGTCATTTTTGGAACATGATCAAGAAATAGCTGCCATATTTTAGTAGAGGTCGAAAACAATATGTAAATTCTCTGCACAATACCAAAGAAAGTAATAGCCTTACCACAAGATTTCTCCATATCACTAAGAGTAAGGTTCAGGTTCTGACAAGCACATGGCATGTACAATGCTCTTGGCTTAACTATAAGCAATCAGTTATGTACCCCTTGGTTCTTTCCCTTCATGTTTGAACCATTATCGTAGCCTTGTCCTAGAATATCATTAACATTCAAACCAAAAGATTCAAGTGATACTATTAACACATTATAAAGTCCATGTCCCGATGTATCATCCACCTTCAAGAACTCTAGAAAAAACTCCTGTATTTTTGCAGTGGTACTTGACATGTTTATGCACCTCACAATTAGAGTCATTTGTTCTTGATGGCTCACATCAGAGGTACAGTCTAAAATTATAGAGAAATATTTTGAATCCTTAATTATCTTGAAGAGAGAATCTTTAACAGTGCGGCCAAGACGGGAAATTAACTCATTCTGGATATTATGGCCAAGATAATGATGATGAATTTCACTATTCCGAATGCGTCAAAGATGCTCTTGCATTACAGGATCAAATTCTCCCATCATTTCAACTACTCCCAAAAAGTTCCCATTATTGTCTTGATATAATCTCTCATTTGATCCTCGAAAATACAAATTATGTTTAGCAAGAAATTTCACAGCAGCAACAATTCTAATTAAAACTTCTCTCCATCTCTTCTTCTCTTTTGCAATCTCTTGATGCATCTCTTTATCAATAGTTTCCTTCTTACTTAGCCTTACCTCATTCCAAGTATTCATGTTAGTGATATGATCAACACTATTTTCATGAAATTTCAGCTTCTCACTAAGATGCTTCCAATCCCTGAATCCCTCGGATGCTAGCAAACTTTTGTTGTTTTCATATCTGAATAATTTGCAGGAAAAACAGAAATCTTTGTTCACATGTTTAGAGTACACTAACCACCTCCGATCACTGAACTCGCCATTACGTAGCTTTCTTGAGTAGTAAGAATATGAAAAATGTCTGATGACCTTGTTTACTAGAAACACGAGATTATACTCCCTTGTAGGTCCTTTTTCAATGAGAATTTCTCTTAATTTATTGTCAAGAATATTCCAAGTTCTAAGATCATGGCCGGCTTTGGAATTTCAAAGGCCCCTAGGCGAGCTCAATCAAATGGGCCCAATATAGAATTTTTTATTCTATACATGAATTAATGAAAAAATGTAAAGTAATAAAGAACAATAATTTTGCATAGAACAATATATCCGATAAATTTTCTTGACTTTGTTCCAAACCAATTAAGCTACAATGCAAAAAAACAAAAGAGAGGAATAGCATGCTAACAAACCTCCAAGCCTCCAATAATCACGAGAAACGAGATTTCCTTGCATTTGTTGACGCATAGTCGTCAATGACAGTGTCAAGATCACTACTGTCCAGCATATTCTTCTTAGTGCAACACATTGCCAGACCATACAGTCTTTCTTGTGACATAGTTGACCTTAAATAATTTTTCAGTAGCTTCAATTTTGAGAAACTCCTCTCAGCTGATGCAATAGTCACATGTACAGTAAATAGGATACGATAAGCTATTAAGACATTGTGATAACAATCCACAGCTCTAACAAACTCAAATATCTGATCTGCTGACATGAGTGTGTTTGGCAAGGTCGTTTGCAGTACCTTAAGTTCAAAAAAAACATCTAAATCAACATCTGATGATCTACCATGAGTAAAAGTGTTGACAAAATTAGTGCAATGTATTCTCATATTGTTATCACCTAATGACTTCAATTCTCTCGAGTTGAACAAGAAGCCTAATATGCTCCCAAATGACTTCAGTTCTTGAAATCTATTAGTCAAGGAAGCAATTGCAACATCAATCATCACCAGAAAGTATTTAACTCTAAATGATTCCTCCTCAATTTCTTACTCTTCTTTATTCTGGTCATTTTCTCCATTGTCACTAATTTCATCAAATTGTCGTTTTCTGGTAGTACGTCTCGTTACAGGAAATAAAGGTTCTACACCCATCTTAGTTACAACAGATCTCGCACGATCCAAACTAGTTGCAAAGCCTTCATTTCTGTGCTTTTCAAAAAATGAAATGGCACCCTCAATCTGCTTAAGAGTAACATCAATACACACAAACTTAGACTGCATTTTTTTACTCACCATGTTTACAGTGAACAAAATGTCATACCAAATCACCATGCCAAGTAAAAATTCAAAATTCTCTCCTGATTGTGTTGTAGAAAGAAATAAAAATAGTCACCTGATTGAAATTTTTTATTCGTAACAAGAAGAAATAGATTAAGCCAGTTTTGATTTGAGAATTACCTGTAAGCTGTTGATCTGATCTCTCCAAATTTCCTGCCGACTCCCCCTGCCTCCAGGCTAGGGATGTAAGCGACGCACCACTTAATCCCGCGTAATACCGTTTATTAGTAATCTAGTTCAATAAAATTTACTTTTCCCAAAATATAGAACTAACAAGTTGAATAAATGAGATTACGGATGCTATTTAAGTGCCATTTACATCCTCACTCCAGGCTGTAGCAGCGGCTGGCCGGCCGGCCCGGCCCCGGCGGCTCCCCTGCGTGCGGGTGCGGCTGTACGCAGGAACTGAGTGGACGTCACACAGCTTGGATCAAATCCGCTTCTCTTATTGTTGTTGATTAGGGAATTGCGATTTGGGAATTGGGGATTGCGGGCAGGGCGACTGAGCGGGACAACCGACCGGCTCAGTTCATGATTTAGATCAAGAGAAAATGAATCGACAATCTTCTGGAGGTTAGGTGACGCGCTATATTTTGGCGCTGTAAACGTTACTGCGTCAGCGCTGTATAATTTTAGAGAGCGCGCACTGTTTTCCAACACCGGAGGTGTTAAACCGCAGCGCGAGCACGGTCTCAAAAAATGGTCCTTCACCAGGCGCTACAAACTACAGTGCGTAGCAGCGCTGGAAACAACATTCACACAGCGCTATGCATTCAACAAGATTAAATAGTCAAATAAAGCATCAACCAAATGATCTACCATAGTTCAAATATCATCACATAGTTCAACAAACACGCACAACCTATTAAATGGACGCAAAGTACAACATTGCATTTGCATATAACAAATGCAAGAGAGAATCTCACACTTTCTCCTCATCTTTTGCTTCTTCTTCTTGAATGACACATTTGCTTGATGGAGGAATAGAAGGATTCATAGAGGCCACGAATCCTCCCAGTGGTGCTCCCATGGCTCCATAGACACCACTCACCGGTGCTCTCATGGTACCTCTGAGGACTCCTCCATAGCTTGGTCCTCCCATGCCCGCCCATGCCGGCCATGTCGTCCATGCCCCTCATGCCTCTCATGCCTCCTCCAAACATGGCCATGCCTCCTCCAAACATACCTCCTCCAAACATGTCGGTCATGGGTGTGTTCATGTTGGCCACCAACATTTGTTTTTTTGCCATGCTTTGTCGCAAGCAAGGTTGATGTACTCCTTTTGCCACTCATACAAGTTGAAAGTGTCCATCAAGAAGAGCTTCCTCTCGTCCTCCGCTAGGCGTAGGTGCTCCTCATTGGCGAGCTTCTTCTCCTCCAATGCCAACTTCCTCTCCTTGTTGGCGGCAAGCCTCTCCTTCAAAGCGGCTCTCCGGGCCTCCATAGCCTCCATAGCCTCTTTCTCCAAGCTTCTTGCCACCTTCCTATCTTCATTTGCTTGCAACCTTGCTTTTGCAATTCTATCCATAGCAATCGCTATATCATCATCTCCGGCCTTCTTTCCCTTCATTTCTTTGGCGGCCTTCCTACCAAGCACATTCCTCCTTGTGTTGGTAACCGAGTGAGGAGTGGAGCTTCTCTTCTTGCCGTCATCACTTGAGCCATCATCATCGATGATTGTTGCATCACCGGTTGTATTGGCGGTCATGGTTGTCGCATCCAATTTTTCACAGGTCTTCCACTTTTCTTCATTCCCTAGCACTTCATAGCAATGATGCATGATGAATGGCTTGCCAAGAACCCGGTTGCCTTTCTTGTTCTTTTTTCCCACATCTCTAAACAAGCATTGAGCCATGCCTTCCTACAAAGCAAACAAAAGAGAATAGATGAGCCATATAGAACAACAACCGTGCGTAAAGATGATCAATAAAGTAGTGGAATTTCTTACCCTATCGATATCATTTGTGACACTTGGGTTAATGACATCAACAGTGGCTTGCATGCCCGCCCACTTTTGACAATCGGTGTTGATGCCTGACCAACGAGACCGAAGAGAATGCACGCTCCACTCATTCCCACTTGTGTTGTTGGTGTCGAAGTACTCCTTCATCCTCATCCAATAAGTCTCTCTAGTTTGGTCAGAGCCGGTTGTTAGATCCATTCCAATTGTCAACCATGTCTTGCAAAGAAACTTGTTCTCTGCTATGGTGTAATTTTCCGACCGACCGGTATGGCGCGGTTCAGTTAATCCCTCCCCTTCCTCGTCGACATCCTCATATTCTTCCTCTTCAACAATATCTTCATGGACGAACGAAGAACCAACATTCATTGTGTCCATGAAAGCATCGTCATCGACTCTACATTGCAATAAAACTCATGGCTCTCCGGCATTGTATGCATCTAAAACTAAAAAACAACGACTCTACATTGCAAGAAATGTTTTTTACCTCTCCGGCATTTCATTGAACACCATGTACGCGCTGGTTTGGTCGGCGGATGGCGCCGGCGGGGGTGGATTGCTCCTTGGAGCCAGCGGCGGAGGCTGTTGCACGCGCCAAGCTGTGGACGCCTTCACCTTCTTCTGCGCCGGCTTGTCAGCACCCGCCGCGGCCGACGGGCGCTTGTGGACGGGCGCCTTCCTCTTCGCCGGTGGCCTGCGCGGTGGCCTCCTCTATGGCGGTGACGCTAGTGTGCACCGTCGGGACCGACGGGACGAAGAGGGCTCGGGCGGCGCTGCTGCCGGCGTCGGCGGCGCCGCTAGGGTTTGAGGCGGCATCGGCGGTATGTGGAATAGAGTAGGGAGGCATCGGAGGGGTGTCGAAGGGCGCCTCCATCACCGGAATTCCGCTGGTGGCCACGCGGAGGGGAAGTTTTGGCGTTGGGAAGGGGAGAAAATTTTAGCGCGGGTTTTCTTCACGAGCGAGCGGAGCGATAGAGCGCGCTGTAGCCAGAGCCCAAAGTATAGCGCCAGGATAGTGCAAAGCGACCCACGCCCAAAAAGAATTACAGCGCCGCGCGGTTTACAGCCAAAAAAATTTACAGCGCCGCGCGGTTTACAGCATCTGCTAGAGGGAGGTTTTTTTGCTCCACGCGCTGCATACCGGCGGTTTTTTTTAGCGCGCGGCCAATATAGCGCACCTACTGAAGATGCTCTCACTTCTTCCGCGTGGCTGCGTTTTAGCTGGGCGCCTGTCCTGTTCATGCGATCGATGATACATGATATATATTATATATACTGTGTATATGATATGGGCCCCTTTTTGGTTGGGCCTAGGCTGTTTCCCTTCTTGCCCTGGGCCAGAGCCGGTCCTATCAGAGCGGTTAGACTCACGGCGCCCATCCTACCACTTCTACCACTTCCGCATCGCGAGAGAGGGAAATTACTCCTCATGGCGCGGCACCCGGTCTTGATCAAAGATTGGATCAGTTCCATAGACTAGGTTAGATCCAATTATTGAAATTCTCGAATAAATCCGCTTATTTATGCCCAAATCATCTGACGAAATCAGCGCGCAAGATTGATCTCACGACGACGTGCCCCGATATGCCGCGTCCCGATGGCATACATTGTCCCGTGCGGACGCCGGAGCCGCGAGGAGGCTGCACACACGCCGAGGCGACCATGCAACACCACCTACAGGTGATCTACTTGCGTAAGAGCAAGGCCAATAGTATAGCCAGCTGCCGGCTATAAGCCAAGTACCATGTCATCTATAGCCAACTTAGAGCTAGTATGTACAATAGTGAGCTACAAAATATACTATTTTAGCACTATATGGCCCACCTTTCACTCTCTCAAAGTGCCTAGGAGCACGTGCTAGAGCTGGCTCTTGCATGAGAGCCCACTCTTCTTCTCTCTCCTATTCTCTCTCTTCCAACTAGGCAAGGAAATAATATTTTAATCCTTACAGCCAGCTGATTAGGACTTACTGTACTTGCTCTAAGCGGGCATGCAGCAGCTCCATATGCATGTACCAATGCCATGCACTAGAGGACAAATAGAGATGCTTTGATTCACGTCTCGACTCATCTGCTACCTCTAGCACCCGACATCGACCATGGGATGGCGATCTCCCGCTCCTGGCATCGACACAACTAGCAACAAGCACAACTTCCGGATAGGATCCGAACACTCTTGGTCATCGAGCCAGACGACTACATCGACCGATCTGCACTGTATCAACCCGGACTACACCAAGCCGAACAACCACACCATCGAGTTGTACGACTATATTAGGCTACAAGCCTAAATCATCATCGAGTACATCTATGGAGAGTTGACATCAACATCATCCACATGCGGACGGTGTGGGACACGACTTCATCGACTTCTCATGTGCGACACGACATTGACACCATCATCGCCACAAGGGATGCACGCTCTACGTCACGCCTGCTGACATCGCCGACAACATCATCGCCAAGGTCTACATCACCGTGTTCTTCATCAACATCTTCGTCAACACACCGCTGCCACCGTGATACCCGTCCACATGATGGACATACAGTTACGACACACTCTGACAGTATAACTGCAAGGCACGACGATGACATGGCCGCGTCCACGGCCCCGACGACTGCATCAACAAACCGGCATCACAATTGTGATGCCCCCTACAACTGTGCATACGGTTCTGGCAAAACCTTGTGTGTTTGGTGGGTTCCTCCGATCCTACCAAAACCGCTGGTCTCACTTATTACCGTATACAAGAGAAGCCCCCGACGGTACCTTTACAAGGTGCAAAACGTCCACAAATACAGCTCCATCAACAAAAGGCACGCAATTTTTTTTGCACATCCGGTAATGGCAGCCACACCACTACGACGACTATGACATCGACCACACCTACATCGACTACAACTACATCACGATCGGCTACCTCGATATCAACATCAACGCCAATGTCTACAGCTACACATCAGGAACAACTCTAGTCAATAGCGTCTGCGTCATCACCTGCGTCCACGACACTCCCGATGTGACTACGGGAGAAATAGAGGCACCAGAAGGGGACGCAGTCACCGGCCCTAGGTGCTGGCCATGATCATCAGAGATACGGTTGATGATGACAAGGAGGAGAAGACGGCGGACGTCAAATCCAGTTGCAAACATCCACTTCTCTCCCGCTACGACTGAGGGGGAATGTTAAAATACGTATAGGACTCATCTTCTTGCACTCCAAGTCTCTCCTCTCCTTTTTCTTCTGTATATACCCCGCGAGAGGGTCAAATCAATCACGACAAAATATTAGAGATTCATTATTTTCCACAGAGGAATGTGAGCTTCTGCGCTGATAAGGCACGGGTTTTGTAGACCGAGTTTGAGCTCAAACAATATTAGTGTGCATTTTGCATTTTTTTCGTCATAAATTTCATAGAATGCCTCAGTTTGGCCCTCTCAACTCTTATTTAATTTGTATCTCAGTTTGGTCCTCTCAACTCTCATTTAATTTCTTTGTAAGACAAGTATCCTCTGTTGTATAGTATTGCCAAGATCAGGATTCCGGCGGCAATGCAAAGAGTGTATTGATAGTGAATTCAACATTCCCTTTAGGAGGAGATTACAATGTGTTATGTTGGATCAATGGAGTTACATTTTGATCAAAATAAACTCGAGACCTTTCACACATGATGGTGTGGTGTGGTTTATTAACCGCAATATTTGGTTCCACTATGAGTATGTTTCTAGTTTGTTTGAGGATTACACTTTTGGTGTAAATTTATAGTTGTTGTGTCATTACTGAATTTCCGCCGCCTTATCCGATCTACCACTGTCCCGGGCTTTCCTGTAAGCCTAGGAGGTACGAGATCATATCTAGCGTCAGCATGGACCCCACCCCTACATCTGTCAATCTGCACAAGCGTCATTGTTGCCATGCGTCAACATTCCTGTTAATCATCATCCGCCTATAGTACTGGAGGCCATTACCGCCACCGAAATGGTTTCCATGCTCCGTTGGATGATTTTCCGATATCGCGGTAGGTTTAGCCAGAGCATTTATAACACGACCCAAGTTTAGCTCACGGGTATCTGAGCAATTCTTCCTGTTGCTTTTACAAAACTTCACTCTTGTCCCCAGTCCTTTCGTTCCTGGGGCTTACCTGTTTGACCGCCCACATTCATTCATTGTTCGTTCTGAGGTGGATTCAAACCATAGCAAGCGCGGCAAGGATTTGGAGTCCGCGCTAAACTAAAGAGGATTTTCAGTCCTCTGCTCTACCAGCCAGAACCTAGAAGGACACTGAACACCCGATTTGACATTAAAGACTGGAAACACTGCTTGTCAAGAGCACCCAGTATAGAATACTTTTTGAGTATGTTGGTAAGGTCCGGTCATCCGCTTCTGTGCTTACACTTCTGCGTAACTAGGGGTGCAAGTCCAGTACAGCATACTTTCATAATAGAATCAAAAGTGTCGTCCGGATATACATGAAAAATGTCTACATACGAGATTTCTGACACTCTTTGATCCATAATAAGCTATGCTGATTTATGTACTAAATCGGCTACATTTATTATAGATTCGGGAAGTACATGATAACTTAAACATGCATTCACCCAAACATCTTCGACGTGTCGGTACATATCCACACCGCAATCATCGTGATGAACAACGTCAGAGGTGGACCCACTAAAAATACATAATATGTGGCACAAAGGCATCAGATCGACCAAGCAAGCATGCATGGTGGTGTGTCTCAAAAGCATCAGCGCCTGTGTCTCCCAAATCAAACTACCTATTGTGCACAATGACCGGATCTAGCCCCACATAAATCTTGCATTGCCAAAGTAGAGTTTTTTTTTTTTTGACAATCTATACCATATATATTCATAGTAGAAAATAGTACGTGGTAGAGATACATAAGTTTACTCCAACGATTACAAAATAAAGTCTAAAATATGAAACTAGGTCTTCAAACTCTTTCTTCTTCTAAGGCGCAATCTTATATTTTTCTGAAGGCAGCCCAAAACAGACAATTACCAAACCACAACCTGTAAATACCAATGAGGGTTCTCCCATAATTTTAATTTCAACCAGAGTGCCAAGGCCTTGTGCATGCGTGCAACCATTAGAGTAATCAACCGACATCGACAAGAGTACCAACGCCAGAATTCCTAGGAAAAGCAACTGAACAGCCTGATCAACGTCGCTGGCAAATCGAGAGAACAAATCACCATTGTTGAGAATGTAGCAGCCGAGACACATATTGTGAGGATAAACCTCCTCGCGGCAACCATGAGAAAACATCCAAAACTGATCTGACGAAGCAAGATTTGAAAGACCATAACTATAGAAACTTAATCTTTCAACATCATCATTAACGCCGGGAAGGAGATCGAGTCGTCAGACGAATGGCCAAAGATCAATTATTGTAGATGATGCTATCTCCATTGACATAAAGGTCAAAAAGAAGATGGCCAAAACACTAACCTTATCTTTTGCAAATACTACTTTTATTGAAAAACCCACCCATAGACCGCGTTCCCTGCACCTCCTGATGCCGGCGAGGCCGGTTAGAGGAGGGGGGCTGATCTATGGAGGAGGTGGAGTGGAGGAGGAGGCTGATAAAACTTTCCTAGGTGGCAAAGTAGAGTTTGCAAGGAGAATACTGAAATGGGGCGGTGCCGAGGGGCTGCCTTCTTTAGAAGAGAGGGTCGACGTCTGCACCGCGTGAGGTGAGATGGAGTGACAACACAAGCGACGTGACACATTGGGAGCATCAGGCGTATGTGGAGAAATATCATATACGGTCTGGGCCGTACAGCTAATTCGGTAGACCACCTACCAAGGCTGACACCTAGCAATCCTGATCTCAAAGAACTGAGTCCAAGCCAACCACACAGTTTAGTACCAAGTCAGAAGAAACATGGACTCCCAGCAATTCAGAAGAAATACAGAGTCCATTAGCAATTCAGGAGAAACCCAAAGAAGGAATTTCGAATTCCCTACCCCCAAAGGCATCAGAGAAAGTACGCGGGGCGATCCGTCGACGGTGGCACAAGCGGGGGCATCGGTGGTTGCCACTGGAGGGTTAGGCCATTGATGACGGCGGAGAGCAATTGGGAATGGGATGCTACACTAGTGGAAAAAGGTCCTATAGTCCCGGTTCATAAGGGTCATTGGTCCCGGTTTTTGAACCGGGACCAATCACTCGGGACTAATGTTGGTCCCGGTTCGGGCATGAACCGGGCAATGGGTCTCCACGTAGGCGCGCGCAATGAGGGGGTGGATCATTGGTCCCGGTTCGTGGCACAAACCGGGACCAATGGGTCTTCACGTGGACGCGTGCGTAACGAGGGGGTGTGGATCATTGCATCGGGACCGCTGGTCTCTGCATTTCGGGTTATTTTTGTACCGCGACAGGGTTTTTTTATTATTTATTTGGTGTTTTGTATTCAACTTAATGGTACTACATATTTACAGCAAAAATGAAACCACGATATATATATTTATTTCCTCTTGAATTGCTTGCACGCGTTCTTGTGATAGAAGACCGTCCCGCATCCGTTCGATCTAATTTAAAGGAGGAGATCAATATATATGAATGAAACTAAACACAATTGGTGGTAATAAAATAAAGTTGTGATTATTATTTATCGTACTTCAGTTTTTTTGATGTTTCGGTTTGTGCCCTTCTCTTTGGTCGTCTGGCGAATGAACTCGCAGACATAGTATCCACATAAGTTATTCCCAGCTTTCTGCCTCAAGCACTTTACAAGAACGGAGTTCAATCAAAATAGTAATCAAGCATGATAATGGTGGTTTTGAAACTAGAATCAAAGAGACGCGTGAATCTAGCAAGTAGTACTTACAGTCAATGGTTGAAATGTAAGATCTGGCTTCAAAACATCCATAGTGTTGGTGGTGAACCGTTTCCAAGCCTTCTGGAAGCATTCCTGCATGTTGGCCCACTTTTCTAAAGGTGTGTGTTTTGAGTCCATGACTTTTACTACTCCTTGGTCAACAACAATGATTAACAGAATATAGTGGAAGATGGACACACTAACAAAATATAACACGAGTCAATTATACGCTTAGCATCGAGTAAGCAAAAATAGAATGTATACAAGATAGTAACACTCACCCAGCGTTGTAAGGAAATAGTATTTCCCTTCTGTTACCGAAATACATCAACGCTTGTACCAAGTTATCCTCTATCTCTTTGGGTTTTGTTTTTATAGTAACTTCATGAACGAAATTGTAGTCAATAAACCCAAGGTCATAGATTTGTCCTTTGTTGCATTCGAGAATCTTCATTCTGCATATATAATTAGTATAGTGATGATTAAGATTATACAAGCAGCGAATGAGCTGAGCTAGAAAGACTTAATTACAGAAATTAATAATACTTACAAACAATAGGCACTGACAATAGTTTTGTCGAGGGAGTCTCGTTGGTAAAACTGAAATAATTCTGAAAATTCAATCAGTAGGAAGCCATCTCCATGACCGTAATGGTGGTGTTTATATCCAGCATAGATCCAGTTTTTGGATTCAGCAGAGGCTTGCATGTACCAGTTATGCAATCTTCATATTTTTGTTGGTAGATCTTTGACTAATTCGGGTTTGACGAGAGGAGCCCCGTGCCGGTATACGTATGCTATTTGTTGGTACCCCTCGAACTCATCCATACGGCTCATGTACTCAGTAATAGAAGGTCGATATAATTTGGCCTTTTCTCCGTACAGTTAAATAAACTCCGGATCAATGTTTGGATCATGCCGCTCATAGGCTCTCCACTCATTGGTATCGCACACTTTGAATGGTTCGATCGATTGATTTTCTGTTGTCCGAGCTGGGCAACTTCTTTCCCGACTCTCCGCTCTTTTGCCTCAGCCGACTTGGTAATAGAGCGATTATAGTCTGATGTGAGCGTTATGGGTTGGTGAAGCTGAATCTTAAGCGCGGCTGCTTTGGCTTTATCTTCTGCGGTGACCGAGAAGAATGGCTCTATCGGCTTTTTCTTGTTAGCCATGTCAATCTTCCACTTTTCATAATGGGCAGTTGCGGCCGCAGAAATTTCCTTATCTGTCTTCTCGCAAGGTAGCTTCTTCATATTCTTATGAGGTACGTTTGAGAGGGGCGATAGCTTACGTTTCGATGATCGGAACATGCTCTTGCTGCTACTGGTGGTGCTGCCCCTCTTAGTATACTTCCGCTTTTGTCTCTGAGGCTCAGGGGACGGAGATGGTTGACGCGGCGGCGGAGACGGCTGAGGCGGCGATGGAGACAGCTGCGCTAAGTGGTGAGGCGGTGAAGGCGACAGTTGCGCTGGAGAATGGTGAGGTGGCGGCGAAGGTGGATTGCTACTCTGAGGAGTGGGTGGCCTTGGCGGCACATAATTTGGAAGCACGATGTCCTCCTTTGGCCATATAATAGTCCCCCCCTTTGGCTTCTCCTAGTTCATCGGCTCCATATCTTCCCCTGCAGGGTGGTCCAGCTTCAGCTCCTCAAAATCTTGCTTCACATCATCCACCGTGACGACAGCGTATCCTTTTGGAACTGGTCTGCAATGCCAAGTTGGGTTAGGCGCAATTGTACGGCCATGCCGACCGCCGTCGTCACCCTTAAGTTCATAACTTGCACCTTTAGCTCACAAGTTGTGCTCTCCGTGATATCATCCACTAGGTAGCATTTAGGAGGAGCCGTCGTCGGTGCATCCTCATCAACATCCTGGAGCTGTGTGGAAGTGACGCTGCTTTTCTTATTCGATAGGGCGCCGGTACCATCGAATGCAGCTTCTACCATGTGCCACTCAGATTGGCCGCTAGTACCTTGCTGGCTAAGTCTGTCGAGTTGATCTTGGTGTCGCTTTAATGCTTCTTCTACATTACGCAGCCGGTCTGCAGCAACCACTTTCTCAGCTGCCTCCCTTTCCTTTCTCCTCTGATGGCTTTTATTGGGATATCTCTTCATTTCCGCGGGGAAGGCAACATTCCACGGCTTGAATCCTGGTGTGCCTCGTGCTCGTCCTTTGTGTTCATCATTTTTAAGGGCGCGTGTGAGCTCGTCGTTCTCTCTATCGGGAATGACTTGTCCCGCTGCAACATCATCTATTGCATTTCTAATATCGTCGATGGGCAATAGGGGATGATCTTTATGTTTCTGATTATATATTGCCCTCCCTTCTTCGTCCAACGTGCCCCCATGGCCGTAAAACTAGTTTCTCGCCCGTGGTGTCCATGTTGTGGGCTCTGGTCTGAGCCCGGCAGCAATGTAATTGACCTCAAGTGCATCACACTTAGGTATGCAACCGGCGTAGCCAACAGGCCCCATATTATGATGATACACTTTCTTAGCAGCGTTCTCTGTATTTATTCTAGACCTTTCCTTAGCTTTCTCCGATTTCTTGTACTTCACAAAATCAGCCCACTAGTGTCTTAACTTAGCATAGCCGTCTTGATTGAAATTCGGAGTCTTCTCTACCTTGACAAAGTTATTGTACAGTTTCTTCTTCCACCTCTTGAATGCATCGGCCATCTTGATGAGAGCAAACTTCTTGACTCTTTGCACAAGCTCCATTCTTGCTCGGCAGGAGGAAATTAATCATGAGCTTGTCAAAAAGCTTATCTTTGGTGTTATCGCCGACATACGGGACTCCACCGCCGCTTGGCCGATTCCATTCTTGAACGGTGATCGGGATGTAGTCCCTCACAAGAACTCCGCATTGCTTGACAATTTTTTTGCAACATCACCGGGAGCTTGCGCTTCGCCGTCTACACCGACCACTTCGATCCTATACCTCACAATGTCATCCAACTTTTTTTGTTGGGCCTCGTTTCGTTCTTACGGAAGAAGTTCTTGATCCAGAGGGCTAAAAGTAGAAAGACTGTTAATATATGCATGTATATATAGACATCAGCATTTTAATTACAAAAATACATATATACACCTCGCCGGTGTTTGCGAGATTTAAGGTTCCGCCGGAGCCGTCGCCTTCTCCCTCATCGGCTTCTCCCCTGTCCTAGGCTTCGGCTTCTACCTCACTGGAGTCGTCTCCTTGGTTGAGAGACTCATCTCCCTCACCGAAATTGTTCAGAAACTTCCTGGTGACATCGATATTGATATCTTCATTTTCACAGATCATTCCGTGGAGAATGTTTTCCTGATGTTCTGGATTCATAGTATCTTGGTGTGTTGGATCCATAGTATCTGCAAATTAAGATTTGCAAGTTACTATAATGCAAATAATACAAAACACTATGCACTTATTTTCTAAATGGGTTCGGAATGCCCTAGGTGGACAAACCATCGAACCCATGGTACTTAGGGGGTGTCGGTGTTCCTCTATGTAAAGTAAGGTTCAAAGTTGTATGAATATTAATGCTTACATTTTCTAATGGTAGAGCTCATTTTTCTGAACATTTTGATATATTATACACATTTTTCTGATTTAAAATGAATTAGTTATGATTTTTCCCAATTTTAATCCATTTTAAATCATTTTTAAATAAATAAACATTTTTGGAGTTATTAAAATTATTTTCCATCTGGCCCTACATGTCATACCTAATTAAAAACCTAATTAAAAGGGCCGAGAGGCTTACCGGCCGGCGGTGGCCGCCGGCGTGCGGGGGCGGAGCTGCCTGCAGAGCGGGCAGGGGCAGGGGCACGGGCCTCCTCCTCCTTGGGCGGCGCGGTCGGAGGCGGCGGGCTCGGTCAGCGCAGGCTTGGGCGGCGCGGGCTCGGGCGACGCAGGCAGGGGTAGGTGTAGGGGCGACGGCGTCGAAGGCAGAGCGGCGCGGGCTCGGGCGGCTCTGTCCACGGCGAAGAGGCGACGGTGGCGTGGTCGACGGCAGCTCGAAAATCCGATAGCCTGACGGCGTCGTTCGGCATCGCGCGTGATTTTCCTTAGACGTTTTGCGAGTGAAGTGGATGGGGAGGAAGAAGGAGGGGCAACAGTTATGTAGTATAGGCCTTTGGTCCCGGTTCGTCCCACCAACCGGGACCGTAGGCTCAACGGTCCCAGTTGGTGGGACGAACCGGGACCAAAGGTCTGGGCAGGAGCGTTGTTGGGCCGCCACGTGCGCGCGCACCCAGGGCCTTTGGTCCCGGTTCATCGCACCAACTGGGACCGTTGAGCCTTTGGTCCGGGTTGGTGGGAGGAACCGGGACCAAAGGTCTGGGCGGGGAGCGTTCCTGGGCTGCCACATGTGCGCGCGCACCCAGGGCCTTTGGTCCCGGTTCGTGGGACGAACTAGGATCTTTAACCCGTTTTTCAGGTTTTGGCCAAACTTTTGGTCTTCCCGCCATTTTTAAATTTGTTTTCTTCTTTAATTAATAAGACGATTATTTATTTGGAATTTCAAAGAACTTTTAAAAGGAAAAGTGCATCAATTTAAATAACTAATAAAAACCATTTTCTGTTTTCAAATATTTTTATTTTAACTATACAATTTTACTATTTTCAACTAAAATTGCATTAACAAATATTTATTGCATAATTTGGAATTTGAAAAAACTTTCAACAGGAAAGTGCGTCTATTTAAATAACTAATCCAAAATCATTTTCTGTTTTCAAAAATAATTATTCTAACTATACAAACTATTAACAATTTTACCATTTGCAATTAACTAAGAAACAAACGGCGGGAAAACGGGGTGTTCAAAACCTTTTTTGATTTATAAAAGAATTACTCTAACTATTCAAATTTTTAACATTTATGCCATTTTCAATTAAAAATTCAGTAACTATTTTTTTTGCATATTTCATTAACTAAGAAGCCGGGCTTGGAATGTTCATCCCCGCCGTTTTGAATATGGTTTCAATCGGGCATAACAAATTCAAAAACGATCCAAACAACGTGAAACCTTCGTGTGGTGTCATATTATGTGTCATAGTTGCAAGGAAAAATATTGAACTTGAAAAATTGCAAACATCATAAAAAATCCTTCACAAAATGACCTATCATGTTCGAGGTTTCATGGCATTTAGGTCAAACCACCAACGTTATGGCTAGAATCAGGGCATATTTTGAGATAATGTGCCAATATTGTGCATACATGTGCATCTTGGGATGGCTTGCGATGTTGTAGCAGGAAGTTTTCCTTTTCGACGCACGAAAAAGCCAATTTCCATTTTTGAGGTGCCGAAATCGGGGTGTTCTGTGAAGCAACCACCAAATTAAAGTTTGCCATTGGTACCAACCCATTTTTAAAAAATACTAGACCACCTTAGATGGACAATTTCCCAACTGGTGTATCTGGAACCTTTCCGTCCATCCCTCATGAAAAAGACAAACTTTTGTCGAATCGGTAGGAGGTTGCCCAGATTTGAACTACAAGTACATGATATAATGCTTGTGAATTTTTTTTTAAAATCATTTATAGGTTCACAACATGCTATTTCATCAGAGATCCACTTCAAGTTCAGCGAGGCTCAGCCCCGGGCTAAGAAGCTTCATGCCCGCCATTTTGAATATAGTTTGAAATGGGCATAAGAAATTCAAAAATGATCCAAACAATGTGAAACCTTCGCGTGGTGTCATATTATGTGTCATAGTTGCAAGGAAAAATATTGAACTTGAAAAATTGCAAACATCATAAAAAATCCTTCACAAAATGACCTATCATGTTCGAGGTTTCATGGCATTTAGGTCAAACCACCAATGTTATGGCTAGAATCAGGGCATAGTTTGTGATAATGTGCTCATATTGTGCACACATGTGCATCTTGGGATGACTTACGATGTTGCAGGAGGAAGTTTTCCTTTTTCAATGCACGAAAAAGCCAATTTCCATTTTTGAGGTGCCGAAATCGGGCTATTCTGTGAAGCAACCACCAAATTAAAGTTTGGCATTGAACCCATTTTTCAAAAATACTAGACCACCTTAGATGGAAAAAATTCCCAACCGGTATATCTGGAACCTTTCCATCCATCCGTCATGAAAAAGACAAATTCCTGCTGGATCGATAGGAAGTTGCCCAGATTTGAACTACAAGTACATGATATAATGCTTGTGGATTTTTTTTAAAATCATTTATAGGTTCACAACATGCTATTTCATCAGAGATCCACTTCAAGTTTAATGATCCAAACAATGTGTAACCTTCGCGTGGTCTCATATAAAGTTTTCATACATCAGATAAAATTTTCATACATTACATAGATTTACATAGGGTATAGGGTTCAGGGTATGAATCCTTCGTCGTGTATGTCGATCCCTTGGTTATGATAGCTTCTTAGGCCATAACCATGGAGCATCTTCTTTTCTTAACGGGGTGCTTGGATCAGTTTTCACGGTGAAGGGTGGAATTTCATCAAACTTATCATAATCTGCTGACATGTTTGTCTTGTCCTCGACTCCCGTGATATTTCTTTTTCCTGAAAGAACTATGTGACGCCTGGGTTCATCGTCTAATGTATTCGTTTCCTTATTTTTCTTTTTTTGGTCTAGAGGACATGTCCTTCACATAAAAAACCTGAGCCACATCATTGGCTAGGACGAATGGTTCGTCTCTGTAACCAAGATTCTTGAGATACACTATTGTCATTCTGTACAGCTAGTCTACCTTTACCCCTTCTCCATTCATATTGACCCAACTGCACCGAAACAAAGGGACCTTAAAAGTAGGTCCATAGTCAAGTTCCCATATCTCCAATATGTAACCATAGTATGTGTCCTTTTTCCCATTCTCGCATGTTGCATCAAAGCGGACACCACTGTTTTGGTTGGTGCTTTTTTTATCTTGGGCAACCGTGTAAAATGTATTCCTATTTATCTCGTACCCTTGGAAAGTCAATATAGTCGCAGATGGTGTCGCGGCCAACAAGTAGAGCTGATCTCCAGTAGTGATGTCATTCATGAGATGTAACTACAACCAAGTGCCGAAAGTCTCCATGTAATTTTCTTTAAAGTAGTCATCCTTCCCCGAGAACTTGGAGCATACAACATTCATGTGTTCCTCGATATACGGAGCCACGAAGGTAGAACTTTGTAGAACTGTGTAGTGTGCTTGATTCAAAGAATTCCCGTCCCTAAATATCATTGCTTTCTTTCCTAGCATGCCTTTTCCACTCAGTCTCCCCTCATACCGTGATTCAAGAACACCAATCGGCTTAAGGTCAGGAAGAAAGTCTACACAGAACCCAATGACCTCCTCTGTTCCATAGCCCTTGGAGATGCTTCCTTCTGGCCTAGCACAGTTACCAACATATTTCTTTAAGACTCCCATGAACCTCTTGAAGGGGAACATATTGTGCAGAAATACAGGACCGAGAATGGAAATCTCTTCGACTAGGTGAACTAAGAGATGCGTCATAATATTGAAGAAGGACGGGGGAACACCAACTCAAAACTGACAAGACATTGGACCACATCCTTCTGTAGCCTTTCTAGACTTTCTCGATCGATACCTTCTGAGATATTGCACTAAGGAATGCACATAGCTTCACGATGGCTACTTGAACATTTTCCGGTAGAAGCCCCCTCAATGCAACCGGAAGCAACTGCGTCATAATCACGTGACAATCATGAGACTTCAGGTTCTGGAATTTTTCTCTGCCATATTTATTATTCCCTTTATATTTGACGAGAAGCCAGCCGGGACCTTGATACTGTAAAGGACTTCAAAAAAGATTTCCTTCCCTGCTTTGGTAAGAGCGTAGCTACTTAAGTATTCACGGCCTTTATCAGTATGCTTGTTGTATGGGTCTTTGATACGTTGATGGTCCTCCCGTTCTTCTGGTGTATCTTTTGTCTTCCCATACACGCCTAGGAAGCCTAGCAGGTTCACGCAAAGATTCTTCGTCATGAGCATCACGTCGATTGAAGAACGGACCTCTAGGTCTTTCCAATACTCAAGCTCCCAAAATATAGATTTCTTCTTCCACATGGCCGTGTGTCCGGTAATAGGGTCTTTCGGAACAGATTGACCGCCAGGATCCTTTCCAAAGATTACTTCTAGGTCCTTCACCATACCAAATACATCAGCACCTTTAGGGAGCTTAGGCTTCTTCCGGTAATCTGCCTCACCGTTGAAATTCTTGCCTTTCTTTCTTACTTGATGATTGGTCAGAAGAAATTTACGACACCCTAGGTACACAACCTTCTTACATTTATCCAAATATGTACCTTTAGTCTTATCTAAATAGTGCGTTCATGCATTGTATCCCTTGTTTGACTATCCTGAAATGTTACTAAGAGCAGGCCAATCATTGATGGTTACAAACAACAACGCTCGTAGGTCAAATGGCTCATGTTTGTGCTCATCCCACACCTTTACACCTGGTTCTGCCCACAACTGCAAAAGTTTATCGACTAATGGCCTTAGGTACACATCAATGTCGTTGCCGGGTTGCTTCGGTCCTTGGATGAGCACTAGCATCATAATGAACTTCCGCTTCATGCACAACCAAGGAGGAAGGTTGTAGATACATCGAGTCACTGGCCAGGTGTTGTGACTGCAGCTCTGCTCCCCAAAAGGATTCATGCCGTATGTACTTAGACCAAACCATAGGTTCCTCGCGTCACCTGCAAATTCTAGTACTTTCTCTCGATGTTTCTCCACTGCGACCCATCGGCGGGGTGCCTCAGTTTCCCGTCTTTCTTACGCTCTTCTTTGTGCCATCGCAACTGTTGGAAATATGCCCTAGAGACAAATAGTAGTAAGGACTATTATCATATTTCATATAGTATATGATTAAGTTTTATATCATGCTATAACTGTATTGAGTGGAAACATCAATACATGTGTGATATAAACAACCAGGGGTTCCCAGTGAAACTCTAGTCACTGGTTCATTGGTCAACAGATGATCATGTTTCATGATCATGTGGCATTTATGCCAGTTGGAAATGAGGTCATCTCATTCAGATAATATGATGAACCAATACCCAACCTAAACATCGTGACCCTATCATGTCACGAAGTTCAAGTTACGATGATTAGAAATGGATCCTCGTAGACTATTCCTTAGACCGTGAGGCTATATCAATCACTGTCTCCCGAGAGTGCTTTGATAGCATCAAGCGCCACTTGGTAATACAGTGGTTATAAAGGTGTGTTTAGGTACTCGGAGGAACCCGTTGAGGCAATATATGTCAAGAGCGGGATTTGTCCGTCCATGTGACGGGAAGATACTCAAGGACCCACTCGGAGAAGTTATATCCAATAGTTGCGCAGCGTGTGATTTGATCACAGGGATATCACTTGTCAGAATGAGTCAAGTAGCATTGTCCAGTAACGAGATTGAACACGACATGGTGATGTCATTGATTAGATCTCGGACAATGCAAGTATCGAGTGACAAAAGGAATAAGACACGACTGTCCCGGTTCAAACGACGAAAGATCTTCGTGGAACACACAAGGTCCACATGGCCATCCAGGTCCCTCTGTCGATCATTGGTGCAGGAGTGTCCCGACCATGTCTAGAGTGTTCCCGGACCGTGGGGTATCACGCTTAAGGGCTTGATGATGCTTAGAGAGTGTTTATAGGATCGGTGGAATCACCAAAGAGTTGTAGAAAGAAAACCGGAAGGATTTCGATAAGTCCGGAGGATGTCCGGAGTGGAGGTGGAAGATGTTCCATAGCCACGGAGGTTGAATAATATGTGAATGAATGTTAAATGTTGATTTAATCATTTATTCATAATTACTTAATAAAGAGAAAATCAATTTTAATGGTCAAAGGCTTAATGGGCCAATTCCGGAGGGAGAGGGCCCATTAGGGGAAAGGAGAGAGGGAGAAGGGGCAAAGGGGAGGCCGGCTGGGCCTAGCCCCCCGCATAGGGCCCACTAGGGTGTCCGGCGGCATCCTCTCCCCCTCCTCACCTTTAGTCCCACCCCGGGACTTTGAGGGAGGTAGTACCTCCCCTCCCCCTATATATAGTGGGGGTATTTGGCCAAATAAAATACACGAATAATCAATAAAGGTCTTCTCACTTTTGGGAGGACCTTCAATTGATATTTTCTCTCTCCCCCCCTCTCTCTCTCATGACCGTGGTCCCAAGTCTGGACTGCGCGAACGAGAGACATCTTCACTGCGGAGCGTCGTCGCGCTGCGGGATTCGAATCCGCGAGCTCTACTTCCGCAACTGCTGCTGGATCGGGAAAGCGGGAGTCATCGTCAGGCACCAGACGTGTTTAACTCCTCACGAGGTGTCACACTTGAGGCACTCAAGTCGTTGGAGCCAAGGAGCGCAAGGACTTCATCACGACCTTGAGGTCGGCTTCGGCTCGTCTACATCAACCACGCTCTCCTGAGCGTTGATAACGCTTTCGGTCTTCAAGGGTAAGTTTGCGAAAAGCCTCTCATGTTACTATATTACTAATAGATAGGTCCTGGTAGCTTCAGGGGTTCAGGGGCATAGTGTAAAATTTATTTTTTTCATACGCCGAACCCCAACAATGGTATCAGAGCTAGATCTATGTGTAGTAATGCTTGTATGGGTAGAACACACGAGATGTAGCATGTGGGCATTGATATTTTAGTTGTTATCCTCCCACGTGTACTTGTGTATACCACATTAATGCTTGATGAAGCGGCCCCCAACTGACTTTACGCGTTCATTTGCGAGACTGGTCCACGCTTGACATACGGCTTGTACCGTATAAAGTGGCTTAGGGGGGTGTCTGTCTCTCTCGCATTAGTTAGTATGTAATTTGCTACGGAGGGCCCCGAAAGGGGTGTAGTAGAGACAACTACTTGATCAGCGTTGTGCTAAAAGTTCGTAGGTAGGAATGGTTCTTATGCGAAAGCCCATTCAGCCACGTAAAACATGCAAAGATAAAGTAGAGGCGTCTAACTTTGTTTTGCAGGGGGCGTTGCTTTGTGATATGGTTGTGGCAAAGGTAAAGTGATTACCTTCTGTTACGTAGTAGTAGATAGTCACGAAGGTGACGAACTACCACGCCGGAAAGACACTGGTACCCTGGTGTCTACGGCGCCGGGACCCTGGCCTTGGGACCCGGTGACAGCGGATAGAGATCACGACATGAAGGACCATATCACATAGCATTTACATTTAATGTTATTATTTGTATGTCTTATAGTGTGCTAGTATTAGATACTCGACGGTAGCCTAATAAGATGATCCCTGTTAAATTACCAACGATTGTGTTCCCCCTTAGTGTGCACCACCAAGAAAGTTCTTCGGTATGAGGCGATCCAGGGTTACAGTCCTGGGTGTCAGACATATCTACGTTCGCATACAGTGGGTGTAAGTCATGTTGCACAGCGAATACACTAAGGTTGAGTTGGAGAGCCTAGCACGCGACAGAAGCGTGGCCTCGGAACACGGATGGTCGAAAGATCGAGCACGAGTCGCATGAATGATGTGACCGACGTTTAGCGTCCACCCTTGAACCCACATTGATGGCCGTGTTCAATCGGGGGAGATGTGGCTGATAGGGGTCGTGTTATCACTAGGAACCCTCACTAGGGATAGGTGTTTCTGAGTGGAGTTATTATTAACTCATTTAATTATAAACTTAGTCTAAATTCCTTTTGCAGTTATAAATGTAGAAAATGGTTCTCCCTAAGATTACCTTCCCTATCGACAATTGGTTAAAAGGAGAAAAGCTCAAGTTAGATGGATCCAACTTTTCTGCATGGGTCATATGCCTATTTGATCTCCTTGGTGAAAACAATGTAGCTGACTACATGACCTGCGAGATGTATTTGGAGCCACCCTATTCTCATGAGACCCAGGAGCAGCGGGATTTGCGCTATCGTCGTCGTGTGATGGCCACATTTATATCAGTGACCATGCGCCTCGGAATGGAGGATGGGCTATGGGCAATGGTGGGAAGTCTCAAGCCCCGAGTGGTCATGGCACACCTAAGATCGCATTTCGTGGAACAAGTGCGCATGTGGGAGTATGAGCTGATGGGGGACTTCCTCTCCATAAAGATGGAGGAGGGTTCCTCACTAGACGAGCACTTATTGAGCATATACGATGCATACATGAGTCTGGCATACTACCTGGGCAACTGGTTCTCGAGCTCATTTGCGATGGGAGTTGTGCTACGGTAGCTTCCACCAAGCTTCCAAGCACAGGTCGGGATGTACATTATGAGAGGCGATACGGAAACACTGGATTTCCTCGAGTTCATATCACATTTCAGAAATGTGGTGGATGAACCCAACGTCGCTAGGTCATCAATGACAAAGGTATATATTTGATATACGGTTTTATAAATGTTATAATCTTGCAAACACATTTTGCAGTGTTAAGTATATCTGATACTTGTTCTGTTTTGATGAAAATAGGTCCTTCTGCATGAGAGGTGCTTGCTGGAGAGGAGGTGATGTTGCGTGTTGATGGCGAGCATGATGATGACGGCCGATGACACTCTCCCTCGACATTTATCATTTAGTTTATGTTTTAGGATGATTATTGTAATCAAGAGATTGTGAACTTCTTTAGTGTGTCTCACACTTTGTGAGACGGTTATTCATATGAGTTTGTAACAAACAGTTGTTCTGCTTTTATGAATGATTTCTATTCGTGTCCATATCTTGTTTGATTATGTGTGAATTATCCTTGTTGTTTTAAACTAATTGATAATGCATGAACATTTATAAAACATTAAAATGCCTTGTTTAAAATACCCAACTTAATGATATGTTCATTAATGAATGAAAACCATTGTTTAAATTCAAAGTTATGTGATAATATGTGAAGTCATTCGATTTCTTATCACATATAAATCATGCCTAAGTTCGGCAAAATAACTTGAACACCATGTATTACTTGAATACAAAGTGTTTAATGAAATGTTAAAAGTAAATACATATTCGATGTATTGTGTTTTAACGAAAATGGTAATTATCATTAAATGATTGTTTAAGTGTGTAAAGTAGTTTACCAAAGGAAACATATGAAACTATTTGATTGGATCAAAGTGTTTCATCAACAAATGATACAAACATAAAAGGGAATCTAATTACTATGATTTGATCAGTAGTAATGAAATTCAACTTTATAAGATTGGCATAAAAGAAATTGTAAAATGCAAAGCATCACAATGTGATATTAGATATCAAAGTGGGTTAAATATAAGGCACCAAATAAATCATTGTAGTGTAGATGTAGAGACCATTAGCTAGAAATAGTTAGCACTCAATTAGAACGTAGTGAACCATTTGAATTCGTGAAAGTTTTGGGGTTATTCAATATAACCAAAACAATAGCAAATAAGTCCTTGTAGAGTATTCATTGGAAACTTTGAATACGAAGTCCATAGCTAAAACCAAAAGAAAAGCAAAATTCGTATTGCTTGGATTTTGGTGCATTCTTGAGAAAGCTCACGTTTAGTGATGTTTCTCAATTATGGAGCAAATGGAAAATAGTGTAAAACACGATGAGGATTCAAAACCCTACATCAGAGTGTTGAGAAGCGCAACGGACAACGTTCCTGAATGATTCTCTTCACAAAAGGAAAGAATCAATGATATTGATCATTGTGTCTTCCCCGCTAGTGTTTTCACTACATGAAGTAGGATTCAAAATGTAATCCATATCTTGTATGGAGACATTTGTGAATCATTTGTCATGATTCTTGGAATATGACATGCCTACAAACTACTAAGGAAATAATGGTAAACTAGAATTATGAGAAATCCTAAAAGCAAAATTCACTTGAGATTAGAAAGCAATTCGTTGCTGAATCTCACAAGTAAAAGGGGTTACTTGGAATTTTCCCAAATGACTACAAAGCCATAGTGGAAAAAGGGTGAATGACAAAAGCATAATTTGTCAAGTATGGACAAATTCAAATGAATTTGATTCAAGTGTGCTGAATGTCTAGAGGATTTAAAACTAGTAATAATACTAGTATCTCATAGTAAAACTCCAAGTTTGATATTTGATCAAAGGTTTTGAAGTTGTTCAAAATAGTGAGTAGATGTGCATTTTGCATAAAATTGAGTGGGAGCTATGAAAGTCTTCCTGAAACAATATGTGATTGACATATTTTTTAAGTGGGAGCAATATAAGTCTCAAATTCAAATATGTAGGAACATATTTTGAGTGGGAGATTATAGGAGCAATTCTTAAGTGTGTTAAGAATAAAAAGCGCATTTACTTATAAATAATGATTTATAAGATGTAGAAGTTGATAATAACTGTATTATGATACTATGTAGTTTTCTTTAAGGGATTCTGAAAGGGGGTTTCAGAATAGAAGTTAATTAAGGAACTGGTCCTCAATAACTCAATTTAGGAATAATATTAAGTTGAACATCAATGGTTGAAAGAAAGAAAATGATGATCATCATCCACTATGTTAAGACATAGGTTCTATCTTAATAAACCATTATGATAACTTAGGATAGTATGTGATCCAGATAAGGAACGTTTGAAACTGATTGAGTTCGAATCACAGAATGTTGAGCTAAATTTTGTCTGCAGTATCTAGTAGAGAACTGTGGATACATTTTCCAAATCCATAAAGGATGACATATCTTAAAACATAAAGGGTTATGTTATAAGGGAATATGTTGGAAACTCCTTTAAATACCGATTAAGGTCAAGTAGGAAGCGAGGTGACTAAAACATCGAAACTTGAACAGAGTGCACTAGTGTTTCGATGAATACATTTATAATAATAGATAAGGGTACCATCTAAAGTGTTGTATAATTTTATGGCGGGGCTAGTTCGCTTTTAACATAGAATGATGTGTCCCAGGGCACAGTGCCCATGAGAAATCCCTCGAGGTTGATCTAACATCACTGTTGGCTCCTGGAATCAGGCCTCGTTCTGCTGCCATAGCGACGATGCATACACACAGATGCTATCATGTGATGATAAAGTATTAATGTCAATCAAGGTGACATTAGTAAGTTTCAAAGGATTTGGGACTGTAAAGTACAGACCCAAGACTCAACCTCTTCCATGAGCAAGCATGTTCAGGGTACCGGATATATGGTGCCAATGATTGAGAACAAATGCAGCTAATGTATTTGTACTCTAGTGCAAGTGGGAGACTATTGGAAATATGCCCTAGAGACAAATAGTAGTAAGGACTATTATCATATTTCATATAGTTTATGATTAAGTTTTATATCATGCTATAACGGTATTGAGTGGAAACATCAATACACGTGTGATATACAAACAACCAGGGGTTCCCAGTGAAACTCTAGTCACTGGTTCATTGGTCAATAGATGATCATGTTTCCTGATCATGTGGCATTTATGCCAGTTGGAAATGAGGTCATATCATTTAGAGAATGAGATGATGAACCAATACCCAACCTAAACATCGTGACCCGATCATGTCACAAAGTTCAAGTTATGATGATTAGAAATGGATCCTCGTAGACTATTCCTTAGACCGTGAGGCTATATCAATCACTGTCTCCCGAGAGTGCTTTGATAGCATCAAGCGCCACTTGGTAATACAGTGGTTATAAAGGTGTGTTTAGGTACTCGGAGGAAACCGTTGAGGCAATATATGTCAAGAGCGGGATTTGTCCGTCCATGTGACGGGAAGATACTCAAGGGCCCACTCGGAGAAGTTATATCCAATAGCTGCGCAGCGTGTGATTTGATCACAGGGATATCACTTGTCGGAACGAGTCAAGTAGCATTGTTCAGTAACGAGATTGAACACGACATGGTGATGTCATTGATCATATCTCGGGCAATGCAAGTATCGAGTGACAAAAGGAATAAGACACGACTGTCCCGGTTCAAACGATGAAAGATCTTCGTGGAACGTATAGGGGTCACATGGCCATCCAGGTCCCTCTATCGATCATTGGTGCAGGAGTGTCCCGACCATGTCTGGAGTGTTCCCGGACCGTAGGGTATCACGCTTAAGGGCTTGATGATGCTTAGAGAGTGTTTATAGGATCGGTGGAATCACCGAAGAGTTGTAGAGAGAAAACCGGAAGGATTTCGGTAAGTCCGGAGGATGTCCGGAGTAGAGGTGGAAGATGTTCCATAGCCACGGAGGTTGAATAATATGTGAATGAATGTTAAATGTTGATTTAATCATTTATTCATAATTATTTAATAAAGAGGAAATTAATTTTAATGGTCAAAGGCTTAATGGGCCAATTCCGGAGGGAGAGGGCCCATTAGGGGAAAGGAGAGAGGGGGAAGGGCAAAGGGGAGGCCGGCTAGGCCTAGCCCCCCCCCCCCACCCCCGCGTGGGGCCCACTAGGGTGGCCGGCGGACACCCCTCCCCTCCTCCCCCTCTCCTTTAGTCCCACCGCGAGACTTTGAGGGAGGTAGTACCTCCCCTCCTCCTATATATAGTGGGGGTATTTGGCCAAATAAAATACACCAATAATCAATAAAGGTCTTCTCACTTTTGGGAGGACCTCCAATTGATATTTTCTCTCCCCCTCTCTCTCTCGTGACCGTGGTCCCAAGTCTGGACTGCACGAACGAGAGACATCTTCACCGTGGAGCGCCGTCGAGCTGCGGGATTCGGATCCGGGAGCTCTACTTCCACAACTGCTGCTGGATCGGGGAAGCAGGAGTCATCGTCAGGCACCGGACGTGTGTAACTCCCCGCGAGGTGTCGCACTTGAGGCACTCAATTCGTTGGAGCCAAGGAGCGCAAGGACTTCATCGTGACCTTGAGGTTGGCTTCGGCTCGTCTACATCAACCATGCTCTCCTGAGCATTGACAACGCTTTTCGGTCTTCAAGGGTAAGTTCGCGAAAAGCCCCTCTCGTTAATGTATTACTAATAGATAGGTCCTGGCAGCTTCAGAAGTTCATGGGCGTAGTGTAAAATTTATTATTTTCATATGCGGAACCCCAACAGCAACAACCCGGCATGCTCTTTGTTTCTGAGCAGACGTTTCAATCGTGGTATTATAGGAGCATACCACATAACCTTAGTAGGAACCCTCTTCCTGGGGGGCTCGTCATCGCCCTCAACATCACCAGGGTCATCTTGTCTGATCTTGTATCGACATGCAGTGCATACCGGGTATTTATCCATATTCTCGTACTTCTCACCGCGGTACAGGATGTAGTCATTAATGCATGCATGTATCTTCTCCACATCTAATCCTAGAGGGCAGATAGTCTTCTTTGCTTCGTACGTTGTCTCGGGCAGCTCGTTATCCTTTGGAAGCTTCGGCTTCATTATTTTCAGTAACTTCTCAAATCCCTTGTCAGATAAGCCAGTCTCTGCCTTCCATTTCAGTAGTTCAAGTGTGGTATCGAGCTTTGTGCTGCCATCTTTGCAATTTGGGTACAACAACTTTTTGTGATCCTTTTGTATGGGCTCCAACTTAAGCTTCTCCCTTTCTGTATCGCATTGTTGCTTTGCATCAGAAATGACCCGACCAAGGCCATCAGCGGGCTCATCCGATGCCCCTTGTTCTTCTTCATTGCCGCCTCCCTCTTCTTCATTGTCTTCCATTGAAGTATCACTGTATTCTTTAGGGGACATAGGATAGTTGTCATCATCCTCCTCTTCTTCATTTTCTTCCAGCCTAACCCCTCTTTCTCTGTGCATGGCCTAACAATAATATCCGGGCATGAAACCTCTCTGAAGCAGATGGCTTTGAAGGATTCTCGGGGCAGAGTGCTCCGCCACGTTCCGATAGTTAACGCAGGGACAATGCATAAAATTATCCACTTTGTTTGCCTTAGCCAAATCGATAAATTTATGCAGGCCTGCAATAAGATCGGAATCGCGTCGGTCGCCGTACATCCATCGCATCCGCGCATCGATCTGCGTCATAATAATTAACCATGGCAATGACATCGTGAATAGTGAAATGACCACCCTACATGGACACATGCAATATTTTTGTATCAGTTATAGATAAAGAAGATAAAGTTGCTAACCTCGGCCGAGGATACCGTGTTGTGCGAACTTAAGTGTGGCTCGTACATTTCGTCGAACACCTTGTGTGCAGTGTGAAGAAAAAAACTAGCATCCACCTCCCACACAAAATTCCAGAAAAAATAAGTGGATGGGCGGGGCTTATTTATAGCCAGGGGAGGGTTTTTGGTCCCGATTCTTGGCATGAATCGGGACCAATGCTCCGCAGAGCGCCATGTGTGCGTCGCGGGGAGGGCCATCCAAAAAAAAAACCACCCAGGTCATTGGTCCCGGTTGATGGCATGAACCGGGACCAATGACCTGGGTGGGGGGGGGCGTTGCTGGGCCGCCACGTGTCGCGGGGAGGGGCTTTGGTCCCGGTCCGTGGCATGAACTGGGACCAATGCCTAGCACCGTCGCTTCGTCGTCCTCGTGTACAAATAGGAGGCCACATCGCGTCGCTTCGCCATCGCCTCGCCCTCTGCAATCTCTCCACCGCACCATCGCTTCGTCGTCCATCCTCCCCTCCCTCTCCAATCTCCACCGCGCCTCCATGGAGATGCCCGCGCTAAACTTCTACGAGGCGGTGATGTTCGTGCACTTCGACATCCTCGTGTCGCCGGGCGCGACGGTGCCCCACGGATGGCGCATCAGCTACGCGGGTGTGCCAGTGGCTCCGCTCCTCGTCCCTGGTGAAGCCGAGATGGAGAGCAAAATCGTGGCGCGTCGCCGCCAGATGCCCGCGTGGAAGAGGGCGCTGCCCCGGTACGCGGCGGCCAGCCCGTACTGGTCGGCGCTGTTCAAGAAGGAGCGAAATGCCAAGATTGGCAACCGCATCGTTTACGGGCGCGTGGTGCACCCGGATCTCCGCAACCGAGAAGGGCGGGAGAGGTTCTGGTCTGTCTCTGGATGGACCAAGTACACCGTCATCGACGCCGCTCGCCGCGAAGAGGTGCTCCGTCTCGCGAACAATGCGGAAATCGTGGAGGTTCCATCCGACGACGACGAGGAAGCCGGCGGCTCGGAGGACAGCGGCAGCGGAAGTAAAATTGTTGACTAGGAAGAATTTGTGAAATCGCATCTTTGTTTAGGAAGAATTTGTGGTTGAATTAATGAAATTCCTCGATTTAGATCTCTGTCTCGATTAATTTTTGGAAGAATTTTTCAAAAATACTAGATCAATTCAATTTCTGCTTCGATTTAATTTAGATCTCTGTCCCGGATTGGGACCGTCAAGGGGTTTTTGGTCCAGATTCATGGCATAAACCGGGACCAATGCTCCACAGAGCGCCATGTGTGCGTCGCAGGGGCATTGGTCCCGGTTCATGCCACGAACCGAGACCGTAGCTTAGAGATGAGCTGGGACCAATGCCCAGACGGTATGAACTGGGACCGATGCCTAACATTGGTCCCGATTGCGGAACTGAACCGGGACCAATGGCATTTGGGTGCTAGACCAAAGACTTTTTTCTATTAGTGCTAGTGGCTGAGTCGTCGGGGGCAAGCTGCCTAAGCGCCGAGGAGCATGTTCTTTCACGGTTGGGAGAGCAGCGTGAACGACTCGCTAGTGGTCGCAGGATTGTTGGTGATTCGATGGGGATAGAATCATAAAAGTGAATGTGAGGATTTTGTAAACCAAGGAATCAGTTTTTGGCTGGGTGTTTTGAGACTAGGATTGCCAAATGTCAGCCCTACGAGGTGGTCCACCTATCTGGCTGTGCGACCTGAGTTCACATAGGATTTTTCTACGGCGTACATGGATAGGCTCCTGGCAAGATTTGGATGAGGTGTCGGCATAGCTTGGCAAGCTGCATCTGATCCTTGTTCCTCGGTCTGAGGCGTGAGTGTGTATTTTCCAAAGAAGGTTGGCTGTCCATCTCTCGCATCACACCTAGACTCACGAGGGCATCTCGAGCGGGGAGACCCATTTGACCATGGGTTATCCATTTCGGTTTGGCCGGACAAAAACCCAGCCCAGCGGGATGACCCATTCGGTCACTTGTCCTTTTTTTGGCTGGACAACCCCATTGCTTAACCAAATTTGGACTCGTTTTGGGTTCTCCCGGACAGCACGCGTGACCAGCATGCCATCCCTCCTGTTTGCCCAGCCCCACTAGTCAGTGGCCTAGTTCTTTTATTCCTCTTTTTTTCTTCTTCCTTCGTCGCATCTCGACATCCGCGCTCTCTCTCTCTCTCTCCTTCACCTTCACTTTGTGCTTGGGTCCTAGTTAGAATGAGATCGACAGTCGGGAGGGTGACGCTCGCAGACTACCACGCCAAGCGCTCCTTTGTCGTCGGGAGGGTGGCACTTATAGAGGGAACCCCAGCCTCGTAGTCTCTAAGAAGCGACGATTGGTCAGGTCGAGTCCATACAGGACCTCGCTGACTCCCCTGCGCAACGACGGCGACAGGCTTGTCATCATCAACTTCTTCTCTCCCGGCCAGGTGAGCGGTGGGCCGGCGAGGGCGTCGAGGAAGCGAGCGGGGAAGAAGAGATAAAAATTGAAAAAGTAAAAGTAAATTGCTTGGCCATCCAAAATGGGTCTCCGTGGTGGGAGAACCCTCGATTCCACCGGTCTGGGATAGAAAAATGCCTAAAAGTTTTTTGCCTAGACAGATTATCGAAACGGGTCTCCCCCGCTGGATATGCCATGAGAGAAACGGTGCGGAATCGATTCGCGGTGCTTGGCCAATGTTTTTTTAGATAGAAGGTTTTGCAGCCCGACTTTAAATTAATAAAACCAAATAGGCCGAACGATACATGGTGTTGAGGAAGTCCTCTTACAAAGAGGAACATAGATCAAGCAATCAAAAACATAACACAACTACACTAAACGAGCACACGAACCCCGGAAGCCTAGCACCATTGATAGCAATAGCATACCGGGCGACCCTCGCACCGGTAGGAAGCTCTTCTGAAGTGTCCACCACTAGGAGCAACTTCAGACCATGAACACATGTGACCCAGCTGCAAAGGGGAAAGCTTGCTCGACAGAAGCAGTGTGCATCAATCTCCAAGAAGCCAGCTTGATGTTTGACAAGAAGTGCAAGAGGAGAAGAATGAGACCTCGGAGCAGAAGACGAAACAAAAGGCAAATGATGCCGGCAACACTGACCAAACGTCGGCCTGTGTCGCACCGCCCAACAAGACCGCCACCGGAGAGGGCACCCTTCCCTCTCGCTTCGGACCGTGGAGCCACGTCCCTGTCGTCAAGCCAATCCTCCGAGCTCACGCCAACTGTCGACGACAGCACAAGCACCGAGGAGCTGCACACGGAGCTTCATCACCATAGAGAGCGCCCATCCTTCCGCCCAACGAACCAGACACGTGGAAGCCAAGAGGAACCAGAACTCCTAGGCGGTGCCCCCAAGAAGGAAGCGACAAGAGCGTCGCCACCACCGCCCGGTCCAGCAAGCTGGACCAAGGTTTTCACCCGGAGCCTGGTCGTGGGAGAAGACGGCGCCACGACGACGCCCCCAGAGAGGAAGTGGCGCCCGTGGGCGTCACCATCGACGGCACCGCACAGGTCGGGCTGAGCTTTCACCTGGTGCCATCTCAGCCCCTGCCAAGTCCTCAAGCCGCCGCCATCATGTCGAGAAAGGGCCCTCCAGATCTAGATCGGGGCCGAGAGGACGTCGTAGACGAGCCTCTCGCAAAGACCTCCCTCCGATGCACCCGCGAAGCGAAGGCTTTCTGGCGATCTTCTCAGGCGGCAGCGAGGAGAAAGGGGAGAGGAGGGGTGACGGTGGCTAGGATTGGGTCGCTCTCGGGAGAGCGACGTGAGGGGGAGGGGAACGTTTTGTCCAAATTCGTGCTTAGCCAATGTCCATGCGCCATATGGGCCAGATAGGTACTTCCTCCGTTTTAAAATATAAGATGTTTTAGCTTTGTGAAATGAATGTATCTACAATTCTTTTAGTGTGTAGGTTCCTCAAGGTTTAGAGTAAACCTAGACACTAAAAAGAGTCTAGATACACTCTTTCACGAAGCTAAAAACATCTTATATATTTTGAAAGGAAGGGAGTAGATCGTAAAGTACACGAGTGGAGAGTGATACATGCCGCAGCGGCATAGCTCCGATCAGATCACATCACATCAGACGACGTCATCAAGAGGTCCGATCTGATCGGAGCAGCTTTTCTTAGCTCCAACCAGACCAGATGTCATCAGGAGATCCAACGCGCCAAACTTGGCTCTTAATTTGACGTGACGCACCCTAGACAACTTTATCCGGGTCTCTAGTTAAGCTCTTGCAAGACATGGTAGTACGGTACGAGGAGGAGCAAAACGCGAACCCGTTTACTATCACATCGGCTCTTATAACTAGCTTATCTTCCACCCTGCCGACCGTGTCCATCCAAACCTCCATTATTCCTTTGCTTTCTCGATCAGTTCCACTGTCCAGTCCCTTTATTTCCCCCGTCCCCAAAGCGGCTCCGATAACGAACCTGCCCACCGCCGTCGACCGCACGGCGAAGTTGGAAATCCCTTTCTGGGCTCATCGCCTCCTCCCGCCGCTACCTGGTGGGGTGTTGACAAACAGCCGCGGACGGACCAACACGTGCGCGCGCGCCCCTTCCACGGAGAAGAAAACGCCGACGCCCACCGCCCACGCTATTTACCACCACCAGTCCACCACCTCGCTCCTCGTCTCGAGCCAAACGCCAACCAGCAAACAGATGGAGGGGGCGGTGATGGTGGCGGGCGAGGAGCGGTACTGCGAGGCGGAGGACAGGGAGCTGACCGTGCGCAAGACCACGCTCTTCTCCCCGGGGGACGGCCTCGAGGCCTACGACCACCGCACGGGGGACCTCGCCTTCCGCGTCGAGACGTACGGCCGCGGAGGCGTCTGCGGCGGCGGGGCCGCGGCGGGGGACCTCGCGCTGCTGGGCGCCCAGGGGCAGCCCGTGCTCACGGTCCGCAGGCGCAGGCCCAGCCTGCACAGCCGCTGGGACGGCTTCCTCGGGGACGGCGGCGGGAAGCCGCTCTTCTCCGCGCGCCGCTCCTCCATCCTCGGCGGGGCCGGAGCCGGGGTCCTCGTCGACCTCCTCCTCGCCCCCGCCCCCGCAGCCGAGTTCCGGGTCGGCGGTTCCTTCCCCAGGCGCTGCTGCCGCGTCGTCGCCGTGCCCTCCGGCGGCGGGGAGGACGAGGAAGGGGCCGAGGAGGTGGTGGTGGCGGAGGTGCGCAGGAAGGTGGACGAGGGCGCGCACGTGCTGCTGGGCCGGGACGTGTTCGTGCTCTGGGTGCGGGCCGGCTTCGACGCCGCCTTCGCCATGGGGATCGTGCTCGTGCTCGACCGGATCACCGGCGACGAGCTCGACGGCGTCCTCGGCGACGAGATGCTCGAGGCCACCTCCCCGGTCTAGTGTAGTAGCCTCGTGTGGGTCTTTGGATTGTTGCCTTTGCCTTGCTTGGTCGGTGATGTGCCGTCCTGCCTCATGGCATTGCTGCCTTCTTGCAGTTGCAGTGTTCAGATCTTGATTTGCGCATGTGGATTGGGCTTGTACCTTTGAGTGAACATGGTCAAGATCTCCATACATTGTTTCATTGCGAGTTTTGGTAGTCATGTTTCCCAAAATATTTACAGTAAATACAGTGTTATGAGAAGCTCTTCTATACCTATCCACGACTTCGATGTGATAAATCTCCAATTACTTCGTAAATTTTACCGTCAAATTTTCAAAAAAAAATGGTTGTACGCTGAAACGATGGGGTAGAACAGAGTACATTATCTTCAACCCTTGGTGATCCTCCTTGCAGAAAATAATAGTATTGGTGATCCACCTGAACTACCTGGCTACCAGGCGCATTTTCAAAATTCAGAGTCAACAAGTTGAAAACCAGAAACTCATTGTGTGGCACTGAAGTGAAGCTGGTGCTTTTCATCCCGAGAAAACGGGCAATCTTTTTTTTCTGTGGACAGTAATGAACATCGGAAAATCAAGTGGTGGCACGGTATCTCTTTCACTTTCGGCTTGACCAAGTGGGCCGGTGAAGGCTTGCTTGGCGCGATATATAGCAACGTCAACATATCCAACCAAGAGGGCAAGTGGAAATTAGTGATGATTGTGACAACATTTGGCCAAAAAAATGGGAAGTACCAGCAAATCAAACGGCTCCTAAGTCTAACTCTGTACAATTCATGGGAAAAAATTAAAAAGAAAAAATCAGAATTCTCACTCAACTCGGGAGAGTTATTTCATGTCACTGTCACGAATCGAACGGGCCGTGAACTCTATGCTAAGTCAGATGTGTGCTTGATAATCTATGTGCCAGTACCACTGTTAATGCTGAAGTAGAAGGTCTTGCGACTGAAGGCGTTCATCGCGTAATCGACCCGGATTTGGCCTAGGTCTGTGTTAAAGTGGACTCCGTATCCAAATCCAACACCAAATCCTGGTTTCCCTTGCCGAAGCGCTGGATTGCCTGCCATTAATTAACGAATGGTTATCGAACAAAAGATCATGGCAGGAAGGAATGAGTATGATCACAGAAATATCATAAACTAGTAAACAAGAAAAAAACATGAAGTGCATCTCATCATTCAGATATTGCACAGAATGTTCCGTGACTGGGAGTCAGTATGGTCCCCGAGGATGTTCTAACAGTGTACCAGCTCTCTTTTCCAACGTGTGTTGTACAGTACACTGGTGTCAACTGCATAATCTTTATGTTAATAGGCTTAACTGCTTCAGTCAAATCAGGTGATGCATTGATTTACTTAGTTCAATCTTCATCCGGTAATTTATGCACCCATGAACTATTTGGATAATTTCCACTGCAGATTCATTTCTCGATTACCCCGTACAGAATGCCAGAATTAACTATTTAAGCTTCTAGTGTATTACCCAATTTGTAATCTGTAACTGAACTTGTAATACCTAACAAATTCAATAGTAAGCTCCAAGGAATGCGTACATGCTTTCCACACAGAAACAAATTTAATACAGCTGAGCAGTAAGCAGCTGTAAATCAAGCCCCCCATTTTTACTTCATGAATTATACTGTTCATTTTTTAAATGTTGGAGAAGTTTGAATATATCAACCTCATTTTCTTCTAATTGCAGTCAGTTTTTTATTTTATTTTGAGAACAAAAGCAAACATAAAATAAAGTACTCAAGCATACAAAGATGAAGTCAAACCCTTACCAGGAACATGACGAGCAGATCCTAAATCACTGCCGCAGTCCATGAAAAGAGAACCTTCGAGATGCTTTGCCTTGACAAAAACAGATGTTTGAGTATTTTATTGATAATCCGAATGGACAAGATTACCAAAAGAAGATAACCACTATGAAACGGTATGAATTTGCTTTGGTGGTGGATGCCTTAATTCTAAATACAATTCCAGGGATTATTTTAAGTGAGCACCAAAGGCGAGTTCACTTTCTACTAGTGACCATTCTTTCTGTCTAGCACAGTAGCACTCTAGCAAGAGTTTGCCAAAGCATATGTAAATTCAATGAAAATTGTGTACATCCCGTACAGTAGTTCCAGTCATCAACAATAGCTACGCAAAATTTTGGGCTAAAACGAAATTATTAAATGATAAATTAGAGGGGTCAAAATGCAAACTGCAACATGCACCTATTAAGCCCCGATCTTTAATCAAGGGAACCTATCATTTGCTAACAGGTCAACAGACAACAATTTAGTTAAAATACATAACCACTTCCTTCCAACTTGCCAAAGAAAAGTGAAGTACTTCCATTTGTTGATTCCAACTCTTCTATCACCACTTCTAGCAATTCATAATGATATATCGTAACTTCGTAAGTAGTATGAGCCAATTGGGTGTAAGTCTATCCAGCAAAACGCTAGCACAACTTCAGCAACCACAGGAAATATCCACATTGTGCTGGTTGCATTTTAAGAGATGAAAATGGTGTGGCTACATGATTACTTCAGAACTTCGGTTCCATTTTATGCAGATCTGATGAAACTTGGACCAGTCAGTGACCATAGAAAATAAAATGGCTAAAAACATCTACTAAGTACTAAAAGAAGTGGGAATTTATTTTAAAAACACAGGGCTTGATAATTCTCTAAGAAGAACCAATTGCAGGCCTTCATCTTATATTTCGGTAATATAGTTTCTTTTTTTCCTGTATCAAGAATAAGTAGGTTTATTCAAAGAGAGAGACATTCTCATGTATGCCAACTTCTGAACTCCAAATCTAATTGTATCCTTAGATTATGATTTTTTTCGAGAGTATAGATTATGAAATCTCATTACAGTTCTGTGCAGTATCTGATTCGTTTTTTTTTTTTTGCACGCAGACACCACCTATCATCCCATAACATGATCCATATATACACCAGGAGAAAAGGTATAAAGACCAAAATGCATCAAACAGAAAAAAAGTGAAAATTGCATACATGACTTAATAACGATGATAAAACAAGAGAGAAGAAAATATGTCCAAGTAAATATGTAAAGGTCTATTTTATTGCATTTTGTTATCTAATCCAAGTTTGGGTGCAACTTCTAGTTACTTCTGTCCTGGGATTACCAAGTTTGACTTACAAACTACATAAGTTGTCTTGGGGATTATATATGGCTTGTTATTTTACATACCAAAGGAACAGTATATTCGCAGTTACCAACTAGGCACAGTCTTCCTGAACCTACTGCACCCTCGCCATAACCCCGGACGCTACCAAGTCCACCTATTGCAAATGCTTGATATGGTGCCATATCACCCACGATAGAACCCCCTGTCAAGCTGCAGCATAGGAAGAGATTAAACAACTTCCACAGAAGAGTTTACTGCAGAATCATAGACAGATGCAATACCTAGTAACCAAAAATGTTGGCCCCAATTTAATGCCTTTTGAAACAGCACATTTAACTCTGTTGAAAGTTAGTGATTTTGGTACAAGTGGCAATCCTTGTTCCATTTGGAAATTAACCTGTCATTGGGAACAATGAGATAAGATTGATGTTACAGTCAAGTAAAGATGGAGATGAAGTAAACACAAACTTACTCTTAAGAAGCTATTATCCTTGACATCTGCATAACCAGACTCTTGCTTCAAGATAATCATGTTGTCATGGAGGTTACCACTGCATCATACAAGAACATTAATCAATGAAACTTCTTGTTACTACATCGAAGTGCTCATCTAAAAATGTATAGTTATCACCTGCATGTTAGGGGAAAGCCGTCATGGTCCCGGGCTATGGAGCGGCCGTCATTATTAACAGGACGGATATGCTGGAGGGAAGTACAATTGATAAAGGGAAGTTGTAGAAAATGAAAATGATGCAAACAACTGTATCTGAATAGATGCTCACCTCAAATTTAACACTGGTTCCAGAAGTCCAGTTTGATGTTGTCGGTTCATTGAGCTCCACACCAAGAGACAACCGGTTTAGATTTACCCCTCTGCTCCCTGACCGTGTGAAGTTGTCAGCCGGAAAACCATGCACCGCAATTTCTGGTGTCATCGAGTGCTGATTGCTCAAACCGGGAGGCAATGAGAAAAGGTGTCAACAAAAAGACAACTTACAAAATCCTAATAATTTTTCACATGTACATACTAACATATTCTACCATAAAAATTTGAGACATAACCCCATAAACTTCATGATAGCTAAACATTCATAATGGAAGTAATACAACAAAGATCAAAATGAGTGTATAATACGAGTACATTAACAGGGGGGTTGGTTCTACTATCACCACCAGATTAACAGGATCAACTATCACTCTAACAGATCTGTTCTACTGATTTTTTAGTACAGAGAACACCATGGTATTAGAGAAAATATAAAAGGTGAGTGCCGTTATGATAGCAATATGAGTACACATCACATAGCAACAATATGGAACATTATAGCATGTTTTGTTATACCACTGCAGTGCTTTTGTTCAGTTTCAGACAGAAATCCTAATTAAGACATGAAGATACAAGTAACTGGATGCCAACCTGAATGACAAAGGACTGCTGTGACAACCATTCGGGCCTTGGGCGTCTAAAGGCAACAACGACGTTGGAGTCGTTGATGCCCTTATCCAGTATCACGTCCAACTTCTCGCTACTCCCAAACAGGCTTGGATGTTTAAGAGAGATCCTGCAGGACAAAATTCAAAACTCGGTACAAATGGTACAAAATTCTGGAGCACATTTGAAATGAATGAGATTCAGGGGCGGAATGAGAACAACAGACACACGTAGGTACCTTCCGACGATCTGCGAGATGGCGATGCTGGAGCTCCTGAAAGAAAGAAAGAAGAAACAAGTAATCAGCACGCGTGAGGTCCCAATCGCTAGGAAGCGAGCGAGGGAGGCAAAAGACCGAGCACCTCAGGGGCGGCAGGAGGAGCGCCTCGCAGAGCATGTGGGTGAGGTCGACGTGCACGTCCACCTTGGCTGCGGCATTACCACGAACAAGTGAGCCACGCAGGCGACGATTCAACGGCCGTAACAGCCCCGACAGACAACGGAGCCGGCGAGGGGGGAGAGAGATGGGCGGTGAGGGCAGGGGGACTGACCTTTCCCGGCATTGACGCTCTGCTGGGCTCCCATGGCTGCGGACGCCGGCGGGGGGTGCCCCGGCTCATGCGGGCTCGGGCGCGGGGGAGGGGAGGAGAGGGGTGGAGTGGCGTGGCGTGGGGGATTTTTGAGGAGGCGGGAGGTCGGATGCCTTGCGTGGGGCAGAGGGAGAGGTCGCAGTGGGGGATTGCTTCGGTCGGTCTACCCGCCTCCGCCTGGCTTTCGGCTCCTGGACGGCTTTTGGCGCTGGACCGGACCGTTCTGCCGCTAGCCAACGGATTCTTTTTTTCTAAAGCTCCTTTTCCGTTTCCAATTTTCCAAAAAAGAAAGACCATTGTAATTTGATTGAATTTTTTAAAATATATGTAGTTTTTGCAAAGAATCCACCGATCTATTAATATCAGCAACATTAGTACAAACAGCCCTAAAAGTAATAAAATAAATAAATAAAAAGGTCCATGGAGCATCTAGCGACAACACTAGCCCAAGCCAAAGCCGTCGTTGTCCTGACTCCTCCATCATCGGAGCCACACAATGTTATAATAGATAGACGAAAAATCATCGTGCAAAGACTGCACTGAACCAACGCACTAGAGCATCAATTATCGTAAATGGTGACACCAGTATATAGGAAGACATTGGCTTGAAACCACGCCAACAAAGACACAAAGCGACGAGATCCCAAAAGATCATTAGAGGATAATCAATCAAAGACATGCATATTACATTATCGATGATCTAGATACACTAATAAACCAAAGTGAGATAATTGACAAACAATCTTGAACATATCCGCGCTTGTACCTGAAGCTCTCCATTGGCAAGAACTTGAAGTGTCATTTCTGCTTCTTCTTTTCTGGAACAGAACTCATCCACCATATCAGGTAATTACGGATTAATGACTTATCGTATTTAGCAAGTTCTATATTGTATTTATCTTTGCCCTTTCATTTATTGATTTATAGAATAGTCTACTGTCTCATATCTTAGTGTGCATACTTTAAACATTCAATGGCTAAAAAATAGACTTGAAGTTTTTGTCACCTTATTCACACTCTCATGCTCCTGGTTTTATATTTACATTTATAATATGTTATTTTTTATATCGATAATTAGTCAAAACATAGCTAATACCAACTATCATCGACATGCCACCCATGATGTTCTCTCGTCTTTCCAATCTACCTTGTGGTTGTAATTTGGTTTTTGCAAGCATTGAGATGTCACCGATGGATCCAACCTAATTACTCATTAAAGATTATTTGTTATAATGAAACAATGCATCGTGGTCACATTTCTATTTGTCAATGATTTTGAAATTTTCTCTGTCTAATCTACGAGTGACAAACCCTATCTTAATTACCAGTGGCGGAGCTATGTACATGTTGAGGGGCCACCGCTCCTTAGATCTGGACTAATCTTTGAAGATTTTTTTAGGAAGTACTTGGATTGAATTTTTTTAGCATCTCCCAACCTTCAAACTTTTACTTTTGCCCCCCTCCGCCCACAACTTTCGTCTAGCACCCCACCACTGTTAATTGCTATAAACACACTGATACTGTGGTAACGAAATACCCAAACAATACTTTTGTTTCTTTTTGTGTGGAATTGATTATCCCTCACACAGCTCGATTTTATTTTAGTCAGTATTCATAGCTAGTCAGCGATGATTTTCGCATATCTCACTCACACGAGCTAAAATGGTTTTCGCATATCTCACTTACACGAGCTAAAAAACTAGTTGGATGTTTTTAGTGTCTGTTCCATCTGTTTCAATATAACCTACATTATTATACTTCTTTCGAACCATATCAATGACTTCAACTTTGTCTAGATACGAATGCATCTAGTCTAAATATTTAACAAGATACATACGAATCTAGACGAAGTTAAGACCATTAATATAAACCGGAGGGAGTATAATTTTTAAGATAAGTTAGCAAGTTTTTTTAGGTAAAATTATATTATATTAAGCAAGCAAGCCGCCTCATTAAAAACCTTTCAGTCCCCTTAGTACCCTGGAAGGAAAAGTGTGTGTTAGAAACTTGCTGCTCCAAAGTCATACCAGAGTTACATCATTAAGGAGAGTTTGTAAAAGAAAGCTAGGGGTTCATCGATCCAATTACAAGATAACCTAGAATTAAAGCATTCCTTAGCTATTTGATACTCCTACGTCTCTCCCACAATGATTAAAATCAACCTTCTCAATCAGGCTCGCAACTGAAACAATATCAGCATAGACAGCAGTTGCTTCATTCCACATGCGATCCTCTCCAGAGCAAAGATTAATAACTTTAAACACCTCTGAGCCTGTCCAACTGTGTAGCTCCCTAGATCCTATCCTCCAAACCAAGACATTTCCAAATACCAGCGACCCTTTCACATTTAAACATCATGTGAAGTACATCTTTCGACTCCACATTGCAAATCGGACATATGTCACTAGTGCCAATATGTTTGTTGAACATAATTGATTTCAAGGGAATAATTCCATGCAAAGCTCTTCAACAAAATATCTTCACCTTAGCCGAGACTTTAAGGTTCCAAAGTCGTTTCCATGTTGGATTATTGAGAGACGTACCACAGATCAATGATCTGCAAGTGACTCCATTTAACTGATGATTCCATTCCATATGGTACACCGATCTCATCAAAAAAATACCTGATCTTGTACCATGCCAAGAAAGGAAATATTCAAAAGCATTAATCGTTCGGTGAGGTTTGTAAAATCCTGTCAACATGTATAGGGTGAAAAATTGTATGAATTAGCTCTTGATCTCATGTCTCTATAATTGGATCTATAAGTTCACTATCTTTTCGCAAGATACAACCACCTCTCGGAGTCATCAACTTCCGGTCAGGACTTGCAGGGATCCATGGATCCTGCCAGATGTCAATTGATTCACTAGAGCCAACCCGCTAAATACGTCTTCTTTTAAAAGTTTGTATTCTAGCAACTATACTCTGCCATGTACAGGATGAGCGTGACTTTGGTCCTGCTTTCAAGATATCACCAGAAGGATAATATTTAGATTTAAGAACTTGTGCGCACAATGAGTTTGGCTCATCAATTAACCTCCACACTTATTTAGCTAGCATGGTAAATTAAAAGAGTGGAGGTCCCGAAAGCCCATCCCACCTTCGTTCTTTGGGAAGCATAGTTTCCACCACGAGTACCAATGTATCTTCCTTCCTTGATCATTATCTCCCTACCAAAACTTAGAAATAGCATCAATAATTTTCTTGCATATATTTTTGGTAACAAGAACACCGAGATTGCATAAACTGGGATAGACTGAATCACTGCCTTCAACAAAATCTGCTTGCCGCCAATCTACAACAACTTCTCCTTCCAACCCTTAATTCTTTGGATCACTCTTTCGACAAGATGGATAAAACAATCACTCCTATCTACCCCCACAAGCGTCGGGAGTCCCAAGTACTTTTCAAAAAGAACCTCCGTATCAATACTTAGAGCATTACATATATCCACTTTAACATCCACTTGAGTATTTGGACTAAATAAAATACTTGACTTTGCTACACTTAGCATCTGTCTCGAATTTGCACAATAGGAATCAAGAACTTGCTACAACGAGATTGTATTATTCAAATCTTCTTTCAAGAGAATCGAGGAATCATCAGCAAATAGTAAGTGTGATACTGATGGTGCATTTATACACACCCTGACCCCTTCAATTCCACTAATCTCCTCAGCGTGCAACAAATAACTCGAGAAGCCTTTGATGACTGCAAGTGCACAGATCGTTTGTAGCTAGTTTTGAAATAAAGATATCGATCCCATAGGGAGCAGGAGTCTGAAGTCTAATAACTCTTGAATTAAATACTACAATAGAAATGCTAAATAAAGTTCTAAGTAACAGGATACAATGCGAGTATTGTATAAAAGGTGTTTTGGGGTTTTTGGTATAAGAGAACAATAAGTAAAGTAAAACAACTGAACACAGAAAGTAAGTATCGCGTATGTAAAAGAGATTGGAACTGCAATAAGGAAAAAGACATTCTCAGGGAGTAGCGGATACACCTCTAGCATTATAAGGAACTAAGGTAAATATTATTATCATGAACATTCTCAACTATTTATGTGTGGGAGGAACTCCGTAGTTGGACAAATAGGCAGCAACCACTGCTCACATCATCCTCATAACCACAGTAGTCAGCAATCGACATCAATCGAATTACTACGCTATTAAGGGACTTAATCCCGTAGGGCGTATCCCATGGCATGGATAGTGTTCAATGAGTTTCCCCGGTTTCCAAGTTGATGCGTAAGGGGTGCTAATAGCTTTATAGTCACTGTAAGTGCTAACACACCTCCGTCTACCAACAAGTAGTTCCCTCCATCAAGTCTCCCACAAGAGGCAAATATTGAGAGGTCGACTTCTCCCAACATCAAGATGAATACAATTTAACATATAGTCACAGCGATGAATATCATAATAAACTTTATCTTATTTCAATCTCATACTAGGGTTTCTCCATCTCCCCAAGAACTAATGATCTACTCAGACATGGAGGCAATCAACATCATGGCAATAACAATGGAATATATCATAGATGAATAATACTTGTATAAATCCACAACAAGTATGGGAATTACAACAAGATCTAGACAAGATGTAGATGGGATGGATGGAGATGGTGGTGATGCAGCGGTTGATGATGAAGATCAATGTCTTAGCCTCCCGGATCTGCGCAGGGCGAAGATGGATCCCCGGTGGACGAGTTCCCCCTCTAGATGCCTTCTAGAGGTGAGGTTTTGGCGATTTCTGGTTGTTCTGTATGTTGTCTCCTTGATCCAGTTGCACGGGATAAAACTATTTGAGGAGGCGGTGGCAGTGCTAACTATACGGCGGGAGCTATACGGCTGGAGTTTTATTCCCGTCGTATAGTTGGTCATCAAACCCTCTGGACGCCTCGATCGCTTCGGGTTTTCTTCTGGTGTTATTGATATTTTCTAAATAAGCGATTTACGTTATTTTTGGCTCCTTTTCGCCCTAGTACAACTGCTCCAAGAATTGTGTCCATTGTATCCATCATTTGTCCTGATCCTGGTGAAAACAGACATAAAATGTGCATGTGAACGCCGTAAAATACCAATATCCTATAACTACAATGCAAAATAATAATATAAAACATGATGCAATTATGCACTCATCAACTTCCCCAAGATTAGACTCTTGCTCGTCCCGGGCAAGTTTTAGCTTAATGGATGCGATCCTCATATTCATGAAGATGAGTCGATAAAATAAATGAGACAGTTGCAGCATGTGTTTGCCATATATGATACATAGGAATAAGTTCATGAATAGTACCTTACTCGAACCATCCGAATAATATTAGTAGGCTTCCATACCTTAGCATTTAACAGTTCACAAAAGATCACTCTCAATATGATGTAAAAGTATTCAGTTTAACCGAATGAGTTAGCGAGGTAGTCCCAAGTGTTTTAGGATTAACATATTCACTTGGTATTCAAAATCTCAAAACATCTCTTTGTCTTAATACAATATAGTGGTGTACGCCTATTTGCTCTTTGCACATTCGCTCTTTTTCTTCTCTCTTTTCTTGTTTATATATATATATATGCTCACACTTTTGTTTATGTGCTATGCAAAGGAGCTAGCCATACTTTCTACTTCATGTAGGATTCAAAGTTTAACGATCTCAATTACCAAATTCCAATTGTATATGAAGCAATATTTATAGCTTGAATGTTCTACCTCGTCTTGTTCTCACTCTAATTTGATAGCACTTTTAATTTTCCTTTGTTCAAGGTTTCTTTTTCAACTTAACTGATTAGATAATTTTTATTTCTTTGTAAATCAGACCATGCACTTACAACATATTGACCAAATTATCTTTGTATGTTCCATTAATACCAATGGTGTGGAAGACTCCTATTGCTATCATCAAGTGCAAGTAAAATTATACTCAAGCCATTCATATATCCAATAGGACAAACACAAACTCAATATTGCTCCATATATGATAATAAACTCGGAATTTCATAAAAGGGATCAACTATTCCTAAAGGGAATTCTAATGATGCAAACTTTATTTCTAGTTTGAACTAATGCAAAACTAAAATAGTAATGTAAAACTTATAAGATAGATTACAAGGTCTTAAAGATCTCCCCAAGCTTGGAATCAAGCCAGGCGGGATCAAATAATCCCTTGCGGTTATTTGATATTGTGATTATTGTAGATCACTGTGGTGCCATGAAATGTAACACCGTGGTGCATAACTTCTTGTTGGTATCCTCCAGAGCGGTGATGCGGTTGTAGCACCTGTGCAAATCAGATTGCAAAGTGTTCACTTTATCTGCGAGTTTAGTCACCAATGGAAGAAGGTCATCCTTCTTCTCTATCTCCTTGAGACGGTGACGGACTTCAACGTGATGGAGTAGCTCTTGCTTCTGATATATCTCCAGTGCTCGCACGTGGTCCTTGGTCCTGGAAACAACTTCTTCTTCCTCATCCATAATTGATGGATCTGGGAAGTGGAAACCGTTCCTCCACTCTTCTTGAGGCTTCACCCTCATACGAGCACCAATGGTAGGCTTCAAGAGTGGCATCGTCGCTCCCTTGCTAGCACCTGCACCAATATTAGGTAATTATTTATGCTTGTGTGGCCTAGGGTCCATGGCGATGAACTTGACCGTCTCCACACGCCCTTTTCAATACGGCTTGTGACCTTCTCTCTCTTCTTGAGCTCTCTTCATTGCCACCCAGTTGATCTCCGGGGGATAATAGACATCATGGCAGATGTAGATGTCACTCCAATCTTCATCATGATCGTTGTTGTAGAAGCTTGGCTCGACGTACTCCTTGTACCCCGAGCTAAACCACTCCAACTCCTCGTTGTCGTCCTCCATGGACAGGCTGCGAGAGCGGTCCCTAGAAGGAGCAATGAGATCTAGGGGTTTTTCGCGGCCTGGGACAGGATAGCGCATGGCTGGATTGGTTCCTGGTGATTATGATTAGAGAGAGAGAGACAATGGCAATATATAAGGGGGGTCAGAAGTCGGTAAAACTCGCAAGAAACACCAAATTCATGCCCAAAAAAAGAATCTTAACGGAATAGGGAAAGAAATCGCGGATTTGGAGGACTCCTGTCGCGTAACGATCAATATAGCTCCGGCCGTATAGTTGGTTCCAGGCAGATATTTCCAAATATCTCGAGTCTAGGTCGATCAAGTTATCGACTCGGAACCAACAAAACTGTTTTTTTTTATCATAAACCAAAAGAAAATTGGAAAATGTCTGAGAGTTTAACGACCAACTATACGACCGGAGATTTTTCTCCGGTCTTATAGTTGTGACCGTATAGATCCAGACACAAAAATCGAAATTGTCTGAGAGTTTAACGACCAACTATATGGCTAGAGATTTTTCTCCGGTCGTATAGTTGCGATCGTATAGTTTCCAGACAACAAAAAAATTCACAAAGAAGATACAGAAGGTTTAACGACCAACTATATGGTCAAAGATTTTTCTCCGGTCAAATAGTTGCGACCGTATAGTTGGTAAAAACCTTCAGAAACTTTAGAAAAACACGAGGAATTCAAAGGCAAAAAATTCAGGAGTAAAGTTTGTGAAAACAAATCACTTATTTGAGTAGAAACACTTACCTTGCACTTATCGATTACTTATTCGGGGATGACAAGCTCCTCCAGCAACAAAGGCTTATTCTCTTTTGGAGGAATTGACCTTATTTCATTCAATAATTCTCGGAAACGGAAATCACTAGGACTAAAGTTCCTCTCAACAAGATTTGTGTCTTGCTGGGCGAATATGGACACTACATCCAACATCTTTATTTCTTTCCTTTGTATAATCTACAACTCAAATTCTTGAAGTAAGAGAATCCAACGGGTCAGTCTTGGCTTATGATTTTTCCTCTCAAGGAGTTCTTTTAAACCATCATGACCTGTATGAACTCTTACTTTTGCATCAACTATATAATAACGAAATTTATCGCAAGAGAAAAATACAGCAAAAAGTTCCCTCTCTTCCTTAGGATAATTCTTTTGAGCACTATTAAGAGTTCTACTAGCATGATGTATAATATTAAATCTGCGACATATATGTTGTCCAAGAGTCACTCCTACAGCATCATCACTAGCTTCACATATTAAGTCAAAAGTCATATCCCATATAGGTGGTTTCATGATAGGAGCATGGGATAAAGCATATTTAAGTTTATCAAAGGCTACAAGACATTTATCATCAAAATTAAATCTTACTCCCTTTTGCAGAAGGTTAGTCAAAGGTTTAGATATTCCAGAGAAATTCCTAATAAACCTTCTATAAAAACCCACATGACCAAGGAAACTTCTTATACCTTTTATATCCCTAGGTTGTGGCATTCTTTCTATGGCCTCAACCTTAGATCTATCCACTTCAATTCCCTTACCTGATACCTTATGTCCAAGGACTATACCTTCTTTGACCATAAAATGGCACTTCTCCTAGTTTAGAACAAGATTGGTTTCTTGGCAACGCTGCAAAACTCTTTTGAGATTATCCAAGAAACTAGTAAATGAAGTTCCATCGACAAAAAAGTCATCTATAAATACTTCCATTATCAGTTCTATAAAATCTACAAAAATAGCCATCATGCATCTTTGAAAAGTAGTTGGAGCATTACATAAACCAAAAGGCATATGACGGTAAGCATGTAAAACATAAGGACTAATGAAAGTTGTTTTAAGTTGGTCATCAGGATGAACAACTATTTGAGAAAAACCAGAGTATCCGTCCAAGTAGAAAAAATGAGTGTGGTTTGCTAACCTTTCTAAAGTTTGATCTATGAATGGTAAAGGATAGTGATCTTTCCTAGTTTCTTTATTCAATTTCCTGAAATCTATACACATCTTGTGTCCAACAATAGTTCTAGTAGGTATCAATTCATTGTTTTCATTAGGAACAATAGTAAAACCGCCCTTCTTAGGGAAATAATGAACATGACTTACCCATTCACTTTCTTTTACAGGATAGATTATACCTGCGTACAATAGGCATACTATTTCTTTTCTTACTACTTCCTTCATTTCGGGCTTCGATCTTCTATTAAATTCCGCAACTGGTTTAGCACCTTCCTCCATGAATATTCAATGGACGGTTATCATGGGACTAATTCCCTTCAAATCATCCATTGAGTACCCAAAGGCCTTGCGATGCTCCTTAAGTACTTTTATGAGTTCTTCTTCTTCATCTCCTGAAAGTTTAGCACTAATAATAATAGGAAATTTATTTGTATCATCTAAAAATCTGTATTTAAGATTATCTGGTAGAGTCTTCAATTCTAGGGGTGGTAATTCCTCGTCCCCTCTCTTTTCTGGCTCTTCAAAAGCCTCATTAGTTGGAGGCCCTATAATGGGAAGTGAATTGAATTCACCTTCTAGTTCTTCTAGGGACTTGTCCTCCATAACTATTTCTTCATTTATTTATTCTTATTGATCACTAAAGAAGAGAGCTATCATTTCCTCAATAGTTTTCTCTTTCTCTTCTTCTTGTATTAGTAGAGGTCTGTCTTTAAATTTGGAAAAGTGGAATTCTTTTTCTGCTTCCCCAAGCTTAAGAGACACAATCTCCTTTTTGAAATCAACTTTGGCACCTACATCACTCAAAAAGTTTCTTCCGAATATAATTGGGCAAAGAGTGTCAGCTGGCATATCAACAACAACAAAATCGATAGGAAAGTTTTTGTTGCCAATTGTGATAGTTGCATCTTCAACTACTCCCATTGGAATTCTAAGAGTTTTATTGGCTAACATGATTATCATATCAGTATTTTCAATTGTTTCTAGTTCTATTTCTTCTTTTATTTGTAAATAAAAATCATAAGATATAACATTAACTTCGGTGCCAAGATCGCATAAACCATAATGCGAGGTTTCTTTAAATATGCAGGGAAGAATAGGCTTACCCACATCTCTTACCTTTGTTTTACCTTCAACCAATACGGACGTATCTTTATCAAGTTCAACTATGTTACAATGTGCATACATAGCCATGATTGCTTCCTTGGTTACCTCTTCATCTTTAGTTTCTTCCAGATGCTCCTCAACTTCTGGTATACTTTCCTCTTCCTTCTTCTCCTGTACTGCTTTGACCTGTTCATATTCAAAAATATGCTTATGTGCAATGTTAGGGAAAGGTATCTCATATATTGGTTCTAGGGAGGCCAGTGTTGCTTTAACTTCTTTCTTCTCAGGTTCGGGCGGTGGATCATACTTGACCAAACCCTCTTTTGGAGCTTTGATGTGTTCTGTAAAAACGTTAACAACATGCAACACAAGATCTGAATCCAAATAAAACTCCTTATATAATTCATTAACATGGCCCTTTTTATTATAGTCGTGAGTACAATCATAATCTATTTCTATGCCTCCTTCGCTTCCTAGACCAAAATTCCATGAAACTCTATGATCGCGAATTCTATTAAGCAAGGCCCAAGCTTTAGTTATAGGAAGATTCATAAAATCTCCTCTCGTGCAAGAGTCTAGTTCTATTTTATTAGGTTCAATTAAACCGCCATAAAAAATATGCAATAAATACCATCCAGGCAAATCATGATGAGGACATTGATTAAGTAAAACTTTAAATCTGATATAAGCTCTTACTAGTCCTTCATTAGGACGGTTCCTACAAGTCATTATAAGACGCCTAATTCCAAAAGATTTTGATAATGGATAATATTTTGCTAGAAACTCACTAGCTAAATTATCCCAAGTAGTAGTGGCTTCTGGGCGTAGAGATCTATACCATGAGAGAGGTGTACTAGTCAAAGTCTGACTAAAAAGTTAAACCCTTACCTTATTAGCGGTATATCCCGGTAATTGGAAAGTGCCACATATATCTTTGAAACATGCAATATGCTCATATGGATCAAGATCTTCTTCATCTCTAGTAAATTGCTTCTTGTGTAGAATACCAAGTAGTAGAGGATTTATTTCAAACCCCCTTGTCTTCTTGTTGGATTTGTATCTTTTATAAATATCATAGGGCTTCCCAAAGTGGCCGATTAAGGGAATATACCCTGAGAGGCAATAATAAAGTTGTTATTATACATATTCCAAGTATATGATAGATGTTTATTTTGCATGCTATAATTGTATTAATTTGGAAATGTTAATACATATGTGTTTAATAAACAAAAGGAAAGTTCCTAGTCATGCCTCTCTTATAAACTAGCTCGTTGATTAACAAGATGATCAAGGTTTCCTGATCATGGACATTGGATGTTGCTAATAACGAGGTCACAACATTAGTGGAATGATGTGATGAACATTCATCCAAAGTATATAGCAGTACGATCAAAGTCAATGTGTTTATATTGCTATAACATATAAAAAAGTAATCCCAGTCCTTAGACCATGTGAGATCATGTTAATCACTAATACTGGAAAAGTATCTTGATAACATCAAACATCACACCGTGAAAGGGTGATTATAAATGTGGGTTCAGTGCTACGAAAGTGTTATGTAGAGGCTCATGGATAAAGAGTGGGATTTGTCCATCCCGATGACGGATAGATATTCTCTGGGCCCTCTCGGTGATATCACATTGGTTAGTGATGTGCTCGACGTTCGACGTAGAGCTCGTTGGGAACCCCAAGAGGAAGGTATGATGAGCACAACAGTAAGTTTTCCCTCAGTTATGAAACCAAGGTTTAATCGAACCAGTAGGAGCAAGGAAACACCCCAAAGGTGTTACTAGCTGAGCTTTGGTAGGGCGCACTACCGGTGCTAGTAGCAACGTGGAGACCTGCACAACACAACCACAGAACTTTGTCCCCAACTTGCGATGAGGTTGTCAATCTCACCGTGTTTTGCGGAAAACAAAGGATTAAACGTATCGAATGGAAAGAAGTAAAAGTTTGCAGAAAGTAAACACAAAGCAGTAAAAGATTGTAGATTGTATGTAAAGAAAAAGGACCGGGATCCATAGTTCACTAGAGGTGGCTCTCCTTAGATAGATAACATGCTAGGTGAACAAATTACAGCGGGGCAATTGACAAACACCGAGAAAGCAATACATGCATATACTAATCATCTTGACTCCTTTGAGACTTGATTGGGCATTACAACATAATACATAGACCGCCATCCAACTGCATCTATGACTAATAATCCACCTTCAGGTTATCATCCGAACCCCCTCCAGTATTAAGTTGCAAGCAACAGATTATTGCTTTACGAACTGCGTGTAAAGTAAACAATACGATTGTTCTATGAACAAAGGATTGTTGTTTTCTCCCTAGTAGCAACAACACATCTAGTACCTTAGAGATTTCTGTCACTTCCCCAGATTACCAGAGGCATGAACCCACTATCGAGCATAAATACTAACTCTTGGAGTTGCTAGCATCTACTTGGCCAAGATAGCTACTAACAACGGAAAGCATGTAAGATCTCAAATAACAAAGACATGATAGAATCAATAATCAATCTGAAATAGCATCTCAATATCCATCGGATCCCCGCAAACACAACATGTATGAATTACAAAATAGATGATCTTGATCATGAACGGAGCTCACAAGATCTGAACATGAAAGCACAAAGGAGGAGAACCAGCCATCTAGCTACTACATGGATCCGTAGTCCAAGGATGAACTACTCACGCATCACACCGGAGGCTTGCATGGTGATGAAGAAGGCCTCCAGGGTGAATTCCCCTCTCCGACAGGGTGCCGGGAAGAGCTTCAGATCCCTCCCGATCTAGGGATGGAGATGACGGCGGCTATAGACTCTTTCGTGGATTTTTGATCGGGTACTTAGGGTTTTCGTCCCGAGGGCAATATATAGGCGGAAGGAGAGGCTGAGGGGGTGCCGGGAGCGGCAACACCACCCCCTGGCGCGGGCCAGGCCTGGCCGCGCGGCCAGGTGGTGTGGTGGCTCCCTGGCCCTTCTCCGTCTCGTATTCTGGCACTTGATCACTTCCGGAAAAATAGGCACTTTGGCTTTTGTCCCGTCCAATTCCGAGAATATTCATTTTATGACTTTCCTAGAACCAAAAACAGCAGAAAACAGGCAGCTGGCACTGTGGCTCTTGTTAATAGGTTAGTCCAAGAAATCATAAGAAAAGTACTCCAAAGTTGGAACAAAACACAAGAAAGTGGATAAAACCAAGCATGGAACATCAAAAATTATAGATACATTTGCAATGTATCAACATCCCCAAGCTTAACTCATGCTCGTCCTCGATTAGGTAAGTGATAAAAAGAAAGAATAATTTTTGAGGTGACATGCACCATCAAAGACTTGATCAAAGTATTTGCAAAAGTTTCAAAGCTGGGATCATAGTAATTCAATCATAACATGAAATACAAAGTTCTAGCAATAAGCAAAGAAACTATGATGCAACATGAAAAGGCACAAACAAAATATTCATGAATAACAATGCTTTGCAAGACGTTTGTTTGTTTCACATAAAGAAAACATAGGATAGTAGTATTCAGCTTGTCCCTCAATAGAGTAGCAAATATAAATGCATAGGACACCTTCAAAGTTCATAAGAGTGACTAGATACAATAGTTTAAAACAAGCAATAACAAGTTATGCATCAATCAACTAGTCTTGGGACAATGCACATAGAACTAAGAATGGCCACTATGCTCTCAAAGTAGGTGCATAAAGATAGAAGGTGGAGACTCAATATAATGGTGGAAGAAAGGCCTTTTGTAAAAGGAAGTAGGGATTCAAGTCTCATAAATAGCTTCCAAAAATTATGGTACTTGTAGTTTTCAGCTCTCATTGCTCCTATCATAAGCATCTTGAAGGTGATTAAGGTTAAAGTGACACAACTAAGAGGATATGCTTGACAAGTTATAAACCAAAATCTCATGCCCTTACTTACGAAGACCGATCCTCATGCTAATCAACTTCAGTCACGAGTAAGCTCTTGTCATTGTAAGTATATGTGTATCATTAAGAACCGCCAACAGAGTACCCCTTGCAGATGATACGGGAGCTTTCCCATAATCAAAATGACAAGGCAAGCAGACAATGAGCATCTCAGCGATCTTTTTATTTGCTATTTGCATAGGTTTTTATTGAGGATGCTTTATATAGTGCTCATTATGGTGATGCTGCAAGTTTCCACCATGATTAGGCATGGCTTAGGCTAGCGGCCCAGGCATTTCTCTAACACACATACAAACTCCATGATCTTACAACTTCCACTTTTATTTTACACCACCGGGATCCGTAAGCAAAAGAACATGATATCAACGGGGTACAAAGTACAAGTGCAATGTCAAAAGCGTTCCCCGTGGTACATGGTTCTGCTAATTTCAACTTATAAAGCGCAAGCATATACGCAACAAAGAAGGACCCAATGGTTCAAGTTTATTAGAGGCAATAAAGTAAAGTGTGCCATCAAGTTCGTGAGAGCTTTAATCACTAGTTTTCTCATAACAAGTGGAAGGTAAACAAAAGCATGAATATACGTGGAATAGCATAAGCTAGTAGGTAGGTATGGTGGACTCTTTGGAATAACTTGGTTTAGGGAGTTGGATGCATGAGTGGAACTCATACTTTGTTGTGGAGGCTAGCAAAAGACTGGGAGCGACAAACTAAGAGAGCAATAATGGCCATAATCACGTAGAGCGACAAAACATCATTGATCAAAGCATAAAGTGATACTACAAGTTGAAAACTAAAGGATCATACAGGCTATGGTGACTTGAGATAGTCATAACATGGTGTGAGCATGCGCCAAGTCAACCCAAATAAAGCATCAAAGGAGAATACCACTATACTATGCTTTAATATGCTAAAACAACGCATGATTCATCCAAGGCACATTAAGCAATCTCAATTGTTTATAACAATTCATGCTACAACAAAGAATACTAAGCATAAATACAAAACAATATCAAGCATGGCATGACAAAGCATAGGCCACAGTGAAAAACGAGCTCTTTTTACCACATAAGCATGAACTTTCCTACTCTTTTCCAAACCAAACCAAACTATTTGCAAACCAAAGTATGAAAGAGGGGGTCAAACCAATTTATTCAGCAAACTAAGCAAACCAAGCAAACGAAAAACCAAAACGAAAACGAAAAAGAAGACGCTCCAAGAACAACACAACTGTGCATGAAACAATAAAAATGAAGCGTTTGGAAGAAACCTGGGATTTTTATTGATGAAGAAGGGGATGCCCAAGGCATCCCCAAGCTTTGATGCTTGTACTTCTTGGGTATTTCTTGGGGTGACACGCGTGGCATCCCCAAGCTTGAGCTTTAGTCCATCCTTCATCTCATTACTCATTTCTTCCATACACCTGAAATTTTTCCTTCATACAAAACTTCACACAATCTCATTAGCAACATTAGTGGACTCAAGATAAATAAGTCTCAAGGTTCAGTTCTAACACCAAATAAACTTCCATTAGAACACTTGATACTGTAGCACTTCCCTCAAAAAGCTCAATTCCCTAAAATAACTCAAGAAGGAACCAACAAGAAGCAAATGCAGAAAATGGCAGAAATCTGTCAAAACAGACCAGCAGGTAAAGACGAATTTTTTCGAAGACCTTGTGTTGCTCAAATCAAAAAGTTTTGAACTAACTAAAGTTAGATAACAACCTGGGTCAGAAGCATAAAAAATTACAGCTCAATCCGACATACAGAACTCTCTCACTAATTTTTACGGTTAAGCACAAAAATCTGTTTCGGGACAGCGACTTTCCCAATCATTACTTCTCTCTCATTAGAGGTTACTCTTGGCACAAAAATCAAATAAAAAGGATAACGCCCCGCTTGGTTCCCTGGATATTAGCCAAAACCAGATGTAAATATTACAGACTTCGATAGGTCCCGCTAAAACCTTGCTAACCTCCGTAATTTTCGGATCTGACCAGTATATGAAACGATCAAACAAGCGGGGCCTAAGGAGAGGTTATTACAGAGGTAATAACTTCCAAGACTCATCTAAAACTTTTGGGTTATCTCCCAATAATTACTTTTCTTCAACGCCTTTGAGTTAGGCATAAGAAGCAAAGAAAGAATCAAGTGTTCTCAAATGAAGAAGCATTAAGACCAAAAAAAATTTCATAGGAGAAGCAAAAGAAATCTTTTCTCTATTTTTAGGGAATTGTTCTATACCTTTCTTGAGTGGGAGTTGATATTTAATGGTGCCTTCTGTCATATCAATGATGACACCAACAGTTCTAAGAAAATTTCTTCCCAAAGTAATAGGACAAGAAGCATTGTATTCAACATCCAAAACATAGAAATCAACGGGGACATATGAATCGTTAACCATAATAAGAACATCATTAAGACTCCCCATGAGTTTATTTTTAGCATTAGCATCAAGTGGGACTTCCAAATAACAATCTTCAAGAGGAGGCAAATCAAGCATATCATAAATCCTTTTAGGAATAATAGAAAAACTACTATCAAGATCACACAAAGCTTTGAAATCAAAGTCATTTACTTTCATATTAATGATGGGTTCCCAACCATCTTCTTGCTTTATAGGAATAGAATCTTTATGTTTCATCTTTTCTTCTTTAATATTTATGAGAGCATCAGTAATGTGTTTTGTAAAAGCCATATTCATAAGACTAGCATTAGGACTTTTAGCAAGCTTTTGTAGGAACTTAATAACTTCAGAGATATTGCAACCATCAAGATCAAAATCAACTTTATCATCTAAGGTAGTAGAACTATTACTAGCCTCAACACTAGTGGTGGTGATAGTAGAAACACTAATGTTTCTAGCAATTTCATCTTCTCTTTCCCACTTAGCATGTAATTCAGCTAATAGTCTAACATTTTCATCAATTCTTACTTATATGGCATTAGTAGCGGCAAAGGGATTCTCATTAGTTTTAGGTTTAGCGGCCATTTTATTCAAAGTAGATTGAGCTTCAGCCAAAGATGCTATATTTCTTTCAGCATTAGAGAGTTTTCCTTAATAGTTTTATTGAAAGCAGTTTGTTTACTAATAAACTCTTTAAGCATAACTTCAAGTTCAGAGGGAGCACTCTTATTATTGTTGTAAGAATTTCCATAAGCATTACCATTGTTGGAAGGGTATGGCTTATAATTGTTGTTACCAAAATTGTTCCTATAAGCATTATTACCATAAGCATTGTTGCCAAAATTGTTATTTCTTATGAAGTTCACATCAACTTGCTCTTCTTGAGCAACCAAAGAGGCTAAAGGAACATTATTTGGATCAATATGGGCTTTCCCATTAACAAGCATAGACATAATAATATCAATTTTATCACTTAGAGAGGAGGTTTCCTCAACAGAATTTACCTTCTTACCTTGTGGAGCTCTCTCAGTATGCCATTCAGAATAATTAACCATCATATTGTCCAGAAGTTTTGTTGCAGCACCCAAAGTGATGGTCATAAAGGTACCTCCAGCAGCAGAATCCAATAGGTTCCTTGAAGAATAGTTCAATCCTGCATAAAAAGTTTGGATGATCATCCAAGCAGTCAGTCTATGAGTGGGACAATTCTTTACCAAAGATTTCATTCTTTCCCAAGCTTGAGCAACATGCTCATTATCAAGTTGTTTAAACTTCATGATTTCACTTCTCATGGATATAATCTTAGCAGGAGGATAGTATTTTCCAATAAAAGCATCTTTGCACTTAGCCCAAGAATCAATACTATTCCTAGTTAAGGAATTCAGCCATTCTTTAGCTTTTCCTCTCAAAGAGAAAGGAAAAAATTTCAGCTTAATAATATCACCATCTATATCCCTATGCTTTTGCATCTCACAAAGTTCAACAAAGTTATTTAGATGGGAAGCAGCATCTTCATTACCAATACCAGAAAATTTCTCTCTCATAACAAGATTGAGTAAAGCAGATTTTATCTCAAAGAAAGTATTTTCAGCCACAGGTGGAGCAATAGGTGTGCTCATAAAATCATTGTTGTTGGTGCTAGTGAAGTCACACAACTTAGTGTTTTCAAGAATAGTCATTTTTTGGGTTTTCAAATAAGAAAAGCAAACTTGCAAAACTAATTTTTTTGTGTTTTTGAAGATCAAAACAAGCGAACAGAGCAAAAAGAAACTAAGCAAAACAAAAACAACAAAGTAAAGAGATTGGTTATGAGGGACTCCCCTTGTGAAGATGTCCTTGACTCCCTGGCAACGACACCAGAAAATATCTTGATGTGCTCGACGTTCGACGTAGAGCTCGTTGGGAACCCCAAGAGGAAGGTATGATGAGCACAGAAGTAATTTTTCCCTCAGTTATGAAACCAAGGTTTAATCGAACCAGTAGGAGCAAGGAAACACCCCAAAGGTGTTACTAGCTGAGCTTTGGTAGGGCGCACTACCGGTGCTAGTAGCAACGTGGAGACCTGCACAACACAACCACAGAACTTTGTCCCCAACTTGCGATGAGGTTGTCAATCTCACCGTGTTTTGCGGAAAACAAAGGATTAACCGTATCGAATGGAAAGAAGTAAAAGTTTGCAGAAAGTAAACACAAAGCAGTAAAAGATTGTAGATTGTATGTAAAGAAAAAGGACCGGGATCCATAGTTCACTAGAGGTGGCTCTCCTTAGATAGATAACATGCTAGGTGAACAAATTACAGCGGGGCAATTGACAAACACCGAGAAAGCAATACATGCATATACTAATCATCTTGACTCCTTTGAGACTTGATTGGGCATTACAACATAATACATAGACCGCCATCCAACTGCATCTATGACTAATAATCCACCTTCAGGTTATCATCCGAACCCCCTCCAGTATTAAGTTGCAAGCAACAGATTATTGCTTTACGAACTGCGTGTAAAGTAAACAATACGATTGTTCTATGAACAAAGGATTGTTGTTTTCTCCCTAGTAGCAACAACACATCTAGTACCTTAGAGATTTCTGTCACTTCCCCAGATTACCAGAGGCATGAACCCACTATCGAGCATAAATACTAACTCTTGGAGTTGCTAGCATCTACTTGGCCAAGATAGCTACTAACAACGGAAAGCATGTAAGATCTCAAATAACAAAGACATGATAGAATCAATAATCAATCTGAAATAGCATCTCAATATCCATCGGATCCCCGCAAACACAACATGTATGAATTACAAAATAGATGATCTTGATCATGAACGGAGCTCACAAGATCTGAACATGAAAGCACAAAGGAGGAGAACCAGCCATCTAGCTACTACATGGATCCGTAGTCCAAGGATGAACTACTCACGCATCACACCGGAGGCTTGCATGGTGATGAAGAAGGCCTCCAGGGTGAATTCCCCTCTCCGACAGGGTGCCGGGAAGAGCTTCAGATCCCTCCCGATCTAGGGATGGAGATGACGGCGGCTATAGACTCTTTCGTGGATTTTTGATCGGGTACTTAGGGTTTTTGTCCCGAGGGCAATATATAGGCGGAAGGAGAGGCTGAGGGGGTGCCGGGAGCGGCAACACCACCCCCTGGCGCGGGCCAGGCCTGGCCGCGCGGCCAGGTGGTGTGGTGGCTCCCTGGCCCTTCTCCGTCTCGTATTCTGGCACTTGATCACTTCCGGAAAAATAGGCACTTTGGCTTTTGTCCCGTCCAATTCCGAGAATATTCATTTTATGACTTTCCTAGAACCAAAAACAGCAGAAAACAGGCAGCTGGCACTGTGGCTCTTGTTAATAGGTTAGTCCAAGAACTCATAAGAAAAGTACTCCAAAGTTGGAACAAAACACAAGAAAGTGGATAAAACCAAGCATGGAACATCAAAAATTATAGATACATTTGCAATGTATCAGTTAGCTTGCAAGCAAGTGATGAGATCACTAGAATGTTATATCATGAGAACGAGAAAAGAGTACATGTCGATAACGAGATCAAACTAGGTATGGAGATACCGATGATCAAATCTTAGACATGTAATATATCGCGAGACAAAGGGATTTAGTTACTAACGTTAAAGGTCTCACGATCATAGAAGTCATCGTAGAATGTGTAGGAGTCAGTATGGATCTCCATATCCCACTTCTAATTATTGATTTGAGAGGGGTCTCGATCATGCATGCATTATTCATGAACTGTAGGGTGACACACTTAAGGGACACAGACACCATTTGGAGCAAATATGTTTCAGATGAATGAATTGCAAAGCGCTGGAATTATTTCAATAGACACTGAAACTGTTTCGGGTGAAATTGGTTCTGCATGTAATATTGAAATGTTGCAGGAGTTGCTGCTTCCGCTGCATCGCTGGAGCGAGGAGGCGGAGGTTGTTCGGTGGCCTGAACGTGTGTGTTAGTGCGGATGCGCTGTTGGTTTGCGGCGCTAGGACTTCCACACGATCTTTAGATCGGCAAGCGTACGACTACATCATCCACGAGTTCCTACTCGTTAACAAAACTTTGTTGTCTTCGAGGGTAAGTTCTCCATGGATATATATCCACCCGTTGCTTGTATCTAGTAGATAGATCTTGGCGTATAGTTCTCATCATAGGAATTTTTTTGTTTTCTATGCTACGAACCCTTCAGTGGTATCAGAGCCTGATCTATGCGTAGGTGCTTTTTACGGGTAGAACACGTAAGAGTATGTGGGCGATGATGATCATATTATTACTTCTTATATGTACTTTGGATATTGGTGGCATAGTGGGATGAAGCGGCCCAGACCAACCTTACATGTCATCGCACATGAGACCGGTTCCACGACTAACATGCAACTAGTTTTGCATAAGTGGTTGGCGGGTGTCTGTCTCTCCTACTATAGTCAATATCTGATTTACAACGAGTTGCTAATAATTTGGTTATCATCGTTGTGGTTCCATGTTCGTATGTAAGAACGGTTCTATCTTCGAAAGCCCTAAGCCACGTAAAACTTGCAATTGATAAATTAGAGGCGTCTAGTTTAGATCGTTGTTGGGCTTGTGTCATGATATGGTAATGTTGTAAGTTGATGTATAGTTGATACTCTTACAACACACCTAACGTGTAAGTTCCATAGACCTTGGCCTTACACACAAAGGAATGATAAAGATCATACCACAATGCATATGATAGTGATCAAATGCAAGAACCATATCATTTCACTTTACACATGTGATGTTTGCATCTTATATTACTTGTTTGGCGTTTTAGTAGCATTATAAGATGATCCCTCATTTAAATATCAAGATAAAAAATGTGTTCTTCCTTAAGTATGCACCGTTCTATGGTCGTGTTTCGAGACATCACGTGATGATCGGGTTGCTGACTCGTGTAATAACGAGCTCGTTGGGCAACCCCAAGAGGAAGGTATGATGAGCACATCAGTAAGTTTCCCTCAGTTATGAAACCAAGGTTATCGAACCAGTAGGAGCAAGGAAACACCTCCAAGGTGTTGCTAGCTAGCCTTTGGCAGGGCGCACTACCGGTGCTAGCAGCAACGTGGAAACCTGCACAACACAACCACAGAACTTTGCCCCCAACTTACAGTGAGGTTGTCAATCTCACCGGTTTTGCTGAAAACAAAGGATTAAACGTATTGTGTGGAAGAAAGTAATAGTTTGCAGAAAGTAAACAGAAAGTAGTAAACAGTTGTAGATTGATGGTAAAAGAAAGGACCGGGGTCCATAGTTCACTAGTGTTGGCTCTCCTTAAGATAGATGACATGTTGGGTGAACAAATTACAACGGGGCAATTGACAAACATCGAGAAAGCATACATGCATATACTAATCATCTTGAATCTTTGAGATTTTATTTGGCATTAGAGCATTATACATAGGCCGTAATCCAACTACATCTATGACTAATAATCCACTTTCAGGTTATCATCCGAACCCCCTCCAGCATTAAGTTGCAAGCAACAGATAATTGCATTATGCATTGCGTGTAAAGTAAACAATGCGATTGTTCTATGAACAAAGGATTGCTGTTTTCTCCCTAGTAGCAACAGCACATGTAGTACCTTAGAGATTTTTGTCACTTCCCTAGATTACTAGAGGCATGAACCCATATCGAGCATAAATACTAACTCTTGGAGTTTCTAGCATCTACTTGTCCAAGATAGCTACTAACAACGGAAAGCATGCAAGATCACAAATAACAAAGAAATGATAGAATCAATAATCAATCTGAAATAGCATCTAAATATCCATCGGATCCCTGAAAACACAACATGTAGGATTACAAATAGATGATCTTGATCATGAATGGAGCTCACAAGATCTAAACATGGTAGCACAAAGGATAAGAACCAACCATCTAGCTACTACATGGACCCGTAGTCCAAGGATGAACTACTCACGCATCACACCGGAGGCTTGCATGGTGATGAAGAAGGCCTCCAGGGTGAATTCTCCCCTTCAGCAGGGTGCCGGGAAGAGCTTCAGATCCCTCCCGATCTAGGGATGGAGATGACGGCGGCTACAAACTCTTTCGTGAAATTTTGATCCGGTACTTAGGGTTTCTGTATCGGAGGCATCTTATAGGCGAAAATGGAGGCCGAGGGGGTGCCCTAGGCAGCCACACCACCCCTGGCGCGGGCCAGGCCTGGCCGTGCGGCCAGGTGGTGTGGCTGGCCCCTGGCCCCTCTCCGTCTCGTATTCTGGCTTCGTGTCCCCCTCGGTGAAAAACTGACTTTGGCTTTTGTCCTGTCCAATTCCGAGAATATTCATTTTCTGACTTTCCTGGAACCAAAAACAGCAGAAAACAGGCAGCTGGCACTGTGGCATCTTGTTAATAGGTTAGTCCAAGAAAGTGTATAAAAAGTACTCCAAAGTGTGGATAAAACATAAGAAAGTAGATAAAAAACAAGCGTGGAACATCAAAAATTATGGATACGTTAGCAACGTATCAACATCCCCAAGCTTAACTCCTGCTCGTCCTCGAGTAGGTAAGTGATAAAAAGAAAGAATAATTTTTCAGGTGACATGCACCATCATAAACTTGATCAAAGTATTTGTAAAACATTGATAGCTGGGATCATAGTACTTCAACATAACATGAAAGATAAAGTGCTAACAATAAGACATAGCAACTATGTTGCAACATGAAAAGGCACACACAAAAGATTCATGAATAACAATGCTTTGCAAGACGTTTGTTTGTTTCACATAAAGAAAAGATAGCATAGTGGCATTCAGCTTGTCCCTCATAGAGTAGCAAACATAAATGCATAGGACACCTTCAAAGTTCATAAGAGTGACTAGATACAAATAGTTTAAGAACAATTAATATCAAAATTATGCATCAATCAACAAGTCTTGGGACAATGCACATAGAACTAAGAATGGCCACTATGCTCTCAAAATAGGTGCATAAAGATAGAAGGTGGAGACTCAACATAAAAGTAAAAGAAAGGCCTTCATAGAAGGAAGTAGGGATTCATGTTTCATAAAGAGCTTCCAAAAATTATGGTACTTATTAGCTTTCAGCTCTCACTGCCCCTATCATAAGCATCTTGAAGTGATTAAGGTTAAAGTGAACAAACTATGAAGTATATGCTTGACAAAGTATAAGTTGGAAATCTCATGTCCCTTGAATACGAGGGCCGCTCCTCATGCTATTCAAGTTTAGTTATCGGTAAGTTCTTGTCATAGTAAGTACATGTGTATCATAGAGAACCGCCAACGGGGTACCTCTTGCCCGATGATACGGAAGAATCCCCATATCAAAATGACAAGGCAAGCAGGCAACGAGCATCTCAGCAATCTTCTTATTTACCATGGGAAAATGGTGCTTTTTATCTCTTTCCTCTTTTCTCATATCTCTTTTTTCTATTTTTCTCTTTTTCTCGATATATGACTCTTTTTTATAAGAAGAATGCTTCATAGACAGCTCATTATGGTTATGCTGCAGGTTTCCACCATGACGGCATGGATTACGCCGACGGCCCAGGCGTTTCTTTAACACACATACATAACTACATGGACTTACAAACTCCCGTTTAATTTCACACCGACGACATCCATAGACAAAACAGCATGATATCAACTAGGTACAAAGTACAAGTGCAATGTTGAAAGCATTCCCCATGACAGCATGGTTCTTCTAATCCCCAACATATAAGTGCAAGCATATACAACATAGACGACACAATGGTTCAAGTTTATTAAGGGTAAGAAAAGTAAAGTGTGCCATCAAGTTCGTGAGAGCTTTAATCACTAGTTTTCTCATAACAAGTTTAATTCGGAAGGTAGATAAAAACATGAATATACTTGGAATAGCAAATGCTAATAGGTAGGTATGGTGGACTCTTTGGAATAACTTGGTTTTAGGAGTTGGATGCATGAGTGGAACTCATACTTGGTTATGGAGGCTAGCAAAAGACTGGGAGCGACCAACTAAGAGAGCAATAATGGCCATAATCATGCAGAGTGACAAAACATCATTAATCAAAGCATAAAGTGATACTATAAGTCGAAAACTAAGGGATCATAAAGGCTATGGTGACTTGGGATAGTCATAACATGGTGTGAGCATGCTCCAAGTCAACCCAAATAAAGCATCAAAGGAGAATACCACAATATTATGCTTTAATATGCTAAAACAACGCATGATTCTTCCAAGGCACATTAAGCAATCTCAATTGTTTATAACATGTCATGCTACAACAAAGATCACTAAGCATAAAGCCAAAACAATATCAAGCATGGCATGACAAAGCATAGTCCACAATCAAAAGCAAGATCTCTTTACCACTTAAGCATGAACTTTCCTACTCTTTTTCCAATCCAAACCAAACTATTTGAAAACCAGTGCATGAAAGAGGGGGTCCAACCAATTTATTCAGCAAACTAAGAAAACCAAAAACAAAAAAGAAAAATAAGACGCTCCAAGAACAACACAACTGTGCATGAAACAATAAAAATGAAGTGTTTGGAAGAAACCTGGGATTTTTATTGATGAAGAAGGGGATGCCTTGGGCATCCCCAAGCTTTGACGCTTGTACCTCTTGAATATTTCTTGGGGTGACACGGGGTGGCATCCACAAGCTTGAGCTTTAGTCCATTCTTCATCTCATTACATCATTCTCTCCATACATCTGAAATTTTTCCTTCATACAAAACTTCACACAATCTTTATTAGAAACATTAGTGCACTCAGGATAATAAGTCTTTAGGTTCAGTTTCAACACCAATAAAACTTCCATTAAAACACAATCTACTATAGCACTTCCCTCAAAAAGCTCAATTCCCCAAAAGAACTCAAAAAGGAACTGACATGGGTATACCCTATAGGTACTCGAGCTTGGTATATATGGTCCAAATACGTACAGGCCCACGGTGTCGCCAAGGCCCAAACAAGGGACTCGAGTGGCCTACAGACTCTCGATTGCTTGAAGAACAAGAAGGAGTTAAAGATAGAAAGTTTGAAGGGGAAAAACCCTAACTTGTAACCGACTCGACCTGCTACCCGAAACCTAGCCTATCTATATAAAGGCTAGGAGGGGGCGGCGAGGAGGACACACACAACCCTAGTTTCCACAACCCTCGCCAGATTGCATCTGCGCACCATTGTAACTCTCGACTCCTTCGATAATTCCACGAGCAGACAAGCAAGAGTAGGGACCTCTACGAGGCCTGAACCTGGGTAAATCCTTTGTCCCCTGTGTGCTTGTTTGCTAGCAGATAGATGTCTCCAGCGCTCCCTCCTTCTCCAAAACCCAAGTCCATAACAATGGGCATTGATGAGTTAAACCCTCGTCAATTGGCGCCGTCCGTGGGGAGTGGGAGTGCTGATGTTGCGGCTTCTTCGGCCCCATCAACTGCGATCTACAACTCCGCAATAGGGACATTCGCCAGCTCTTCGGCGCCTTCGACTTCACCGTCCACACGCTGGCCACCCGCCCGGCCTTCGAGTCTGTGGGCGACGGAATCAGCCTGGCGATTGGGAGCTTCCGCTTCCAAGTTGGTCAGATGGGCACGCTTCGCATGCCTGATCAGCCGACAGCACCGGCGATTGCCCCGGTGTCATGGTTCCCTCCATCGATCGGCACCCTCAGCGAGCTCAACGCCCCGGTGGCAATCGAGAATACGGTCAGCGACAATAGTCGCGATTCTGATCTAAGCAATCTGGCCACTGAAGATGGAACCTACAGTTCTGGATCTGAGAGTTGTGGAAGCAACAGCTTCCCCAATCACTTCATGTGCGCCGTCATCAACGTAGGCGACACCTCTGCCAATCGCGACAACGGTGGCAACCCTGGCAACGGCACCGATCCACCCAACGCCGGCAACGGTGGCAACGATGGTAATGGCGGCAATCGCGCTCCCGTCAACAACGGAGGAGCAGTCAAACCTCCCAGCATAATCAATGAGCAAACCGGCGAATGCGTCGTAATCAAGCTCAACGAGCAAGAGTGGGCTCGCTGCCGCGAGGCCCTACGGGGCACACCTCTACCCTTTGGGTCCCAGCAAGAACTGCTGATGGGCTACCACTGGCTCTTGAAGGAAGAATTCAAGCGCCAGGTGCAAACAATCGCGCAACTTGAGGCGCGTAAAAAGGCAGCGGACGAATCGAGCCTTCGTCGCGCCGGGCTCTCCTCCTACGGAGGATCCTCCTCAAAGGGCAATTAATACCTCACCAAGAAGAGGCAGTCGCGGATGGCTCACCTCACCGAATAAGAGCGCATAGAGGCTTCGAAAGTCCTCGACTTCGGCTCTATGACAGTCGACACGAGAGGCAACGTGGTTCCCAAAACGCCGCAGGCTGCGGTGATGGCAGCCACCATGTACCTCCTCAACAACCAGCCGCCAGCTAGAGATCCCCGAACTGCCATGCACCAATCTACGATCGCGGGCTTGGGATTAATCGAGGCCGCCCTCGACAAGGAGCCAACACTAGACCCAAAAAATTGCAAAGCGCTAGCAAAGCGCCACTCCTCGCCCTCATCCAGCAACGACAGTCACGACCTGTCTCGGCGCCGCCGCTCACGGCGTCATGATCGTGACTACGATGCACGCGACGACCTCACGCAGCACAAGATCGACAAGTCAAGGGCACGACGTGCTCGGTCGACGGACACAGAAGAGGAAGATGGGGAGCTCTGCGGTGCCAGATTCTTCAGCAGATCCATTAGGCAGAAGCGGATGCCCAAAGGGTTTAAACTCTCATCAGAGAACCCGAAATTCGACGGTCTGCAGGACCCCAAGATATGGATGGAGGATCACATCTCCTCCGTTAGGCTCCACGGAGGCAGTCGAAGTACTGCCATGCAATGCTTGCAGCTACAGCTGCAGGGCGCCGCCCAAGCATGGCTCAATAACCTCCCACACGGATCCATTCGCAGTTGGGATGAGCTGGTTTACAGTTTCATGCGCAACTTTAAGGGCATGTACAAACGGCCCGCATCAATCGAAGAGCTGAGATGCTGCCAGCAAAGATCTGGCGAATCGCTGCGGTCATACATCCAAAGGTGGTCCATCATCAAGAACTCCGCGGAAAACATCTCGGAAGACCGCGCGATTGATGCATTCAACGGTGGCGTCCGCCGCCTAGAGCTCGGGGAGGAGCTGGGCCGCTCAAAGCCCCAGACCATCGACCACCTGATGGAGATCGTGAATCGGTGGGCCGATGGAGAAGATTCAGTGAAGAATCGCGCTCACTCCAACGAGGAGGCGGAACTCGAATGCAGACGCGACCGCCGAGGCAAGCGTCGCATGTGCATCTACGACGATCGCGATAATGCCAACATGGTCGCAGCCGGCTACGCCGATAGACGCGACGATAACCGCAACAGCGGATACCGTAGTGGCGGATACCGCGACTCTGGGAAAACCATGCAAGTATGGCAACGCCGCACTCGCAATGAGGCACCGGCGACCTCCATCGAGGATAAACTGTCCGGGCCATGCACGGTACACTTCTACATCGACAAGCATGATGGCAAGAGAAAGTCCAGCCACCTCCTCAAAGACTGCCGCGAGTTCCTCAAGCTACATGAGGGATTGGTTCGGATGAACCGCAATGCAGTCGAAAGAGGCTATGGAGCCGCTCTAGGCGCCGTGGCACATGGCGCACCACCACCACCACCACCTGGGCCACCCCCGAACTGAGCCGCACCGGACCAACACCACGGAGGAGAACCGTACCCACGGGCCATGGGTACCATGATGATCCAAAAAGGGCGCCCCTCCAACAGGGTGCAGAAGGCCATCACTCGCCAAGTCAACTTGGCCACGCACTCGCCACCATCCACCACTAAGTACCTTAGTGGCAGCGAGTCGTGCATCACCTTCAACAAACACGACCACCCGCCTCAGATACCTCGCCCAGGTCATTGCCCCCTTGTACTCGAGGCGCAAATTGGAGGATTCGACATGAGTCGCGTCTTCATGGACGGCGGAAGCCGCATCAACCTCATATTCACGAGTACCTTGCGAGCGATGAGGATCCCTCTAACCTGCCTGGAGGCATCGGACACAACGTTCCATGGCATCGTCCCAGGGAAAGGCGTATACCCCCTGGGCAAAATCAACCTCGACGTCATCTTCGGCACGCCGAAGAACTTCCAGCGCGAGCGCATTAACTTTGAGGTCGTCGACTGGCCCTCACAATACCACTGCATCCTCGGGCGCGTCGTGTTCACTAGGTTCATGGCAGTGCCCCACTACGCCTACCTGCAGATGAAAATGTCAGGTCCCAACGGCGTCATCACGATCAACGGGAGCTTTGAACGATCTGATAGTCATGACAGGGAATTCAACATAATCTCCCAGTCCTTCGGCATGCAGGAGGAACTCGCAAGACCGAAAGAGACGACAGACAACAGTCTGCCTCCCCTGAGTAGGCCAAGCTCGCCTGACCTCTCCTTCGACTCATCTGTGCACACAAAGAAAGTGCAGGTCCATCCATCGGATCCCGCCAAGACGGCCCTCATCGCCAACAACTTGAGTCCCGCATAGGAACTCGCGCTCGTCGAATTCCTCCGTGAGCACTGGGAAATCTTTGCCTGGTGTCCTGCGGACATGCCAGGAGTTCCCAGGGAATTCGCCAAGCATGCACTCAACGTCAACCCCGACGCAAGGCCAGTCAAGCAAACAATCAGGCGACTGTCTGAGCCACGAGCGCAGACAGTAGAATGGAGATCTACAGACTCCTTGAGGCCAAGATCATACGCGAGATCAAGGAAAGCACTTGGCTCGCCAATACGGTGCTGGTACCAAAAAAGGACACGGATATCATGCGGATGTGCGTGGACTTCACTTCTCTAAACAAGCACTGCCCAAAGGATCACTTCCCGCTGCCATGAATCGACCAGATCATCGACTCCACCACGAGATGCGAGCGTCTCTGCTTCCTCGACGCCTACTCAGGCTATAATCAAATTCGAATGAAGGAGGAAGATCAAGAGAAAACAGCGTTTACAACGCCCTTTGGTGTGTTCTGCTACAACACAATGCCCTTCGGGCTAAAAAACGCGGTAGCCACCTACCAGCGGTGCATGCAGGCTTGCCTCAAGGAACAACTGGGTCGCAACATCCAAGTCTATGTCGACGACATAGTAATCAAGACCAAGGAGGAAGCCTCTCTAATCGACGATTTGCGTGAAACCTTCGCCAACCTCGAGCGCTACCGGATCAAGCTCAATCCGGACAAATGCACCTTCGGCGTACCATCTGGGCAGCTACTTGGGTATCTCATCTCCGCGAGGGGAATCGAGGCGAACCCGAAGAAGATAAAAGCCATACTGTCCATGGAGAAGCCGAAGAACATAAGAGGCGTCCAGCAACTGGCCGGACGAATCGCGGCCCTCAGTCGATTTATCAGTCGGATGGGTGAAAAGGCACTGCCCTTCTACCAGCTCCTCCGCAAAGCTGAAAAATTCGAGTGGACCAATGAAGCGCAAGAAGCATTCAAAGATCTCAAGCGCTTGCTATCCACTTCGCTAGTGCTGGTGACTCCACGAGAAAGGGAACCACTATTGCTGTACATCTCCGCCACCAACCAGGTGGTCAACACAGTGCTCGTCGTCGAGCGGGCTGAGGAAAACAAGGTCCATGGCGTACAACGCCCGGTATACTACCTCAGCGAGGTCCTCACGCCAACAAAACAGCGGTACCCACACTACCAGAAGCTGGCGTACGGTGTCTTTATGACCGCCCGGCGACTGCGCCACTACTTCCAGGAACACCCAATCGTGGTAGTCAGCGACGCCCTGTTGGGACATATCCTCAATAACCCCGACGCCATGGGGCGAGTCGCGCTTTGGGGAATAGAACTGTCTCCACGAGACATCACATACGAAAAGCGCGATGCAATCAAGTCACAAGTCCTCCCTGACTTCCTCGTGCATTGGATGGAGAACCAACTCCCGGACAATGCACTTCGATGGGTCCAAGCGGCAAGACGGAGCAGGCGCAGGTGTCATACTGACATTACCTCAAGGGGACAAGCTGAAATATATCTTGCGAATGCAGTTCACAGCCTCAAACAATGAGGCTGAATACGAGGCCCTGTTGCACGGGATGAGGATGGCAAAAGCTTGCGGCGCTAAGAGGCTCATCATATATGGCGACTCCAAGTTGGTCGTCAACCAAAGAATGCATGAGTGCGACGCACTGAACGACAACATGATCGTGTACCGCGACCTCTACGATACACTCGAAGGAGACTTCGATGGTTGCGAGCTGCGACATGTAGGTCGCGAAAGCAATGAAGAGGCGGACGCACTCGCCAACATAGGCTCTACCTGCGCCCCCATACCACCTAGGGTATTTCTCGAGCGCATATGCGAACGCTCCATCAAGCCAAAGGCCGCAAAGAAGAAAACAAGCACAGCAACGGACTTGGGGGCTACGCCACCCAATGAGCCCATGGCAGTCGATGACTTGGAGCTGGACACCGGACTCGAAGGACCACTGAGCGTCATGATGATTGAGCAATCATGGACGCAACCGTACATCACGTACCTCCTCAGCAAGAGGCTACCGGACGATCCGACAGATGCACGGCACATCGCGTGCGCTCCAAGGCATTCACCGTTATCAACGGTGAACTGTATAAATGCAGCATCACAGGAGTGCTACAACGATGCATCTCCATGGCCGATGGAAGAGCAGTTCTCCTCGACATCCATGAAGGGATCTGCGGGCACCACGCTGGCAGTCGCGCCCTCGTTGCCAAAGCTCTACGAGCTGGATTCTACTGGCCTACGGCCATGCGCGACACCAAGGACATCGTCCAAAAATGCAACGCTTGCCAGTGATTCGCGGACAAGCCGCACACACCGGGCGTAGAGCTACGGCCAATCCCATTGGCCTGGCCCTTCGCGCAATGGGGGCTCAACATGGTCGGCAAGCTTCCAAGGTCCTCGCGAGGAGGCTACATCTACCTCTTGGTTGCAGTTGACAAATTCACCAAGTGGATTGAGGCCATGCCAGTAACCAACCAATCCGCGCACAGCGCAGTCAAATTCTTTGAGTCCATCGTCTACCGCTTCGGGGTGCCACATAGCATCATCACCGACAACGGGACGAACTTCACATCTAAGGAGTTCCAAGAATTCTGCGAGAACCTAGGGATCAACATCAGCTACGCCTTAGTAGCGCATCCACAGACCAACGGTCAGGTGGAAAAGGCAAACGGGCTCGTCTACAGCGGCATCAAGAAGCGACTCCTCCGACCACTCAAACAAGCCACGGGCTGCTGGCCGGATGAACTGCAATCCGTACTCTGGAGCCTATGTACAACTCCAAACAGCGCCATGGGCTACACGCCATTATTTATGTTGCACGGAGTAGAGGCAATGCTACCCGCCGAAGTACGGTACAAAGCGCCACGAGTGGTCGCCTACAACGAACAGGAATCATCCCTCACACTCGAAGACTCCGTCGACCTCCTTGACGAAGCAAGAGAAATCGCCGCAGAAAGATCCACGATCTACCAGCAGAACCTGCGCAACTACCACAGTAGGAGGCTTCGCCCCATATCCTTGCTCGAAGGTGACCTGGTCTTGCGACTGAAGCAGCAGGGGCATCTCAAGCTCGAGTCCCCCTGGGAAGGACCGTACGTGATTACAGAAGTAATCCCAGGTGGCGCCTATCGCCTTAAAGATTTAGAGACAGGAGTCGCATACTCCAACCCCTAGAACGTCGCACAGCTGCGACGCTTCTACCCTTAGTTCATTTTTACTTTTACATTGCAAATAAGGCTACTCAGCCACACATTGTACCTCACACTGTTCTTCGAATAAATAAAAGCTAAGTGCCCCAAAACTCTGTGTTCTCCTTTACTTTTTCAATTTATATACTCGGGGGCTGCGCCACCCTATACACATCTGTTCTTCGAACCAAAATGCGATATCCGGAGTAGCTGGTACATCAATCGAAACCCTTAAAACACGACCTCAACTCAGCTGCAACGCACCTGACAGGTTGACAAGGGACCGAGATAAAAGATGGCCAGGCTAACGAAAAGGACTTGTATAGTGCAACGCACCTCACGCTCACAGAGCTCTTTATACACATTCGACAACTAATTATCTACAACATCTATACGAACTTTACAACACAAGTACGCTTATGTGCAGGATACAAATTTGGCTACTCTTGCGTTGGTTTGTTCCTCAAAGAAGTCGACGATCTCCTCTGCTGGACGGTCCACTGCCTGATAGTGCGGTACCATATTCCAGACAGATCCTACTGGTGGCACTGGCGGCCCAGAGGCAATGGCGGCAATATCCACGTCAGGCCTATGCATTCGCACCATTGATAGGGCAGCCTTGGCACCAGCCACCAACTGCTGCCTCACGCACTCGCGAACCGTGGACAGATCTTGAAATTTGGCAAGAAGAGCCAGCAGGCTTGATGGAGTGTCGTCCAGCGGAAACATCGCCCGATAAATGTTCTTCAAGCACGACTGCGACTTCTTCAGAAAGAGCAGGACTCATGACGCGCGATCCTGCAGGGTCGCCAATGCAGTCGCACGATCATGATCTACCCAGAAGTATCCACTCTCTTGAAGTTGCTCCTGGGTGAGATCATGAAGGCGAATGGCAATTCTATCCTTCTCCTCCTGCGGATGGCGCGCGCTAACAACTACACGAAGCAACATCAATAGCATGAGTACAACGTACCGCTGCGAGAGACTACAAAGGAAAAGATGAGAATAGGCAAACTAACACTTAAACTGGTCGCCCAGCTGCGCCACCTTGCCAAGCAGATACTTCTCGCGGGCGGCGGCTTTTTCCGCCTTCGACTTCCACACATCTGCGCTACCGCGGATCACGGGCAACTCACGCTCTAGCTGCTTCACGCGATCACGAAGTCGCGAAAGCAAGGATAGCTCCTCTGCCCTGGAGCGCGGTGGTGCCACTGTATCATCACGAGATGGCGAGTCCTGGGTTCCCCCCACGGGATCACTTGATGTGCCCTACCACAAGTCAAGATAGAAGCAAATAAGACGACCAAATCAACACAAAGACAAAAGGGTCAGATGCATTCAAGACCGGCATAAGTATCAATAGACACACTCGCCAGCAGGCATGTTCTTAAACAAAAGGACAATTAATCAACTATTACAAAAAGCTAACTACGAGCAGCTGGTTTCTTCGACTTCGACGGCTTCGGGGGCTTCATCAAATCCGTGGCAGTGTCAGATGCCACTGACTTTCTGCCGGCCCCTGAGGCCGAAGCCTTCGCCGCCTTCTTAGCACGTTGGAGCTCCTTCAAGTACTTTGCGACAATATTTATCAAGTGATGCCCATATTTTCCACAAGCAGTCGCAAAAGGAGCAAAGACTACCTGTTGACCATCTGCGCCAACAGGCATCGCCTTCGACACCGCGGAGGGATTGATCTCGACTCCATGGGCCTACACCATGGCGAGTGACATGGTCGCGCCAGCCACGCGGAGGGAGTTCTTGTAGGTGGAAGGCACACCCCCGACGAGTGACTCTGCCAGCTCGTCCATATTATCGACCAGCTCCGCCTTTGGCATCAACTCCTCCCGGAGGCGACTGAGGGTGACCTTGGCCTTGGAAAGTGTATCTTGGATGGCGGTGCTACGGTCCTCGACTGCAGCCACCGCACCTGCCAGAGCGTCATCGCGACGAAGGGCCTACGGGTCAAAGCTCAAATCGCCGGCATCTGTACATGAACCCACACATGGATCAAAACTTCAATGTCACCAGCAAAAACATTCGATGCGGAGAAGGACAACAATATTCACAAGCAAAAGTACCTGAGAGAGCCTTGGCGACTGAGAACAGTTGTTCTTCGAAAAACTTTTCCCTGGCAGCAAAGGAGGCACGCAGATCCTCTTCACGTTTCCGTGCCTCGTCACGCGCTGCGATTGCCTCGTCGCGACCCTTCACAGCCGCGGCCAGTGTCTTCTCCAAGGTGGCGGCGTCACGCAACAGAGCATTATGCTCAGCTACACGACAAACAAAAGTTGACTATCAGTCGACTACACCAAAAAGAGAAGACGAAGAAGAGTAAGTGTAGAACACTCACTTTCAACCACGCGGTGACACGTCTCCAGCATTGCATGCTGGCGGCCCATCGCCATCACTTGCTCTGCCAAGTGCGCGGCTTCCTTTACAAGGAGCTGTCGCACAAACAAAGAACCATCAGAGGAAATATATAACATCAACTGCAACACTACAAAGAAGGAAACAACTACACTTACGTGGTCCTCCAATGACTCTGAAGATGTTTGATGTGCTGTCATCCGGGCAACCATTCGATGCTCCCCTGTGTGAGGAGAGCTGGAAGAGTTGTGCCCGGAGTGGGCCGCCACTGGAGGAGAAGGAGCGCGCTCGACCTCTTTCTTGGCCTTTGAGGTCGCGACTCCAGATTCCTTCAAAAATTCGACGTCGCCAGAAGATGACGACGCCTCTTGACTACAAGACAAAACTCACCTTGACAAAAAGCAAACTCCCAGGGCAAGTCAACAAGAAGAAAATAGAGAAGAGCAAATGAACTCGAAAACTTACCAGTCAAACTTGTCAAGATCAAACATGGCCTCCGCCGACTCCGACGAGGACTCCTTACGCAATCGCATCTTCTTGCGAGAAGACGGTGCCAGAGCCCTCACAGGGACGGCAGGAATTGGCGGCTCCATGCCAATGACCGTACCTTCTGGAGTCAAAGGAGACGACGCGTCAGAATCCTCGCTGCACGAATGCTTGCGAGTGTCTGGACTCTCGGACTCGGGGGCTTCCTCCTCCACATCAGAAGGGACAGTCGACTCAGACTCGTCCTCTTCCAAAGCTTCTCGAGGAATAACCCCCTCAGGGAGAGGAGGCATACAAGGCGACATCGCCCAATCCTGCATACAGACAACAAAAATCAGCAAAAAATCAAGTAAGCAACAGAAAAGCAATCGAGAAAATAAGCTACTGCATAGCACAACTGTACCTTAGGAGGAGGATTCGAAGCATCAAAAGGAGGAACAACTAGCTCATTCGGAAGCACATCCTTGCCGGTGTACTTCGTGACAAGTCGAACCCTATTATCCACCTCACTCGCGGACCTGCCATCGGCAGACACGCGAGTGGCATCATCGGCGCCAGCCCATTGAAACATGGGATGAACTCTAGCTTGAAGGGGTTGGACGCGACGGCGCAGCCAGGTTCAGATAGGGGTGCAACCTCCCTCTTCTGCGCCTATGCGACTCTCGAGGTCGCAGATGCGTTGATACAGCACGTTGTCTCCGCGAGCTCGCCAGGCATAACTACGTTCTTCCAGGAACGCATCTTCTTGCAGGGAGTCGCGGGATCAAAGGGCGCGAGTCCAAAGTGCTCATCTTTGGACTTCTGATCACGGACATAGAACCATCTGTCGCTCCATCCCTGGACGGACTTGGTGAGCTTGATGTTGAAGTAGGTGGCGGATGGGTCGACGTGGATTCCGCAACCACCTACGTCGTAAACTAAAGAACCAGATGTGGACTGACGCTTCAATTTAAAAATGCGCTTGAAAAGACCAAAGTGTGGCTCGATTCCGAGCCAACACTCGCAAAGAGTGATGAAGCATGTGATGTGGAGGATCGAATTTGGGGATAGCTGATGGAGCTGGAGCCCGTAGAAACAAAGAAGACCCCTACGAAAGGGGTGGAGAGGCAAGGAAAGACCGCGAATGACGAATGCAAGAAACATCACTCGAAAACCAGCGAGAGGAGCAGGAATGGTCTCACAATTGGGGACGCGCGTATCGGCGGCTGCTATGGAGATAACTCCGTCTTGGCGAAGAAGACGGAGATCCGACGCCTTGATGATGGAAGGGCGCCACGCACCATTTGTCACGCGGGTACCCGCGACCTTCTTCTTCCCGCTGGCGGCGGTGCTGGTGCCCGCAGCAGTGGAGCCACCCTTCTTCTTTGTCGTGGCAACGATGGCCGCGGAATCCCTTCCTCTTCCCCATTGCGCGATGGCGGTGTGAACGGAGGAAGTAGCTGGGGAAGATGCAAGGAAGCAGAGCGCAACAGCAATGGCGATGGCAGCAAGGAAGAAAGAGCACAGATGGGAAAATTACCGTCGTAGCGCCGCTACTTAACCCCTGGAAGATGCAATCCAACGGCTCAGAAAAACCCTACCGGATGCGTGGCACACATCGTGTTGGAGACGTGGAGAAGGGGAAGCACGAACCGTCCCTCCACTACTCCCATTATGCATGGAAATTGAGGAGGCGCAGTTAAAATAAAGATTACGCACGCCCAGTCAAATCAAAGTCAGGAAGTGGGACCCACCGCTCGTCACGTCCCGTCAAACTCGCTCACGCGGGCAACTGAGGTCATACAAGCGTCATCACTGACGTCATCAAAGCTATGCAGTGGAAAAATTCGACTACTTTAGTCCTTGCTGGAGTCTTCAACTCCACCAAGCACTCGGGGGCTACTCCCATAGGGAGCGCTGGCCGCACACCCTACGATTTTCTTTTCTTTTTGCAGGAACATGGACAATCAAAAGTAAACCCAACCACTCGAAATACGGTTCGACTATGGACATGAGTTACTCCCATAGGGAGCGCCGGAAACAAATTCAACTGAAACAAGCAAGCAAAAGACGACAGCAGTCGCAAAGGCTATTTACTCCCTGCTTGAGTCTTCGACTCAACCAGGCACTCGGGGGCTACTCCCATAGGGAGCGCTGGTCGTGCACCCTATGATTATTTATACAGAAAGCTGTGTGTTGATAACATCCGTACTCGAAGCTCATGGCGACACCGCCTCATAATTTTCCCTACAAAGAGATTGCGTCTCCTGGGCCACCCGAATCGTCTCCGCGATGATAAAATTCGGATGCCGCGCTTACAGCGTGAAGGTAAGACCTGAATAAGGCCTAGCAATGCATTTAGCTGCGCACTACCAGAAATGTTTCCATGCCTACAAGTACGATGAACATGCCTTGACGGACGCGTCGAGTGCTCACATCCATATAACTGGAATTCGACTCCTGTAAGACCTCCGCAGCATGAGTCAAATTACACCAGCACTTTTCCGGATTCGAGTCCGGGGACTCGAGTTCGAGTAGATTACGTTGTTTCACCCTAAGGTGGTTAACTAATACCGATACTTCGGTTGTATCAGGAACGTATATCAACAATCCCTATGACACAAATAAAAGCAGTCGAAATGCACTCGTTCAGGCACTCGAAGATTTCAAAAAGTCCCCAGTCGAATCTGCGATTCCACTGGGCACTCGGGGGCTACTGACATGGGTATACCCTACAGGTACTCGAGCTTGGTATATACGGTCCAAATACGTACAGGCCCACGGTGTCGCCAAGGCCCAAACAAGGGACTCGAGTGGCTTACGGACTCTCGATTGCTTGAAGAACAAGAAGGAGTTAAAGATAGAAAGTTTGAAGGGGAAAAACCCTAACTTGTAACCGACTCGACCTGCTACCCGAGACCTAGCCTATCTATATAAAGGCTAGGAGGGGGCGGCGAGGAGGACACACACTACCCTAGTTTCCACAACCCTCGCCAGATTGCATCTGCGCACCATTGTAACTTTCGACTCCTTCGATAATTCCACGAGCAGACAAGCAGGAGTAGGGACCTCTACGAGGCTTGAACCTGGGTAAATCCTTTGTCTCCTGTGTGCTTGTTTGCTAGCCGATAGATGTCTCTAGCGCTCCCTCCTTCTCCAAAACCCAAGTCCATAACAATGGGCATTGATGAGTTAAACCCTTGTCAGGAACCAACAAGAAGCAAATGCAAATAATGGAAAAAATCTATCAAAACAGACTAGTAGGTAAAAACCAATTTTTTCGAAGACCTTTTCTTGCTCAAATCAAAAAGTGTTGAACTAACGAAAGTTAGATAACAACCTGGGTCAGAAGCACAAAAAATCATCCCTCAAAACGACATACATAGATTTTACACGAATGTTTACAGTGAAGCATAGAAATCTGTTTCGGGACAGCAACTTTTCCAATCATTACTTCTCTCTCATTAGAGGTTACTCTTGGCACAAAAAGCAAATAAAAAGTATAATGAGAGGTTATTACTGAAGTAATAACTTCCAAGACTCATCTAAAACTTTTGGGTTATCTCCCAATAAGTACTTTTCTTTAACGCCTTTAAGTTAGGCATAAGAAGCAAGAAAAAGAATCAAGTGTTCTCAAATGAAGAAGCATTAAGAACAAATTTTGTTTTCATAGGAGAGGCAAAAGAAATCTTCGCTCTCTTCTTAGGGAAGTGTTCTATACCTTTCTTGAGTGGGAGTTGATATATAATGGTTCCTTCTTTCATATCAATAATGGCACCAACAGTTCTAAGAAAAGGTCTTCCCAAAGTAATGGGACAAGAAGCATTGCATTCAACATCCAAAACATAGAAATCAACGGGGACATAGGCATTGTTAACCATCATAAGGACATCATTAATACTCCCCATGAGTTTCTTTTTAGCATTATCATCAAGTGGGACATTCAAATAACAATCTTCCAATGGTGGGAAATCAAGCATATCATAAATCCTTCTAGGCACAATAGAAACACTACTATCAAGATCACATAAAACTTTGAAATCAAAATCATTCACTTTCATATTAATGATGGGTTCCCAACCATCTTATTGTTTCATAGAAATAGAAGCTTTATGTTTCATCTTTTCTTCTTTAATTTTTATGAGAGCATCAGTAATGTGTTTTGTGAAGGCCATATTCATAACACTAGCATTAGGACTTTTAGCAAGCTTTTGTAGGAACTTAATAACTTCAGAGATATTGCAACCATCAAGATCAAAATCATAATTATCATCTAAAGTAGTAGAGCTATTACTAGCCTCAACATTAGTGGTAGTGATAGTAGAAACACTAATGTTTCTAGCAATTTCATCTTCTCTTTCCCACTTAACATGCAATTCAGCTAATACTCTAACATTTTCATCAATTCTAACTTGTATGGCATTAGTAGCAGAAAAGGGATTATCAATAGTTTTAGGTTTAGCAGCCATTTTATTCAAAGATGATTGAGCTTCAGCCAATGATGCTATATTTCTTTCAGCATTAGAGAGTTGTTCCTCAATAGTTTTATTGAAAGCAGTTTGTTTACTAATAAAGTCTTTAAGCATAACTTCAAGTTCAGAGGGAGCACTCCTATTATTGTTGGAGGAATTTCCATATGCATTACCATTGTTGGGAGGATATGGCCTATAATTGTTGTTACCAAAATTATTCATGTAGACATTATTGCTAAAATTGTTATTTCTTATAAAGTTCACATCAACTTGCTCTTCTTGAGCAACCAAAGAGGTTAAGGGAACATGATTTGGATCAATATGAGCCTTCCCATTAACAAGCATAGACATAATAACATCAATTTTATCACTCAAGGAGGAGGTTTCTTCAACAGAGTTTACCTTCTTACCTTGTGGAGCTCTTTCAGTGTGACATTCAGAATAGTTAACCATCATATTATCCAGAAGCTTTGTTGCAGCACCCAAAGTAATGGTCATAAAGGTACCTCCAGCAGCAGAATCCAATAGATTTCTTAAAGAATAGTTCAATCCTGCATAAAAGGTTTGGATAATCATCCAAGGAGTCAGTCCATGAGTGGGACAATTCTTTACCAAAGATTTCATTCTTTCCCAAGCTTGAGCAACATGTTCATTATCAGATTGATTAAACTTCATTATTTCACTTCTCATAGATATAATCTTAGCATGAGGATAGTATTTTCCAATGAAAGCATCTTTGCATTTAGTCCAAGAATCAATACTATTCCTAGTTAGGGATTGCAACCATTCTTTAGCTTTTCCTCTCAAAGAGAAAGGAAACAATTTAAGCTTAATAATATCCCCATCTATATCCCTATGCTTTTGCGTCTCACAAAGTTCAACAAAGTTATTTAGATGAGCAGCAGCATCTTCATTACCAATACCAGAAAATTGTTCTCTCATAACAAGATTGAGTAAAGCAGGTTTAATTTCAAAGAAAGTAGCTTCGGGAATATGTGGAGCAATATGTGTGCACATGAAATCATTGTTGTTGGTGCTAGTGAAGTCACACAACTGAGTGTTTTCAAGAGTAGTCATTTTTATGTGTTTTTAATAAAGAAAGCAAACTAGTAAAACTACGTTTTGTGTGTTTTTGATAAAGAAACAAGCAAACAAAGCAAAAATAAACTAAGTAAAACAAAAACAACAAAGTAAAGTGATTGGTTATGAGGGACTCCCCTTGTGAAGATGTCCTTGACTCCCCGGCCACAGCGCCAGAAAAGTACTTGCTTACTCGTGTAATAACGAGCTCGTTGGGGAACCCCAAGAAGAAGGTATGATGAGCACATCAGTAAGTTTCCCTCAGTTATGAAACCAAGGTTATCAAACCAGTAGGAGCAAGGAAACACCTCCAAGTTGTTGCTAGGTTGCCTTTGGCTGGGCGCACTACCATTGCTAGCAGCAACGTGGAAACCTGCACAACACAACCACAGAACTTTGCCCCAACTTATAGTGAGGTTGTCAATTTCACCGGTTTTGCTGAAAACAAAGGATTAAACGTATTGTGTGGAACAAAGTAATAGTTTGCAGAAAGTAAAAAGAAAGCAGTAAACAGTTGTAGATTGATGGTACAAGAAAGGATCGGGGTCCATAGTTCACTAGTGGTGGCTCTCCTTAAGATAGATGATATGTTGGGTGAACAAATTACAACGGGGCAATTGACAAACATCGAGAAAGCATACATGCATATACTAATCATCTTGACTCCTTTGAGATTTGATTGGGCATTACAACATTATACATAGACCGTAATCCAACTACATCTATGACTAATAATCCACCTTCAGGTTATCATCCGAACCCCCTCCAGTATTAAGTTGCAAGCAACAGATAATTGCATTACGCATTGTGTGTAAAGTAAACAATCCGATTGTTCTATGAACAAAGGATTGTTGTTTTCTCCCTAGTAGCAACATCACATCTAGTACCTTAGAGATTTATGTCACTTCTCCGGATTACTAGAGGCATGAACCCACTATCGAGCATAAATACTAACTCTTGGAGTTGCTAGCATCTAGTTGGACAATATTTCTACTAACAACGGAAAGCATGCAAGATCACAAATAACAAAGACATGATAGAATCAATAATCAATTTGAAATAGCGTCTCAATATCCATCGGATCCCTGCAAACACAACATGTAGGATTACAAATAGATGATCTTGATCATGAACGGAGGTCACAAGATCTAAACATTGTAGCACAAAGGAGAAGAACCAACCATCTAGCTACTACATGGACCCATAGTCCAAGGATGAACTACTCACGCATCACACCAGAGGCTTGCATGGTGATGAAGAAGGCCTCCAGGGTGAATTCTCCCCTCCGGTAGGGTGCCGGGAAGAGCTTCAGATCCCTCCCGATCTAGGGATGGAGATGACGGCGGCTACAGAATCTTTCGTGGAATTTTGATCGGAGGCATCTTATAGGCGAAAGGGGAGGCCGAGGGGGTGCCCTAGGTGGCCACACCACCCCCTAGCGCGGGCCAGGCCTGGCCGTGCGGCCAGGTGGTGTGGCCGGCCCCTGGCCCCTCTCCGTCTCGTATTCTTGCTCCGTGTCCCCCTCGGTGAAAAACTAACTTTGGCTTTTGTCCCGTCCAATTCCGAGAATATTCATTTTCTGACTTTCCTGGAACCAAAAACAGCAGAAAACAGGCAGCTAGCACTGTGGCATCTTGTTAATAGGTTAGTCCAAGAAAGTGTATAAAAAGTACTCCAAAGTGTGGACAAAACATAAGAAAGTAGATAAAAACCAAGCATGAAACATCAAAAATTATGGATACATTAGCAACGTATCACGGGTGTACTCACTTTGCGCTTTCATACAACAGGTGTAAGACAGTTTTACACACGCGAGTACTAAGGTTCTTACTTGGCGAGCCTAGCATGTATAGACATGGCCTCGGAACACGAACCGAAAGGTTAATCATGAGTCATATAGTTGATATGATGCCCATATAGATGCTTGCCTTTGAAGCTACACCGACTCACGTGATGATTGGACTTGGTGTAGCGAATTTGGTTCATGTAATCACTAAAAAGACACGAGGGATGTTGTTTTTGAGTGGGAGTTTAGTTGAACTCAATCTATCATAAACTTAGTCTAAAAAAACTTTACAAATTTTGTTGTTTATGACACCACCTGCTTTTAATTTCAATGTGTTGATGGAGAAAGAGAAACTTGCTGCGAATGGTAGCAACTTCACCAACTGGGCCATGAATTTGAGGATTCTCCTCTCCGCTGCACAAAAGCAATATGTGCTAGAAGCGCCGCTAGGCCCCCCACCAGCTCCTGATGCCCCTGACGAGGAAAAGAATGTCTATATAACTCGTCAGGAGGACCACAACTTAGTTCATTGCGGCATATTGTATGGGCTAGAGCCAGAACTTCGAAAGCGTTTCGAAAATGGCAATACCTTTGATACCATGGATGAATTGAAAATGATTTTTGATACCCATGCTTCCGTAGAGAGTTATAATGCTTCAGAAAAGTTCTTTAGCTGCATGATGGAAGAGAATAGCTCCGTAAGTGAGCACGTACTCAAAATTTCTGGGTATGCCAATAAGCTTGTGTCCTTGGGAATAACGATTCCCATTGACTTAGGCATATGTCGTGTTCTCCAAACTCTGCCACCTAGCTACAAGAGCTTCGTGATGAACTATAACATGCAGGGCATGAAGAAGACTCCCCCCAGCTTCTATCAATGCTTAAGACTGTAGAAGTGGAGATTAGGAAAGAACATCAAGTGTTGATGGTTAATAGGACCACCGGTTTCAAGAAAGACAAGAAGGGTAAACAAAAGGGAAAGAAGGGCGGCAAATCTGTTGCTGCGCCTGAAAAGAAATCCCGGGCTGGCCCTAAGTCTGATACCGAGTGCTACTGTTGTAAGGGGACTGGCCATTGGAAGCGCAACTGCCCCAAGTATTTGGCGGACAAGAAGGCCGGCAAGGCAAACAAAGGTATATGTGATATACATGTTATTGATGTGTACTTGACTAGTACTCGCAGTAGCACCTAGGTATTTGATATCGGATCAGTTGCTAATATATGTAACTTGATACAGGGGTTGCAGAACAAGCGACAGCTAGCAAGGGATGAGGTCACGATGCGTGTCGGCAATGGATCAAGAGTTGATGTGATCGCCGTCGGAACGCTGCCTCTCCATATGCCATCGAGATTAGTGATAAACTTAAATAATTGTTATTTGGTGCATGCACTGAGCATGAACATTGTATACGGATCGTGTTTATTGCAAAGCGGTTATTCGTTTAAATTAGAAAGCAATGGTTGTTCGATTTATATGGATAATATCTTATATGGTCATGCACCCGTGATGAATGGTTTATTTCTGTTGAATCTCGATAGTACTCATACACATATCCATAATGTTGATGCTAAAAGGATTAAACTTAATGATGATATAACTGCATATATGTGGCACTGCCATCTAGGTCATATTGGCATTAAACGCATGAAGAAACTCCATTCGAATGGACTCTTAGGATCACTTGATTTTGAATCATTTGATACATGTGAGCCATGCCTTATGGGCAAGATGACTAGAACGCCGTTTTCTGGTTCAATGGAACGGGCGACAGATTTATTCGAAATCATACATACTGATGTATGCGTTCCAATGAGTGTGTCGGTGTGAGGTGGATATCGTTATTTTGTTACTTTCACAGATGATTTGAGTAGATACGGGTATATCTATTTGATGAAACATAAGTCTGAAACCTTTGAAAAGTTCAAGGAATTTCAGAATGAAGTGGAAAATTATCGTAATAGAAAGATCAAATTTCCGCGGTCCGACCGTGGAGGTGAGTATCTAAGTTACGATTTTAGCACACACATGAAAGAGTGTGGAATAGTTTCACAACTCACGCTTGCCGGAACACCACAACGTAATGGTGTGTCGGAACATCGTAATCATACTCAGTTGGATATGGTTCAATCTATGATGTCTCTGACTGACTTGCCACTATCATTTTGGGGTCATGCACTGGAAACCGCTACATTCACTTTAAATCGGGCACCGTCTAAATCCATTGAAACGACACCGTATGAATTATGGTTTGGAAACAAACTTAAGCTGTCATTTCTTAAAGTTTGGGGATGCGATGTTTATGTGAAGAAACTTCAGCCGGATAAACTCGAACCCAAAGCGGAAAAATGCGTCTTCATAGTATACTCTAAAGAAACAATTGGGTATTCCTTCTATCACAGATCCGAGGGCAAGGTTTTTGTTGCCAAGAATGGATTCTTTCTAGAGAAAGAGTTTCTTGCGAAAGGTGTGAGTAGTCGAAAGGTAGAACTCAAAGAGGTTATTGAACATTCTCTTCATGAAATGGCGAGTGGCGCAGCACTGGAAGTCATTCCGGAGTTGACTTCACCAAATGAAGAAGGAACTAATGATAATAATCATGAAACTCTGAAAGAGTACACTACCGAACCTCGCAGGTCAAGCAGGACACGTGCAGCTCCTGAACTATACGGGAATCCTATTGTGAATTTCATGGTTGATGAGATAGATGACCCTGCGACATATGAAGAAGCAATGATGAGCCCGGATTCCAACAAATGGCTAGAAGCCATAAAATCCGAGATGAAATCCATGTACGAAAACTAGGTTTGGAACTTGGTGGACTTACCTCATGACCGAAAGGTCGTTGAGAATAAATGGATTTTCAAAAGAAAAACAGATGATAATGGTAATGTAACCATCTATAAAGCTCAACGTGTCTCCAAAGGGTTTAGACAAATTCAAGGAGTTGACTACGATGAGACATTCTCTCCCGTAGCGATGCTAAAGCTAGTTAGGATTATGTTAGCAATTTCTACATATTTCGATTATGAAATATGGTAGATGGATGTCAAAACTGCGTTCCTCAATGGTAATATTGAAGAAGAGTTGTATATGATACAACCAAAGGGTTTTGTCAATCCTAAGGATGCTAACAAGGTGTGCAAGCTTCAGCGATCCATCTATGGGCTGAAGCAAGCATCACGGAGTTGTAACTCCGCTTTGATGAGGTGATCAAAGAGTTTGGATTTGTCCAAACTTATGGGGAGGCTTGTATTTACAATAAAGTGAGTGGGAGCAATGTGGCATTTCTGATATTATATGTGGATGACATATTATTGATTGGAAATGATATAGATCTTTTAAATAGTGTTAAAAGTTATCGAAACAGCAAAATTTCTATGAAGGACCTTGGTGAAGCGTCATATATGTTAGGCATAAAGATCTATAGAGATAGATCGAGATGCCTAATAGGGTTATCGCAGATTACATACCTTGATAAGATTTTAAAGAAGTTTAAAATGGACGAAAGTAAGAAGGGGTTCTTTCCTATGTTGCAAAAGACATTGAGTAAGACTCAAAGTCCGGCTACGGCAGAAGAAAGAGAGATAATGGATAAGATCCCCTATGCTTCAGCCATAGGCTCTATAATGTAAGCCATGCTATGTACAAGACCAGATGTGGCACATGTTATTAGTTTGACTAGTAGGTACCAATATGATCCAGGTTTGGAACACTAGATAGAGGTCAAGAATATCCTTAAGTACTTGAGAAGAACTAAGAAAATGTTTCTTGTATATGGAGGTGAAGAAGAGCTGGTCGCTAATTTTTATGTTGATGCTAGCTTTGCCACTGATCCGGATGACTCTAAGTCTCAATCCGGATACATATTTCCCATGAACAGAGCAGCAGTTAGTTGGAGGAGCTCCAAACAACCCGTGGTAACAAGGTCAATAACAGAGGCATAATATATTGCTGCTTTAGAAGCAGCACAAGAAGCAGTTTGGATGAAGGAGTTCATTACCGAACTGGGTGTGGTTCCTAGTGCGTTGGATCCAATGGTGATCTATTGTGACAACAGTGGAGCCATAGCCAACGCAAAGGAACCAAGGACTCACACGAATTCCAAGCATATTAAGCGCCGGTTTCACTCCATCCATGAGCATGTCAAGGATGGAGATATAAAGATTTGTAAAGTACATACGGATCTCAATATAGCAGATCCGTTGACTAAAACTCTCCCTAGAGCAAAAAATGATCAACACCAGAACTCCATGGGTGTTAGATTTGTCACCACGTAACTAGATTATTGTCTCTATTGCAAGTGGGAGACTGAAGGGAATATGCCCTGAGAGGCAATAATAAAGTTTTTATTATACATATTCCAAGTATATGATAGATGTTTATTTTGCATGTTATAATTGTATTAATTTGGAAATGTTAATACATGTGTGTTTAATAAACAAAAGGAAAGTTTCTAGTCATGCCTCTCTTATAAACTAGCTCGTTGATTAACAAGATGATCAAGGTTTCCTGATCATGGACATTGGATGTTGCTAATAACGAGGTCACAACATTAGTGGAATGATGTGATGCACATTCATCCGAAGTATAGCAGTACGATCAAAGTCAATGTGTTTATATTTCTATAACATATAAAAAAGTAATCCTAGTCCTTAGACCATGTGAGATCATGATAATCACTAATACTGGAAGAGTATCTTGATAACATCAAACGTCACACCGTGAAAGGGTGATTATAAATGTGGATTCAGTGCTACGAAAGTGTTATGTACAGGCTCATGGATAAAGAGTGGGATTTGTCCATCCCGATGACGGATGGATATTCTCTAGGCCCTCTCAGTGATATCACATTGGTTAGCTTGCAAGCAAGTGATGAGATCACTAGAATGTTATATCACGGGAACGAGAAAAGAGTACATGTCAGTAACGAGATCAAACTAGGTATGGAGATACCGATGATCGAATCTTGGACATGTAATATATCGCGAGACAAAGGGATTTAGTTACTAACGTTAAAGGTTCTCACAGTCACAGAAGTCATCGTAGAATGTGTAGGAGTCAGTATGGATCTCCAGGTCCCACTTCTGATTATTGATCTGAGAGGGGTCTCAATCATGTCTGCATTATTCACGAACCATAGGGTGACACACTTAAGGGACACCAACACCATTTGGAGCAAATATGTTTCAGACGAATGAATTGCAAAGCGCTGGAATTATTTCAATAGACACTGAAACTGTTTCAGGTGAAATTGGTTCTGCATGTAATATTGAAATGTTGCAGGGGGTTTTACGTGAATGTTTGTTAATTAAAGTAATTAAAAAAATTCTGAATAAAATTAATAAAAGAGTTTTATTAAATGAGAGAGCATTAAATTTGGAGAAATTTAATGCATTTAAAGTGGAGACTTTAAAAGAGAATGTGAAGGGGCATTTTAATGTGGAGGGGGTTACCACCACATGAATGGGGAGGTGAGGGGTCACCCCCCATGGGGCGCCGACCATGGGGAGGGGTACCCCCTCCTCCTATAAAAGGCCACCCCTCTCACCCTTCTTCCACACACCTCCTCGTGAAGGATCTCTCTCCCCCTCTAGAATTATTCCCCCATGGTCTCGGATTAGCGAGATACATGTTCCCGGTGGCATTTCGTCTGGAAGGAGTTGCTGCTTCCGCTGCATCGCTGGAGCGAGGAGGCGGAGGTTGTTCTGTGGCCTGAACATGTGTGGGAGTGCGGATGCGCTGCTGGTTTGTGGCGCTAGGACTTCCACACGATCTTTAGATTGGCAAGCATACGACTACATCATCCACGAGTTCCTACTTGTTAATAAAACTTTGTTGTCTTCGAGGGTAAGTTCTCCATGGATGTATATCCACCCGTTGCTTGTATCTAGTAGATAGATCTTGGCGTATAGTTCTCATCGTAGGAATTTTTTATTTTCTATGCTGCGAACCCTTCAGCTGAGTGGGTTTGCACTAGTCATATGCTCAAACTCCATCATGTTGGTGGAAACATGTAACTCAAAACAAAACTTAGCTACACAAAAATAAATAATAAAAAACTAAAAGACCTATAGTGCTTAGCTCCCCGGCAATGGCGCCAGAAAATAGCTTGATGACTGCAAGTGCACAGATCGTTTGTAGCTACTTCCGAAATAAACATATCGATCCCACAAGGAGCAGGAGTCTGAAGTCTAATAACTCTTGAATTAAATACTATAATAGATATGCTAAATAAAGTTCTAAGTAACAAGATAAAATGCGAGTATTGTATAAAAGGTATTTTGGGGTTTTTGGTATAAGAAAACAATAAGTAAAGTAAAACAACTGAACGCAGAAAGTAAGTATCATGTATGTAAAAGAGAGTGGAACTACAATAGGGAAAAAGGCGTTCTCAGGGAGTAGCGGATACACCTCTAGCATTATAAGGAACCAAGGTAAAGATTATTATCATGAACATTCTCAACTATGTATGTGTGGGAGGAACTCCGTATTTGGATAAATAGGCAGCAACCACTCCTCACATCATCCTCATAACCACATCAGTCAGCAATCGATATTAATCAAATTACTCCGCTATTAAGGGACTTAATCCCGTAGGACGTGTCCCATGGCATGGATAGTGTTCAGTGAGTTTCCTTGGTTCCCAAGTTGATACGTAAGGGGTGCCAACATCTTTATAGTCACTATAAGTGCTAACACACCTCCATCTACCAAAAAGTATTTCCCTCCATCAAGTCCCCACAAGAGGCACATATTGAGAGGTCGACTTCTCCCAACATCAAGATGAAGACAATCTAACACATGGTCACAACGATGAATATCATAATAAACTTTATCTTATTTCAATATCATACTAGGGTTTCTCCATCTCCCCAAGAACTAATGATCTACTTAGACATGGAGGCAATCAACATCATGGTAATAACAATGTAATCTATCATAGATGAATAGTACTTGTATAAATCCACAACAAGTATGGGAATTACAACAAGATCTAGACAAGATGTAGATGGGATGGATGGAGATGGTGGTGATGTAGCGGTTGATGATGAAGATCGATGCCTTAGCCTCCCGGATCTGCTCAGGGCAAAGATGGATCCCCGATGGACGAGTTCGCCCTCCAGATGCCTTCCGGAGGTGAGGTTTCAGTGATTTCTGGTTGTTCTATATGTCGTCTCCTTCATCCAGTTGCATGGGGTGAAACTATTTGAGGAGGCGATGGTGGCGCCAACTATACGGTATGAACTGTATGGCCGGAATTTTATTCCCGTCGTATAGTTGGTCATCAAACTCTCTGGACGCCTCGATCGCTTCGGGTTTTCTCCTGGTGTTATTGATATTTCCCAAATAAGCGATTTACGTTGTTTTTTACTCTTTTTCTCCCTAGTACAACTGCTCCAAGGATTGTGTTCATTGTATCCATCATCTGTCCTGATCCTGGTGAAAATAGACATAAAAAGTGCGCGCAAACGCCGTAAAATACCAAGATCCTATAACTACAATGCAAAATAATAATATAAAACATGATGCAATTATGCACTTATCAGCCTTCTGCACATAAAAGGAACAAATATGGGGATAGAGGACCCCCTGATGAATACCTCTTGTGGGAATAAAGCCATATGTCAACTGAGAATTGAACCTGACAGAATAAGATATTGAGGTAACGCAAGCCATCACCAATTCCACCCACTTGGTATGAAAACCAAGTCTTTCCATTATTTTCCTCCGAAAACTCCATTCCACTCTGTCATATGCTTTGTGCATATCAAGTTTGACTGCACAGAGCCCTATTTTACCTTTCCTTTTTATTTTATTTTATGCACACACTCATAAGCCACCAATATATTATTAGTAATAAGACTTCCTAGAACAAATGCACTCTGAGTTGGTGAGAAATTTCTGGGAGAATACCTTTCAGCCTAGCCACCAACATCTTAGATATTTTTTTGTACACCACATTGCATAGAGATATAGGTCTAAATTGAGATACATCCTCCGCGTTATCCCCCTTAGGGATCAACACCACCACTGTTTCATTCCAGTCAGCTAGGATTACCTTCTCATTGATAGCCTTCTGTATAGCCTGTGTAATATCATCTCCAACCAAATTTGAAAACTTTTTATAGAATAATGCATGTAGTTCATCCGTCCCTAATGCCTTTAGATCACCAATACCAAACACAACTTTTTCACATCCTCGACATTAAAAGGAGCAATCAACTTATTATTCATGTCAACAAAAACTTTGGGAACAATCTTGTTTGGGAATTCCGGATCAGTCATATTATGTTCAGAGGAGAATAAATTTGAGAAATAATCATGAATAACCGGATTCAAGTTGTTCATACCTTCCACCGTATCACCCGCCTAATTCTTCAACTTTTTAATAAAATTCCACTTTCGCCGAGCCGATGCATAATTGTGGGAAAATGTTGTATTTTTTCTACACTTTGAAGCCAATTTGCGCGGGAACGCTGGCTCCATTTGATCTCCTCTTGCTCCAAATAGTTTTCTATTTTCTAGGCCAAGCAATTTCTCTTATGTTCACTCTCGTGATTCATTGGGCCACGCATCACCAATTGAAGCTCACGCTATGCCTCACGTAGATGTTGTTTGGGCTTCTTTAGGACATGGGCATCCCAATCATGTAATCATGCATGCATGGCTTTAAGGCGATCAATAACATCGATCGGATTACCATCCCACGCAGCTGTATTCCAGTTCTCTTCAACAGTTGTTCTGAAATCTTCCTCCCTAAACCACTTGGCTTTGAAATTCTTCTACTTGCTAGCTGGACAAGGATTTGGAGCTGAATAGAACTCTGTGTACAATAGTAGCGGACGATGATCCAAGTGATTATACCCCAAATGAACCAATGTTGCATCGGCATGCATCTGTATCTAGCTATTATTTGCCAACCCTCTATCTAGACTTTCCCTCATTGCTCCTTTGTGCCATGTGAATGGATCACCAACGAATCCAATATCCTCCGATCCATAGTCCTCCAAAGCATCATGAAAAGCCTTCATAAACCTCTCCGGGCTGATATTTCCTCCCTCCTTTTCATGAGAGTACAAAATCTCGTTCAATTCACCCATAATCGGCCAGGGGAGGTTATTTCGCTGGTGTATATCCCTCATCCTATCCCATGTTTAATATTTATTAGCCCACCGAAACTCCCCATACATCCCAGTAAACCGCCAAACTTTGTACTTATCCTCTTCAATACGAACATCTATATAGTTTGGACATGCATAGTGTTGATACACCTTTACTTCTCTCCTCTACAACATCAATATACCTCCACGTCGTCCATCACCTGGTTGAAAGATCATGAAGTCCATACCCATTCGCCTAAGAAGACAACCTGCTGGATAAGGATCAAGGTGGGTCTCCGATAAAAAGACCACCCTAGGGTTATGGTGCCTCAAGACATCAAGAAGTGCTAGGACTGGCGCAGTTCCCTAGCCCACGGCAGTTCCAACATATTATTTTCATTGCGACTGGAAGGGTCCTCCCGGGAACATGCCAATCCTAGTGAAAAGGATCCTATTCCATTCTTCTTTGGTCTTTTATTACTGTCATTTTCCATTAGGACATTCAGATTAACAGAGCTAGGTGATACCACCCCCTCTATAACCATGGTCGTAGGTTGATTATCATCTAGGCCATCGCCCTCCGATTTACCGCCTCCAATTCAAACTCATTCAGCAATCCACATTTAGCGCCAAGACTAGTGCTATCTCCATCATCCAGGTCCATCTCTTTCTCCTTAAGGGGGCTAGTCGCAATATCCTTGAGTGTATCTGAAGGGTTTCCGTAGCAATAACAAAAATTTACTACTTGAAACACCCTGAATGCCCTAGGATCTATCTAGAAGTAATGCAGTGATAGAGGAAGATAGCGGTAACGTACCCTTGAAGACCAAGAGAGCATTACACTCATGCAGGAGCGTGGATGATGTAGTCGTACCCATCTGAACTGAAGGTTGCGAAGCTCCTGGCACATCACCCCTTGTCTAGGTCCTTGTACGATGGCCCGGAAGCTTCAATAACCCCACTGAGTTATCGCATGCATACGGTGCAATGCGACGACTCCCGAACTCCTTGATCCCTATTGGGGTTGTGGAAGTAGACCTCCTGGCAGACTCACATCAGCACAACATCGACTTTTCGCGAACAGTCCTTTCCTTGGGACCATGCCACGACAAAGTCAACTTGAGAGAGAGGGGGTATTCTCTGAGGAAGAACGCCTTAGATAATATCTTATTGGGTGTCCTTTAGTCCTCCCATGGACACCCTTTATATAGGCTAAAGAGGGTGTGCCTTTCTCAAAGGCTAAGCCATATGGGACTAAAATGAAGGAGATATGCCCCAGGGGCAAATAATAAAGTGTATTGTTTGATATATCTCTTATATGTTCATAATACGTTTCATAATGTGCTATAACTATATTAATACAAAATGTTAACACACGTGTGGTATGTAAACAAACCGTGTCTCTAGTTATCTCTAGCAAACTAGTTCATTGGTCATGAGGATGATCTGGGTTTCAAGATCATGGGCATTATGCCAATTGACAATGAGATCATGTCATTAGTTGAATGATGTGATAGACAAACATCCAACAGTTATATCTTAATGAGATCTAGTTACAAAGTTCACCATTGATGATAAAACACAGAAAACCTCGCAACCAGATCCTTAGACTAGGAGATAATTCAAATCACCATTTTGGAGGAAGCTTTGATGGTATCAAGAAACATCTCGTGATAGGATGATCAAAAAGGTGCTACTCAGGTTTTCCAAAGGGACACGTAGAGGAGTACATATGAAGACTAGGATTTGTCCACATGTGGCCATCTCGGTGACATTGCATTAACGAAGCTTGCAAGCATGTGACTTGGTCACGGAATACAACGACATGGGAACGAGTAAACAAGTTCATCGATAACGAGACCAAACTAAGGTATGGGGATACCGAAGATCAAGTCTCGAATGAACTAGGTATCAAATGACAAAGGGAATGGGAAACGACTTTTACGGTTCGAGCGATAAGATTCGTGAAACTCATGGGGGTCAACATGGACATCCATGTCCCTCTGATGATCATTGATAAGCGAGAGGTCTCAATCATGTCCGGAGTGTTTCCAAACCAAAGGATGTCATGCTTAAGGGTGGGGGACGCTTAGGATAAGATTCATGAAATAGAGAGAGAAACCGGACTAGTTCCGAGTAACATCCGATGTAGATCGGAAGGGGTCCGCAAGGTGTTCCAAAGTGAAGGAATTTAATAATATATGTGCTTTATGTTATTTGGAGAATTAATATTAATATATATATATTTTTAAGGCATCCCATTGCTATTGGACCTCACCCGGAGGGGAGGCCCAAAGGGGCAAGGCGCCTAAGGAGAGGGGCCAGCCGGCCAGGGCTTGGTGGGTCGCCCAAGTGGGGCCCACCTAGGGCCGACAACTCCCCCTTGGTGGCCGGATGGTGTGGGAATTAGTCCCACACTGACACCGCCTGCCCCTTGGGTGGTGCACCTCCCACTCCCACTATATATAGGGGTCTCCCCCTTCCCTTTGGAATCATCCCATTCTCCATTTTCTCTCTCTCTCTCACTTCCATTGAGGACTTCCCTGTAATATTGGAGAGGACCTCTCGGGTTGTGAGTTCTCCACTTTCACACTCCCGTCTTGTGATCTTTGATCTGCCATCTTCTTCTTCCGCTACTCGGCTGGATTAGAGCCCGGGAGACACCGCCTACACCGGACGTGTGTAGTACTTCGGAGGCACCACACTTGGGGTGCTTGGAGCTGCTCGGCTTCATCAACATATGCCTTCCTGCGTAAGGCGTGCCTCGGTATTCAAGGGTATGAATACCATCTCTCTCTTTCTGTTACTTATGTCTGTATGGTATAGATCATGGTATTAGTGTTCGCGTAGTTAGAATTTTTTGTTTTCTGCTACGAAATCCTACAGTGGTATCAGAGCGGGTTTATGGGTAGACATGTCGTACGGATAGAATACATAGCAATATGTGGGCATTGATTTTCTAGTTGCTTCCCTCTTTTATGTTCTTGTTCATATCGTGGCACTGTTTGATGAAGCGACCCCCAATCGACCTCACGTGGTGATTCAGGAGACTGTCTCTCTAGGGTAGTTGATATGGAATCAACATTGGAGGGCCCTGAAAAGGGAAGTAAAATGACAATCATTGAATCCATGTTGTGGCTCCATGTTTGTAGGTGGGAAGGGGTTCTACCGCGAAAGTCCTAAAGCTGCATGAAAGTCGCAATAGATAATATAGAGGCATCTATCTTTGTTGTTACATAGGGGCATGTGTTGAGACATGGCAATGACAAGTTTGTGAAACTTTCATTAAAGCTATTGATGGTGATCAAGATGCTATAACCACGTCATAACACTTTACTTGATGAAGTATTACTTCTTGCATCTTATTATGCTAGTTGAAGGAGATATGCCCTAGAGGCAAATAATAAATAGGTTTTTATTGTCATATCTCAATTAGTTTATAATAGTTTCATATTGTGCTATAACTGTATCAAGTAGAAATATTGGTACAGGTGTTATATGAAACAAACAAGTACCTAGTAGCCTCTATTCATACTAGTTTGTTGGTCATGAGGATGATCTGGGTTTCAAGATCATGGGCATTTATGCCAATTGACAATGGTGTCATATCATTGGAGAATGATGTGATGGACATTCCTCGAAGGATTGCGACACGATCAAGTCATATAGTTCATTGTTGCAATAGCTAAAATCTAGACTCATTTTCCTTAGACCGTGAGTTCATATTACTCACTGTTTCCCGAGGCTGCTTTGATTGCATCAAACGTCATCTAGTAATATGGTGGCAATAAAGGTGTATGTTAGGTATTCCAAAGGAACAGTAGATGACATGTGACCACATGTAACACCCTCGAATCGGCCTATGCAAGTTTTAGCCATTTCCGCCAAACCCGCATAGAAACGATTCAAGGGCGCCCACCAGGCACTTTCATGCGGGTGGAAATCGAAATAATACCATTACACAACAGTCCTCAATGGGACCCACAGAACAGATATATATACAACAACGACTCCATGAGTCAAGAATACAGATATAATATACAAACATCCAAATCACCTTGAAAACGATAGAGCGTCCGACTACGGACAAGATGCAAATCGGGCTAAGAGCCCTAAAGAATAACCAATGGCGTCCATAACCCTGCCCAGGCCAAGCCGGAAGGGTAACCCTACTAACGACGTCGATCTCAAACCTGCTAAAACAAAAGGGGTGCCGCCAAAGGGCAAGGGAAAAAGAGGAGCGTCAGTACTGAGGCCAGTACACGGCGAGGCTAGAATTCGGCGGCTCTCGCCTACATAGGTATGGTGGACTAAAGCGGCAGCGCAGCAGCACTAAACAACCTATAGAGACTCAGTAAAACTGGCGGCTATTAGAGAGGGATAAGAAAGACCTATTCGGATCCAACCTGATACTAACACCAAACATACCCATCCTGGTATTTCCCCCTCGAGACCAAACGAGGAAGTCGGACCAAGGAACTCACACAGTTGGAAATTTTACTCATTCCGTTAAAGTTGCAGCACTTACTAATCAGATATAGAGAGCACGAGTCATCCTGAAGCATAAGTAGTGGGCAGTTTTAATTAACCATTCCGTGGTAGTTGGAACATTTACTAGTCAGATATAATTGTCCTGAGGAATCCCAAAACCCAGCAGTTGTTGGCACTTTTATCACATTCCATTGGAGTTGCAATACTTACTAGGCAGGTATAGTATGACACAGATCACCACAGATCCACCAGTTGTTGGCATTTTTATTATCCATTCCATTGTAGTGAAGCTGAATTACTAGTCACATATTAAGTCAAATTTATAACACTACTTTAGTTAGGCTTGTCTATGATCGAGATACTGTGCTCCATAACCGCGGACACGGCTTTCAGAAAGATTTACCCTACAGGGGTACACAAATAGCAACACACACACGATCAACCTCGGAAAAACCAAATCAAAACCCAACGAGGCTTTCACGACAAAGCGATCACAGGATTCATAAAACATTTCAGGAGGCCACCCCACTAAGCTACCCGCAATGAAGTTGGCTGGCTCCGAGACGGACCCAGGGTTTGTGACAATGGCTGTAAATGACTGGGAACCCGAAAGTGTGACTGGGCTTGTCAATATCGCGAGAACATTCCACGTTCCAAAACAGTACAGGTGCTCCACGCACAATTGTAAATAAAGCAGTAAAACATGGCATAGGTACATGATAGTAATAAAGCCCCAAACTACTTTGTGGCCCCAAGAAACAAGAAATGAATCAAGCTCTGGCTAAGGGGGATCCATAGACTCTCCCGGATGTGGATAGTGCGAATAGTCAAGGAACATGTATCAAGTACTCGGGGACTACGGGACACAAGTGGACATAAAAACCAAATAGCATATATTGTCCACCGGTGCCTCTTTCATTAGTTATCCCATCAATTTAATAGTTGTATTTAAAGTCATGATCAACTCCACCATAAACATCTGCCAGCATTCCAACAACTGTGGTACTTGACAACACGAGATCGCACCTGAGCAAGCAACTACGACTCGCAAGGCCAGCTATCTACCAAGCACAGGTAATAGGAGGTGTCCAAGGCAATATAGAGGCTGCACGGGATATAAATGGTGCACGGAAACTAAAGCATCGCAATACGGGTAGCAATAGATCAATAGGAGGAAATAAAGACTATAAATGCAAAATAGGTAGAAGGGGAGAGATGCTCGCCTGGGAAACACTGCCGAAGGATCATATCCGGAGAACTTGTCGGTACTCGCATCAACTCAACGGCCTAATCCGTGAAGAAGCAAAACACTAGAAGAAACACCGAATACACTATTTAATACTACTGTAGAAGATCGGGCATGCTGATGATATGATGCATGGCATGGCACAGATGCGATGCAATTAGACAATATTAAGCGGAACCGGGGTCCCGACAATTAATTAGGCGGTTCAAATTATTTATCTACCCTGCAAATTAAATGTTGGCTTAACAAGACAAAACATGGCATCAGTTCGCTACACAAACTTAAATGGAGTCCGGAATAAGACAAAAGTATCCCGCGTGTTGACTCCATATTTAATTATGAGGTGAATCAGCATAATGCCCCCAAACCATAGACAAGTATGCATGCATGAACAATTTAATATGCGACAGTTGATAATGTCATATTATAAAAATAGGGGCTTAGGGTCACACATCTGGGTTCGGAAGATCTTGGGTTCCGGGGGTCCGGGGTTCGACAGGGTTCGACGGGGATCGGAAACCGGGAAGAAGGACTTAGCGTTCCGACGAGGGGGATCTTCGGGTCATCGGCTCTGGGAACGGTCTTGCGGTCCGTGAAGGAGACCTTGTCGGTTCCACATCGAAGTCCTTGGGTTTTTCCGTGACGGGGATGTTCGGTGTCCATGTAGAACTTGTCGATGATCCTGTGGTACTCGGTGGTGCTTCGTTTTCGAGTTCAATCTCCTGTACCAGAACTTCGATTAGCATGGGTATTGGTCTGTTACGGTCGAACCGAGATAGGAAAACACAAGTAGCAACACAGGGATCAGTGGGCCACTCAAACATAGACACGCGAGCACACTATTACCCAACAGAGCAGAGTATACATCGGCATAGGCACGAGCTCTAGGTGGGTCAAAAACAGGCATCGACACTGCAGGGAGAAGCCGGAGTGGCGCGCAGCTGCGAGGTGAGGGCGCACGAGGCCGGCGCAGGCAGAGGTAGAGGCCGGGCTTAGAGGCGATGTAGGCGGGACGACGGGTCGAGGTTTGGCGGTAGGGTACCGCGCGGTGGCTGCGGCCGGCAAACTCGGTGGCGCAAGGCGCTCTAGAGGAAGGACGCGGCAGCGAGCGACGATGGAGGAAGAGGCGGTGTGGCTTCGGCATGCCGTGCCCGCGCGGGAGGAGGGGAGGTCGTCGACGGCGACCTGCAGAGGCGGGCTAGCGGGCGACTGAGGCCGTGGCGGAGGAACGGCTCGCGGGCTCGCTGGCGACGCGAGTAGAGGGGGCGTAGGAATCACTGCTCGCGGATGAGGAGCTTGGAGAGGAGGGCGGCGGCGACGGCGGCCTCGGCCCAGGTGGCGGGGGATGTGGCGGCGGATGGAGGAGTGCGAGGGGGAGAGAGGAACAAAGAAGGAGAGAGACGGGATGGGGAGGGGGAGAGAGGGGCCTGCGGGTGGGGCCGAGCAGGGGGGCTAGGTGGATGCGGGCCTGGAGGCGGGGGCCTTGTCGGCACGGGGACGTGGCCTGGTGGGCGAGCGGGAGCTGGAGGATGTGAGGAAAAGGTGGCGGGCTGGGAGTATAGGGTGGAGGGGTGGTTGGTGAGGTGGCGAGTTCTGAGTGGACGGGGTGAGGTGGATGTGTGTGTGCGGTGGAGGGAGAGAGAGGAGTGGCGGCTGGGATTTTTAGATTAGAGTTTTGCTCTAGTTTTTTGTTTACTGGGGGTGGCCGGCTGGGTCGGATCGACCCGGTTCGGCTGCCCCCCCAAAAATAATATAATTATTTTATTTGTCACAACAAGGCTTTTAGAATCCATTTTTAGACGAAATAAAATATTCCGGAGACCCGGGTTTATAGTTTGAATAGAGACGGGGCGTTCAGAAAACAAAAACCAGGGTTTTCGAAAGTAGTTTTTAAACAAACCATGCATGATGATGACGATGCTCAAATGCAATGTGGCATGATGACATGAGCATGCGGTCATGATGATGCAATGCACAAAAAAACACAGCGATTTTCTAGTAGTGGTTTTAGCGGGGCGCCACACCACAAGACCGGGATTTGTTCACTCACATGACGGGTAAAAGATACATATGGCTGGCTTTGTGAGATTACATCCATAAATTTTGCAACATGTGACTCGGTCACGCGGATGTAATATCACGGTAACAAGTAAAATAGAACTTGTTGGTAACGAGATTGAACATGGTATATGATACCAATGATCGGATCTCAGACAAGTCATATCAAGAAACAAAGGAAAATTGGATGCTACATTTACTGGTTCAAACGACATTGTCATCAGGAATGCATAGGGGTCACATGGGCATCCCTGGTCCCTCTGTTGATTATTGATAAAGATCATGTCTAGAGCATTCCCGAGCCATGAGGGGATACACTTAAGGGTACGATGAGATCGATCATTCGTAAGACAGAATCACAGAAGAGAAAGAGAAATCCGGAATTGTTCCACAGAGATATCCGAAGTTGTTCGGAGAAAGGAATAAAGAAAAAGATCGGAAAAGTGTTTTTGGATAAATGGGAATATGAATATATATTTATTATATGTTAATTATGAATTAATATTCTAAATAATATTTAAATTAAGATTTATAAGAGCAACTTTCATATTAGGCCAAATCCCCGGAGGGAAATAGCCTAAGAGAAAATCTGCTAGAAAAAGAAAAAAGGAAAAACAACTGCCAGCCCACGTGGGCGGCGGATATTAATCGCCGCGCGCACGCAGCAGGCAGACAAGGCCGCCTAGGCCAGCCGCAGGCCGCAGCCGACCGCTAGCTCACCCGGGCAGGCCGGCACCAGGCCCACCCAGGGTGGGAGCTGGGGCGCTGAGTCGGTGGGCCGACACGCGCCAGACCGGCCCAGTCGGGTCGCCGCCTCCGCGGGCTGGCTCGGGGGCTCGGGGTGGGCTGCGGCCAAAGGACCACCCAGCCGACGCAGTTAGCTGCTGCTCACTGCTACTGTGTGTGCAGTCGACAGCTTGTTGGGCTGAGAGGTTTTGGCCCATTCGGTGTTGGGTTCGCAGCATAGAAAACAAAAAAATTCCTGCGATGGGAATTATACGCCAAGATCTATCTACTAGATACAAGCAATGGGTGGATAAACATCCATAGAGAACTTACCCTCGAAGACAACAAAGCTTTGTTAACGAGATGGAACTCATGGATGATGTAGTCGTACGCTTGCCGATCTCAAGATCGTGATGAAGTCCAGCAGGTCCGGCTCTAGTACGTCCATCAGATCCAGCTCCAGCAAGTCCAGCACCACCAAGTCCAGCACCGCAAAGCAGCGGTGCATCTGTGATCGCACACATGTCCGGTACCCCGACAACCTCCATCCCTTGCTCCAACAGAGCAGCAGAAGCAGCAACTCCTTTCCAGATAAAGCCACCGGGAACATGTATCTCGCTAATCCGAGACCCTGGGGAATAACCAGAGGGGGAGAGAGATCCTTCACGAGGAGGTGTGTGCTGTGAGGAGGAGAGGGGGCCTATTATAGGGAAGAGGGGGGCACCCAAGGGCCATGGCGTGGCAGCCATGGTGGTGCCCCCACCTTTTCCAGATTCATGTGGGTGGAGCTCCCACTCCCATAAAAAGCCTCCACTCAAAATTCCACTCACATGTGCATTAAATTTCCACCAAATTTAATGCAAGCTCTCATTAAATAAAACTTTTTTATTTATTTTATTCAGAATTTTGTTAATTACATTAATTAACGAACATTTACATAAAACCCATGCAACATTTCAATATCACATGCAGAACCAGTTTTTGCAATTTCACCCGAAACAATTATGGTTTCCATCGAAATGATTGCAGCACTTTCTTAATCTTTATTTGAAACATATTTTCTCCTAAATGGTGTCGGTATCCCTTAAGTGTGTCACCCTACGGTTCGCGAATAATGCAGACATGATCGAGACCCCTCTCCGGTCAATAATCAGCAGCGGGACCTGGAGATCCGTACTGACTCCCACATATTCAACGATGACTCTTGTGATCGTGTGAACCTTTAACGTCGTAACTAAATCCCTTTGTCTCGTTATATATTACATGTCCGATATTCGATCATCGGTATCCAAATACCTAGTTTGATCTCGTTACCGACATGCACTCTTTTCTCGTTCCCGTGATATAACATTCTAGTGATCACATCACTTGCTTGCAAGCTATTTCAATGTGATATCACCGAGAGGGCCCAGAGTATATCTATCCGTCATCGGGATGGACAAATCCCACTCTTGATCCATGAGCCTCAACATAACACCTTCGTAGCACTGAACCCACCTTTATAGTCACCCTATTATGGTGTGACGTTTGATGTTATCAAGATACTCTTCCGGTGTTAGTGATTAACATGATCTCATGGTCTAAGGACTAAGATTACTTCATATGATGTTATAGAAATATAAACATAATGACTTTGATTGTAATGCTATACTTCGGATGAATGTTCATCACATCATTCCACCAATGTTGTGACCTCGTTATTAACAACATCCAATGTCCATGATCAGGAAACCTTGATCATCTTGTTAATCAACGAGCTAGTTTATATGAGAGGCATTACTAGGAACTTTGTATTTTGTTTATTAAACACACATGTATTAACGTTTCCAATTAATACAATTATAGCATGCAAAATAAACATTTATCATAAACATGGAATAAGATAATAACCACTTTATTATTGCCTCTCGAGCATATTCCCTTCAGTCTCCCACTTGCACTAGAGTCAGTAATCTAGATTGTAAACTTGTATATACAACACCTAGGTGTTGAATATACACGTTTGCTTGTGGTTAACATAATCTCCAGATCTGGCACTTTTAGGTCCGTGTGTATTTGCATGTATTTGCGTCTCTACGCATCACTCATTCTCAAATGAGATGGCATTGTATAAATTTGGTCCTTTGGTGAGACCTTTAGTTCGTTCAGGTTAAAATATGTTTATATTATTGTCATACAATATATCTTCATAGTATTAGCCCACTTTGAACCACACCTAGTTTGATAACAAACTACTTAACACAAATGCCCTCCTTTGCTGCTACTATAGCAGTCATATACTTAGCCTTTTGTTGTAGTATCTGTCACAATGCCTCAACTTTGGAACTCATCCACATCCATCATGGAACATCCTTTCCATTACATTGTGCCACCCATAGTCTAAATTGAGATAAATTTAATTTGTATCTTGTGACAAAACTAGTATCAATGTAACACTTTATAATGAACTACCTTTAACTATTTGTCACTTATACATGATATATTCTTAGTTCTTCCAAAGCTCATAAGAATATCTTTACTATCATCCAATGATCATCTTATGAATCATTATGGTATGTGCTCATAACATTTAGAGCATAGGACATATTTGGATATATACATATCGTGGTATAATCGATCAAAATATTCATGTGATTTTACTAACCAAGTGTTGAAGCACTTGAATCTTGATACAATCCTTTCCATGCAGCAAGAACCTTTCTTGTTGTTTCCATATTGAACCCTTTAAATATCTCATATATGTACGTCTGGCATAACCATATTAGCGCCTCAATCTATCCATATAGACATTGATGCCAAATATTCTGGTTTTTCCCAAGTCTTTCATCGAAATCCTATTTTAATGAAATTCTTAACTTGTGTCAATAAAAGATACATCATTTCTAATCAACAATATGTACTATGCATAATGTATTGGAAATTTGTCTCAGCGCTCCCACTTAATTTCTTGCAAATTCAAGCATCTTCATCATCTCTGATGAAATTAAACTCCTTTAACATTTTCATCATGGTGAAGATTCCAACTCCGCTATGCTCCCTTCAACTATTGAAGTTTGCATGCCCTTTTAGCGCCCTTTGAATTAACAAAACCCTTCGGACTATGTCATGTACACGTCCTAGGTAACCATTCTATTAGAAGAACCTTGTTTTGTTTATTCAACTACCATATACCAAATTATATGTAGTGGTTGCTACATTAATCCGTCAAGACTAAATATCGCTATGAAAGATCAAACATTGTCATAATCAACTCCTTGAACATTGCCGTAAACTTATTTCCGACATGTCGACTATTTCATAGATGTTAAACATCCATGTCTATTTCATTATAGATCCAAACATGACCGATAGGCTTCACGCCTTTCCGGAGGGTCTTCCAAGTTCAGAAACTTGATTTCTCGTGTATGGATACTATCACGGATTCTATGACTTCTAGTCATTTTATGGAGCCAGGGCCCATCATCGCTTCTTTGCATGCAGTCGGTTCATCATTGTCAAAACAATAACGACTTGTGTTTCAAATATTACTATTTGATTCTTACCGACCCACATGGTTCAATAGGAACTCTAATCTCCAAGATCACACCCTTTATAATCACGGGAGCCATGAGCATTGTGGCCGCCACCGGGACACTTCCCGGCGCTACGCTACTTAGCACATATAGCTAAGGTTCAACAACCTTATGAAAGTTCTATTGTCCTCCCACTTAACTTTTCACGAAAAATTCCTTCTCAAGAAACTTGACGTTCCAAGCGACAAACTCTTTTGTCCTTGGTGTTATGGAAAAATTCCCAACAAATTCTTTGGGATAACCTACAAAGATGTGCTTATCTGACTTTGGTTGTAAACATTTTACTTATGAAAAGCATACCAAAATTTAAGAAAAGACAATTCGGGTTTTATCCCAAACCATAGCTCATATGGTGTCATTTCAACGAATCACAATAGTGCTCCTTTTAGTGTAAAAGTGGTAGTCTATAAAGCGTAAAATCCTTAAAACATAATGGCAGTTTTATAAATGACACATTTGATCTTACCATGTCAAACAAGGTTTGATTTGATCTCTCGAACATACCATACTCCTGTGGTTTATCAGGAAATGCAAATTCATAGAACAATTCCTGAAATCTTAGGTGTTTTGCTAAACCCGTAACTCAAATATCTTTCTTTATGATCAAATCATAAACTATTTTATTTTCTTGTTACAATGATTTTTCAATTCATCTTAAAAGTCTTTGAACATTTTTCAAATGTTTCATACTTCCTCCGTATTAAGTAAATATATAGATATATTCACTTAAATTTCTGGAGAAAGCATATGAAGCAAAAAGATACATCGCATATGGCTACACATAATGGACTATATACATCAACATGCATAATATCCAATAAGTTAGTCATCCGTTCCTCTTTGGCCTATGGACGGATTTTCAATTATCTCGAGGAAAGTTTCACAAGCGTCAATTGATCAAAATCAAAAGACTCCCAAAAATCCATCAACATGGAGTTTCTTCATGTTTACTTTCCAATATAATTGAAACATCGATGTCACTTCATAAGCGATCTTCCAATCATTTGTCTTACGACATTTTAGCAATAATGTTTATGGATGTGATTTTTCCAACTAGACTTGTAAAAGTTCATCCATCCTTTATGGAATACGGTAATTATTTGAACAACCATTGTTCTCATAATACCGGAACAAAATAAAAATTATTAAAACAAATCTTGAAGGCTAGGTTTGACGACAACGAAAAACACAATAACATTTTATTTGTTTTCGATGAACATCATCACTTATTCTCTTGCTAGTTACTTAGGCCGTTGTAGTTCATGAATTGTGTTGTTCTGTATTGACACTTCACACCAACCAATTTGGTATCCAATACTGGTATCCAATACCTTAGAACCATATTGTTTAACAAGCAAGGAATACAACCATAACATGTATATCTTCTATATACCTAAGTTGGACATCTCCAACCTTTTCTTTTCTGCCAAATATTTTATAGATTCTCTTTCAACAATTCCTTTTCTTTTAGAAGAATCCATCAACATCATTAGTGGTGTCATTCACATGACACATAGTACAAAGTTTATATAGTCAAATAATAATACCTTTGGACTTGCACTTTGAAGTGGATCACCATCATCAAATGTTTGGTGTTCTTTCAAAAATTCATTCTTTAGTAATCTATTAGTGTAGTAAACATTTTACTTACATCTTCTATTCATCCTTATCATGACAACTTTCATGATCAAGCTACTATAGCCTATAAGGAAGAATTGCGAGTATAATGTTAGTTCCCAAAACCTTTTTGGGATATCCGGATGCCTAGCATCTCCATCCTTCACAAATTCTCATACAATATGAGAACATGTATTTTGCTAAATTATACTCTATTATAATGCAACCAAAAACATTGTTTCAAATATCACAATATCTTCCATACATGATGGTTTCTGAAACAATTTTTCAGCTCCTAGATAATCTTGATATTAAAACAACTTTTGAATATCAATAATCATGGAGGCAAACATGATACTTTAGATACTAACATTGGAATTCTTACTCTTGATTTAATACTACTTATTAAACTTCATGGAGTACATAGAGTTTGCTAAAAGTTTGCAATAGGACTTCTAAACTTCAAATTGACATTCAAAACAATACGATACCAGTTCGTAAAGTAAATATCTAGAATTTTATAGTTCTATTATCTCAATTAAAACTAAGCATAAGGTAGTGAACAGATGCCAATGACTACAAAAAATTATGCAAATTCACTTTGATTTAGTTTATGACAAATTGAGTTTGACTAATCCAAATTAGAAATGAACTCCCACTCAAAAACGACATCCCTCGTGCCTTTTTAGTGATTACATGAACCAAATCCACTACACCAAGTCCGATCATCACGTGAGTCAGTGTAGCTTCAAAGGCGAGCATCAATATGGGCATCACATCAACCATATGACTCATGATTAACCTTTCGGTCCATGTTCCGAGGCCATGTCTATACATGCTAGGCTCGCCAAGTAAGAACCTTAGTACTCGCGTGTGTAAAACTATCTTACACCCGTTGTATGAAAGCGTAGAGTCGAGTACACCCGATCATCACGTGATGTCTCGAAACACGATCCATAGAACGGTGCATACTTAAGGAAGAACACATTTTATCTTGATATTGAAATGAGGGATCATCTTACAATGCTACTAAAAGCGCCAAACTAGCAATATAAGATGCAAACATCTAATGTGTAAAGTGGGATGATATGGCCCATGCATTTGATCTCTATCATATGCATCATGGCATGATCTCTATCATTCCTTTGTGTGTAAGGCCAAGGTCTATGGAACTTACACGTTAGGTGTGTTGTAAGAGTATCTATCATACATCTACTTACAACATTACCATATCATGATACTAGCCCAGCAACGATCTAAACTAGACGCCTCTAATTTATCCATTGCAAGTTTTACGTGGATTAGGGCTTTCGGAGATAGAACCAGTCTTACCTACGAACATGGAACCACAACGAGGATAACCAAGTTATTAGCCACTCGTTGTAAATCAGATATTTACTATAGTAAGAGAGACAGACACCCGCCAGCCACTTATGCAAAACTAGTTGCATGTCAGTTGTGGAACCGGTCTCATGTGCGATGACATGTAAGGTTGGTCCGGGCCGCTTCATCCCACTATGCCACCAATATCCAAAATACATAGAAGATGAAATAACATGATCATCATCGCCCACATATAAACATACGTGTACTACCCGTGCAAAGAACCTACGCATAGATCAGGCTCGGATACCACTGTTGGGTTCGCAGCATAGAAAACAAAAAATTTCCTACGATGGGAACACGCCAATATCTATCTACTAGATACATGCAACGGGTGGATATACATCCATAGGGAACTTACCCTCGAAGACAACACAACTTTGTTAACGAGATGGAACTCGTGGATGATGTAGTCGTACACTTGCCGATCTCAGGATCATGATGAAGTCCAGCAGGTCCAGCTCCAGTACGTCCATCAGATCCAGCTCGAGCAAGTCCAGCACCGCAAAGCAGCGGTGCATCCATGATCACACACGTCTGGTACCCCAACAACCTCCATCCCTCGCTCCAGCAAAGCAGCGGAAGCAGCAACTCCTTCTCAGATAAAGCCACCGGGAACATGTATCTCGCTAATCCGAGACCATGAGGAATAACTAGAGGGGGAGAGAGATCCTTCACGAGGAGGTGTGTGTTGTGAGGAGGAGAGGGGGGCCTTTTATAGGGAAGAGGGGGGCACCCAAGGGCCATGGCATGGCAGCCATGCTGGTGCCCCCCACCTCTTCCAGATTCATGTGGGTGGAGATCCCACTCCCATAAAAAGCCTCCACTCAAATTCCACTCACACATGCATTAAATTTCCACCAAATTTAATGCAAGCTCTCATTAAATAAAACCTTTTTATTTATTTTATTCAGAATTTTGTTAATTACATTAATTAACGAACATTCACATAAAAACCCCTGCAACATTTCAATATCACATGCAGAACCAGTTTCTGCAATTTCACCCAAAACAATTCCGGTTTCCATCGAAATGATTCCAGCGCTTTCTTAATCTTTATCTGAAAAATATTTTCTCCTAAATGGTGTCGGTATCCCTTAAGTGTGTCACTCTACGGTTCGCGAATAATGCAGACATGATCGAGACCCCTCTCTGATCAATAATCAGCAGCGAGACCTGGAGATCCATACTGACTCCCACATATTCAACGATGACTCTTGTGATCGTGTGAACCTTTAATGTCGTAACTAAATCCCTTTGTCTTGTGATATATTACAGGTCCGAGATTCGATCATCGATATCCAAATACCTAGTTTGATCTTGTTACCGACATGCACTCTTTTCTCGTTCTCGTGATATAACATTCTAGTGATCACATCACTTGCTTGCAAGCTATTTCAATGTGATATCACCGAGAGGGCCTAGAGTATATCTATCCGTCATCGGGATGGACAAATCCCACTCTTGATCCATGAGCCTCAACATAACACCTTCGTAGCACTGAACCCACCTTTATAGTCACCCTGTTACGGTGTGACATTTGATGTTATCAAGATACTCTTCCGGTGTTAGTGATTAACATGATCTCATGGTCTAAGGACTAAGATTACTTCGTATGATGTTATAGCAATATAAACATAATGACTTTGATTGTTATGCTATACTTCGGATGAATGTTCATCACATCATTCCACCAATGTTGTGACCTTGTTATTAACAACATCCAATGTCCATGATCAGGAAACCTTGATCATCTTGTTAATCAACGAGCTAGTTTATATGAGAGGCATTACTAGGAACTTTGTATTTTTTTTATTAAACACACATGTATTAACATTTCCAATTAATACAATTATAGCATGCAAAATAAACATTTATCATAAACATGGAATAAGATAATAACCAGTTTATTATTGCCTCTCGGGCATATTCCCTTCATTCGGCCAGGACGAATTTTCCTGAGATTTTTTTCCTTTACTAATAGTCCCACATGCCTAACCTAATGGGGAGGGCATAACCCCTCCGCCTATATAAAGGGGTTCCCATGGGTGGGATGGGACACACCAATATTTGGAGAAGCCCTTTGGTTGACTTTCTCCTTCCCTCTCTCTCCAGTCTCCACATGTTGGCACGGTCCCAAGTAAGGACTGTACGCGCGAGAGGCAAGACACCTACAGCACGCTGTTGCGCTGCAGGGATTCCTAGTCGGATATCAACTTCCGCACTCCCGGCGGTTGGGGAGCTGGAGGTCTCATCGTACACCGGATGTGTACGAAGACACGAGGCGCAACACTTGGGAACTTAAATGTCATGACCCAGAGCTGCTGCACGATGAAGAAGGAGCAAGAGGTGACCTGCGAGGAGCTTCACGACCTTGAGGTCGACTACGAGTACGACTACTTCAACCACGTTCCTCTGGGAACGTTAACCGCGTACGGTCTACAAGGGTATGTATTATATACACTCCGGCCGTTACCGCATTGCTACATAGATAGATCTTGGGCAGTTTAGGGTGTTCCAACGTAGGAATTTTTTTGTTTTCTGCTGTAGAACCCCTTCACTAGTATGATAGTATATTCGATGGTAGCATAGTAAGATAATCCCTCACTGAATTCCAGTTATCGTATTCCCCTTGTGTGTGCACCACTAAGAAAGTTCTTCGATATGAGGCAAGTCGTGACGATCGGGTGTTAGACATATCTACGTTTGCATACAGTGGGTGTAAGCCATGTTACACTATGAATACACACAAGTTAGAACTGGCGAGCCTAGCATGTATAGACATGGCCTCGGAATACAAGAGACCGAAAGGTCGAGCATGAATCACAAGGTTGATGTGATCGACATTAAGGAATGTCCACCTTTGAAACTACTTTGTTGACCGTGACAATCGGGGGTGGAGTAGTGAATTGGGGTCATGTGATCACCAAACGAATGGAGGGATGTTCATTTGAGTGGTAGTTCTTTTTGTTTTAAGTATGGTAGTATAGTTTAAAACTTGAACTCGCTATTATGAACATGGTCTAAACACTTTGCAAATCCATTGTAGATGTCTCGCCCACCCACCTTCAACCTTAGCACTTTCCTCGAGCAGGACAAGCTAAAAACTGGTGGAACCAACTTCACCACATGGTTCCGCAATCTTAGGATCCTCCAAGTCCCCTACAAGTTGACTTATGTCATCGAGGCTGAGCTTCCAACTAAGCCTGTAGATTCTGCCTCCCAGGATGAAAAGAATGTCTGGCAGTCTAAGGCAGATGATTTCTCTCTCATCCAAAGTGGAATGCTCTATGCCATGGAGCTGGAGCTTCAAAAGCATTTTGAGAATATGAATGCTTTTGAGATCATTGAGGATGTCAAGACTGACTTTGCTCCACAGGCTCGGGTAGAGAGGTATGATACTTCCGAGCTCTTCTTCTCTACCAAGATGGAAGAGCAGAACAGTATTAGTGAGCATGTAGTCAAAATGTATGGCCACGTTAAGCGTTTGAACGCTCTGGATTGCAAAATCTCATAGGAGCTCATGATTGATGGGGTGTTGCACTCGCTGCCCCTAGCTATAAGAGCTTTGTGATGAACTACAACATGCAAGGGATGACTAAGACCCTTGTTGAAGTGTTCGCCATGCTCAAAACTGCTGAGGTAGAGATCAAGAAGGAGCACCCGGTATTGATGGTCAACAAGACCACCAATTTTAAGAAGTCAGGTAAAAAGTGAAAAGGCAAGGGCAAGAAGCCTAAGAAGGATGGCAAGTTCTTTGACAACACCTCTAAGACTGCTAAACCTGGCCCTAAGCCCGGCACCACGTGCTACTACTCAAAGGGGATGGGCACTGGAAACGCAACTGCCCCAAGTACCTTGAAGACAAGAAAGCCGACAAGATAGCCGCCAAGGACAAAGGTATATGTGATATATATGTTACTGATGTGTTGCTTACAAGTGCCAGGAGTAATACCTGGGTATTTGATACCAGTTCTATTGCTCACATTTGTAACTCTCAGCAGGTACTGCAGATTAAGAGGCGCCTGAGGAAGGACGAGCTGACGATGCGCATTGGCAACGGACCGAGAGTCGATGTGATGGCCGTCGGCACTTTATCTCTATGTCTGTCGTCAAGATTGATTTTATTTTTGAATAAATGCTACTATGTACCCGCATTGAGTATGAATATTGTGAGTGGATCTTGCTTGTTGCAAGATCGTTATTCGTTTAAATTCGTAACAAATGGTTGTTCTATTTATATGAATAATATTTTCTATGTTCATGTGCCTATGTGTAATGGTTTTATTCCTACTGGATCTTGATTGCAATACTCACACCCATAGTGTTGATGCTAAACATTGTAAGCATAATGATGATAATTCCATGTTTATGTGGCATTCCTGTCTTGGTCACATTGCTGGAAAGCGCATGAAAAAGATCCATTCAGATGGACTTATTGGGTCGTTGGATTTTGAATCTCTCGACACATGTGACCCATGCCTTATGGGCAAGATGACTAGGACACCTTTCTTCGGCATAATGGAGAGAGCTGCAGACCTACTGGGAATCATACATACGGATGTATGTGGACCAATGAGCATCTCAACATGCAATGGTTATCGTTATTTTGTTACCTTTACTAACGACTTAAGCAGATATGGATATATCTACTTAATGAAGCACAAATCTAAAACCTTCGAAAAGTTTAAGGAATTTCAGAAAGAAGTAGAGAATCAACTTAACGAGAAAATCAAGCATGTTCGATCGAATTGGGGAGGCGAGTATTTGAGTTATGAGTTTAACATGCACTTGAAGGACTGTGGGATCATCCCACAGCTTACGCTAGCCGGAACACCACAACATAATGGTGTGTCGGAACGACGTAATCGTACTCTATTGGATAGTGTGCGGCCCATGATTGATTTGTTTGTGTCGTTTTAGGGATATGTGTTAGAAACCACCGCTTTTATTTTAAACCGAGCACCGTCCAAATCCGTGGAGACAACCCCATATGAGATATGGTACAGCAAGAAGCCAATGTTTTCATTTCTAAAAGTTTGGGGATGTGAGGCTTACATCAAGAAACTATAGCCTGACAAACTTGAACCCAAGGCGGAAAAATATATCTTCGTAGGATACCCAAGGGAAACAATTGGGTATACGTGATGGGTTCGTAGCATGGAAAACAAAAAATTTCTACCGCAAGAACGAACAAAACCTAGATCTAATCCAGATAAAAGCCAAGATCTAATCTATTAGACATGAGCAACGAGATAGATAGGAACTAACCCTCGTAGATCCGAAAGCGTTAACGAGATTAGATCTCGTGGTTGATGTAGTCGATCACTTGCCGATCTCAAGATCGTGTGGACGATCCTTCCGGCGTCGCGTTCCAGCAGCGCTTCCGCCGTCGATCAAGTAGACGATCCTTCCGGCGTCGCGTTCCAGCAGCGCTTCTGCCGTTAGTCAAGTAGACGATCCTTCCGGTGCCACGATTCGGCAGCGCTTCCGCAGTCGGTCACACGTGCGGAGTCGAAGCAGACCTTCCTCTCCCCGTTCCAGCGAGCAGCGGAGGTAGTAGATCTTCTCCACGGAATCCCAGCAGCACGACGGCGTGGTGGTGGTGGTGGAGTAGAGAATTCTGCAGGGCTTCGCCTATGCCTATGCAGAAGAAGGTGGAGGAGAGAGGCGGCAGAGATTGGGTGTTATGGGAGCAAGGGGAGGAGGGGCGCCCCTGCCCCTCTATTTAAAGAAGGGAGGCGCCTAGGGAGGGGGAGTCCTTGTAGGACTCCCCTCCCTTGTAGGCCGGCGGATTGGAGGTGGGGGGAGGAGTCCTCCTCCCCCACGACTCCGTATCTTGACCCACCAGGACTCCTTGATCCCTATCTTGATTTTCAAGCAAACTCCAAGATATCTTCTAGAACCTTCCGGAACATTCCGAAACCTTTCCAGAATCCTCATACAAACACTCCGGAACATTTCCTAACTCATAAAATGATCTCCTATATATGAATCTTATTCTCCGGACCATTCCGGATCTCCTCGTGATGTCCCGAATCCAATCCGAGACTCCGAACAACATTCGGTCTCCAACGCATATTCCATATCTACTTAAAACAACTTCGAACCTTAAGTGTGTCACCCTACGGTTCGTGAATATGTAGACATGATAGAGACACATCTCCTATCAATAACCATCAGCGGGACCTGGAGATCCCTAATGGCTCCCACATACTCAACGATGACTTTGCGATCGATTGAACCATTTACATACGAAACTAATTCCCTTTGTCTCGCGATACCATACTTATCCGAGGTTTGATCGTCGGTATCTCCATACCTAGTTCTACGTTGTTACTGATAAGTACTCTTTACTCGTTCCGTGATATGTCATCCCTTGTGACCCAGTCACATGCTTGCAAGCTAACTAGATGACATTCCACCGAGAGGGCCCAGAGCATATCTATCCGTTATATGGATGGACAAATCCCAATCTTGGTTCATGCGCTTCAACACATACTTTCAGAATACCCAATGACACTTTTATAACCACCCAGTTACGAAGCGGCGTTTGATGTCATCAAAGTATCCATCCGGTGATGGTGATTAACATAACCTCATGGTCGAAGGAATAGGTTACTATGTATTTGAAAGCTTACAGCAAAACGAACTTAATGACTTGATCTTATGCTACGCTTACTATGGGTGTGTGTCCATCACATCATTCTCCTAATGATATAACCTTGTTATTAATCACATCCTAATGTCCATGATCAGGAAACCATGATCATCAATTAATCAGCAAGCTAGTTCAACAAGAGGCTTACTAGGGACTCTTATATGTTTACAAAACACACATGTATTAGTGTTTCCTAATAATACAATTATAGCATGGGATGTAAACATTCATCATAAACACAAAGATATAATAATAATCACTTTTATTATTGCCTCTTGGGCATATCTCCAACAATACGTTCTACAACCAAGCCGAAGGCAAAACGTTTGTCGCGAAAAACGACACCTTTCTTGAGAAAGAGTTTCTCGCTAAAGGAGTAAATGGAAGGAAAATAGAGTTACATAAAGTTCTTGACAGTTCTCTCCAAATTCCGAGTAGCGTAACGGAAGACATTCCGAAACCCCTCTCCAACGTGGAAGAAGAACCTAATGATAATGATCAAGACAACAACATCGAAACTCCTGCGGTTTGCAAGTCTACAAGAGTTCGTACCACTCCTGATTGGTATAGTAGCATTGTGATGTCTGTCATACTAGATGAACAGGAAGAACCTGCAAACTATGAAGAGGATATGGATAGTGCTGATTCTGAGAAATGGCTAGAAGCCATGAAATCCGAAATAGGATCCATGTATGAAAACCAAGTTTGGACTTTGGTAGATCTTCCAGAAGGCCGCAAGGCCGTGGAAAATAAATGGATCTTTAAGAAAAAGACAGATGCAAATGGTAATGTGACCATTCACAAAGCTCGACTTGTCACAAAGGGGTTTTGACAAATTCAAGGAGTTGACTACGATGAGACTCTCTCTCCCGTAGTGATGCTTAAAGATGTCTGGTTTTACTAGCAATTGTTGCTCATTTCGACTATGAAATATGGCAGATAGATGTCAAAACCGCGTTCCTAAATGGATACATTGATGAAGAGCTTTATATGATGCAACCGGAAGGTTTTTTTGATCCAAAGGATGCTGGAAAGGTGTGCAAATTTCAGTGATCCATTTATGGATTAAAGCAAGCATCTCGGAGTTGGAACCAACATTTTGATCAAGTGATCAAGAGTTTTGGATTCATCCAAAATCAACAAGAGTTCTGTGTTTATAAGAAAGCGAGTGAGAGCTCAGTGGTTTTTCTAGCAGTATATTTGGATGACATATTACTCATGGGAAACGATGTGGATCTTATGAAAAGCGTGAAAGCAAATTTGAGTAGTCAATTTTCCATGGACTTAGGTGAAGCTGCATACATATTAGGCATCAAAATCTATAGAGATAGATCAAGACGCCTAATTGCATTAAGTCAAAGTACTTACATTGAAAATATTTTGAAAGGTTTCAAAATGGAAGATACTGATACGTTGCAAACGTATCTATAATTTTTGATGTCCCATGCTTGTTTAGTATCTACTTTGCTTGGCTTTGTCAACACTTTGAGGTATTTTTATATGTTTTCTGGGACTAACCTATTAACAAGACGCCACAGTGCCAGTTGCCTGTTTTCTTCTGTTTTTTGTTCTAGAAAAGGCAGAAAATCAATATTCTCGGAATTGGACGGGACAAAAGCCAATATGCCTATTTTTCCCGGAGCAACACGGAAACACAAAGTAGAGACGGAGTAGGGCACCAGGGTGGGCACACCATATGGTGGCGCAGGCAAGCCCTGGCCACCACACCAGGTGGTGTGCCCCCCTGGCCGCCCACCGACCTTGCCTCTTCGCCTATAAGATGCCTCCCGATGCAAAAACCCTAAATAATCCAGCCTCTAGCCATGAAAAGTTCCGCAACGCCGCCGCCACCGAAGGGGAGATTCAGGGGACAGAAAGTCTGTGTTTCGGCACCTTGCCAGGACGGGGAAGTGCCCCCGGAGCCATCTCCATCGATCTCCACCACCATTTCCATCGTCGTTGCTAATTCCCATGATGACGAGGGAGTAGTTCTTTCTCGAGGCTAAGGGTTCTACCGGTAGCTATGTGTTCATCTCTCTCTCTCTATGCATGATCATATTGTGATGATGAGCTTTGTAATCAAGTAGATCTACCTTGCTACTCAAGTGCCTTAATAGATCTCTGCTCTCCCCATGTGTGTGAAAGTGACAGCGTGCACACCATGGTGGCACTTAGGCTAGAGATTACAAATACTTGTTATGAGTTATATTTGGAGTTGGATGTCTTTATGAAATTGTGGTGTTTGTTGGAACCATCTAGTGCTCAAGGTAACAGTGTGGGGTTATCTAGATGGGAAAGGCTTATTTTGAGGTGTGCTGTTATAGCCCTACCATGGATTAGAGTGTCCAACCGGAGAGTAGTTCAGAGTAGTATCATGAAGATAATATATTTATATGAGAGTGTTCACTAGTGAAAGTATGATCCCTAGGCCTTGTTTCGAAGCATTGAAACACCGTTTGCAATTAGATCTGTTACATGTTTGCTTGCTTCCATCTTTATTTCAGTTTGCCTTTAGTCTCTTCCACGCCATCAAGTTATTTTCTATCACCGTTACCGCTTATAACTATCTATACGAGACGGAGTGGGGCTGGGGCCTGGCCACACCACCTGGCCGCACGGGTTGGGCCTGGCCACGTGGGCTAGGCCTGGCCGCGCCAGGGGGTGGTCTGGCCGGCCTAGACACCCCCTCGGTCTCCCTCTTCACCTATAAGTTGCCTTCTGACCTAAAAACTCAGGGGGTTCAACGTTTTTCCAGAAAGAGTTCCGCTCCGCCGCCACCACCAGATTCCCTGAAACAGCACCAGAAACTCCATTCTGGCACCCTGCCGGGACGGGGAATTGGAGGAGATCATCACCATCATCATCACCATCGCTTCTCCATCGACCATCCATGTTTCCGCCATCTATGAGTGAGCAATCCCCCGCTGTAGGCTATGGGGATGGTAGGGATTGGATGAGATCGTTCATGTAATGGCATTAGATTGTTAGGGCATGGTGCCTAGTATCTTCTATTAGTGCTTTTTGACTTTGTTGCGGCTTGTTATGCTTAATGCTTGTCGCTAGGGCCCGAGTGCCATGATTTCAGATCTGAAAATGTTATTGATTCATTATGATAGTATTGTTTATGGTCTTACCTGCAAGTTGTATACACACGTTGTTGTCCGGAACCAAAGGCCCCGAAGTGACAGAAATTGCGGTAACCGGAGGGAATGGCTTTGATGGGAGGATCACATGTGTTTATGGAGTGTTAATGCTTTGCTTCGGTGCTCTATTAAAAGGAGCACCTTAATTGCCAGTAGTTCCCTTGAGGCCCCGCTGCAAACGGGCTGGCAGGACAAAAGATGTTGTGCAAGTTCTCATTGCGAGCACATATGACTATATATGGAACACATGCCTATGATTATTTAGTACTTGGATGCTTTATCTTATTTATCTGTAAATGCCCTAAGTTATGATTGCTATTTGAATTGTCTTGTCCATGCAACGCCCATCCATCCATCCCTATGCCTACCGCTCTATTACTACTGTCTTTACTTTTACTACTGCTATTACTTTACTATTCCTACTACAAAACTGTTGCTACTGATAAACTACTGTGAGCAAGATTGTTTCCAGGTGTAGATGAATTGACAACTCAGTTGTTAAGACTTATAAATATTCTTTGGGTCCCCTTGTGTCGAATCAATAAATTGGGTTTCACTTCCCTCGAAAATACTGCGATACACCCCCTATACTTGTGGGTCATCAAGACTATTTTCTGGCGCCGTTGTCGGGGAGCATAGCTTTATTTATCAAGTCCACTTGGAATCATTATTGTTCGCTGCCATCCATCCATCATGGGTAAGTCTCGTGATGGCAAGGTTCCTATTTTACCATCCACTACAAGAAGAGGTACGGTTCTGAACACCTCTGTTGCTCTTGATTCACCATCTGTTATGAGTAAGTTCCTTACACCATCACATACACATGCTACACATACTGCTACTACTTCTGAATCTGAAACTTCTGATACTTATGATGCTGCTTCTACTGTGCTTGATAAGAGTGGTTCGTTAGGTCCTTTCCTAGATGCTACGATTGCTAGAACTGTAGTTGGAAATACTGAATCTCCTAATGAAGACACTACTACACCTATTAGTTCACCTGAGTCTAGAGAAAGCTATGATATTGAGGACGGTTATATTGAGATGACCAATGAATTTATTAAAGAATGTCAAAACACCCATGATAGGAGTGCTGCTAAGAGTCTCCTTGAGAGGCATACTATAAAACCCAAATTGTCTCCTAATGATAAGTTTGCCGCTTCTCCCATAAACATTAAAGATAAAGATTATGATTTCCTCTTGATCTATCCTATATAGCTATTGTTGAGAAAGAACCTTTTTGTGGGACTAAGAATGAAAGTGTGGTAGCACATATGACTGAGCTTTCTACCATGAGTGGCTTGTTTTCTGATGATATTAAGATGCACACCTACTTTGTTGCTAAGATTTTCCCTTTTTCACTGAAAGGAGAAGCTAAAACTTGGTTTAGTAATCTACCTCCTGGATCTATTGATAGCCCTGATTGCTTGATTAGTACTTTCCTGCAGAAATATTTTCCTCCTAGTGCTAGACATGCTATTTTGAAGGAACTTTTTGATTTTAAACAAGGAGAAAAAGAGATATTGCCTGAATCATGGGCAAGGTTTTGTGCTTTGATTCATGCACAGGCTGGATGTCCATTACCTAAGAATGAGCTTCTTGATATATTTTATAATGGACTAACTAAAGAATCTAGGACATACTTGGATAGTTGTGCTGATTGTGTTTTCAGGAATAGGACTCCCAAGGAAGCTGAGAAATTAATGGCTAAAATAAGCAAGAACTATGAAGACTGGACTCCTCCTGAACCAGCTATACCTGAAACAATTATACCTGAACCAACTATACCGGCGCCTATACCATCATCTAAGAAGAGGAGAGTTATTGAATTGAATGATGAAGTGATGAAGGAAGCTAAGAAATGTCTTAAGGAGAAGGGAATTAAAGCTTCATATGTCAAGAATTTACCTCCTATAGAAGAATTATGTAAGCCAATTCCCCACTCATCCACTATTGAGGTACACTCTCTCCAACACTTTGATGAAGGTGATATCCCTTACTCTAAACCTCCTAATCAATGCTTAGAAGAATTCGATATTTTTATTGTTAAGCAAGATAATTTTAATAAAAGGGTGAAAAATCATCTAATGGAAAACTCTAGAGCACTTGTTGAATTGAAGGATATTGTGGAAAGAACCTCTAATGATGTTAAAATGCTTGTTAAACATTTTCAAATGGTTCCAACTCAAATCGATCAACTCATTAAGGTACAAAAATACTTGCTAGTTAATGTTGCTAAAGAAAACATGCTTATGAAATCAGAACTAGAAGTGGTGCTGCTACCCAGGATCCTCTATATCCTGAGGAGCATCCTAAAAGAATCGAGCAGGATTCTCAACAAGCTGAAAATAGTGGTACTACTCATAAGAAAAGAAAAAAGAAACATAAAACTATTGTAGAACCCTCTGAACCTGCTAAAGATCCTAATAGTATATCTGTCTTTGATGCTGAAACTGAAAGTGGTAATGAAGAAAATGATGTTCCTAATAAATAAAAAGTTGAAGAAGAACCTGAAAGGCACACTAAGAATACTAAATACACCAAAGAAGATTTTGTTGCTAAGAAACATGGTAGTGAAAGAGAGCCTTGGCTTCAAAAACTTATGCCTTTCCCTGATAAGAAACACAAGTCAAAGGAAGATGAACACTATAATAAGTTTTGTGAGTGGATGGAACCTTTATTCTTGCAAATTCCTTTGACTGATGCTATTAAATTGCCTCCTTATTCAAAGTATATGAAGGATATTGTCTCGAATAAAAGGAAGATCCCTAATGAAGAAATTTCTACTTTGCTTGCTAATTATTCCTTTAATGGTAAGGTTCCAAAGAAACTTGGAGACCCAGGGATTCCAACTATTCCTTGCTCTATTAAAAATAGTTATGTTAGAACTTCTTTGTGTGATTTGGGAGCAGGAGTTAGTTGTCGTTGGTTTGATGACAAGTACGCCATGAGGGGGTCCTCGAGGCGTGCGGAAGAGAGGGGTGTGAGACGTATGGTGTTCCGGGACGGTGAGCACACAAGTTTACCTAGGTTCGAATCCGCCGGCTTTGGATGGACCCTACTCCTGCTAGCAATCCAGTAATACAGCAGAGCCGGAATATGAGTTAGAAGGGTTTCGCCTATGCGAGTTGAGATTGTAGACTATTGAGGTCTTGCCCTAAGGCTCTCCCTAGGACGGCTTATATAGATATCAAGCCTAGGGTTTACAGGAGAGATATATCTGGCTACAACTAAGAGTCGGTTACACAGTACATATTGAACTACAAGTAACAATATGGGCCTAAGTTGGTAAGTCTTCTGGGCCTTCCCGTAGCCGGATTGGACTCCGTCTTTCTCCCTGACTAGGCCGCCCGTGAAGCAAAACTCTAACTCGAAGTGGGACACCCTGGTCAGTGAGGAACTGTTAGGATACCCGGAAAGTATATCCCCAACAGCATCCCCCGGAGGCCTCCAAGATCCAAAGTCGGATTTATCATCGCCTAGCTTAATCTTCGGCTTGTAGAATCTTGAAGGGTTCCTAAAACTTCACAACAAAAAATACGATTCGGGTCTTAAAAATAAGTTGGACCTATCAATAGGTTACTCGGATTTTCCAGCTTGATTTCAAACTAAGCCAGAACATGGTCTCTAACGCCACCTGACACAAGTCATGGTCAAGTCATGTCATCTGACAGGCATTCCGTCAGCACGACCGTTGGTGGGTCCACGATTCACGGAACCGAGGATCCGTTTCAATGCGTGCGCGGAGATCGAGGCGACGTAATCATCGCGTGGGTCCTTCCTAGTTCCTTCCACGACTTGTGGCGGTTACACTGTAGCATTTGCACGAATCTTGGCGCAGTTAGGTGGATACAAGGGGTTAGGATTTTCTACTTCTCTCTTCACCTGTCCTTTGCCTTTTCCTCTCCTCCCAATCTCTCTGCGTGCACAGAGCTCCTCCGTTCCTCCCCCAAAAAACTCCCAGCGCCGCCCATCCTAGGTCATCTACCCGCCGGAGAAATGGCTTCTTCTTCCTCTTCCGGCTTGGCGGCAGCGGCGGCGACGGAAGCGGTGGCGGAGAAGGAAAGCTTCCGCGGGTTCTGGATCCCCTGCGTGCTCGACGACGAGAAGCTCCAGAACATGGAGAAGGAAGGGCTCCTCCGCGCCGGCGACTAGTGAAGAGGCTTCGAGGAAACTGTCCCCAACCCGCGTGCCGGCGAGCGGGTCCACTTCGGCACCCACCTCGACAAAGGTTTGTCATTTCCTCCCTTGGAGTTATTCTCCGAGGTGATTGATCATTACGGAGTTCAACTCCATCATCTTCCTCCCAACTCTCTCTTAGAGATGAGCGCTTACGCTTCTTTGTGTGAGGGCTTTCTCGGCATTAGGCCGAGTTTGACCTTATTCCGATACTATTTTCATGTCCGGAGAAACTCTATCACTGCCGGTGTTCCTTACATCACCGGTACTATTAGTTTTCGCTTAGACGCGAGCGCGCATATCCCAATATCCTAGCCAGTGACTCGGTCAAACAATGGCCAGCCACATTCTTTTATCATAGGGATATTCCGGCTCCCAGCAAAGCCACTGCTTTGTCGGCTTTCATCGATGGAGCTGCCATGGCCCAACCGTCTTGGGACGAGGCTCCTCCGGCTCTCACCGACGATCTGATCCTCGCTAAGAGGCGGATCAAATACTTGATCAAACACAAAGGTCTGAAGGGATCCGACTTGGTCCAATGCTGGGTCTCACGCCGGATCCAGCCCCTTCAATACCACGGAGATCGACTGATGCACTCGATCATGTCATCCAAGAAAGACTCCCTCTGCATCAGCCCTAAAGCCTACACCACACAGGCCTATATAAGCCAGATTAAGTGGCTGATCAGGAGCGGATCGAGAGGAGGATCCGGGAGGTTTCTCTGGATATGCATATGGCAGAAAACCTCATAGTGCCGGTAAGCTTCTAACAGTACACATTTTTATGTGTTTCTGATACATTGCAAATGTATCTATAATTTTTGATGTTCCATGCTTGGTTTTATCTACTTGCTTATGTTTTGTTGCAACTTTGGAGTACTTTTCATATGATTTCTTTGACTAACCTATTAACAAGATGCCACAGTGCCAGTTGCCTGTTTTCTGCTGTTTTTGGTTCCAGGAAAGTCAGAAAATCAATATTCTCAGAATTGGACGGGACAAAAACCAAAGTTCCTATTTTACCGGAAGACTCACAGAGCCAGAAGTAGAGACGGAGGAGGGCCAGGGCCTAGCCACACCATATGGTGGCGCAGGCTAGACCTAGCCGCGCCACCAGGTGGTGTGGGCCCCCTGGCACTCCACCGACCTTGCCTCCTTCGCCTATAAGAGCCTCCCGATACCAAAACCCTAAATTGTCAAGCCTCCAGCCACAAAAAGTTCCGCAGTGCCGCCTCCACCGAAGGGGAGATTCGGGGGACAGAAAGTCTCTATTCCGGCACCCTGCTAGGACGGGGAAGTACCCCCGGAGCCATCTCCATCGATCTCCACCGCCATCTCCATCACCGTTGCTGATTCCCATGATGAGGAGGGAGTAGTTCTCTCTCGAGGCTAAGGGTTCTACCGGTAGCTATGTGTTCATCTCTCTCTCTATGCATGATCTTATTGAGATCATGAGCTTGTAATCTGTAGATCTACCTTGCTACTCAAGTGCTTTAATAGATCTCTGCTCTCCCCATGTGTGTGAAAGTGACAGCATGCTCACCATGGTGGCACTTAGGCTAGAGATTACAAATACTTGTTATGAGTTATATTTGGAGTTGGATGTATTTATGAAATTGTGGTGTTTGTTGGACTCATCTAGTGCTCAAGGTGACAATGTGGGGTTTTCTAGATGGGAAAGGCTTACTTTGAGGTGTGTTGTTATAGCCCTACCAACGATTAGAGTGTTCAACTAGAGAGTAGTTAAGAGTAGTATCATAAACAGAAGATATATTTATGAGAGAGTGTTCACTAGTGAAAGTATGATCCCTAGGCCTTGTTTCTAAGCATTGATACACCGTTTGCTACTAGATCTGTTACATGTTTGCTTGCTTCCATCTTTATTTTAGTTTGCCTTTAGTCTCTTCCACGCCATCAAGTTATTTTCTATCACCGTTACCGCTTATAATTATCTATACCACTTTTATTTCACTATCTCTTCGCTGAACTAGTGCACCTATACACCTGACAAGTGTATTGGGTGTGTTGGGGACACAAGAGACTTCTTGTATGTTGATTGCAGGATTGCTTGAGAGGGGATCCCTTTGACCACTTCCTCCCTGAGTTTGATAAACCTTGGGTGATCCACTTAAGGGAAAACTTGCTGCTGTTCTACAAACCTCTGCACTTGTAGGCCCAACAACTGTCTACAAGAATAGAAGTGCGTAGACATCAAGTTATTTTCTGGTGCCGTTGCCGGGGAGGTAAGGTAAAAGGTAATCACACCGGAGGATTAAAGAAGAAGAACCTCCCACGACAAACGCCTATTTTCTGGTGTGACTACTCAAAGTTATTTCCTTTAGATTCTACAATTTTGTCTTTTTGTTTCTTGTTTTCACTAGTTAGGCTTAATGGAAAACAACAACAAAATTAGAGAGCTTTTTAGTATTTTTCCTAAGTTAGAACCAGTTTCTGCAATTTCACCCAAAACAATTCCGGTTTCCATCGAAATGATTCCAGCGCTTTCTTAATCTTTATCTGAAACATATTTTCTCCTAAATGGTGTCGGTATCCCTTAAGTGTGTCACTCTACGGTTCGCGAATAATGCAGACATGATCGAGACCCCTCTCTGATCAATAATCAGCAGCGAGACCTGGAGATCCATACTGACTCCCACATATTCAACGATGACTCTTATGATCGTGTGAACCTTTAATGTCGTAACTAAATCCCTTTGTCTTGTGATATATTACAGGTCCGAGATTCGATCATCGATATCCAAATACCTAGTTTGATCTTGTTACCGACATGCACTCTTTTCTCGTTCTCGTGATATAACATTCTAGTGATCACATCACTTGCTTGCAAGCTATTTCAATGTGATATCACCGAGAGGGCCTAGAGTATATCTATCCGTCATCGGGATGGACAAATCCCACTCTTGATCCATGAGCCTCAACATAACACCTTCGTAGCACTGAACCCACCTTTATAGTCACCCTGTTACGGTGTGACATTTGATGTTATCAAGATACTCTTCCGGTGTTAGTGATTAACATGATCTCATGGTCTAAGGACTAAGATTACTTCGTATGATGTTATAGCAATATAAACATAATGACTTTGATTGTTATGCTATACTTCGGATGAATGTTCATCACATCATTCCACCAATGTTGTGACCTTGTTATTAACAACATCCAATGTCCATGATCAGGAAACCTTGATCATCTTGTTAATCAACGAGCTAGTTTATATGAGAGGCATTACTAGGAACTTTGTATTTTTTTTATTAAACACACATGTATTAACATTTCCAATTAATACAATTATAGCATGCAAAATAAACATTTATCATAAACATGGAATAAGATAATAACCAGTTTATTATTGCCTCTCGGGCATATTCCCTTCATTCGGCCAGGACGAATTTTCCTGAGATTTTTTTCCTTTACTAATAGTCCCACATGCCTAACCTAATGGGGAGGGCATAACCCCTCCGCCTATATAAAGGGGTTCCCATGGGTGGGATGGGACACACCAATATTTGGAGAAGCCCTTTGGTTGACTTTCTCCTTCCCTCTCTCTCCAGTCTCCACATGTTGGCACGGTCCCAAGTAAGGACTGTACGCGCGAGAGGCAAGACACCTACAGCACGCTGTTGCGCTGCAGGGATTCCTAGTCGGATATCAACTTCCGCACTCCCGGCGGTTGGGGAGCTGGAGGTCTCATCGTACACCGGATGTGTACGAAGACACGAGGCGCAACACTTGGGAACTTAAATGTCATGACCCAGAGCTGCTGCACGATGAAGAAGGAGCAAGAGGTGACCTGCGAGGAGCTTCACGACCTTGAGGTTGACTACGAGTACGACTACTTCAACCACGTTCCTCTGGGAACGTTAACCGCGTACGGTCTACAAGGGTATGTATTATATACACTCCGGCCGTTACCGCATTGCTACATAGATAGATCTTGGGCAGTTTAGGGTGTTCCAACGTAGGAATTTTTTTGTTTTCTGCTGTAGAACCCCTTCACTAGTATGATAGTATATTCGATGGTAGCATAGTAAGATAATCCCTCACTGAATTCCAGTTATTGTATTCCCCTTGTGTGTGCACCACTAAGAAAGTTCTTCGATATGAGGCAAGTCGTGACGATCGGGTGTTAGACATATCTACGTTTGCATACAGTGGGTGTAAGCCATGTTACACTATGAATACACACAAGTTAGAACTGGCGAGCCTAGCATGTATAGACATGGCCTCGGAATACAAGAGATCGAAAGGTCGAGCATGAATCACAAGGTTGATGTGATCGACATTAAGGAATGTCCACCTTTGAAACTACTTTGTTGACCGTGACAATCGGGGGTGGAGTAGTGAATTGGGGTCATGTGATCACCAAACGAATGGAGGGATGTTCATTTGAGTGGTAGTTCTTTTTGTTTTAAGTATGGTAGTATAGTTTAAAACTTGAACTCGCTATTATGAACATGGTCTAAACACTTTGCAAATCCATTGTAGATGTCTCGCCCACCCACCTTCAACCTTAGCACTTTCCTCGAGCAGGACAAGCTAAAAACTGGTGGAACCAACTTCACCACATGGTTCCGCAATCTTAGGATCCTCCAAGTCCCCTACAAGTTGACTTATGTCATCGAGGCTGAGCTTCCAACTAAGCCTGTAGATTCTGCCTCCCAGGATGAAAAGAATGTCTGGCAGTCTAAGGCAGATGATTTCTCTCTCATCCAAAGTGGAATGCTCTATGCCATGGAGCTGGAGCTTCAAAAGCATTTTGAGAATATGAATGCTTTTGAGATCATTGAGGATGTCAAGACTGACTTTGCTCCACAGGCTCGGGTAGAGAGGTATGATACTTCCGAGCTCTTCTTCTCTACCAAGATGGAAGAGCAGAACAGTATTAGTGAGCATGTAGTCAAAATGTATGGCCACGTTAAGCGTTTGAACGCTCTGGATTGCAAAATCTCATAGGAGCTCATGATTGATGGGGTGTTGCACTCGCTGCCCCTAGCTATAAGAGCTTTGTGATGAACTACAACATGCAAGGGATGACTAAGACCCTTGTTGAAGTGTTCGCCATGCTCAAAACTGCTGAGGTAGAGATCAAGAAGGAGCACCCGGTATTGATGGTCAACAAGACCACCAATTTTAAGAAGTCAGGTAAAAAGTGAAAAGGCAAGGGCAAGAAGCCTAAGAAGGATGGCAAGTTCTTTGACAACACCTCTAAGACTGCTAAACCTGGCCCTAAGCCCGGCACCACGTGCTACTACTCAAAGGGGATGGGCACTGGAAACGCAACTGCCCCAAGTACCTTGAAGACAAGAAAGCCGACAAGATAGCCGCCAAGGACAAAGGTATATGTGATATATATGTTACTGATGTGTTGCTTACAAGTGCCAGGAGTAATACCTGGGTATTTGATACCAGTTCTATTGCTCACATTTGTAACTCTCAGCAGGTACTGCAGATTAAGAGGCGCCTGAGGAAGGACGAGCTGACGATGCGCATTGGCAACGGACCGAGAGTCGATGTGATGGCCGTCGGCACTTTATCTCTATGTCTGTCGTCAAGATTGATTTTATTTTTGAATAAATGCTACTATGTACCCGCATTGAGTATGAATATTGTGAGTGGATCTTGCTTGTTGCAAGATCGTTATTCGTTTAAATTCGTAACAAATGGTTGTTCTATTTATATGAATAATATTTTCTATGTTCATGTGCCTATGTGTAATGGTTTTATTCCTACTGGATCTTGATTGCAATACTCACACCCATAGTGTTGATGCTAAACATTGTAAGCATAATGATGATAATTCCATGTTTATGTGGCATTCCTGTCTTGGTCACATTGCTGGAAAGCGCATGAAAAAGATCCATTCAGATGGACTTATTGGGCCGTTGGATTTTGAATCTCTCGACACATGTGACCCATGCCTTATGGGCAAGATGATTAGGACACCTTTCTTCGGCATAATGGAGAGAGCTGCAGACCTACTGGGAATCATACATACGGATGTATGTGGACCAATGAGCATCTCAACATGCAATGGTTATCGTTATTTTGTTACCTTTACTAACGACTTAAGCAGATATGGATATATCTACTTAATGAAGCACAAATCTAAAACCTTCGAAAAGTTTAAGGAATTTCAGAAAGAAGTAGAGAATCAACTTAACGAGAAAATCAAGCATGTTCGATCGAATCGGGGAGGCGAGTATTTGAGTTATGAGTTTAACATGCACTTGAAGGACTGTGGGATCATCCCACAGCTTACGCTAGCCGGAACACCACAACATAATGGTGTGTCGGAACGACGTAATCGTACTCTATTGGATAGTGTGCGGCCCATGATTGATTTGATTGATTTGTTTGTGTCGTTTTAGGGATATGTGTTAGAAACCACCGCTTTTATTTTAAACCGAGCACCGTCCAAATCCGTGGAGACAACCCCATATGAGATATGGTACAGCAAGAAGCCAATGTTTTCATTTCTAAAAGTTTGGGGATGTGAGGCTTACATCAAGAAACTACAGCCTGACAAACTTGAACCCAAGGCGGAAAAATATATCTTCGTAGGATACCCAAGGGAAACAATTGGGTATACGTGATGGGTTCGTAGCATGGAAAACAAAAAATTTCTACCGCAAGAACGAACAAAACCTAGATCTAATCCAGATAAAAGCCAAGATCTAATCTATTAGACATGAGCAACGAGATAGATAGGAACTAACCCTCGTAGATCCGAAAGCGTTAACGAGATTAGATCTCGTGGTTGATGTAGTCGATCACTTGCCGATCTCAAGATCGTGTGGACGATCCTTCCGGCGTCGCGTTCTAGCAGCGCTTCCGCCGTCGATCAAGTAGACGATCCTTCCGGCGTCGCGTTCCAGCAGCGCTTCTGCCGTTAGTCAAGTAGACGATCCTTCCGGTGCCACGATTCGGCAGCGCTTCCGCAGTCGGTCACACATGCGGAGTCGAAGCAGACCTTCCTCTCCCCGTTCCAGCGAGCAGCGGAGGTAGTAGATCTTCTCCACGGAATCCCAGCAGCACGACGGCGTGGTGGTGGTGGTGGAGTAGAGAATTCTGCAGGGCTTCGCCTATGCCTATGCAGAAGAAGGTGGAGGAGAGAGGCGGCAGAGATTGGGTGTTATGGGAGCAAGGGGAGGAGGGGCGCCCCTGCCCCTCTATTTAAAGAAGGGAGGCGCCTAGGGAGGGGGAGTCCTTGTAGGACTCCCCTCCCTTGTAGGCCGGCGGATTGGAGGTGGGGGGAGGAGTCCTCCTCCCCCACGACTCCGTATCTTGACCCACCAGGACTCCTTGATCCCTATCTTGATTTTCAAGCAAACTCCAAGATATCTTCTAGAACCTTTCGGAACATTCCGAAACCTTTCTAGAATCCTCATACAAACACTCCGGAACATTTCCTAACTCATAAAATGATCTCTATATATGAATCTTATTCTCCGGACCATTCCGGATCTCCTCGTGATGTCTCGAATCCAATCCGAGACTCCGAACAACATTCGGTCTCCAACGCATATTCCATATCTACTTAAAACAACTTCGAACCTTAAGTGTGTCACCCTACGGTTCGTGAATATGTAGACATGATAGAGACACATCTCCTATCAATAACCATCAGCGGGACCTGGAGATCCCTAATGGCTCCCACATACTCAACGATGACTTTGCGATCGATTGAACCATTTACATACGAAACTAATTCCCTTTGTCTCGCGATACCATACTTATCCGAGGTTTGATCGTCGTATCTCCATACCTAGTTCTACGTTGTTACTGATAAGTACTCTTTACTCGTTCCGTGATATGTCATCCCTTGTGACCCAGTCACATGCTTGCAAGCTAACTAGATGACATTCCACCGAGAGGGCCCAGAGCATATCTATCCGTTATATGGATGGACAAATCCCAATCTTGGTTCATGCGCTTCAACACATACTTTCAGAATACCCAATGACACTTTTATAACCACCCAGTTACGAAGCGGCGTTTGATGTCATCAAAGTATCCATCCGGTGATGGTGATTAACATAACCTCATGGTCGAAGGAATAGGTTACTATGTATTTGAAAGCTTACAGCAAAACGAACTTAATGACTTGATCTTATGCTACGCTTACTATGGGTGTGTGTCCATCACATCATTCTCCTAATGATATAACCTTGTTATTAATCACATCCTAATGTCCATGATCAGGAAACCATGATCATCAATTAATCAGCAAGCTAGTTCAACAAGAGGCTTACTAGGGACTCTTATATGTTTACAAAACACACATGTATTAGTGTTTCCTAATAATACAATTATAGCATGGGATGTAAACATTCATCATAAACACAAAGATATAATAATAATCACTTTTATTATTGCCTCTTGGGCATATCTCCAACAATACGTTCTACAACCAAGCCGAAGGCAAAACGTTTGTCGCGAAAAACGACACCTTTCTTGAGAAAGAGTTTCTCGCTAAAGGAGTAAATGGAAGGAAAATAGAGTTACATAAAGTTCTTGACAGTTCTCTCCAAATTCCGAGTAGCGTAACGGAAGACATTCCGAAACCCCTCTCCAACGTGGAAGAAGAACCTAATGATAATGATCAAGACAACAACATCGAAACTCCTGCGGTTTGCAAGTCTACAAGAGTTCGTACCACTCCTGATTGGTATAGTAGCATTGTGATGTCTGTCATACTAGATGAACAGGAAGAACCTGCAAACTATGAAGAGGATATGGATAGTGCTGATTCTGAGAAATGGCTAGAAGCCATGAAATCTGAAATAGGATCCATGTATGAAAACCAAGTTTGGACTTTGGTAGATCTTCCAGAAGGCCGCAAGGCCGTGGAAAATAAATGGATCTTTAAGAAAAAGACAGATGCAAATGGTAATGTGACCATTCACAAAGCTCGACTTGTCACAAAGGGGTTTTGACAAATTCAAGGAGTTGACTACGATGAGACTCTCTCTCCCGTAGTGATGCTTAAAGATGTCTGGTTTTACTAGCAATTGTTGCTCATTTCGACTATGAAATATGGCAGATAGATGTCAAAACCGCGTTCCTAAATGGATACATTGATGAAGAGCTTTATATGATGCAACCGGAAGGTTTTTTTGATCCAAAGGATGCTGGAAAGGTGTGCAAATTTCAGTGATCCATTTATGGATTAAAGCAAGCATCTCGGAGTTGGAACCAACATTTTGATCAAGTGATCAAGAGTTTTGGATTCATCCAAAATCAACAAGAGTTCTGTGTTTATAAGAAAGCGAGTGAGAGCTCAGTGGTTTTTCTAGCAGTATATTTGGATGACATATTACTCATGGGAAACGATGTGGATCTTATGAAAAGCGTGAAAGCAAATTTGAGTAGTCAATTTTCCATGGACTTAGGTGAAGCTGCATACATATTAGGCATCAAAATCTATAGAGATAGATCAAGACGCCTAATTGCATTAAGTCAAAGTACTTACATTGAAAATATTTTGAAAGGTTTCAAAATGGAAGATACTGATACGTTGCAAACGTATCTATAATTTTTGATGTCCCATGCTTGTTTAGTATCTACTTTGCTTGGCTTTGTCAACACTTTGAGGTATTTTTATATGTTTTCTGGGACTAACCTATTAACAAGACGCCACAGTGCCAGTTGCCTGTTTTCTTCTGTTTTTTGTTCTAGAAAAGGCAGAAAATCAATATTCTCGGAATTGGACGGGACAAAAGCCAATATGCCTATTTTTCCCGGAGCAACACGGAAACACAAAGTAGAGACGGAGTAGGGCACCAGGGTGGGCACACCATATGGTGGCGCAGGCAAGCCCTGGCCACCACACCAGGTGGTGTGCCCCCCTGGCCGCCCACCGACCTTGCCTCTTCGCCTATAAGATGCCTCCCGATGCAAAAACCCTAAATAATCCAGCCTCTAGCCATGAAAAGTTCCGCAACGCCGCCGCCACCGAAGGGGAGATTCAGGGGACAGAAAGTCTGTGTTTCGGCACCTTGCCAGGACGGGGAAGTGCCCCCGGAGCCATCTCCATCGATCTCCACCACCATTTCCATCGTCGTTGCTAATTCCCATGATGACGAGGGAGTAGTTCTTTCTCGAGGCTAAGGGTTCTACCGGTAGCTATGTGTTCATCTCTCTCTCTCTATGCATGATCATATTGTGATGATGAGCTTTGTAATCAAGTAGATCTACCTTGCTACTCAAGTGCCTTAATAGATCTCTGCTCTCCCCATGTGTGTGAAAGTGACAGCGTGCACACCATGGTGGCACTTAGGCTAGAGATTACAAATACTTGTTATGAGTTATATTTGGAGTTGGATGTCTTTATGAAATTGTGGTGTTTGTTGGAACCATCTAGTGCTCAAGGTAACAGTGTGGGGTTATCTAGATGGGAAAGGCTTATTTTGAGGTGTGCTGTTATAGCCCTACCATGGATTAGAGTGTCCAACCGGAGAGTAGTTCAGAGTAGTATCATGAAGATAATATATTTATATGAGAGTGTTCACTAGTGAAAGTATGATCCCTAGGCCTTGTTTCGAAGCATTGAAACACCGTTTGCAATTAGATCTGTTACATGTTTGCTTGCTTCCATCTTTATTTCAGTTTGCCTTTAGTCTCTTCCACGCCATCAAGTTATTTTCTATCACCGTTACCGCTTATAACTATCTATACGAGACGGAGTGGGGCTGGGGCCTGGCCACACCACCTGGCCGCACGGGTTGGGCCTGGCCACGTGGGCTAGGCCTGGCCGCGCCAGGGGGTGGTCTGGCCGGCCTAGACACCCCCTCGGTCTCCCTCTTCACCTATAAGTTGCCTTCTGACCTAAAAACTCAGGGGGTTCAACGTTTTTCCAGAAAGAGTTCCGCTCCGCCGCCACCACCAGATTCCCTGAAACAGCACCAGAAACTCCATTCTGGCACCCTGCCGGGACGGGGAATTGGAGGAGATCATCACCATCATCATCACCATCGCTTCTCCATCGACCATCCATGTTTCCGCCATCTATGAGTGAGCAATCCCCCGCTGTAGGCTATGGGGATGGTAGGGATTGGATGAGATCGTTCATGTAATGGCATTAGATTGTTAGGGCATGGTGCCTAGTATCTTCTATTAGTGCTTTTTGACTTTGTTGCGGCTTGTTATGCTTAATGCTTGTCGCTAGGGCCCGAGTGCCATGATTTCAGATCTGAAAATGTTATTGATTCATTATGATAGTATTGTTTATGGTCTTACCTGCAAGTTGTATACACACGTTGTTGTCCGGAACCAAAGGCCCCGAAGTGACAGAAATTGCGGTAACCGGAGGGAATGGCTTTGATGGGAGGATCACATGTGTTTATGGAGTGTTAATGCTTTGCTTCGGTGCTCTATTAAAAGGAGCACCTTAATTGCCAGTAGTTCCCTTGAGGCCCCGCTGCAAACGGGCTGGCAGGACAAAAGATGTTGTGCAAGTTCTCATTGCGAGCACATATGACTATATATGGAACACATGCCTATGATTATTTAGTACTTGGATGCTTTATCTTATTTATCTGTAAATGCCCTAAGTTATGATTGCTATTTGAATTGTCTTGTCCATGCAACGCCCATCCATCCATCCCTATGCCTACCGCTCTATTACTACTGTCTTTACTTTTACTACTGCTATTACTTTACTATTCCTACTACAAAACTGTTGCTACTGATAAACTACTGTGAGCAAGATTGTTTCCAGGTGTAGATGAATTGACAACTCAGTTGTTAAGACTTATAAATATTCTTTGGGTCCCCTTGTGTCGAATCAATAAATTGGGTTTCACTTCCCTCGAAAATACTGCGATACACCCCCTATACTTGTGGGTCATCAAGACTATTTTCTGGCGCCGTTGTCGGGGAGCATAGCTTTATTTATCAAGTCCACTTGGAATCATTATTGTTCGCTGCCATCCATCCATCATGGGTAAGTCTCGTGATGGCAAGGTTCCTATTTTACCATCCACTACAAGAAGAGGTACGGTTCTGAACACCTCTGTTGCTCTTGATTCACCATCTGTTATGAGTAAGTTCCTTACACCATCACATACACATGCTACACATACTGCTACTACTTCTGAATCTGAAACTTCTGATACTTATGATGCTGCTTCTACTGTGCTTGATAAGAGTGGTTCGTTAGGTCCTTTCCTAGATGCTACGATTGCTAGAACTGTAGTTGGAAATACTGAATCTCCTAATGAAGACACTACTACACCTATTAGTTCACCTGAGTCTAGAGAAAGCTATGATATTGAGGACGGTTATATTGAGATGACCAATGAATTTATTAAAGAATGTCAAAACACCCATGATAGGAGTGCTGCTAAGAGTCTCCTTGAGAGGCATACTATAAAACCCAAATTGTCTCCTAATGATAAGTTTGCCGCTTCTCCCATAAACATTAAAGATAAAGATTATGATTTCCTCTTGATCTATCCTATATAGCTATTGTTGAGAAAGAACCTTTTTGTGGGACTAAGAATGAAAGTGTGGTAGCACATATGACTGAGCTTTCTACCATGAGTGGCTTGTTTTCTGATGATATTAAGATGCACACCTACTTTGTTGCTAAGATTTTCCCTTTTTCACTGAAAGGAGAAGCTAAAACTTGGTTTAGTAATCTACCTCCTGGATCTATTGATAGCCCTGATTGCTTGATTAGTACTTTCCTGCAGAAATATTTTCCTCCTAGTGCTAGACATGCTATTTTGAAGGAACTTTTTGATTTTAAACAAGGAGAAAAAGAGATATTGCCTGAATCATGGGCAAGGTTTTGTGCTTTGATTCATGCACAGGCTGGATGTCCATTACCTAAGAATGAGCTTCTTGATATATTTTATAATGGACTAACTAAAGAATCTAGGACATACTTGGATAGTTGTGCTGATTGTGTTTTCAGGAATAGGACTCCCAAGGAAGCTGAGAAATTAATGGCTAAAATAAGCAAGAACTATGAAGACTGGACTCCTCCTGAACCAGCTATACCTGAAACAATTATACCTGAACCAACTATACCGGCGCCTATACCATCATCTAAGAAGAGGAGAGTTATTGAATTGAATGATGAAGTGATGAAGGAAGCTAAGAAATGTCTTAAGGAGAAGGGAATTAAAGCTTCATATGTCAAGAATTTACCTCCTATAGAAGAATTATGTAAGCCAATTCCCCACTCATCCACTATTGAGGTACACTCTCTCCAACACTTTGATGAAGGTGATATCCCTTACTCTAAACCTCCTAATCAATGCTTAGAAGAATTCGATATTTTTATTGTTAAGCAAGATAATTTTAATAAAAGGGTGAAAAATCATCTAATGGAAAACTCTAGAGCACTTGTTGAATTGAAGGATATTGTGGAAAGAACCTCTAATGATGTTAAAATGCTTGTTAAACATTTTCAAATGGTTCCAACTCAAATCGATCAACTCATTAAGGTACAAAAATACTTGCTAGTTAATGTTGCTAAAGAAAACATGCTTATGAAATCAGAACTAGAAGTGGTGCTGCTACCCAGGATCCTCTATATCCTGAGGAGCATCCTAAAAGAATCGAGCAGGATTCTCAACAAGCTGAAAATAGTGGTACTACTCATAAGAAAAGAAAAAAGAAACATAAAACTATTGTAGAACCCTCTGAACCTGCTAAAGATCCTAATAGTATATCTGTCTTTGATGCTGAAACTGAAAGTGGTAATGAAGAAAATGATGTTCCTGATAAATAAAAAGTTGAAGAAGAACCTGAAAGGCACACTAAGAATACTAAATACACCAAAGAAGATTTTGTTGCTAAGAAACATGGTAGTGAAAGAGAGCCTTGGCTTCAAAAACTTATGCCTTTCCCTGATAAGAAACACAAGTCAAAGGAAGATGAACACTATAATAAGTTTTGTGAGTGGATGGAACCTTTATTCTTGCAAATTCCTTTGACTGATGCTATTAAATTGCCTCCTTATTCAAAGTATATGAAGGATATTGTCTCGAATAAAAGGAAGATCCCTAATGAAGAAATTTCTACTTTGCTTGCTAATTATTCCTTTAATGGTAAGGTTCCAAAGAAACTTGGAGACCCAGGGATTCCAACTATTCCTTGCTCTATTAAAAATAGTTATGTTAGAACTTCTTTGTGTGATTTGGGAGCAGGAGTTAGTTGTCGTTGGTTTGATGACAAGTACGCCATGAGGGGGTCCTCGAGGCGTGCGGAAGAGAGGGGTGTGAGACGTATGGTGTTCCGGGACGGTGAGCACACAAGTTTACCTAGGTTCGAATCCGCCGGCTTTGGATGGACCCTACTCCTGCTAGCAATCCAGTAATACAGCAGAGCCGGAATATGAGTTAGAAGGGTTTCGCCTATGCGAGTTGAGATTGTAGACTATTGAGGTCTTGCCCTAAGGCTCTCCCTAGGACGGCTTATATAGATATCAAGCCTAGGGTTTACAGGAGAGATATATCTGGCTACAACTAAGAGTCGGTTACACAGTACATATTGAACTACAAGTAACAATATGGGCCTAAGTTGGTAAGTCTTCTGGGCCTTCCCGTAGCCGGATTGGACTCCGTCTTTCTCCCTGACTAGGCCGCCCGTGAAGCAAAACTCTAACTCGAAGTGGGACACCCTGGTCAGTGAGGAACTGTTAGGATACCCGGAAAGTATATCCCCAACAGCATCCCCCGGAGGCCTCCAAGATCCAAAGTCGGATTTATCATCGCCTAGCTTAATCTTCGGCTTGTAGAATCTTGAAGGGTTCCTAAAACTTCACAACAAAAAATACGATTCGGGTCTTAAAAATAAGTTGGACCTATCAATAGGTTACTCGGATTTTCCAGCTTGATTTCAAACTAAGCCAGAACATGGTCTCTAACGCCACCTGACACAAGTCATGGTCAAGTCATGTCATCTGACAGGCATTCCGTCAGCACGACCGTTGGTGGGTCCACGATTCACGGAACCGAGGATCCGTTTCAATGCGTGCGCGGAGATCGAGGCGACGTAATCATCGCGTGGGTCCTTCCTAGTTCCTTCCACGACTTGTGGCGGTTACACTGTAGCATTTGCACGAATCTTGGCGCAGTTAGGTGGATACAAGGGGTTAGGATTTTCTACTTCTCTCTTCACCTGTCCTTTGCCTTTTCCTCTCCTCCCAATCTCTCTGCGTGCACAGAGCTCCTCCGTTCCTCCCCCAAAAAACTCCCAGCGCCGCCCATCCTAGGTCATCTACCCGCCGGAGAAATGGCTTCTTCTTCCTCTTCCGGCTTGGCGGCAGCGGCGGCGACGGAAGCGGTGGCGGAGAAGGAAAGCTTCCGCGGGTTCTGGATCCCCTGCGTGCTCGACGACGAGAAGCTCCAGAACATGGAGAAGGAAGGGCTCCTCCGCGCCGGCGACTAGTGAAGAGGCTTCGAGGAAACTGTCCCCAACCCGCGTGCCGGCGAGCGGGTCCACTTCGGCACCCACCTCGACAAAGGTTTGTCATTTCCTCCCTTGGAGTTATTCTCCGAGGTGATTGATCATTACGGAGTTCAACTCCATCATCTTCCTCCCAACTCTCTCTTAGAGATGAGCGCTTACGCTTCTTTGTGTGAGGGCTTTCTCGGCATTAGGCCGAGTTTGACCTTATTCCGATACTATTTTCATGTCCGGAGAAACTCTATCACTGCCGGTGTTCCTTACATCACCGGTACTATTAGTTTTCGCTTAGACGCGAGCGCGCATATCCCAATATCCTAGCCAGTGACTCGGTCAAACAATGGCCAGCCACATTCTTTTATCATAGGGATATTCCGGCTCCCAGCAAAGCCACTGCTTTGTCGGCTTTCATCGATGGAGCTGCCATGGCCCAACCGTCTTGGGACGAGGCTCCTCCGGCTCTCACCGACGATCTGATCCTCGCTAAGAGGCGGATCAAATACTTGATCAAACACAAAGGTCTGAAGGGATCCGACTTGGTCCAATGCTGGGTCTCACGCCGGATCCAGCCCCTTCAATACCACGGAGATCGAATGATGCACTCGATCATGTCATCCAAGAAAGACTCCCTCTGCATCAGCCCTAAAGCCTACACCACACAGGCCTATATAAGCCAGATTAAGTGGCTGATCAGGAGCGGATCGAGAGGAGGATCCGGGAGGTTTCTCTGGATATGCATATGGCAGAAAACCTCATAGTGCCGGTAAGCTTCTAACAGTACACATTTTTATGTGTTTCTAATACATTGCAAATGTATCTATAATTTTTGATGTTCCATGCTTGGTTTTATCTACTTGCTTATGTTTTGTTGCAACTTTGGAGTACTTTTCATATGATTTCTTTGACTAACCTATTAACAAGATGCCACAGTGCCAGTTGCCTGTTTTCTGCTGTTTTTGGTTCCAGGAAAGTCAGAAAATCAATATTCTCAGAATTGGACGGGACAAAAACCAAAGTTCCTATTTTACCGGAAGACTCACAGAGCCAGAAGTAGAGACGGAGGAGGGCCAGGGCCTAGCCACACCATATGGTGGCGCGGGCTAGACCTAGCCGCGCCACCAGGTGGTGTGGGCCCCCTGGCACTCCACCGACCTTGCCTCCTTCGCCTATAAGAGCCTCCCGATACCAAAACCCTAAATTGTCAAGCCTCCAGCCACAAAAAGTTCCGCAGTGCCGCCTCCACCGAAGGGGAGATTCGGGGGACAGAAAGTCTCTATTCCGGCACCCTGCTAGGACGGGGAAGTACCCCCGGAGCCATCTCCATCGATCTCCACCGCCATCTCCATCACCGTTGCTGATTCCCATGATGAGGAGGGAGTAGTTCTCTCTCGAGGCTAAGGGTTCTACCGGTAGCTATGTGTTCATCTCTCTCTCTATGCATGATCTTATTGAGATCATGAGCTTGTAATCTGTAGATCTACCTTGCTACTCAAGTGCTTTAATAGATCTCTGCTCTCCCCATGTGTGTGAAAGTGACAGCATGCTCACCATGGTGGCACTTAGGCTAGAGATTACAAATACTTGTTATGAGTTATATTTGGAGTTGGATGTATTTATGAAATTGTGGTGTTTGTTGGACTCATCTAGTGCTCAAGGTGACAATGTGGGGTTTTCTAGATGGGAAAGGCTTACTTTGAGGTGTGTTGTTATAGCCCTACCAACGATTAGAGTGTTCAACTAGAGAGTAGTTAAGAGTAGTATCATAAACAGAAGATATATTTATGGGAGAGTGTTCACTAGTGAAAGTATGATCCCTAGGCCTTGTTTCTAAGCATTGATACACCGTTTGCTACTAGATCTGTTACATGTTTGCTTGCTTCCATCTTTATTTTAGTTTGCCTTTAGTCTCTTCCACGCCATCAAGTTATTTTCTATCACCGTTACCGCTTATAATTATCTATACCACTTTTATTTCACTATCTCTTCGCTGAACTAGTGCACCTATACACCTGACAAGTGTATTGGGTGTGTTGGGGACACAAGAGACTTCTTGTATGTTGATTGCAGGATTGCTTGAGAGGGGATCCCTTTGACCACTTCCTCCCTGAGTTTGATAAACCTTGGGTGATCCACTTAAGGGAAAACTTGCTGCTGTTCTACAAACCTCTGCACTTGTAGGCCCAACAACTGTCTACAAGAATAGAAGTGCGTAGACATCAAGTTATTTTCTGGTGCCGTTGCCGGGGAGGTAAGGTAAAAGGTAATCACACCGGAGGATTAAAGAAGAAGAACCTCCCACGACAAACGCCTATTTTCTGGTGTGACTACTCAAAGTTATTTCCTTTAGATTCTACAATTTTGTCTTTTTGTTTCTTGTTTTCACTAGTTAGGCTTAATGGAAAACAACAACAAAATTAGAGAGCTTTTTAGTATTTTTCCTAAGTTAGAACTTGAATTGTCTGAAAAGAAAATTAAAAAACCCATGGAACTTTCTTTGCATGCTAATAGCAATGTTATTAGTATGAATCTTTTGAACACCTTTGTTACTAATGCTATGGAAACATCTAAGCTTGGGGAAGTTGGTTCTTATGAAAATGATCTCTTTAGTTCCCCAGTTTTAAGGAAGAAAATTTGCTCTGATGATACTTTATCTCCCATATGTGGTAATTCTAATGATACTTGTGATATTTTAAATCCACATACTGAAAGCATCCCTTTTAAAATACCTATAAAAATTATTGATCGTGTTATGGATAACTACTATTTTGGAGATGGAACTGTCCATCCCGGTGATCATTTGCTCTTTATACACAAATTATCCGGGTTGTTCAAGTGTGCAGGTATTACAACAGATCACGTCAAGAAGAAGTTATTCCCTTTTTCACTTAAGGGCAAAGCGAGGGAGTGGTATGAGCTACTAGATGATCCTCATCATTTGGAGTGGAAGGAACTTGAATCTCTCTTTTACTCTAAATTTTATCCTCCTCATGAAATTCATAAAGATAGGAATTACATTTATAATTTTCATCCTCATGATGGAGAAAGTATTGCCCAAGCATGGGGAGATTGAAGTCACTAATTCTCAAATGTCCCATTCATGAGCTCCCCCGTAATATTGTTATTAATAATTTCTATGCAAGGCTTTCAAGACATTACAAGGACTATCTCGATACTTGTTTAGAGGGATCCTTCACGAGTAAGGAGGTGAAAGCTAAGTGGGATCTTCTTGAAACAATTCAAAGCAATACCGAAGATTGGGATAACAACAAAGGTAAAGAACCAGGTATAAACTATGAGTATGATTGCATTAAGTCTTTTGCCGAAACTGCTGATTTTCAAGAGCTTAGTGCTAAATATGGTCTTGATCCTCAAATTCTTATTTATTGTTTTAAAACCATTGCTTCTCATATTAATGCTCCTAAAGAAAAGTGGGACATGTATCATGAGCCTTTTAAAGACACTTGCATGGAAAATGAAATTGTTGTTAATGATAGCAATAAACATGCTCAAACCTCTGAAAGTACTATTTCTTATAAGCATGTTAATTTTTGTGGGATACATAGACCTTGTGAGAGTAATCAAGTTGAAGAAGGATATTGCATCACCCACAGGAATGAAAAAACTAGAATGTGGTATAGGGCTCTAAATGATCTTGGTAAAAAAGTGTGTGCCCTCTATCCTTTTATTTGTGAACTGCTTTGAAGTGGGTCATTTCAATTTCCAATGCTCATGCCATAATAATAGCCCTTCTAATCCAATGAGTACTGCAAGTTTGTATTGTGATGACATGATCACTCCTAATCATCATGATGAACTTACATTATTTTTGGCGTGTGAAGAGTTATCAAGAAAAACCTCTTTGGTAGATATGGGTGCTTTTGATATGGATAGTGTCCTGCATGGTTGTCATCTTTATTGTGTTGATAATTGTCACACAAATACTTACATACAAAATATTATAGAAGATGAGATTTTACCAAAATATGATAGGACTAATATGTGTTTTGATCTTATTAATGAAAAGAAGAAATCCTCCAAAGTTTCGTCTATTGTCTCTAACAATGAACCAGGGTATATGGAGAAGCTTCCTTTCAAGCCTCTCCCTCCTAAAGAGAAGAAGATAAAGAAGAAAAGGAGGAGTAAAAGGAGGGAGGAAACGGTATTTTCCCCTAAGCATGTAGCTCCTATTATAGTTTTTGATGAGTCTGAACTCGATGATGTTCCTATGCCTATTACCTATAGTAGTGATCATGATTGGGAAAAGCACACTACTTTTGATATTGATAATCTCTTCGGTACCAATTTTGAAAATGATGATATTAATAATTGTTATACTATTAGTGCTATCCATGATCTTTCCAATGATGATATGTTTACAAATGAACACACTTTGGAGGGTAACTATTATATTGCTTATGAAGATACTATACCTCCAATTTATGATGATTGCAATGATGAATATGATATTTCAGTCCACCTACTATTGAGGAGGAAATTAATTATGATTATAATATGCCTCCTATATTTGATGATTATGGTGATGAAAATAATAATGATAGCTATTTTGTTGAATTTGCTCCCACTACAATCAATAAGAATGACTATGTTTATGTGGGGAGTATTAATTTTTTTATGCATGTGGCTCATGATAAGAATGTTTCTTGTGATAGTTATATTGTCAATTTTATTCATGTTGCTACTGAAATTTATTATGAGAGAGGGAAACATGGGCTTATGCATATCAATAATATTAAGTTTTCCCTCTTTATGTTGAAATTTTTGAAGCTGCACTTGTTTTGCTTTACTATGCTTGTTGCTTTGTGCTTTCATGACTTGTTTCTTTACAAGATTCCTATGCATAGGAAGTGGGTTAGACTTAAATGTGCTTTGAATGTGCTTCTTGATGCTCTCTTTTACTTCAATTCATATTTCTTATGTGAGCATCTTCTCAAACTATCATGCCTAACTTAAAGGTGTTAAAGAAAAGTACTTATTGGGAGATAACCCAAAAGTTTTAGATGAGTCTTGGAAGTTACCGCTCCTTATCATTTTTATTTGCTTTTTGTGCCAAGAGTAACCTCTAATGAGAGTGAAGTAATGATTGGGAAAGATGCTGTCCCGAAACAGATTTCTGTGCTTCACCGTAAAAATTCGTGTAAAATCTCTGAACGTCTTTTTGAGGCTTGAATTTTTGTGCTTCTGCCCCAGGTTGTTATCTAACTTTCGTTAGTTCAACACTTTTTTATTTGAGCAACATAAGGTCTTCTAAAAAATTCGTCTTTACCTGCTGGTCTGCTTTGACAGATTTCTGCCATTTTCTGCATTTGCTTCTTGTTGGTTCCTTCTTGAGTTCTTTCGGGGAATTTAGCTTTTTGAGGGAAGTGCTTCAGTAGCTAGTGTTCTAATGGAAGTTTATTGGTGTTGAAACTGAACCTTAAGACTTATTATCTTGAGTGCACTAATGTTGCTAATAAAGATTGTGTGAAGTTTTGTATGAACGAAAAATTTCAGGTGTATGGAAGAATGAGTAATGAGATGAAGGATGGACTAAAGCTCAAGCTTGGAGATGCCACGCGTGTCACCCCAATAAATACCCAAGAAGTACAAGCGTCAAAGTTGTGGGATGCCCAAGGCATCCCCTTCTACATCAATAAAAATCACAGATTTCTTCCAAACACTTCATTTTTATTGTTTCATGCACAGTTGTGTTGTTCTTGGAGCGTCTTCTTTTTCGTTTTCGTTTTGGTTTTCGTTTGCTTTGGTTTGCTTAGTTTGATGAATAAATTGGTTGGACCCCCTCTTTCATATATTGGTTTTCAAATAGTTTGGTTTCGTTTGGAAAAGAGAAGGAAAGTTCATGCTTATGTGGTAAAAAGAGCTTGTTTTTGACTGTGGCCTATGCTCTGTCATGCCATGCTTGATATTGTTTTGGCTTTATGCTTAGTATTCTTTGATTTATCATGACTTGTTATAAACAATTGAGATTGCTTAATGTGCCTTGGATGAATCATGTGTTGTTTTAGCATATTAAAAGCATAGTATAGTGGTATTCTCCTTTGATGCTTTATTTGGGTTGACTTGGCGCCTGCTCACACCATGTTATGACTATCTCAAGTCACCATAGCCTTTATGATCCTTTAGTTTTCAACTTTTAGTATCACTTTATGCTTTGATCAATGATGATTTGTCGCTCTGCATGATTATGGCCATTATTGCTCTCTTAGTTTGTCGCTCCCAGCCTTTTGCTAGCCTCCACAACAAAGTATGAGTTCCACTCATGCATCCAACTCCCTAAACCAAGTTATTCCAAAGAGTCCACCATACCTACCTACTAGCTTATGCTATTCCAAGTATATTCATGCTTTTGTTTACCTTCCAAATTAAACTTGTTATGAGAAAACTAGTGATTAAAGCTCTTACGAACTTGATGGCACACTTTACTTTTTTGCATCTAATAAACTTGAACCATTGGGTCCTTCTTTGTTGCGTATATGCTTGCACTTTATAAGTTGAAATTAGCAGAACCATGTACCATGGGGAACGCTTTCAACATTGCACTTGTACTTTGTACCCCGTTGATATCATGTTCTTTTGCTTACGAATCTCGGCGGTGTGAAATAAAAGTGGAACTTGTAAGATCATGGAGTTTGTATGTGTGTTAGAGAAACGCTTGGGCCGCTAGCCTAAGCCATGACAACTCATGGTGGAAACTTGCAGCATCACCATAATGAGCACTCTATGAAGCATCCTCAATAAAAACCTATGCAAACAGCAAATAAAAAGATCGCTGAGATGCTCATTGTCTGCTTGCCTTGTCATTTTGATTATGGGAAAGCTCCCGTATCATGTGCAAGGGGTACCCCGGTGGCGGTTCTTTATGATACACATATACTTACAATGACAAGAGCTTACTCGTGACTAAAGTTGAGTAGCATGAGGTTCGGTCTTCGTAAGTAAGGGGCATGAGATTTTGGTTTAAAACTTGTCAAGCATATCCTCTTAGTTGTGTCACTTTAAACTTAATCACCTTAAAGATGCTTATGATAGGGGCAATGAGAGTTGAAAGCTATAAGTACCATAATTTTTGGAATCTCTTTATGAGACTTGAATCCCTACTTCCTTTTACAAAGGCCTTTCTTCCACCATTATATTGAGTCTCCACCTTCTATCTTTATGCACCTACTTTCAGAGTATAGTGGCCATTCTTAGTTCTATGTGCATTGTCCCAAGACTAGTTGATTGATGCATACTTTGATATTGCTTGTTTTAAACTATTTGTATCTAGTCACTCTTATGAACTTTGAAGGTGTCCTATGCATTTATATTTGCTACTCTATTGAGGGACAAGCTGAATACTATTATGCTATGTTTTCTTTATGTGAAACAAACAAACGTCTTGCAAAGCATTGTTATTCATGAATCTTTTGTTTGTACATTTTCATGTTGCATCATAGTTTCTTTGTCTTATTGCTAGAACTTTGTCTTTCATGTTATGATTGAAGTACTATGATCCCAGCTTTGAATGTTTTAAAAATACTTTGATCTAGTCTTTGATGGTGCATGTCACCTCAAAAATTATTCTTTCTTTTTATCACTTACCTACTCGAGGACGAGCAGGAGTTAAGCTTGGGGATGTTGATATACTGCAAATGTATCTATAATTTTTGATGTTCCATGCTTGGTTTTATCTACTTTCTTATGTTTTGTTCCAACTTTGGAGTACTTTTCATATGATTTCTTGGACTAACCTATTAACAAGATGCCACGGTGCCAGTTGCCTGTTTTCTGCTGTTTTTGGTTCCATGAAAGTCAGAAAATCAATATTCTCAGAATTGGACGGGACAAAAACCAAAGTTCCTATTTTACCAGAAGACTCACAGAGCCAGAAGCAGAGACGGAGGAGGGCCAGTGCCTGGCCACACCATATGGTGGCGTGGGCTAGCCCTGGCCGCGCCACCAGGTGGTGTGGGCCCCCTGGCACTCCACCGACCTTACCTCCTTTGCCTACAAGAGCCTCCCGATACCAAAACCCTAAATCGTCAAGCCTCTAGCCACGAAAAGTTCCGCAGCGCCGCCGCCACTAAAGGGGTGATTCGGGGGACAGAAAGTCTCTGTTCCGGCACCCTGTCGGGACGGGGAAGTGTCCCCGGAGCCATCTCCATTGATCTCCACCGCCATCTCCATCACAGTTGCTGATTCCCATGATGAGGAGGGAGTAGTTCTCTCTCGAGGCTAAGGGTTCTACCGGTAGCTATGTGTTCATATCTCTCTCTATGCATGATCTTATTGAGATCATGAGCTTGTAATCTATAGATCTACCTTGCTACTCAAGTGCTTTAATAGATCTCTGCTCTCCCCATGTGTGTGAAAGTGACAGCGTGCTCACCATGGTGGCACTTAGGCTAGAGATTACAAATACTTGTTATGAGTTATATTGTGAGTTGGATGTCTTCATGAAATTGTGGTGTTTGTTGGACTCATCTAGTGCTCAAGATGACAGTGTGGGGTTTTCTAGATGGGAAAGGCTTACTTTGAGGTGTGCTGTTATAGCCCTACCAACGATTAGAGTGTTCAACCAGAGAGTAGTTAAGAGTAGTATCATAAAGAGAAGATATATTTATGAGAGAGTGTTCACTAGTGAAAGTATGATCCATAGGCCTTGTTTCTAAGCATTGATACACCGTTTGCTACTAGATCTGTCACATGTTTGCTTGCTTCCATCTTTATTTCAGTTTTCCTTTAGTCTCTTCCACGCCATCAAGTTATTTTCTATCACCGTTACCGCTTATAATTATCTATACCACTTTTATTTCACTATCTCTTCGCCGAACTAGTGCACCTATACACCTGACAGGTGTATTGGGTGTGTTGGGGACACAAGAGACTTCTTGTATCTTGATTGCAGGATTGCTTGAGAGGGGTTACCTTTGAGCACTTCCTCCCTGAGTTCGACAAACCTTGGGTGATCCACTTAAGGGAAGACTTGTTGCTGTTCTACAAACCTCTGCACTTGGAGGCCCAACAACTGTCTACAAGAATAGAAGTGTGTAGACATCAGTTTCAATCTTCTAGTTACATTGCAATATTGATATGTATTCCTCTTTTCAGCTTGCTGACCTCCCCGAGTCGGAATTTGCTCCGCTCGAAGGATATCCTCCGGAGTTTTCTCAGGAGTTGGAAGTGGTACCATTGCCGGATCTTGTGCTCAAGAAGCACAAAGCTCTGACAGTGGCTGTTGGCACAAAGGAGGTGCCCGTCATGAAGAGGTAACTTTCAATCACAACTTCTGCCTTTGCACTTTACTCGAATTTCCTTCCGAGATGTAATGTTTCCGACTTTATTACATTCTCAGAGCTAAACAGCTCATCAAGGGTAAGGGGAAGGGGACTTCTTCGAAGCCCCTGCGGCAGACGAAGCTTACCATAGCTTCTCCTGCCGTGGCTCCTCCGACTCCTGCCCCTCAACCTTCCGCAATGCCGGTGATTTCTCCGGCTGCCGCAAAAGATCCGGCTCCTTCGAGAGAGCCTGTGATCCTTGAATCGCGAACTGAAGTCACCATGGGTGAGTTAGATTTAGATAAGGGTGAACCCTATTTGGGTAATGATCCCTCGGTAGAAACTTCCGCCGAAAACCTTATCAGCAATCCGGGACTTGCCAAGTTTGGCCTGTCTCGGAAATCTGCTGAAGAGATCCAGTGGCTAGCCAGGCAATGCCTAGAGAAAAGAAACTTATCTGCCGAAGAAGAAGCGCAAGAAGCAGAGGACATCAAGTTCTCTGACCTTCTTGCCCAGGTGCACCTTCGCGACGAGAGGATAAGGACCGGTGAGCTTCCAACAGCACCAGTGATTCCTCTGACTCTCGCCGAGAAGGTTGTTGTTGAAGTGAACGCGAGTTTGGATAAACTCACTCACAAACAATATGTAAATCGGAATTCCAACTCCTGTTTTTCCTTTATTTCATATCATATCCTCTAGCCCCCAAGCATGAAGTAGGATATACAATTCGGGTTTATGCTTCATTAGGATGCCAAAGAATGAACTAGTGTAGCCCCCAAGGCTCATGCTGATATTAGCAAACATATTAACCCGAGTCTTTAGTAGCTTTCTGACTTTGGGTATTCTGACTTACAAAAAGTATGTTCCTATAACCAGGATTTATTGAAGAATGTCTGTGATAAGCGGAGAGAGATCAAGGCTCTCCGACTTAAAAATGTTGAACTTAAGGTCGCCAAGGATGAGGCTGAAGGTAAACATTTCGAGACTCAAACCTTGTCTTTCATGTTTTAATAGTCGAACTTTTCTGAACTGTTATTCTTTTTGACTTACAGCGCTGGTAACACAATCCTGCGCCATGATTGAGGAGGCCGAGAACCTCAAGACTTTGGTGGTGGAGAACAAGGAGCTTCGCCAAGAGCTGGATAAGCTCAAGGCAGATCATGAAAAGAGCATTGCTCAAATCCTTGAGTCCTCCTACATGGCTACCGATGAGTGTGATTCCAGGATTGCTGCTCAAGATAAAAGAATCTCGGACCTCAATAATGAGCTTAGCAGAGAGAAGGACCTTTCCGAAACGCTCCGGGCTGAACTCCAAAGTCTTCGAGAAGAGAAGACCAAAATTGACGACGTCATTTTCGGTACGTTCCATCTGTCTGACTATTCCGCTTTCTTCGACTTCTATCAATGTCGGATTTTTCTTAACTTGTTTTGTGTATAGGTCCTCTGAACTTGACAGACTCTTCTTCCATCGAGCCCCGCACCCACCGGCTTACCCAAGTCGGTGACCTGCTTCATGACTTCCGCCAATCCCTTGAGGACATTGGCGAAGCTCTCAAGATTCCGGACATGCACAGCATGTCGGATTTTCAGGTGCGGGACAAGGCAAAGGTGATGCCGCAGCTTGTTCAGGAATGGAACATGTCCTATGTGCGGATTGCGGCGTAGAACGCTCTCACCATGGTCATGAGCCACCATGGAAACATGGAAATATGGCAAGTGACCATAGGGTACTGCAAAGTAGATGAAGACGGCCAGGAGCAGGACCTTCAAGCCATCATGCACTCCTGCGCCGAATATGGGTGCCACGTGGCTGATTTGACCAGCTACGAGACCGCTTTCTTCAACCGCGTGGACACTCCGCCTCCTCCTCCAGAAGAATCAGCAGAAGTTTACGATGATGAACGCGCCACCTCAGATGTGGACATCTCGGAACGATACCAGGGCGGTGTATCCAGCGAGCCGGCAGCTCCTTCCTCTCTTGCATCCTAGATTAACAGAAATGTTTGTGTTATTCTGAAAAACATGATGGGCCTGTAAATATGCAGTACTATAATTTTGCTAGTGCTAAGCTTTTGATCTATTCAACACTTTTGGCTTTAACCTTTTTGCGTGCCTGAAATGTTTACATAAGCACTTGTATTTTTTGTCCCTACTTATCATTTATCTGGCTTTCCGCCTCGTCCCTTTCGTGAGCCGGTTAAACCTTCTGCCGGAAACTTTGCCGAGCAACGGAGCTCAATTGCTAAACTAGTTTAAACTCGGAAACAAAGCCAGCTTCTAGTACCAACAATTCACTACTCGGAAAATGCCCGCATCTAGCAATCAGACAAATAACCAAAGTAAATACTAGAAACTTTAGAGTTATACCTGAAGGTAGCAATTTTAGAATCGAAAATCTAAACTAGAACGAACATGAGCATAAAGTACTTTCAAGCATTCTGGGATTTTCGACTATGACATGATCATTCGGAAATAACATGGTAAAAATTTCTTAGAAAAAATTGAGGCAACCAAAACTTTTATTTCTCACAGAACATGTACATATATATGTTTACAAAGATGGATAAACTAAGAATAAAAGGACGTAGCTGAGCAATATTCCACGGTCTATCTAACTCATCCGGATTTGTACTGCCTCTAGCTCTCTTTCTCTTCTTAGTAGCAGGTCTTTCTTTGACTGGCCTCATGTCAGTTAAGTAGTACGATCCGTTGTGCAATACTCGACTAACTAAAAAGGGCCCTTCCCATACTGGGGAAAGTTTGTGCTTTCTTTGCTGCACAAGACGGAGAACCAAATCACCTTTATTGAAAGATCTATTTCAGACTCTATGGCTATGATACTTGCGCAACTTCTGTTGATAGGCTGTAGATCTCATTTCAGCAATGACGCGAACTTCTTCGACTAAGTCGAGATTGTTTTGTCGAGAAATCTCGGCATCCTCTTCAATATACGAGGCCACTTTAGGAGAGGTGTGAATCAAATTACTAGGAAGAACTGCTTCTGCACCATAGACCAAGAAGAAAAGGTGTGTATCCGGTTGACCTGTTTGGAGTCGTTCGTAAACTCCATATTACAGAGGGTAATTCCTCTGTCCAAGCCCTTGCAGCACGTCGTAGTGGTGCTTCGAGTCTCGGTTTTAGGCCTTGTAGGATTAAACCATTTGCTCTTTCGACTTGTTCGTTAGCCTGTGGATGTGCGACTGACGCAATGTCAAGCTGGATATTTTGCTTGTTGCAGAATTCAGCCAATTCTCCCATAGAAAAGTTACTCCCGTTGTCCGTGATAATGCTATGCGGATAACCATACCGGATTATAACATCCTCGACAAATCTTTTGGTTGTTGCTCCATCACAACTAGTGACCGGTTTAGCCTCAATCCATTTGGTGAATTTATCCACCATCACTAAGAGATGAGTAAATCCACTTAGAGCTCGTTTAAAAGGTCCTACCATATCAAGCCCCCAGACCGCAAAAGGCCATGTTATAGGTATTGTTTGCAGCTGATCAGCCGGAATGTGAGCTTGTTTGGCGTACTTTTGGTAGCCTTTGCACGTCTTGACTAATCGTTTGGCATTTGCATGAGCTGTAAGCCAGAAAAATCCGTGTCTAAAAGCTTTTGCCACTAAAGATTTGGCTGCAGTGTGGTGACCACACTCACCTTCGTGGATTTCCCTTAAGATTTCCACTCCTTCCGGAGATACACAGCGCTGAAAACCCCCAGAAACACTCCACTTATAGAGCTCACGTTTGACTACAGTGTAGGTTTTTGCTCGTCGGATGATCTGCCGGCTCAGCACCTCATCTTCGGGTAATTTTCCATCTACCAAATAATCGAGGTAGGGTTGAGTCCAGCTAGGAATTATAGCCAGAACTACTATCAAAGGTGAGTCGGATTTGGTCGGATATTCCTCATCTACTCCCTTTATTGAGGGAGCTTTGAGGTTCTCTAAAAAGCGCCATCCGGGACCTCTTTCCACGCAGAACCTATCCGAGATAGTGCGTCTGCTTCCTCATTTTCTGCTCGAGGGATGTGTTGAACTTCAAACCCTTCGAACGATTTAGATAGATCATCCACGACAGCTTTATATGCTGCCATGTGCTTATTTGCATTACAAATATCCGACACTTGCTGAGCAACAAGATCCGACTCTCCGTAACACATCAAACGTCGGATGCCAATATTCTTAGCAATCTGGATTCCATGCAGCAGTGCTTCATACTCGGCAATATTGTTTGTCGCTGTGAAGTGGATCTGCAACACGTATAAAATTTTATCTCCTTGGGGTGATTTGAGCACCACGCCAGCCCCCGAGCCCCCTCGAGCCTTAGACCCATCGAAAAAGAGGGTCCAATAATCCGACTCGGGGAGGATCATGTTCTCCTGCGTCTCTGTCCAATCAGCAACAAAGTCAGCAAGGATCTGGGATTTGATTGCTGTCTGAGGTTTATACTCAATATCAAAAGTTGAAAGCTCTATGCCCCATTTGGCGACGCGTCCTGTGGCGTCACTGTTGTTGATTATATCTCTCATGGGAGCAGTGCTCACCACGGTAATTGGATGCTCCTGAAAATAGTGTCGTAACTTGCGAGATGCTAGAAAAACACCGTAAGCCAACTTTTGATAATGCGGATACCGCCGTTTTGACTATGTGAGGACTTCACTGACAAAGTAAGTCGGACGCTGCACCAGGTGCTCCTGATTTTCCTCCGGTCTCTCCACCACCATGACGATACTGATGACCTTATTTGTCACAGCAAGATAAAGCAACATCGGTTCCTGAGGTTCCGGCACTGCAAGGATAGGAGCAGATGAGAGTACTTTCTTTAAGTCTTGTAGTGCAGCTTCAGCTTCATCAGTCCAAACAAAATCTTTGGTCTTTTTCAGGAGTTTGTATAATGGTGCGGCTCGTTCACCAAGCCAGCTTACAAACCGACTGACTGCAGCAATGCTACCAGTTAGTCTTTGTACGTCCTTCAGGCGAGCTGGCCTGGAAATATTGAGTATAGCCTTGATTTTGTCCTGGTTCACCTCTATGCCTCTTTGAGACACGATAAAACCTAACAATTTTCCGGCTGGTATTCCAAAGAAGCATTTCTTCGGGTTAAGCATGATGTTGTATTTTCGAAGATTGGCAAATGTTTCCTCCGAGTCGGAAATCAGCGTTTCCTTCTTTTTGGACATCACCGCAATATCATCCATGTATGCATGTACATTGCGTCCGAGTTGGTTGTGGAGGCAACGCTGCATCGTGCGCTGGTACGTAGCTCCTGCGTTCTTCAGCCCAAAGGGCATCGTAACAAAACAGAAGGTTCCGAAGGGGGTTATGAATGAAGTTTTGACTTTGTCAGATTCCTTCATCCAGATTTGGTGATAACCGGAATATGCATCGAGAAAACAGAGGAGTTCCGAGCCTGCCGTAGAATCGATAACTTGATCAATTCTAGGCAGAGCGAACGGATCTTTTGGACAAGCCTTGTTCAAGGCAGTATAATCAACACACATCCTTAAATCAGTGGTGTCCTTTTTAGGGACCATTACAGGATTGGCCGACCACTCAGTGTGGATGACCTCTTCTATGAATCCGGCTAACTCGAGCCGTGCTAGTTCCTTAGCTATTGCCTTACGCTTTTCATCGCCAAATCGTCGTAGGGACTGTTTGACGGGTTTAGTGTTCGGGTTTACATTTAGAGAGTGCTCGGCATGTTCCCTAGGTACTCCGGTCATGTCAGATGGCTGCCATGCGAAGATATCTTGATTTGCTTGGAGGAACTTGATGAGCGTGCTTTCCTATGCGCTACCTAGGCCTACGCCTATCTAGGTCACCTTGGAGGGGTCATCATCCTTCAATGGTGTCTTCTTCGTCTCTTCTGATGCCTTGAACACCGGGTTTGGCTTTGTCACCTCCTTCTTCGTTGCGGGCATCTCGGACGGATCTATGCTCTTCTTGATCTCCTGGTACTCCTGGGCGTGCAGCACGGCTTCGGCAAAGGCAGCATTTCCATCCTCGCACTCTTGCGCTTTGTTCGGGTCTCCCCTGATGGTGATCACGCCGTTGGGACCTAGAATTTTCATCATATTGTAAATGTAACACGGACGAGCCATAAAAGCCCAGTAAGTCGGACGTCCAAATATAGCATGGTATGCGCTCTTGAACGGGACCACTTCGAAGGAAAGTGCTTCCGTCCGATAGTTCTTTGGAGTTCCAAAGGTAACATTCAAAGTAATCTCTCTCAGGGAATTAGCTTGTCTTCCTGGGACGACTCCATGAAAGATCACAGAGCTATGGTTCAGCTGGGTTTCCGAGATCCTCATCCGGCGTAGTGTTTCGACATAGAGAATATTGATACTACTACCACCGTCCATGAGGGTCTTAGAGAAACCATAACCGTCAATAAGTGGATTGACGATTAAGGCATATTTTCCTCGCATGTGCAACTTAGGTGGATGATCAACACGGTCAAATGTGATTGCCACTTCCGACCAGTCCAAATATTGGGGGACATCCGGAACTGTTGCATTGAGCTCGTGTAGAACTGCTTTCTTGACCTTTGCTGGTTGAGATCCGAGGAAAGTGACGTAAGTGTCCTTGGTGGGAAAAGTTTTCTTCCCTTCCGGCTTGGGATTTGAAGCATCAGCTTCCTCCATGTTGGAATCTTCCTTGGTCTCTTTTTCTTTTTCGGGATTCTTCTTTACCTTCTTCCTCTTAGCTTTGTAGCCCGCGGTGTCATCTCTTTTGATGTCGTCATTGAAACGACATTCGGCGTTGGTGTGGGACGAGCCCCCATTGGCGTCTAGGTGATGCACACATGGGTTATTGGCAATGTCGGCCCAAGAGTATGTTTTGCCTGGTTGCTGGTTCCTCTCCCTTGGACCCTTGAAGCCCCACGGCCATGCCTGCGGCCTCCGTCACGTCCTCCTCGTCCTCCAAACCCGAAAGTAGCAGTGACCACTGTTGTTTCCGCGTTGGGTTTCTCTTCCGAGGTATTTTTGCACTTCTGAGCTTATTGCTTTGGTTGTTTTGCCGACTGAGGCACAGCTAGGGCATTGAGTAATCCCTCTGCATCGTCGTCGACATCTGCATACTTGCTCGCTGTTTCTATCATCTCTCCCAAAACAGTGACCTTGTCACACTTCAAGCGATGGCGTAGTAGACCAATTGGGAGACCTACGATGAAAGCCTCAATCGTAGTTTGATCATTTACTCCTTCGCAGGAGTTCTTCATGTCGATCCATCGTCCGAGGTAATCCCGGCAAGTTTCTCCGGCCTTCTGGGTGCAACGCTGTAGGTCTCCGACCATACAGGGCCTCCGATACGTGCCTTCGAAATTCCGAAAGAACGCACTTTGCATGTCATACCAGTTGTGAATGGTGTTCTCTGGAAGTTCATTAAGCCATGATCGTGCCGTCTTCCGCAACATAAGTGGGAGATATCAGGTTGTGACCAGGCTGTTTCCGCCTTTGGCGATGCAGCAAGCTTGGAAGAAATCCTGTAGCCAGGTATCTCCCGGGAGCAATGCCGTCGTAGGCTTGGATATGCCTTGAGATAGCAAATCCTTCCGGGAATTTTGTAGCTCTGATGCGTGGTCCGAAGCACTTTGGGCCCACATAGATATCATCGTTTTCGTAGCGCCGCGCCTCTATGTTGGAGTTGATCATGTGCCTTGCGTCGTTCGGGGATAAAGATCGTCCCGAATGTCGGTTGTGGCTGCGGTGCCTTGGAGCCGGACTTCGGCTTCTGCCACCACCTCCTCCACCATGTCGTCCTCCTTATCCCCCTTGGGAGCCATTGTGGTGACTGCTTGGTGGAGAGGGTGGGGCAGCTGGATAGTTTCCGGCTGATCGGCGGCCTCCGTCCGGAGCGTCATTATTCCGGTTTTGGGGAGGGTCTTGGCTACGACGAGCCCCCTGCCGGCTTGTCCCTGCATGGTTTCTGTCGTTCCTTCGTCCGTCGTTCCCACTACGGTGAGGCTCAGCCGGATGGCTTGCATGTCTAGGAGGTGGCATTTTTTGACGATCCTCCTCCCGACGTTTCTCTTTATCTTCTCCCCTTCGATCGTTAGACTCTCATCGGGGAGGATTCCTCGGATTCAGAGCAGCGATGGCATCTTTCTCGTCCGTTGGGGCGACGTTGCTCCAGTCACGCGTAGTCCTGCGATGCTGTCCTGACGATTCGGTTCTCGAATAATTGTCCTCCCGACGTTCGGGGTGATGATGTTGCGCCGGAACACGATGGGATCTTACATCAGCCCATGCCGGATCTGTGCGACATTGGTCAGAATCCAAGACCAGTTTCTGACTTCCGGACAGGGTGACCTTTTGCTGCTTTAGTCCCTCGTTGAGTAGCTTGATACCCAAACGGATCTCCTCTGGTCCTGAATTAGCTGATAGAATTTCTCGGGCCGCCACGATATTCTGTACTGGGGTTGGATATACCCAATGTCCTTTGCTATCTTTCCGTGGCTTCCCCATCTCATCCCCGAAAAGGACGGCACGGATATGTGGGAATTGGTCGTCATTGGTGTGATGCTTCTGTGTCTTTTGATGCAACCGAGACATGTAATCGTTAGTTGCCATGCGTTTCTTCTCCTCCTCGATGTTTTTAGCTTCATCCATGAGTTGTTGACGACGCGCTTCTAGGGCTTGGGCCCTTTCGTCCAACTCTTCTGCAGTAAGTTTTGCAGCTATAGGGATAGGTGTTGCCAATGCAGCATCGATGAGTTTACGCGCACCTTCAGTGATCACGTGTCCATCCACTGATTCTTCTTTTTTCGGCTCTTCTGGGATAAGTGCTCCATCCGAGTCTTCTTCGTATTCCTCGGCAATCACCTCCTCTGTCAGAGGGTCTTTTGTCGGCGTCTTGTTTTTCTTGTTCTTCTTCTTTGCCTTCTTGGCAGCGCCAGTAGCAAAGACGGCTTTGGGTCCGTTTCCCGGAGTCAAGCTCTGATCGGTACTTTCGGACATCTGGACCTCGGGATTATCTCCGACGTCCATGTTATCCTGCGCTTTGGGAGAGTGTTGCCCGGATCCTTCATCCATGGCTTCTCCTTCTTCTGCAGCTTTGGAGTTGTACTCCTCTTCATATTCCGCGGAGAATTTTCAGAAATCTGCTGACGTCATCGATTCATCAGAGGATGCGGGTACGTCGGCGTTTGTTCCAATTGCCTCCAGCACAAAGTCGGTGTTTTCTCCAGCATCGGCAAAGCCGGATCCGGATCCCACATACCCGACGAAGTGCGACGCGTGCTTCCTGAGGTACCTGCGGCTCTCGCGATCAGCCATGTCAAAACTTTTGATGGCCTCGAGAACTGCATCTGCGCTTGCATCTTGCATTATCATACGTCGTAGTGTGTACCTTAGGAAAGGCCTGTCTGTCCCGGCATCATCAGAGCCGGAATCAGTTTCGTTGATATGCTCCTCCTGGATTTCGACTTCCGCGGGTGGGTCGATCTGGGATACGGTCTCTCCGAGGAGATTCACTCCAGATTCGGCTTTAACCGCTAGGTCTCTGCAGTTGGTGCGGGCTGGGTGGGATTAGGGTTTTGTGAGATCCAAAACTCTGCCGCCTCCGCGGACAGAGGGGACCCAGAAGAATCTTCTGCCTCTATCATCACCGCTGGGGTGGGTGGGGCAGGTTCAGCGAAACCGATGTAAACATCGATCTCGCCGAAAGACATGATTGTGTAGGCAGTCATAGCCTCCCTAGCCGGAATCCAAGTCTCGTCGAGAATGATGACAGGGACGTCGCTGGCGTAGAGGATGCGACCGACGGCGATAGTCTCGCTGATTCCGATTCTTGTAGATTCCGCTCGAAACGCAGATCCGAAGCTCACTTGCCCCACGGTGGGCGCCAACTGTCGCCGGATTGATGACAAGTACGCCATGAGGGGGTCCTCGAGGCATGCGGAAGAGAGGGGTGTGAGACGTACGGTGTTCCGGTACGGTGAGCACACAAGTTTACCCAGGTTCGAATCCGCCGGCTTTGGATGGACCCTACTCCTGCTAGCAATCTAGTAATACGGCAGAGCCGGAATATGGGTTACAAGGGTTTCGCCTATGCGAGTTGAGATTGTAGACTATTGAGGTCTTGCCCTAAGGCTCTCCCTAGGACGGCTTATATAGATATCCAGCCTAGGGTTTACAGGAGAGATCTATCCGGCTACGACTAAGAGTCGGTTACATAGTACATATTGAACTACAAGTAACAATATGGGCCTAAGTCGGTAAGTCTTCTGGGCCTTCCCGTAGCCGGATTGGACTCCGTCTTTCTCCCTGACTGGGCCGCCCGTGAAGCAAAGCTCTAACCTGAAGTGGGCCACCCTGGTCAATGAGGATACCCGGAAAGTATATCCCCAACATTAGTGTTATGCCTTTTTCTCTCTACAAGAGACTTCAACTAGAAAAACTAATACCAACTGATATATCTTTGCAAATGGCTGACAAATCTACCACTATTCCTGTTGGTATATGTGAGGATGTACATATTCAAGTGGCTCATAATTGCTTGATATTAACTGATTTTTTTGTGCTTGAAATGCCTGAAGATGATAATATGTCTATTATTCTTTGGAGACCTTTTCTTAATACTGCAGGAGCTGTTATTAATTGTAATCAACGAAAGGTGACCTTTAATGTTAATGACAAGGAGCATATTGTCTATTTCTCCAAGAAGATTGATAGGACTTATGGTTTGAATTCAATTGAACATGTTGAGGGCATTCAAGTTGGAGAGATATATAGTCCCATACCAAGAGAAAAATTTGAAACTATTATGATTGGGACCATTGCTATCAAAGTTGAGGTAACATAATCATTAGTGGAATACAAAATTTTGTTTCATATAAAATTGTTTTGGTAACAAGACCTGATAAACCTTGTTAACAAAAGGATTTCATTGAACAAAACAATCTTTTCACCATGATTATATTCGCTTACTTCTACTCTATCTATTTTAGTTTTTGCTTTCGTTTAGTTTACTTCTCTGTTGTTAGTTGCTTGCATGTTAGAGTGTCTTAGAACCCCTGAAGTTCTAGCCTTGTTTTGTCTTTGCATCGTTCCAAAAACCTTTTTCTGTCAGAAAATCATTCATCTATACCTGAAAATTGCTCAAAAATAAAGTGTCTCGAAAAATTCCAGAAAATTCATATTAAATTTTTACGTGAAAAAAGGGGCAGAGAAGTGCCTGGAAGGTACCAGGGGGGCCCACTAGGCAGGCACACCACCTGGTGGCACAGCCAGCCTAGGGGCACGCCTAGCCATGGTGTGGGCCACCCCTGGCCCTCCACTCACTCTCTCACTTGCCACTTTCTTCTCTCTCCTGAGAAAGCACCAGTTCATTGCTCGAAATCATGTTCTTGCTGCTCTTGCCCTCGATTTTTCGATCTCCTTGCTCAACTCATCTTTGCTGCTGAAATTTGGAGAGATTGTTCTCTGGTATGTGACTCCTCTGCTTGTCCAAGTAGATTTGTGTTTAGTGGTTTATATCTTGAGTATTTTGCTGCTGTAGGTGACAGGTTTTGAGAGCTTGTAAGCTTGTTCAATGCTTAGAGATACAGTTTTGATGCATGTTTAGGCCTCCACAAGTCCCCATGAGTAGTGCTCTTCATTATATATTCACTTTGCAATCACTTGTTTAATAGATGTTTAAATTTCAGAATATCAAAAATGAACAACCATACCTTTGGAGAAATATTTGAGAGGGATGCACCTAGGAGGTCAAGGCTCTCAAGATCAGCCTCTCAGTTTAGGCCTTCATACAACGAAGATCTCATTGCACCTCGCATTGGTAATGAAGGAGATGATGGGGATGCTCACCCATCTACTTTTCCTTGTTATACTTTCTTACAAGCTACAGGGATTCTCGATGATTTCTTGCTATTGATTCAGAGGGTTGGTTTGACCTCATTCATGCAAGATGAGAGTGAGCAATACGCTATGCTCACCAAAACTTTTGTTGAGAGTTTCGTTTTCACTAACACCCCCTACCAGTCAACTGTCTCTTTCAGAATATATAATCTGCCTTTTACCATGCCATTGGAAAGATTTTGCAGCATTATAGGTGTAGGCATGGCAGGGACCGTGAAGAAGATTCAAGGGCGACCCGCTGATTTGCTGGAGCTCTATCGAGGTGTGACCAATGACGATGACCGCGTAGCTCAGCGCAGGAAGATAAGAAACATACAACTCCTAGCTCTTAGATACTTTGCCTATTATCTTGCTACTAGCATTCTTGGTAGGGAGAATACGAGTAATATCTCCAACTATCATTTAGCCTTCCTTGATGCTGCGCTTAACAATGATACTCGGTACAATCTTGGCTCTCTTATTGCTCGCCGCCTAGCTGCTAGGGGACCGATTTGTGGGGGCATCATCGCTTCACGTATGGTCAATGCATTACAGCTTTCTATGGATCCAAATGATACTATATTGGCACCACAAAGGCTTGACCTTGCTGCCATGAAAACACATCACTGCTAACTCTGGTATGGACAGTCTAGTATACAGGATGTTATTTACTGACGGGGATGAAAGGGAGATTCCTTTGCCATAATCTACTTTATTTAGTGTTCATAGGAGGCTATGGTCGCACTCCAAGGAGGAGGTGGACGAGCAGCTCCGCTTGCTGGGTTTCCACAGGCAGCACCAGGAGGATGTGCCCTCCTACGATTACTCTGTCCACTACGGTGGGGCGTCCTCGAGCTCGCACCAGGACGAGGGTACCTCCTCACCGTACTACGGAGGCGCTCCATCTTGGCCAGCTTGGGATTGACACCCACTTAGGCCAAAAGCCTAAGCTTGGGGGAGGTACACCGACATCACACTCATCTCCATATCATGTTTTCGTCGGTACTTTGTATATTCATGTTTCGTTCTCTTTTCAGTTTTTGTTCTCTCTTTGTTTTCGCTTCCTAAAACACAAAAAGACCAAAAATATTTCTCTTGTTTCTATTGGTTTGCTTCTTCTTCTTTTTGCCTTGGTTTGCTTTTTCCCTTTTTGCTTTGTTTGAACTATCTGAAAAACCCAAAAAGGTTTTGCTTTGATTGTTCTTCCTTTTTGGTTCTTGCTTTTAAAAATCAAAAACACCAAAAATATTTGTTGTTCTTCTTTGGTTTTGTGAGTTTGTTGCAGGGTTCAGCAGTCCTCAATGGACTTTGGTTTCATGTTATTATTCAAGCCACACAAGTGAAGGGCAATAATGAGGATTAATGACAACTTGAGGTGTGGTGAGAGGCTGGTAACGAACTCTATTTGTTTTCATTTTTGTACATATACTCATCATTGTGGGCATGCTTAGTATATTCATGTAGGGTGTATGTTATTTATGGATGCTTAGTAGTTCTTGCTTTCTTATGATTAGCTCCAGCTCGCTAATAGTTTGTAGCATGTCATATGAATGTTTGCTTGCATTGCTCTATTCATAACTTGGTATGACACTGTGGTATCTCCCTCTGAATATTTCAGTTGAATTGACTTGGCACATGCTCATGCATGCATATGACTAAATCAATAATCAGTTAAGCCTCGATGAATTATTTTGCCTCAGGGGTCTTGAATCACTTTCATGCCATGATTAGTCCTGTTTTGTTGCAAGCATGATTATGACAGTTATTGCTCTCTTGTTTGTTGCTCCCTTACTATTGCTAGCCTTCACTTGCACTGAGTATGTTGTACTCGTGTTTCCAACTCCCTAAAACCAAATATTGCCAAAAGTGTCCACCATACCTACCTATTAGCATCATTTGTTGTTCCGTGCATATTCAATATGCCTTGTTTTCTTCCGAATAAAATGTTTGCTTGTTATGAGAAAGTTAGTTAGTAAAGCTCTCATGAACTTGATGGCACACTTTATTTCCTGCACTTAATAAACCTGAACCATTGTGACTGTCCATGAAAGTTATATGCTTGCAAATTATAGGCTGGGGATGAGCAGAACCGTGTTGTCACGGGGAATGCTTTCAACACCTATAAATATATACCCAGTTGATATCATGCCCTTTTGTTTGCGGATGTCGTCAGTGTGAAATAAAAGGGGAGCTTGTAAGTCCATGGAGTTATGTATGTGTGTTAGAGAAACGCCTAGGCAGCTGGTCTAATCCATGCCTAATCATGGTGGAAACCTGCAGCATAACCATAATGAGTATCTATGAAGCATTCTTCTTATAAAAAAGAGATAGCTATTGAGAAAAGAAAAAAAGATATGAGAAAAGAGGAAAGAGAGAAAAAAGCACCATTTTCCCATGGTAAATAAGAAGATTGTTGAGATACTCATTGTCTACTTGCCTTGTCATTTTGATATGGGGATTCTTCCGTATCATCGGGCAAGGGGTACCCCGTTGGCGGTTCTCTATGATACGCACGTATTTACTATGACAAGAACTTATTGGTAACTAAAGTTGAGTAGCATGAGGAGCGTCCCTTGTACTCAAGGGACATGAGATTTCCAGTTTATAGTCTGTCAAGCATATAACTCAGATTGGACCTCACTTTCACCTTAACCATATTAAAGATGCTTATGATAGGGGCAATGAGAGCTCAAAGCTAATGACTACCATACTTTTAGCATTTGGAAGCCTTTCAAACTATTCAAAACCTTTTTTATTTCCTTGTTGAGTCTCCACATATTCTATGAGCACTTTCTTGAGAGCATAGTTGTCATTCTTAGTATAATGTGCTTGTCTCAATACTGGATTAATTGTGTTATGACTTTGATGCTTGTATCTTTGATATCTTTACTTCTAGTCTTCACCTGAACTTCAAAGGTTCCTTGGCATTCACAATCAAAGGCAAGCGAGATACCACTCTATCATACCTTGTTATGAGCATTGTAATGTTGCTTATGTTTATGTTTCATGCTACTTATTATTTTTGAGTTGGAATCTCTTCATAGCTTGCAATGCCTATTAAGTAAACTTAGTTGCATACTCCTTATTATGAATTGTCTAAGTAGTTGACTGAGGACATATGAAGCAAATGTGTTCGTGAAAGTTTCTTTTATCGCACTCAGTTTTCAACTGAATTGATCGAGGACAAGCAATAAGCTAAGCTTGGGGGAGTTGATACGTCCAAAACATATCTACTTTCCCGAACACTTTTGCTATTGGTTTTCCTCCAAACTTATGTGAATTGGATGCAACTAACACAGACTGACGATGTTTTCAGCAGAATTACCTTGGTGTCTAGTTTTTGTGCAAAAAATCAACTATCAAGAAAAATCCCGGAAAATATGCCAAAAATCCTATTTCGCCAGAAGACTCACGGAGCCAGAATACGCGACGGAGTGGGGTTGGGGCCTGGCCACACCACCTGGCCGCGCGGGCTGGGCCTGGCCGCGCCAGGGGGTGGTCTGGCCGCCCCATACACCGCCTCGGTCTCCCTCTTCCCCTATAAGTTGCCTTCTAACCTAAAAACTCAAGGGGTTCGACGTTTTTCCAGAAAGAGTTCCGCTCCGCCGCCACCACCAGATTCCACGATTCGGAACCAGAAACTCCGTTCTGGCACCCTGCCGGGATGGGGAATTGGAGGAGATCATCGCCATCATCATCACCATCGCTTCTCCATCGACCATCCATGTTTCCCCCATCTATGAGTGAGTAATCCCCCACTGTAGGCTATGGGGATGATAGGGATTGGATGAGATCGTTCATGTAATGGCATCAGATTGTTAGGGCATGGTGCCTAGTATCTTCTATTAGTGCTTTTTGACTTTGTTGCGACTTGTTATGCTTAATGCTTGTCACTAGGGACCGAGTGCCAAGATTTCAGATCTGAACATGTTATTGATTCATTATGATAGTACTGTTTATGGTCTTACCTGCAAGTTGTATACACACGTTGTTGTCCAGAACCAAAGGCCCCGAAGTGACAGAAATCGGGATAACCGGAGGGAATGGCTTTGATGTGAGGATCACATGTGTTCATGGAGTGTTAATGCTTTGCTCCGGTGCTCTATTAAAAGGAGCACCTTAATTGCCAGTAGTTCCCTTGAGGCCCCGCTTCAAACGGGCTGGCAGGACAAAAGATGTTGTGCAAGTTCTCATTGCGAGCACGTATGACTATATATGGAACACATGCCTATGATTATTTAGTACTTGGATGCTTTATCTTATTTATCTGCAAATGCCCTATGTTCTGATTGCTATTTGAATTGTCTTGTCCATGCAATGCCCGTCCATCCATCCTTATGCCTACCGCGCTCTAATACTACTGTCTTTACTTTTACTACTGCTATTACTTTACTATTCCTACTACAAAACTGTTGCTACTGATAAACTGTTGTGAGCAAGATTGTTTCCAGGTGCAGCTGAATTGACAACTCAGTTGTTAAGGCTTAGAAACATTCTTTGGCTCCCCTCGTGTCGAATCAATAAATTGGGTTTCACTTCCCTCGTAAAATACTGCGATACACCCCCTATACTTGTGGGTCATCAATACCTTTGACCACTTTCTCCCTGAGTTTGATAAACCTTGGGTAATCCACTTAAGGGAAAACTTGTTGCTGTTCTACAAACCTCTACACTTGGAGGCCCAACAATTGTCTACAAGAATAGAAGTGTGTAGACATCAAGCTATTTTCTGGCACCGTTGCCGGGGAGATAAGGTAAAAGGTACTCACATCCTCTGTGAAAGGACATGTATGCCCCCATGTGTGGTTTTGGTAATTAATGACAATCCCTATGGACTAATGTGCAAATTGAGTTTCACTTGTAGGTTTGTCCATTGGCATCGCTTGGACCATGTGCTAGTTCAAGGATGAAAAAGAAGAAGCATCGTCCAAGGGCTTTGTGCCTATTGGAATCAAGTAGAAGAAGAAGATCAAGTATGCCTTGAAGAAGAAGAAGATGGAGTTCATCCTGGCTTTCTTCAAGACATCATCATCAAGATTTGAAGTGCAAGCTCAAGATGCGTCATCTCTAGAAGATCTCATTCTTGAAGCTTGCCATCCTTGGCAATCATGGAATGATGAAGACAAGTTCGAAGAAGAGGCTTCCCCCATGGAGTATGGGGGAGCATTTCTCAAGTCTTCATCAAACAAGAGTAAGCAAGAGCAATCAAGAAAGGTGTTCCATCTTGAAGGTGACAAGATCGTCTACATCACACTCAAGTGGGATGCTCAAGGCAAAGGTATGATCTTGATAGGGTTTCTATTTTACCGGTCTCTTGTAGTGTTGGGAGACCGGGTTTAGGATAGGTAGCCGTACTATCAAGAGGGGCTCTCGAGTGGGTGACTTGTTCGTATCTTTTGGAGAGAGCTCAAACCTTTGCATTCATAGCATCATCTTTCTTGGTTGTTGTTTGGTTCTTGTCCATGTGAGGATCTAGAGCTTGTGGTTATCTTCATAACATGCTCTAGTTCATCAAAAAACGGATTTCCCTTGCATATCTTATTGTGTTTTTGATCTTGCGGGTTTTTCCGGCTCCACACCTTGGGAGGTATCTCACTTATATATTCATGGTATTTTGTCCCTTGGTGATATCCAATATTTCGAACAAAATTGGTTTCATCTCGTTTGGAGTTTGGATGCAAAAGTTGTGGCAGTTCTGGTTCTGAAGTTTTTGCCTGACCGGTAGTTCCGGCGGGCCACCGGTAGTACCACCAGGGCAGTTTGCCGCCGGTAGTACCGGTGTTAATTCCGGCCCAATTTCCGGTAACCCCGTTTTTGCTTCAGTATGCTCTCTGCCTGGTCTGCGCTATTTGTCAGAACTTGGATCGGATCTTCAGGCGGTAGTACCGCTAGGACATTCTTGCCACCGGTAGTTCCGGCGAAGCGGCGGTAGTACCGGCCAGGCTCGCGTTTTTGTTCTTTGCCTCATTGTTTTCTGACTGTTGGCTGGGTGCCACCGGTAGTACCGGCCACCCACCGGTACTACCGGTCGTGCGCGATTCTGTGGGTAACGGGCAGATCGGGGAGCCCTTTAAAAGGAGCTCCCCTTTCCCCTTCGCCCCCATCTTGCTCTTTCTTGGTTTTTGGCTTTCTCTCTCCTCCATTGTTGACCTTGAAGAGCTTGCCCTCTCCCCTTCCCCCTCCTAAGATTCTTGCATCTTTTTGAGGGATTTGAGAGAGGATATCTAGATCTACAAGCCCCACCAAGCAAAATCCCTTCTTTGTGAAGGAATCCTTGGGATCTAGATCTTAGAGAGTTTTGTGTTCTCCTCTTGTGTTCTTCCTCCCTTATTCCCCCAATAGATTTTGTAGCTTTGTTGGAATTTGAGAGTGAAGGACTTGCCTCTTGCATTTGGTGCATAGGTTTGAGTTCTCCTCAGAGATTCGGTGAGTTCAATCCCTTGGGATTGTTTCTCTTGGGTTCTTGGAACCCTAGACGGTTGTGTGGTTGGATAGTAGACCTTTTGTGGTCTTGTAGCCTTTTGTGGCCTTGTTGCCTTTTGTGGCTTTGTAGCCTTCGTGGCATTGTTCTTGGGGCTCCAATTGAGTTGTGGAGGTTCCCCAAGCTTGTTGGCCTTTTGTGGCATTGTGGAGCCTTTGTGGCGTTTCTTGGGAGCCCTCCAATTGAGTTGTGGAGATTGCCCCAAGCCTTGTACGGGTTCGGTGACCGCCCTCAAGTGTCCCATAGTGGAACGTGAGTAGGCCTTTGTGGCGAGCTCACGGGAGAATAGGGTGAGCATTTTGTGGCATCGGTGAGTTGCGTGGCTTCGCATCCTTGGTGAGGCCTTGTGTGGCGTTGGGTGAGCATCGAGCCACCACACCTCGAGGTGAGCCATTTGTGGCGTTCGAAGTTCATTGCGCCCCCGCACCTCTCCAACGGAGACGTAGCTTCTTTGGAAGTGAACTTCGGGAAACAAATCATCGTCTCCGCGTCCATCGGTTATCTCTCAACCGAGCCCTTTACTTATGCAATTTACATTGTGATAGCCTTCGTGCTTGAAGTATATTATCTTGCTATCACCTTGTTGCTTGTCTTGCTTAGCATAGGTTGTTGGTGCACTTAGTGAATCTAGTGTATATAGGTTTTGGCTTGATAAATTAAATGTTAAGTTTTATTCCGCATTTATTAGATCCTAAACCGTATTAATTTTAAAACGCCTATTCACCCCCCCCCCCTCTAGGCGACGTCCATTTCCCTTTCACTCTGGCTACTAAGCTATCTTTTAGTACAGTTGCTAGTGTGTGAGTGCTCGAAGTTATTTCCTTTAGATTATGCAATTTTGTCTTTTTGTTTCTTGTTTTCACTAGTTAGGCTTAATGGAAAACAACAACAAAATTAGAGAGCTTTATAGTATTTATCTTGAGTTAGGACATGAAGTGTTTGAAGAGAAAATTAAAAAAACCTATGGAACTCTATTTGCATGCTAATAGCAATGTTGTTAGTATGAATTCTTTGGACACCATTATTGCTAATGCTATGGAAAATACTAAGCTTGGGGAAGCTAGTTTTTTATGAAAATGATCTTTTTAGTTCCCCAGCTTTGGAAGATAGCTATTATATTGCTTTTGATGATACCAAACCTCCAATATATGATGATTACAATGATGAATATGATATTTTCAGTCCACCTACTATTGAGGAGAAAATTAATTGTGATTACAATATGCCTCCTATATTTGATGATTATGGTGATGAGAATAACAATGATAGCTATTTTGTTGAATTTGCTCCCACTACAATTAATAAGAATAACTATGCTTATGTGGAGAGTAATAATGATTATATGCATGTGGCTCATGATAAGAATGTTTTATGTGTTAGTTATATTGTTAATTTTATTCATGATGCTATTGAAAGTTATTATGAGAGAGGGAAACATGGTTTTATGTGTCTCAACAATATTAAGTTTCCCCTCTTTATGTTGAAAGTCTTGAAGTTGCACTTGTTTTGCTTTCCTATGCTTGTTGATTTGTGCTTTCATGACTTGTTTATTTACAAGATTCCTATGCATGGGAAGTGGGTTAGACTTAAATGTGCTTTGAACTTGCTTCTTGATGCTCTCTTTTACCTCAATTCATATTTCTTATGTGAGCATCTTCTCAAACTATCATGCCTAACTTAAAGGCGTTAAAGAAAAGTACTTCTTGGGAGATAACCCAATAGTTTTATTGAGTCTTGGAAGTTATTACTTCTATAATAACCTCTCCTTATCCTTTTTGTTTGATTTTTGTGCCAATAATAACCTCTAATGAGAGAGAAGTAATGCTTGTGAAAGTTGCTGTCCCGAAACAGATTTTTGTGCTTCGCTGTAAAAAATCGTGTAAAATCTCTGTACGTCGGTTTGAGCTGTAATTTTTTGTGCTTCTGCCGCAGGTTGTTATCCAACTTTCGTTAGTTCAACACTTTTAGATTTGAGCAACAGAAGGTTTTCGAAAAAATCGGTTTTCACCTGCTCATATGTTTTGACAGATTTCTGTCATTATTTGCATTTGCCTCTTTATCGATTTCTTTTTGGGTTATTTTTGGTGAATTGAGCTTTTTGAGGGAAGTGCTACAGTAGCTTTTGTTTTAATGAAAGTTTTACTTGTGTTGGAACTGAACCAAAAGACTTATTATCTTGAGTACACTAATGTTGCTAATGAAGATTGTATGAAGTTTTTTATGAAGGAAATTTTAAAGTGTAGGGAAGAGTAATGTGATAAGATGAAGTATGGAAAAAAGTGCTTGGGGATTCCACTCATGTCACCCCAAGAAATATTCAAGAAGTACAAGCTTCAAAGCTTGGGGATGCCCAAGGCTTCCCCTTCTTCATCAATAAAATTCTCAGGTTTCTTCGAAACACTTCATTTTATTGTTTCATGCACAATTGTGTTGTTCTTGGAGCGTCTTCGCTTCGCTTTGTTTTTCTTTTTATTTTGTTTTGTTTGCTTAAATAAGTTGGTTGGATCCCAACACACTTCTTTTGGAGAGAGACACACCTCGTTATTCATTGCCTAGAACACTCTAGTTTTTATTCTTATTGTTTTGTGAGTGTTCTCTTTTGCTAGGACTATGTTTAGCCTTAGTTTTCTTGTGCTTTCAGCTTAAAACTTTTTAGTTCTTCTTTGTGGATTTGTGAGACAAGCTCACTGATCTTTATTTATTATTATCTTTGTGATTTATTTCAAATAAGTTGATTGGTGTTGGAAAAGAGTCGGAAAGTTCATGCTTAATTGGTAAAAAGGAGCTTCTTTTTGACTATGACTTAGACTTTATCATGACATGCTTGATATTGTTTATACTTTATGCTTAGTGATTTTTGCTGTAGCATGACGTGTTATAAACAATTCATATTGCTTAATGTGCCTTGAAAGAATCATGTGTTGTTTTACCATATAAAAGAATAATATTGTGGTATTCTCCTTTAATGCTTTATTTGGGTTGACTTGGAGCATGCTCACACCATGTTAAGACTATACCAAGTCACCATAGCCTTTATGATCATTTAGTTTTCGACTTGTAATATCACTTTATGCTTTAATTAACGATGTTTTGTTGCTTTGCATGATTATGGCCATTATTGCTCTCTTAGTTGGTCGCTCCAAGTCTTTTGCTAGCCTCCATACCAAGTATGAGTTCCACTCATGCATCCAACTCCAAATAAAACCAAGTTATTCCAAAGAGTTCACCATACCTACCTATTAGCATTATTGCTATTCCAAGTATATTCATGTTTTTATCTACCTTCCAAATTAAACTTGTTATGTGAAAATTAGTGATTAAAGCTCTCACGAACTTGATGGCACACTTTACTTTTCTTGCCCCTAATAAACATGAACCATTGTGTCATCTATGTTGTATATGCTTGCACTTATACTTTGGGATTAGCAGAACCATGTTGTCATGGGGATCGCTTTCAACATTGCACTTGTGCATTGTACCCAGTTGATATCATGCTCTTTTGTCTATGGATGTCGTGGGTGTGAAATGAAAGGGGAGCTTGTAAGTCCATGGAGTTATGTATGTGTGTTAGAGAAACGCCTGGGCCGCCGGTCTAATCCATGTCGTCATGGTGGAAACCTGCAGCGTAACCATAATGAGCTGTCTATGAAGCATTCTTCTTATAAAAAAGAGTCAAATATTGAGAAAAAAGAAAAAAAGAAAAAAAAACATATGAGAAAAGAGGAAAGAGAGAAAAAAGCACCATTTTCCCATGTAAATAAGAAGATTGCTGAGATGCTCGTTGTCTGCTTGCCTTGTCATTTAGATATGGGGATTCTTCCGTATCATCGGGCAAGGGGTACCCCATTGGCGGTTCTCTGTGATACACATGTACTTACTATGACAAGAACTTACTGATACGTTGCAAACGTATCCATAATTTTTGATGTTCCATGCTTGGTTTTATCTACTTTCTTATGTTTTGTCCACACTTTGGAGTACTTTTTATATGATTTCTTAGACTAACCTATTAACAAGAGCCACAGTGCCAGCTGCATGTTTTCCGCTGTTTTTGGTTCCAAGAAAGTCAGAAAATGAATATTCTCGGAATTAGACGGGACAAAAGCCAATATGCCTATTTTTCCTGGAGACTCACGGAGCCAGAATACGAGATGGAGAGGGGCCACAGGGTGGCCACACCACCCCTAGGCGCGGGTCCCCCTTGGCCGCGCCAGGGCATGGTGTGGGCCCCCTGGCCGGCCACCGACCTTGCCTCTGTCACCTATATATCTCCCCCGAGGCAAAAACCCTAGATCATCAATCATAAATCCACGAAAAGTTCCGCAGCACCGCCGCCACCGAAGGGGAGATTTGGGGGACAGAAAGTCTCTGTTCCGGCACCCTACCGGGACGGGGAAGTGCCCCCGGAGCCATCTCCATCGATCTCCACCACCATCTCCATCACCATTGCTGATTCCCATGATGAGGAGGGAGTAGTTCTCTCTCGAGGCTAAGGGTTCTACCGGTAGCAATGTGTTCATCTCTCTATGCATGATCTTATTGTGATCATGAGCTTGTAATCTATAGATCTACCTTGCTACTCAAGTGCTTTAATAGATCTCTGCTCTCCCCATGTGTGTGAAGTTGACAGTGTGCACACCATGGTGGCACTTAGGCTAGAGATTACAAATACTTGTTATGAGTTATATTTGGAGTTGGATGTTTCTATGAAATTGTGGTGTTTGTTAGAACCATCTAGTGCTCAAGGTGACAGTGTGGGGTTTTCTAGATGGGAAAGACTTACTTTGAGGTGTGCTGTTATAGCCCTATCATCGATTAGAGTGTTCAACCGGAGAGTAGTTAAGAGTAGTATCATAAAGAGAAGATATTTATATGAGAGAGTGTTCACTTGTGAAAGTATGATCCCTAGGCCTTGTTTCTAAGCATTGAAACACCGTTTGCAACTAGATCTATTACATGTTTGCTTGCTTCCATCTTTATTTCAGTTTGCCTTTAGTCTCTTCCAAGCCATCAAGCTATTTTCTGGCACCGTTGTCTTATACCCATACCACTTGTATTTTACTATCTCTTCGCTGAACTAGTGCACCTATACACCTGACAAGTGTATTGGGTGTGTTGGGGACACAAGAGACTTCTTGTATCTTGATTGCAGGGTTGCTTGAGAGGGGATACCTTTGACCACTTCCTCCTGAGTTCGATAAACCTTGGGTGACCCACTTAAGGGAAAACTTGCTGATGTTCTACAAACCTCTACACTTGGAGGCCCAACAACTGTCTACAAGAATAGAAGTCCGTAGACATCAAGCTATTTTCTGGCGCCGTTGCCGAGGAGTCAAGGACATCTTCACAGGGGGAGTCCCTCATAACCAATCTCTTTACTTTGTTATTTTTGTTTTGCTTAGTTTTTTTTGCTTTGTTTGCTTGTTTCTTTATCAAAAACACACAAAAAATTAGTTTTACTAGTTTGCTTTCTTTATCAAAAACACACAAAAATGACTACTCTTGAAAACACTAAGTTGTGTGACTTCACTAGGACCAACAACAATGATTTTATGAGCACACCTATTGCTCCACATGTTCCTGGAGCTACTTTCTTTAAGATAAAACCTGCTTTACTCAATCTTGTTATGAGAGAACAATTTTCTGGTATTGGTAATGAAGATGTTGCTGCCCATCTAAATAACTTTGTTGAACTTTGTGAGATGCAAAAGCATAAGGATATAGATGGTGATATTATTAAGCTGAAATTGTTTCCTTTCTCTTTGAGAGGAAAAGCTAAATAATGGTTGAATTCCTTAACTAGGAATAGTATTGATTCTTGGACTAAATGCAAAGATGCTTTTATTGGAAAATACTATCCTCCTGCTAAGATTATATCTATGAGAAGTGAAATAATGAAGTTTAAACAATCTGGTAATGAACATGTTGCTTAAGCTTGGGAAAGAATGAAATCTTTGGTAAATAATTGTCCCACTCATGGACTGACTGCTTGGATGATCACCCAAACTTTTTATGCAGGATTGAACTATTCTTCAAGGAACCTATTGGATTCTGCTGCTGGAGGGACCTTTATGACCATCACTTTGGGTGCTGCAACAAAGCTTCTGGATAATATGATGGTTAACTATTCTGAATGGCATACTGAGAGAGCTCCACAAGGTAAGAAGGTAAATTCTGTTGAGGAAACTTCCTCCTTGAGTGATAAGATTGATATTATTATGTCTATGCTTGTGAATGGGAAAGCCCCTATTGATCCAAATAATGTTCCCTTAGCCTCTTTGGTTGCTCAAGAAGAGCAAGTTGATGTGAACTTCATAAGAAATAACAACTTTGGCAATAATGCTTATAGGAATAATTTTGGTAACAACAATTATAAGCCATATCCTCCCAACAATGGTAATGCTTATGGAAATTCCTACAACAATAATAGGAGTGCTCCCTCTGAACTTGAAGTTATGCTTAAAGACTTCATTGGTAAGCAAACTGCTTTCAATAAAACTATTGAGGAAAAACTCTCTAATGCTGAAAGAAATATAGCATCTTTGGCTGAAGCTCAATCTTCTTTGAATAAAATGGCTACTAAACTTGAAACTAATGAATCCCTTTGCAGCTACTAATGCTATACAAGTAAGAATTGATGAAAATATTAGACTATTAGCTGAATTACATGTTAAGTGGGAAAGAGAAGATGAAATTTCTAGAAACATTAGTGTTTCTACTATCACTACCACTAGTGTTGAGGCTAGTAATAGTTCTACTACTTTAGATGATAACTTTGATTTTGATCTTGATGGTTGCAATATCTCTGAAGTTATTAAGTTCCTACAAAAGCTTGCTAAAAGTCCTAATGCTAGTGCTATGAACATGGCCTTTACAAAACACATTACTGATGCTCTCATAAAGATTAAAGAAGAAAAGATGAAACATAAAGCTTCTATTCCTATAAAACAAGAAGATGGTTGGGAACCCATCATTAATATTAAAGTGAATGACTTTGATTTCAAAGCTTTATGTGATCTTGATAGTAGTGTTTCTATTATGCCTAAAAGGATTTATGATATGCTTGATTTGCCTCCACTTGAAGATTGTTATTTAAATGTCCCACTTGATGATAATGCTAAAAAGAAACTCATGGGGGGTATTAATGATGTTCTTATTATGGTTAACAATGCCTATGTCCCCATTGATTTCTATGTTCTTATAAAAGACAGTAAGAATGAATGCAGTAAGTGGCCCAATCCTTTATGCAGCAAAGGACAAGCCGGTTGTATTTCTATAGATGACCAAACATTCTCGAGGACACATGGGAAGACTGTTAAGTGCTTTCGCTTCATATAGTCGATTAATCTTCTCTAGCTTGCTAAGTGTTGTGTGGGTGAACCTGTGCTAATGTACCGCCCCATCCAAGACTAAATACATACTTGTGATTATACCCCTTGCAAACATCCGTAAGTACAAGAAAGTAATTAAGGTAGAAACCTAACCACAGCTTTAAACTCTAAGACCCTTACATCCCTTGTGCAATGGTTTCCTAACGGGGGTTCAGGTTTCTGTCACTCCGGCAACCCCTACGATTCGTAGCCAAATACACAATGCATTCCCCTAGGCCCATATAGGTGAAGTGTCATGTAGTCGACGTTCACATGACACCACTAGAAGAAGTACACCACAACTTAAATAACAATCTATTGAATCTTTCTCAACGCAACTCCACTACTAACAACAAGACTTCTCCCATGTCCTCAAGAACAAAACAAACTACTCACAAGACATCATATGGATCATGATCAGAGATGGAATAATGATGTATAACAATCTGAACATAAACAATAATTCAATGGTTCACTCAATAGCATCAACTACAAAGAGTAATCAACACCGGGAAAGTTTCCCCTATGAACTATGCAAGATTCAACGCAATTGTTACAGCAATATGGAGATGGTGATGAGGGTGCTGATGGTGATGATGGTGGTGATGATGGTGATGATGATCCCGATGAAGTCCAGCTTGATGGTGGTGTTGATGGCGACGATCTCCCCTCTCCGGGAAGGAATTCCCTCGGCAGAAATTTGTCTGCCGGAGAGATCTTTCTCTCTCGGTGTATTTCCGCCCCGCAGAGGCGGCAGAATCTTTCTGTGGTCACTCCCCGAGTCTTAGGGTTTCGTGGGGATGATATACGCCAGAGGAGAGAGGCTGGAGTGGGCCAGGGCGGCCACACCACTCCTAGGCGCGGCCTAGGCCTGCCCGCGCCATGGGGTGGTGTGGGCCCCCATGTGGCCCACCTCCACTCCATCTTCTGGCATCTCGAGTCTTCTGGAAAAATAGGATTTTCCATATATTTTCCTGGATTTTTTGATCTTCGCGAATTTTGCCTCCAAATAGCACCTTTTCCATCAGAATCCTGACTGCAGCGGTCCATGCTCCAAAAGTCATCAACCATGCAAAAACAGATGAAATAACATAAGTATCACCTCTCAATACGAACTATATCAATGAATAATAGTGAATTAAGATATAGAATAGTGATGCAAAATGGACGTATCAACTCCCCCCAAGCTTAGACTTCGCTTGTCCCCAAGCGAAACTGAGCTCAATAAACATGACCTCAGGTTTATGGAGTGAAGAGTCGATAAAAGAATACGGACAAGAAGCATCACATTCATCAAATACATAGATCATAATAGAAGACAACTCACTATTATATAAATCAACTTGCCATGAGTAGAGGAAACACAATAAAGATACATAAAGTAAATCATAATTGGTAATGGCAAACTTAGCTCTTGGTCGAAGAATAGTTGATAATTTGCTGGAGTTCACAAATAGCTGGTTTTTCAATGAAAGCTTTCAAAGTAGTAAACATCAAGATAAGAGCAACGTGCAAAACAAGGAACATAAGAAACATGAATGCATAAATCATCATATGAATGAATGAAACACATCAACTCAAAATACTTGCTGAGATAGAAGGGAATAGGTTTACTGACTCAACTATAAAGTAAAAGAAAGGCCCTTCAAAGAAGGAAGCAGGGATTGCAGGTCTCATAAAGAGCTCCCAAAAATTATGATACTTACTAGCTTTCAGCTCTCATTGCCCCTATCATAGGCATATGTAGGTGATTAAGGTGAAAGTGAGGTCCAATCTGAGTTATATGCTTGACAGACTATAAACTGAAAAACCCAAGTCCCTTGAGTACGAGGGCCGCTCCTCATGCTACTCAACTTTAGTTACCGATAAGTTCTTGTCATCGTAAGTATGTGCGTATCATTGAGAACCGCCAACGGGGTACCCCTTGCCCGATGACACAGAAGAATCCCCATATCAAAATGACAAGGCAAGCAGACAATGAGTATCTCATCAATCTACTTATTTACCATGGGAAAATGGTGCTTTTTTCTCTCTTTCCTCTTATCATAGTATCTCTTTTTTTTCTTTTCTTTTTCTCAATAGCTATGTCTCTCTCTTTTTATAAGAAGAATGCTTCATATATATCATTATGGTTACGTTGCAGGTTTCCACCATGTCAGCATGGATTAGACCAGCGGCCCAGGCGTTTCTCTAACACACATACATAACTCCATGGACTTACAAGCTCCCCTTTTATTTCACACTGATGACATCCGCAAACAAAAGAGCAAGGTATCAACTGGGTATATATTTACAAGTGTTGAAAGCGTTCCCCATGACAGCACGGTTCTGCTAATCCCTAGCCTATAATTTGCAAGCATATAACTTTCATGGAGAGTTCACAATGGTTCAGGTTTATTAAGTGCGGAAAATAAAGTGTGCCATCAAGTTCGTGAGAGCTTTAATCACTAATTTTTCACATAACAAGTTTAATTTGGGAGGTAGACAAAACAAGAATTTACTTGGAATAGCAATAATGCTACTAGGTAGGTATGGTGGACACAAATGGCAAAGGTTTTGGTTTAAAGGAGGTGGATGCACGAGAAGAATACCCTCTCAGTACAGGTTTTTGGCTAGCAAGGCTGGGTAGCAAGTACAAGAGTTGAAGGAAACAACCAAACATACAAATGATAAAAACAAACATGCTATCTTCCTTGGAAGCACAAAAGATCTTAACTAGAGAATACTAGGCTTATGAGAAAATCAAGAAAGAAATATGATGAAATTATTTTTCTTTAGAGTACTTCTATCTTTTTCTTTTCAACTCTCAAAAAGGTGTTGCTACTGACCGAGCCAGGTTTGCCAAAACCAACTAAATTAACTCAATGATCCCAAAGTGATACCAATACTAACAACAAGATCAATCATATAACCACGAATTGAAAACTAACATAAGCTATGCAAAAGAGTGAATGATAGAACATCTCATTAATAGTCCATAACGACAACTCACACCAAGGGATACATATCTAACGAGAGAGGGGACACTTCCATAATGCAAACTATACTACATAATAACTCCTCTATTCATGTTATGACTCTACTAATAAGGTAAAAAGATAGAAGATAGTGATGTGATACCGCGGCACTCCCCCAAGCTTGGAACAAACCAAGGGAATGCCAAACCTGATGACGAATTACTCCTTCGGTGGTGGTGGTATCCTCTCGATGAGCTCTCTGATAAGTTTCCCCAAGTCCTCAATCTCAAAGGTGAGATTACGAATAAGCTCCGAGTTTTGCTCAATGCGACTCATGATCATGTCGTGTTGAGAATTCTAGCTCTTGCTGTTCTTTCCCCACTCATCCTCCTTGAAGTCTTCTTTTCCTGCATGGCTAGAACGAGGCAAATCCCAATTGGACGGTAATTTCCCCTTGGGCATATTCTGGTATTGATGCTCATGGATAAGGGTATGGAAAGGATTCTTGGTGCGTGGAGGAAGTGACCAGGGATCTGAACGGTGATGAGGAGGCTTCCCTCCAATGGCTGGATTTGCCACCACTCCAATGCTTGCAATGGTAGTGCTGGTGTGCGGGTGTTGGCCTTGCTCCTCTTCACCTTCACTCTTGATCTCCTTCTCCTTCTCGGGGTCTTGGAGGTCTTCCTCCATGGGCTCCTTCCCTTTATCCTTGGCGGACACCATTGTGCTTCTAAACCTTCAAAGAGTATGTCCTGGCAGAAACAGATCGAAACAAAAACACGACGAAAACACGATATACGGACCTCGGGGGATCCGGGGGTTATATATTACGAAGTTTCATATCAAAAGGAAGGTACTGGGAGAAAAAGAGTCGGAGGCGGAGTCCTGGGTGGCCTCACCACCTGGTGGCGCGGCCAGGGGAGGGCCCACGCCACAGGGAGGTGTGAGCCACCCTGGCTCCATTTCTGTCTCTTTTTTGCTTCGTAGCTTTCCTTATTGACTGAAAACTGCAAAAATATAGTTGGATTGTATTTTCGCGGAACTTTTCTTACTAGAACTGTTACCTAGTTGGAAACGGACTCTGCAGGTCTCTAAATTTGGTATTTAATGGATCCTTCCGGAGTCATCTCTTGAATAACATCAATATCTTCATCTTCATATACTTATTACTTGAGTCATAAAACCTTTCTCTTTCTTATTACACCATTATCTCCACTTCGTGGAAATTTCTTTCACACAAAACTTCACACAGTTCTCATTAGCAACATTAGTAAAAGTGAAGTGATAAAACCTTTTGAGTCCAAATTCAACTGAAAACCATCAAAACAAAAGCTATTGTAATAAATCCTTACGAAAACCCAAAAATAATTCAAAAAGGAAATCGAATAAAGAAGCAAATGCAAGAGTGGCAAAATCTGTCAAAACAGACCAGCAGGTAAAGATCAATTTTTTCGAAACTCTTCTGTTGCTCAAATCAAAAAGTGCAAAACTAACGAAAGTTAAATAACAACCTGGGGCAGAAGTGCAAAAAATTACAGCTCAATCCGACAGACAGAGATCTCTCACGAATTTTTATGGTGAAGCACAAAAATCTGTTTCGGGACATCAACTTCCCCAAATCTTACTTCTCTCTCATTAGAGGTTGATCTTGACACGAAAACCAAACAAAACGGATAAGGAGCGGTTATTACTGAAGTAATAACTTCCAAGACTCGAAGAAACAAAAACAAACTGAAAGCAAAAACAAATTGGGTTGTCTCCCATAAAGCTCTTTCTTTATAGCCATTAAGATGGGCATGATAATTTTGAAGAAGCTCTCATAGGGATATGAATTGAAGTGAAAGAGAGCATTAAGAAGCAAAAACACACACACATTTAAGTCTAACCCACTTCCTATGAAAGGGGATTTTGTAAACAAACAAGTTATTGAAACCAAAGGCAACTTGCATAAGAAGGCAAAAGAAGTGCAACATAAAAACTTTCAGCGTAAAGCGAGGAAACTTGATATTATTGAGATGCATAAGAACACTTTTCCCTCTCTCATAGTAACTTTCAGTATCATGCATAAACTTAACAATATAACTATCACAAGGACCATCATAGCAATGATCGCTTATTCTAACAGAAAACACAGGAATACTAGCTCTCATAACACTATTATGTGAAACAATATTAGAGGTATCCTTACAAAGGATAGTGTGTCCCTCTTTTTCATATTTAGCGACAAAGTCTTTCACATTTGCTATTATAGGTTCATCAACCATTTGTTTATCAGGTTCAACAGCCTTATTCATACTTTCATCTACCATACTAGCCATCATAGAATGTTCCTTTACCTTAACTAGGAAAGGCATTTTCTCAATATAAGGTTTAGGTAAAACATGATTAGCAGTATAAACTTCAGTATTTCTTGTAGGAACACTCTTAGCAACATCTTTATAAGGTTCATGATACTTATTCCACTTCTTTTTAGGCACTTCAATGTAGGAAGCAAAGGCCTTAAAATAAGAAGAAATAGCTTAAGAGTCTAGAACATCAGCATTTTTAATATTTTGAAAGTCATCTGTTCCCATAAAAGATTCAATGCATTCATAATCATAATTTATACCTGACTTTCTACCTTTGTCATTCTCCTAGGATTCAGCATTGTCTTGAATACGGTCCAGAAGATCCCATTTAGCTTCTTCTTCCATGCGAGTGAATGATCCAGCACAAGAAGCATCCAATAAATCCTTGTCATGAAGAGAAAGCCTTGCATAAAAGTTATTGATAATAATATTGTTGGGGAGCTCATGAATGGGACATTTGAGCATTAGTAACTTCAATCTCCCCCAAGCTTGGGCTGTACTCTCTCCATCAAGAGGCCAAAATTTGTATATTTGATTCCGATCTTTATGAATCTCACTAGGAGGATAAAACTTTGAATAAAAGAGAGGCACTATTTCCTCCCATTCCAGAGCTTGACCATTCTTCAGCAGCTTATACCATTCCTCAGCTCTTCCTTTCAGTGATAATGAGAATAACTTCTTCTTAACTTGATCTGTAGTAATACCTGCACACTTGAACAACCCGCATAATTCATGTATAAAGAGTAAATGATCACCGGGATGAACAGTTCCATCCCCAACATAGTAGTTATCCATAACACGATCAATAATTCTTGTAGGTATTTTGAAAACATCTTTCTCAGCAGATGGTGGCTTATCTACTACATTAGCAGTGGTAGTAGCATTACCAAATAAGAAACTCAGTGAATTATCCATAACAAAAATAAAGCAACTAGCAGAAGTAAACAATACTCACAGTAGAAGTTTCCTTTACCAGTTCCACTCTCCAATAGTGCTTCACTCCCCGGCAACGGTGCCAGAAAATAGTCTCGATCACCCACAAGTATAGGGGGTGTATCACAGTATTTTCTATAAGTAAGAGTGTCGAACCCAACGAGGAGCAGAAGGTGCTGGCTAGTGGTATGGATTAGGAATTCTCTGCAAATACTTAGCAAACGGATTTTTAGGGGTTTTCGATAAAGCAAGTAAACAAAGTATGAGTAAATAAAAGACAGTAAGAATGAATGCAGCAAGTGGCCCAATCCTTTATGCAGCAAAGGACAAGCCGGTTGTATTTCTATAGATGACCAAACATTCTCGAGGACACATGGGAAGACTGTTAAGTGCTTTCGCTTCATATAGTCGATTAATCTTCTCTAGCTTGCTAAGTGTTGTGTGGGTGAACCTGTGCTAATGTACCGCCCCATCCAAGACTAAATACATACTTGTGATTATACCCCTTGCAAACATCCGTAAGTACAAGAAAGTAATTAAGGTAGAAACCTAACCACAGCTTTAAACTCTAAGACCCTTACATCCCTTGTGCAATGGTTTCCTAACGGGGGTTCAGGTTTCTGTCACTCCGGCAACCCCTACGATTCGTAGCCAAATACACAATGCATTCCCCTAGGCCCATATAGGTGAAGTGTCATGTAGTCGACGTTCACATGACACCACTAGAAGAAGTACACCACAACTTAAATAACAATCTATTGAATCTTTCTCAACGCAACTCCACTACTAACAACAAGACTTCTCCCATGTCCTCAAGAACAAAACAAACTACTCACAAGACATCATATGGATCATGATCAGAGATGGAATAATGATGTATAACAATCTGAACATAAACAATAATTCAATGGTTCACTCAATAGCATCAACTACAAAGAGTAATCAACACCGGGAAAGTTTCCCCTATGAACTATGCAAGATTCAACGCAATTGTTACAGCAATATGGAGATGGTGATGATGGTGGTGATGATGGTGATGATGATCCCGATGAAGTCCAGCTTGATGGTGGTGTTGATGGCGACGATCTCCCCTCTCCGGGAAGGAATTCCCCTCGCAGAAATCTGTCTGCCAGAGAGATCTTTCTCTCTCGGTGTTTTTCCGCCCCGCAGAGGCGGTGGAATCTTTCTGTGGTCGCTCCCCGAGTCTTAGGGTTTCGTGGGGATGATATACGCCAGAGGAGAGAGGCTGGAGTGGGCCAGGGCGGCCACACCACTCCCAGGCGCGGCCTAGGCCTGCCCGCGCCATGGGGTAGTGTGGAGCTCCTGTGGCCCACCTCCACTCCATCTTCTGGCATCCCGAGTCTTCTGGAAAAATAGGATTTTCCGTATATTTTCCCGGATTTTCTGATCTTCGCGAATTTTGCCTCCAAACAGCACCTTTTCCATCCGAATCCTGACTGCAGCGGTCCATGCTCCAAAAGTCATCAACCATGCAAAACAGATGAAATAACATAAGTATCACCTCTCAATACGAACTATATCAATGAATAATAATGAATTAAGATATAGAATAGTGATGCAAAATGGACGTATCAATAACCCAAAAGTTTTAGATGATTCTTGGAAGTTATTACTTCAGTAATAACCGCTCCTTATCCTTTTTATTTGCTTTTTGTGCCAAGAGTAACCTCTAATGAGAGAAGTAATGATTGGGAAAGTTGCTGTCCCGAAACAGATTTCTGTGCTTCACCGTAAAAATTCGTGTAAAATCTCTGAACGTCTTTTTGAGGCATGAATGTTTGTGCTTCTGTCCCAGGTTGTTATCTAACTTTCGTTAGTTCAACACTTTTTGATTTGAGCAACAGAAGGTCTTCGAAAAAATTCGTCTTTACCTGCTGGTATGTTTTGACAGATTTCTGCCATTTTCTGCATTTGCTTCTTGTTGGTTCCTTTTTGAGTTATTTTGGGGAATTGAGCTTTTTGAGGGAAGTGCTTCAGTAGCTAGTGTTCTAATAGAAGTTTATTGATGTTAGAACAAAACCTTAAGACCTATTATCTTGAGTGCACTAATGTGGCTAATAAAGATTGTGTGAAGTTTTGTATGAAGGAAAAATTCCAGGTGTATGGAAGGAATGAGTAATGAGATGAAGGATGGACTAAAGATCAAGCTTGGGGATGCCAGGCGTGTAACCCCAAAAAAATATCCAAGAAGTACAAGAGTCAAAGCTTGGGGATGCCCAAGGCATCCCCCTCTTCATCAATAAAAATCCCAGGTTTCTTCCAAATGCTTCATTTTTATTGTTTCATGCACAGTTGTGTTGTTCTTGGAGCGTGTTCTTTTTTGTTTTTGTTTTCATTTTTTGTTTACTTGGTTTGCTTAGTTTTCTGAATAAATTGGTTGGACCCCCTCTTTCATACATTGGTTTTCAAATAGTTTGGTTTGGTTTGGAAAAGAGTAGGAAAGTTCATGCTTAAGTGTTAAAGAGAGCTTGTTTTGACTGTGGCCTATGCTTTGTCATGCCATGCTTGATATTGTTTTGGCTTTATGCTTAGTATTCTTTGTTGTATCATGACTTGTTATAAACAATTGAGATTGCTTAATGTGCCTTGGATGAATCATGGGTTGTTTTAGCATATTAAAGCATAGTATAGTGGTACTCTCCTTTGATGCTTTATTTGGGTTGACTTGGCGCATGCTCACACCATGTTATGACTATCTCAAGTCACCATAGCCTTTATGATCCTTTAGTTTTCAACTTGTAGTATCACTTTATGCTTTGATCAATGATGTTTTGTCGCTCTGCATGATTATGGCCATTATTGCTCCCTTAGTTTGTCGCTCCTAGTCTTTGGCTAGCCTCCACAACCAAGTATGAGTAACACTCATGCATCCAACTCCTTAAACCAAGTTATTCCAAAGAGTCCACCATACCTACCTACTAGCTTATGCTATTCCAAGTATATTCATGTTTTTCTTTATCTTCCAAATTAAACTTGTTGTGAGAAAACTAGTGATTAAAGCTCTCACTAACTTGATGGCACACTTTACTTTTTTGCATCTAATAAACTTGAACCATTGGGTCCTTCTTTGTTGCATATATGCTTGCACTTTACAAATTGGAATTAGCAGAACCATGTATCATGGGGAACGCTTTCAACATTGCACTTGTACTTTGTACCCCGTTGATATCATGTTCTTTTACTTATGGATCCCAGCGGTGTGAAATAAAAGTGGAACTTGTAAGATCGTGGAGTTTGTATGTGTGTTACAGAAACGCCAGGGCCGCTAGCCTGAGCCATGCCTAATCATGGTGGAAACTTGCAGCATAACCATAATGAGCACTTTATGAAGCATCCTCAATAAAAACCTATGCAAATAGCAAATAAAAAGATCGCTGAGATGCTCATTGTCTGCTTGCCTTGTCATTTTGATTATGGGATAGCTCCTGTATAATGTGCAAGGGGTACCCCGTTGGAGGTTCTTTATGATACATATGTACTTACAATGACAAGAGCTTACTTGTGACTAAAGTTGAGTAGCATGAGGTTCGGTCTTCGTAAGTAAGGGGCATGAGATTTCGTTTTATAACTTGTCAAGCATATCCTCTTAGTTGCGTCACTTTAACCTTAATCACCTTCAAGATGCTTATGATAGGGGCAATGAGAGCTAAAAGCTATAAGTACCATAATTTTTGGAAGCTCTTTATGAGACTTGAATCCCTACTTCCATCTATGAAGGCCCTTCTTCCACCAATATATTGAGTCTCCACCTTCTATCTTTATGCACCTACTTTGAGAGCATGGTGGCCATTCTTAGTTCTATGTGCATTGTCACAAGACTTGTTGATTGATGCATAACTTTGATATTGCTTGTTTTGAACTATTTGTATCTAGTCACTCTTATGAACTTTGAAGGTGTCATATGCATTTATGTTTTGCTACTCCATGAGTGACAAGTTGAATGCCACTATGCTATGTTTTCTTTATGTGAAACAAACAAACGTCTTGCAAAGCATTGTTATTCATGAATCTTTTGTTTATGCCTTTTCATGTTGCAACATAGTTGCTATGTCTTATTGTTAGAACTTTGTCTTTCATGCTATGTTGAAGTACTATGATCCCAGCTATCAATGTTTTACAAATACTTTGAGCAAGTTTATGATGGTGCATGTCACCTCAAAAATTATTCTTTCTTTTTATCACTTACCTACTCGAGGACGAGCAGGAGTTAAGCTTGGGGATGTTGATACATTGCAAATGTATCTATAATTTTTGATGTTCCATGCTTGGTTTTATCTACTTTCTTGTGTTTTGTCCACACTTTGGATTACTTTTCATATGATTTCTTGGACTAACCTATTAATAAGAGCCACAGTGCCAGTTGCCTATTTTCTGATGTTTTTGGTTCCAGAAAGTCAGAAAATGGATATTCTCGGAATTGGACGGGACAAAAGCCAATATGCCTATTTTTCCCGGAGACTCACGGAGCCAGAATACGAGGCGGAGAGGGGCCACATGGTGGCCACACCACCCCTAGGCGCGGGTCCCCCTTGGTCGCGCCAGGTCATGGTGTGGGCCCCCTGGCCGACCACCGACCTTGCCTCTTTCGCCTATATATCTCCCCCGAGGCAAAAACCCTAGATCGTCAATCAGAAATCCACGAAAATTCCACAGCGCTGCCACCACCGAAGGGGAGATTCGGGGGACCGAAAGTCTCTGTTCCGGCACCCTGCCAGTATGGGGAAGTGCCCCGGAGCCATCTCCATCGATCTCCACCACCATCTCCATCACCATTGCTGATTCCCATGATGAGGAGGGAGTAGTTCTCTCTCGAGGCTAAGGGTTCTACCAGTTGCTATGTGTTCATCTCTCTCTCTCTATGCATGATCTTATTGTGATCATGAGCTTGTAATCTATAGATCTACCTTGCTACTCAAGTGCTTTAATAGATCTCTACTCTCCCCATGTGCGTGAAGTTGACAGTGTGCACACCATGGTGGCACTTAGGCTAGAGATTACAAATACTTGTTATGAGTTATATTTGGAGTTGGATGTTTCTATGAAATTGTGGTGCTTGTTGGAACCATCTAGTGCTCAAGGTGACAGTGTGGGGTTATCTGGATGGGAAAGGCTTATTTTGAGGTGTGTTGTTATAGCCCTACCATGGATTAGAGTGTCCAACCGGAGAGTAGTTCAGAGTAGTATCATGAAGATAATATATTTATATGAGAGTGTTCACTAGTGAAAGTATGATCCCTAGGCCTTGTTTCTAAGCATTGAAACACCGTTTGCAATTAGATATGTTACATGTTTGCTTGCTTCCATCTTTATTTCAGTTTGCCTTTAGTCTCTTCCACGCCATCAAGCTATTTTATGGCACAGTTGTCTTATATCCATACCACTTGTATTTTACTATATCTTCGTCGAACTAGTGCACCTATACACCTGACAAGTGTATTGGGTGTGTTGGGGACACAAGAGACTTCTTGTATCTTGATTGCAGGGTTGCTTGAGAGGGGATGCCTTTGACCACTTCCTCCCTGAGTTCGATAAACCTTGGGTGATCCACTTAAGGGAAAACTTGCTGTTGTTCTACAAACCTCTGCACTTGGAGGCCCAACAACTATCTACAAGAATAGAAGTGCGTAGACATCAGCCTCTCCTTCCGCCTATAAGTTGCCTCTGATACGGAAACCCTAAGTACCCGATCAAAATTCCATGAAAGAGTCTGTAGCCACCGTCATCTCCATCCCTAGATTAGGAGGGATCTGAAGCTCTTCCTGGCACCCTGCCGGAGAGGGGAATTCACCCTGGAGGCCTTCTTCATCATCATGCAAGCCTCCGGTGTGATGCGTGAGTAGTTCATCTCTGGACTACGGGTCCATGTAGTAGCTAGATGGCTGGTTCTCCTCCTTTGTGCTATCATGTTTAGATCTTGTGAGCTCCGTTGATGATCAAGATCATCTATTTGTAATTCTGCATGTTGTGTTTGCGGGGATCCGATGGATATTGAGATGCTATTTTAGATTGATTATTGATTCTATCATGTCTTTGTTATTTGTCATCTTGCATGCTTTCCGTTGTTAGTAGCTATCTTGGCCAAGTAGATGCTAGCAACTCCAAGAGTTAGTATTTATGCTCGATAGTGGGTTCAAGCCTCTGGTAATCTGGGAAGTGACAGAAATCTCTAAGGTACTAGATATGTTGTTGCTACTAGGGAGAAAACAACAATCCTTTGTTCATAGAACAATCGTATTGTTTACTTTACACGCAATTCGTAATGCAATTATCCGTTGCTTGCAAATTAATACTAGAGGCGGTTCGAATGAGAGCCTGAAGGTGGATTATTAGTCATAGATGCAGTTGGATGGCAGTCTGTGTATAATGTTGTAATGCCCAATCGAATCTCAAAGGAGTCAAGATGAGTAGTATATGCTTGTATGCTTTCTCGATGTTTGTTAATTGCCCCGATGTAATTTGTTCACCCAACATGTCATCTATCTTAAGGAGAGCCACCTCTAGTGAACTATGGATCCCGGTCCTTTCTTTTACTTTCAATCTATAATCAATTGTTTACTGCTTTGTGTTTACTTTCTGCAAACTATTACTTTCTTCCACTCGATACGTTTAATCCTTTGTTTTCAGCAAAACCGGTGAGATTGACAACCTCATCGCAAGTTGGGGATAGAGTTCTGTGGTTGTGTTGTGCAGGTCTCCATGTTGCTACTGGCACCGGTAGTGCGCCCTACCAAAGTTTAGCTAGCAACACCTTTGGGGTGTTTCCTTGCTCCTACTGGTTCGACTAAACCTTGGTTTCATAATTGAGGGAAAACTTGCTGTTGTGCTCATCATACCTTCCTCTTGGGGTTCCCCAATGATACATTGCAAATGTATCTATAATTTTTGATGTTCCATGCTTGGTTTTATCCACTTTCTTGTGTTTTGTTCCAACTTTGGAGTACTTTTCATATGATTTCTTGGACTAACCTATTAACAAGAGCCACAGTGCCAGCTGCCTGTTTTCTGCTGTTTTTGGTTCCAAGAAAGTCAGAAAATGAATATTCTCAGAATTGGACGGGACAAAAGCCAAAGTGCCTATTTTTCCGGAAGGGATCAAGTGCCAGAATACGAGACGGAGAAGGGCCAGGGAGCCACCACACCACCTGGCCGCGCGGCCAGGCCTGGCCCGCGCCAGGGGGTGGTGTGGCCGCTCCCGGCACCCCCTCGGCCTCTCCTTCAGACTATAAGTTGCCCTTGGGACGAAAACCCTAAATACCCGATGAAAAATCCGCGAAAGAGTCTGTAGCCGCCATCATCTCCATCCCTAGATCGGGAGGGATCTGAAGCTCTTCCCGGCACCCTGCCGGAGAGGGGAATTCACCCTGGAGGCTTCCTTCATCACCATGCAAGCCTCCGGTGTGATGCGTGAGTAGTTCATCCTTGGACTACGGATCCATGTAGTAGCTAGATGGTTGGTTTCTCCTCCTTTGTGCTTTCATGTTTAGATCTTGTGAGCTCCGTTCATGATCAAGATCATCTATTTGTAATTCATACATGTTGTGTTTGCGGGGATCCGATGGATATTGAGATGCTATTTCAGATTGATTATTGATTCTATCATGTCTTTGTTATTTGTGATCTTGCATGCTTTCCGTTGTTAGTAGCTATCTTGGCCAAGTAGATGCTAGCAACTCCAAGAGTTAGTATTTATGCTCGATAGTGGGTTTATGCCTCTGGTGATGGGTTCGTAGCATGAAAAACAAAAAAATTCTACCGCAAGAACGAACAAAACCTAGATCTAATCCAGATAAAAGCCAAGATCTAATCTATTAGACATGAGCAACGAGATAGATAGGAACTAACCCTCGTAGATCCGAAAGCGTTAACGAGATTAGATCTCGTGGTTGATGTAGTCGATCACTTGCCGATCTCAAGATCGTGTGGACGATCCTTCCGGCGTCGCGTTCCAGCAGCGCTTCCGCCGTCGGTCAAGTAGACGATCCTTCCGGCGCCACGATTCGGCAGCGCTTCCGCAGTCGGTCACACGTGCGGAGTCGAAGCAGACCTTCCCCTCCCCGTTCCAGCGAGCAGCGGAGGTAGTAGATCTTCTCCACGAAATCCCAGCAGCACGACGGCGTGGTGGTGGTGGTGGAGTAGAGAATTCTGCAGGGCTTCGCCTATGCCTGTGCAGAAGAAGGTGGAGGAGAGAGGCGGCAGAGATTGGGTGTTATGGGAGGAAGGGGAGGAGGGGGCGCCCCTGCCCCTCTATTTAAAGAAGGGAGGCGCCTAGGGAGGGGGAGTCCTTGTAGGACTCCCCTCCCTTGTAGGCCGGCGGATTGGAGGTGGGGGGAGGAGTCCTCCTCCCCCACGACTCCGTATCTTGACCCACCAGGACTCCTTGATCCCTATCTTGATTTTCAAGCAAACTCCAAGATATCTTCTAGAACCTTCCGGAACATTCCGAAACCTTTCTAGAATCCTCATACAAACACTCTGGAACATTTCCTAACTCATAAAATGATCTCCTATATATGAATTTTATACTCCAGACCATTCCGGATCTCCTCGTGATGTCCCGAATCCAATCCGAGACTCCGAACAACATTCGGTCTCCAATGCATATTCCATATCTACTTAAAACAACTTCGAACCTTAAGTGTGTCACCCTACGGTTCGTGAATATGTAGACATGATAGAGACACATCTCCTATCAATAACCATCAGCGGGACCTGGAGATCCGTAATGTCTCCCACATACTCAACGATGACTTTGCGATCGATTGAACCATTTACATACGAAACTAATTCCCTTTGTCTCGCGATACCATACTTATCCGAGGTTTGATCGTCGGTATCTCCATACCTAGTTCTACCTTGTTACTGATAAGTACTCTTTACTCGTTCCGTGATATGTCATCCCTTGCGACCCAGTCACATGCTTGCAAGCTAACTAGATGACATTCCACCGAGAGGGCCCAGAGCATATCTATCTGTTATATGGATGGACAAATCCCAATCTTGGTTCATGCGCTTCAACACATACTTTCAGAATACCCAATGACACTTTTATAACCACCCAGTTACGAAGCGGCGTTTGATGTCATCAAAGTATCCATCCGGTGATGGTGATTAACATAACCTCATGGTCAAAGGAATAGGTTACTATGTATTTGAAAGCTTACAGCAAAACGAACTTAATGACTTGATCTTATGCTACGCTTACTATGGGTGTGTGTCCATCACATCATTCTCCTAATGATATAACCTTGTTATTAATCACATCCTAATGTCCATGATCAGGAAACCATGATCATCAATTAATCAACAAGCTAGTTCAACAAGAGGCTTACTAGGGACTCTTATATGTTTACAAAACACACATGTATTAGTGTTTCCTAATAATACAATTATAGCATGGGATGTAAACATTCATCATAAACACAAAGATATAATAATAATCACTTTTATTATTGCCTCTTGGGCATATCTCCAACAGTCTCCCACTTGCACTAGAGTCAATAATCTAGATTACATGGTAATATACCGAACACCCATGGCGTTTTGGTGTTGGTCATGCTTTGTCCTAGAGAGAGGTTTAGTCAACGGATCTGCCACATTCAGATCAATGTGTACTTTGCAAATCTTTATGTCACCATCTCGAACATACTCGCGAATAGCGTGGAAACGTAGCTTGATGTGCTTCAGCTTGCTATGTGACCTTGGCTCCTGCGCATTAGCTATGGCACCTGTGTTGTCACAGTAGATGGCCATCGGGTCCAACGCACTGGGAACCACGCCGAGTTCAGTAATGAATTCCTTCATCCAAACGGCTTCTTGTGCAGCCTCCGAAGCAGCTGTGTATTCTGATTCGGTTGAAGATTTCGCCACAACGCTTTGCTTCGCACTCCTCCAGCTCACTGCAGCACCATTAAAAATAAATACGTATCCCGATTGTGACTTCGAGTCATCCGGATCGGTGTTCCAACTAGCATCGGTGTAACCGTTTACAACAAGCTGTTCATCACCTCCATAAGAAAGAACCATATCCTTAGTCCTATTTAGGTACTTTAGGATATTTTTGACCGCTGTCCAGTGCTCCATTCCAGGATCACTTTGATATCTGCTAGTCAAACTAACAGCATGTGCTATATCCGGTCTTGGACACAGCATGGCATACATGATAGAACCTATGGCTGAGGCATAGGGAATGTTATTCATTTTCTCTCTATCTTCTGCCGTAGCTAGACTTTGAGTTTTACTCAAGGTCTTACCTGACAACATGGGCACGAACCCTTTCTTGCTATCTTCCATTCTAAACTTCTTTAGAACTTTGTCCAAGTATGTACTTTGTGAAAGCCCTATTAGGCGTCTTGATCTATCTCTATAAATCTTGATGCCTAGAATATATGCCGCTTCGCCAAGATCCTTCATTGAAAAACTATTATTCAAATAGATTTTGACGCTATTAAGAAGTTCTATATCATTCCCAATCAACAATATGTCATCTACATACAGTACTAGGAATGCTACAGAGCTCCCACTCACTTTCTTGTAAATACAAGCTTCTCCATAAGTTTGTATAAATCCAAAGTTTTTGATCACTTTATCAAAACGTTGATTCCAACTACGGGATGCTTGCTTCAGTCCATAAATGGAGCACTGAAGTTTGCATACCTTGTTAGCATCTTTAGGATCGACAAAACCCTTGGGTTGTACCATATACAACTCTTCCTCAATGTCACCATTGAGGAACGCCGTTTTGACATCCATCTGCCAAATCTCATAATCGAAATGTGCAGCAATTGCTAACAAAATCCTCACAGACTTTAGCTTCGCTACTAGTGAGAAAGTCTCATCATAGTCAACTCCTTGAATTTGTCGGAACCCTTTCGCGACAAGTCGAGCTTTATAGACGGTAACATTACCATCAGCACCTGTTTTTCTCTTGAAAATCCATTTGTTCTCGACAGCCTTACGGCCATCTGGTAAGTCCACCAAAGTCCACACTTGGTTTTCGTACATGGATCCCATTTCGGATTTCATGGCTTCTAGCCATTTGTCGGAATCTAGGCTCACCATAGCTTCTTCATACATCGCAGGTTCATCAGCGTTGTCCACCAACATGACGTTCAAGGCAGAGTCATACCAATCAGGAGTGGTACGAACCCTCGTTGACCTGCGAGGTTCAGTAGTAACTTTGTTCGAAGTTTCATGATCATTATCATTAGCTTCCTCTTCAATTGGTGCAGGCGGCACCAAAACATCTTCCGGTGCTGCGCTACTCTCAAATCCGAGAGAAGGTTCAATAACCTCATCGAGTTCTACTTTCCTTCTAGTCACCTCCTTCGAGAGAAACTCCTTCTCAAGAAAGGATCCATTCTTGGCAACGAAAACTTTGCCTTTGGATCTATGATAGAAGGTATACCCAATCGTTTCTTTAGGGTATCCTATGAAGACGCATTTCTCTGCTTTGGGTTCTAGCTTATCAGGTTTTCACTTCTTTACATATGCTTCGCAACCCCAAACTTTAAGGAACGACAACTTAGGTTTCTTACCAAACCACAATTCGTACGGTGTCATTTCAACGGATTTAGATGGTGCCCTATTTAAAGTGAATGCGGCTGTCTCTAATGCATAGCCCCAAAATGATAATGGTAAATCTGTAAGAGACATCATAGACCGAACCATATCTAAGAGAGTTTGATTACGACGTTCGGACACACCATTACGCTGTGGTGTTCCCGGCGGTGTCAACTGTGAAAGTATTCCACATTTCTTTAAATGCATGCCAAACTCATAACTCAGATATTCACCCCCGCGATCAGAACGCAGAAACTTAATCTTCTTGTTACGATGATTCTCCACTTCACTTTGAAATTCCTTAAACTTCTCGAAAGTTTCGGACTTATGTTTCATGAAGTAGACATACCCATATCTACTCAAGTCATCCGTGAAAGTGAGAACATAACGATATCCACCACGCGATGCTACACTCATTGGACCGCACACATCGGTATGTATTATTTCCAATAAGTCTGTAGCTCGCTCCATTGTACCAGAGAATGGAGTCTTAGTCATTTTTCCCATTAGACATGCTTCGCATCTTTCAAGTGATTCAAAATCAAGTGATTCAAGAAGTCCATCTGAATGGAGTTTCTTCATACGCTTCACTCCAATGTGACCAAGACGACAGTGCCACATGTATGTAGAAGTATCATTCAATTTAATTCGTTTAGCATCTATGTTGTGAACATGTGTATCACTACTATCGAGATTCAGTAAGAATAAACCATTCATCTCAGGTGCATTACCATAAAAGATATTACTCATATAAATCGAACAACCTTTATTCTCAGACTTAAAAGAGTAACCGTCTCGCAATAAACAGGATCCAGATATAATGTTCATGCTTAACGCAGGCACCAAATAACAATTATTTAAATTTAAAACTAATCCCGAAGGTAGATGTAGAGGGAGCGTGCCGCCGGCGATCACATCAACCTTGGAGCCATTTCCAACGCGCATCGTCACCTCGTCTCTTGCCAGTCTTCGTTTATTCCGCAGCTCCTGTTTCGAGTTACAAATATGAGCAACCGAACCAGTATCAAATACCCAGGCACTACTACGATTACTAGTAAGATACACACATCTATAACACATATATCAAATATACCTTTCTTCTTGATGTTGTCGTTCTTCAGATCCGCCAGGTACTTGGGGCAGTTACGCTTCCAGTGACCAGCTCCCTTGCAGTAGAAGCACTCAGTTTCAGGTTTAGGACCAGCCTTGGGCTTCTTAGCAGGTACGGCAGCTCTCTTGCCGTCCTTCTTGAAGTTGCCCTTGTTCTTAGGCTTGCCCCGTTTCTTGAAATTGGTGGTCTTATTGACCATCAACACTTGTTGCTCCTTCTTGATCTCCACTTCAGCAGTTTTCAGCATGGACGACAGTTCAGGCAACGTCTTGTTCATGCAGTGCATGTTGTAGTTCATCACAAAGTTCTTGTAACTTGGTGGCAGTGATTGAAGGAGACGATGAATCCCCAATTTATTAGGAATCGATATTCCCAACTCTTTGAGCTTCTTTGCGTACCCAGACATGGTGAGCACGTGCTCGCTAACGGAGCTTCCTTCTTCCATCTTACAGTTAAAGAACTTTTCAGAGGCCTCATAGCTCTCCATGGACGCGCGAGTCTCAAAAATTAGCCTGAGCTCCTTAATGATCTCGAACGGGTCGTGGTGCTCAAAACGCTGTTGGAGCTCCGCTTCTAAACCATACAGGATGGCACACTGAACTGTGGAGTAATGATTCTTCCGAGTGGCGAAAACATTCTTTTCGTCATCGGTGGCATTATCTGCAGGTGGGTCACCTAGCGGTGCATCGAGCACATAGGTCAACTGACCAGCCCTGAGGACGATCTTCAGTCCACGGAACCAGTCCGTGAAATTGCTTCCATTGTTTTTAAGCTTTTCTTTCTCTAGGAACGCATTGAAATTGATGGAGGGGGTCGCCATAATCTACAACAATTTGCAAGTAGTTTAGACTAAGTTTATGACAAATTGAGTTCAAATTTAATTCTTAAACTAACTAGGTGAACTCCCACTCAAAACAACATCCCTCACATTGTCTTAGTGATTACACGAACCAAGTCCACTACACCAAGTCCGATCTTCACGGGAGAAGATGTAGTTTCATCGGCGAACAATCTTCATGTTCATCATATCATTTATATGACTCATGCTCTACCTTTCGGTATTCCGTGTTCCGAGACTATGTCTGTACATGCTAGGCTCGTCAAGACAACCTTAGTTTCCGCATGTGCAAATCTGGCTTGCCCCCGTTGTATGCACACGTAGAATCTATCACATCCGATCATCACGAGATGCTTCGAAACGACGAGTCTTAGCAACGGTGCCAACTAAGGGTGAACACTTTATTACTTGATATTTAGTGAGAGGGATCATCTTATAATGCTACCGTCGTGATCTAAGCAATACAAGATGCATAAAGGATTAACATCACAGGCAATTCATAATAAGTGTGATATGATATGGCCTTTTCTTCTTGCGCCTTTGATCTCCATCTCCAAAGCACGAACATGATCTCCATCATCACCAGCATTGCGTCAAGGTCAGTGGCGCCGCTTCATGGTTGTCCATCATCACTAGCAACTATTACAACTACTTGGAATAAAGCTATTACAAGATGAATAGACACGCAGGTCTTAACAGAATTAAAGACAACCATTAGGCTCCTGCCGGTTGCCATATTACAACAAGGATCATTGCATACATCAAATACAATCACAGTCACATGATGGCCATATCACATCACAGAACCCCTGCAAAAACAAGTTAGACGCCTCTAATTTTATTTGCAAGTTTTACGTGGTTTAGGGCTTTCGCATAAGACCGATCTTACCTACGAACAAGAACCACAACGTTGATACAAGTGTTGTCAAGATGCTCATTGTAAATCGAATCTTAACTATGGTGGGAGAGACAGACACCCGCAAAGCCACTTGTGCAAAGCAAGTTGCACGTCAAGCGTGGAGCAAGTCTCATGTGCGATGACATGTAATGTTAGCCCGAGCCGCTTCATCCCACCATGCCGCAAGATGCAAAGTACACGCTAAGACACCGACAACAAAAGCATCAACGCCCACAAAACCATTGTGTTCTACTCGTACAATAGATCTACGCATAGATACGGCTCTGATACCACTGATGGGTTCATAGCATGGAAAACAAAAAAATTCTACCGCAAGAATGAACAAAACCTAGATCTAATCCAGATAAAAGCCAAGATCTAATCTATTAGACATGAGCAACGAGATAGATAGGAACTAACCCTCGTAGATCTGAAAGCGTCAACGAGATTAGATCTCGTGGTTGATGTAGTCGATCACTTGCCGATCTCAAGATCGTGTGGACGATCCTTCCGGCGTCGCGTTCCAGCAGCGCTTCCGCCGTCGGTCAAGTAGACGATCCTTCCGGCGCCACGATTCGACAGCGCTTCCGCAGTCGGTCACACGTGCGGAGTCGAAGCAGACCTTCCTCTCCCCGTTCCAGCGAGCAGCGGAGGTAGTAGATCTTCTCCACGGAATCCCAGCAGCACGACGGCGTGGTGGTGGTGGTGGAGTAGAGAATTCTGCAGGCCTTCTCCTATGCCTGTGCAGAAGAAGGTGGAGGAGAGAGGCGGCAGAGATTGGGTGTTATGGGAGCAAGGGGAGGAGGGGGCGCCCCTGCCCCTCTATTTAAAGAAGGGAGGGGGAGTCCTTGTAGGACTCCCCTCCCTTGTAGGCCGGCGGATTGGAGGTGGGGGGAGGAGTCCTCCTCCCCCACGACTCCGTATCTTGACCCACCAGGACTCCTTGATCCCTATCTTGATTTTCAAGCAAACTCCAAGATATCTTCTAGAACCTTCCGGAACATTCCGAAACCTTTCTAGAATCCTCATACAAACACTCCGGAACATTTCCTAACTCATAAAATGATCTCCTATATATGAATTTTATACTCCAGACCATTCCGGATCTCCTCGTGATGTCCCGAATCCAATCCGAGACTCCGAACAACATTCGGTCTCCAATGCATATTCCATATCTACTTAAAACAACTTCGAACCTTAAGTGTGTCACCCTACGGTTCGTGAATATGTAGACATGATAGAGACACATCTCCTATCAATAACCATCAGCGGGACCTGGAGATCCGTAATGTCTCCCACATACTCAACGATGACTTTGCGATCGATTGAACCATTTACATACGAAACTAATTCCCTTTGTCTCGCGATACCATACTTATCCGAGGTTTGATCGTCGGTATCTCCATACCTAGTTCTACCTTGTTACTGATAAGTACTCTTTACTCGTTCCGTGATATGTCATCCCTTGTGACCCAGTCACATGCTTGCAAGCTAACTAGATGACATTCCACCGAGAGGGCCCATAGCATATCTATCCGTTATATGGATGGACAAATCCCAATCTTGGTTCATGCGCTTCAACACATACTTTCAGAATACCCAATGACACTTTTATAACCACCCAATTACGAAGCGGCGTTTGATGTCATCAAAGTATCCATCCGGTGATGGTGATTAACATAACCTCATGGTCGAAGGAATAGGTTACTATGTATTTGAAAGCTTACAGCAAAACGAACTTAATGACTTGATCTTATGCTACGCTTACTATGGGTGTGTGTCCATCACATCATTCTCCTAATGATATAACCTTGTTATTAATCACATCCTAATGTCCATGATCAGGAAACCATGATCATCAATTAATCAACAAGCTAGTTCAACAAGAGGCTTACTAGGGACTCTTATATGTTTACAAAACACACATGTATTAGTGTTTCCTAATAATACAATTATAGCATGGGATGTAAACATTCATCATAAACACAAAGATATAATAATAATCACTTTTATTATTGCCTCTTGGGCATATCTCCAACATCTGGTAATCTGGGGAAGTGACAGAAATCTCTAAGGTACTAGATGTGCTGTTGCTACTAGGGAGAAAACAACAATCCTTTGTTCATAGAACAATCGTATTGTTTACTTTACACGCAGTTCGTGAAGCAATAATATGTTGCTTGCAACTTAATACTGGAGGGGGTTCGGATGATAACCTAAAGGTGAATTATTAGTCATAGATGCAGTTGGATGGCGGTCTATGTATTATGTTGTAATGCCCAATCAAGTCTTAGAGGAGTCAAGATTATTAGTATATGCATGTATTGCTTTCTCGGTGTTTGTCAATTGCCTCGCTGTAATTTGTTCACCCAGCATGTTATCTATCTAAGGAGAGCCACCTCTAGTGAACTATGGATCCTGATCCTTTTTCTTTACATACAATCCACAATCTTTTACTGCTTTGTGTTTACTTTCTACAAACTTTTACTTCTTTCCATTCGATACGTTTAATCCTTTGTTTTCCGCAAAACACGGTGAGATTGACAACCTCATCGCAAGTTGGGGACAAAGTTCTGTGGTTGTGTTGTGCAGGTCTCCACGTTGCTACTAGCACCGGTAGTGCGCCCTGCCAAAGCTCAGCTAGTAACACCTTTGGGGTGTTTCCTTGCTCCTACTGGTTCGATTAAACCTTGGTTTCATAACTGAGGGAAGACTTGTTTTTGTATTCATCATACCTTCCTCTTGGGGTTCCCAACGAGCTCTACGTCGAAAGTCGAGCGCATCAAGATTTTTTGGCGCCATTGCCGCAGAGTCAAGGACATTTTCACAAGGGGAGTCCCTCATAACCAATCTCTTTACTTTGTTGTTTTTGTTTTGCTCGGTTTCTTTTTGCTTTGTTTGCTTGTTTTGCTCTTCAAAAAACCCAAAAAAAAATTAGTTTTACTTGTTTCCTTTCTTATTTGAAAAACACAAAAAAATTAAGTCTCCTTTAGTTGTCACCCCTTCCCTAGCTCACCATGTTGATCCCTACATTCACCCTGAAAGACCTTCCAATTGGTAGTGGTTCTATAATTGGGAAAGTTAACATTGAAGAATTCTTTAATCATGTTAGTAAGCATGAAGATACTGAGGATAGATCCCTTGCAGAACTTGCTCCAAACTATGAGATTGTTGCAGCTTCTTTAATTCACATGTTAGAAGCTAGGTTCGTTAACCTCAACCCTTTAATGCAAATAATGTTTCTTAAGCTTAAAGAAATTGAAGACCCTGAAAAGAGGGATTTTATTCTAGAAACTTTGTTTAAAGCGTTCTATGATGTTGCCAAAGAAGCTAGAAAAGTTTTGAATGTTTCAATATGCTAGGCTCATGTGTAGATGTGGTTGGTACACGAGGAAAGATGAAAAAAAACCGAACCAAAAGGGGAGGAACCTAAGATACCAATACCCTTCAAACTAGTAGCAATACATGATGCCATAGAAAAGAATCTTGATTGGATTGTTCCTGCAAACCCTTTTGATGAGAATAGTAAACCCAAGATCATTGAGAAAGGATCCTCTAGAACTTACTTGGATGATATACCTTGCCTTGTTGAAAATATTTCTGGTATTGGTCTTAATGCTTCTTCATTTGAGAACACTTGAATCTTTCTTTGCTTCTTATGCCTAACTTAAAGGCGTTAAAGAAAAGTACTTATTGGGAGATAACCCAAGAGTTTTAGATGAGTCTTGAAAATTATTACCTCTGTAATAACCTCTCCTTATCCTTTTTATTTGCTTTTGTGCCAAGAGTAACCTCTAATGCGAGTGAAGTAATGATTGGGAAAGTTGCTGTCCCGAAACAGATTTCTGTGCTTCACCGTAAAAATTCCTGAGAGATCTCTGTACATCGGATTGAGCTGTAATTTTTTGTGCTTCTGCCCCAGGTTGTTATCTAACTTTCGTTAGTTCAACACTTTTTGATTTGAGCAACATAAGGTCTTCTAAAAAAAATCGTCTTTACCTGCTGGTTCCTTCTTGAGTTCCTTTGGAGAATTGAGCTTTTTGAGGGAAGTGCTACAGTAGCTAGTGTTCTAATGGAAGTTTATTTTGTGTTAGAACTGAACCTTGAGACTTATTTATCTTAAGTGCACTAATGTTACTAATGAGATTGTGTGAAGTTTTGTATGAAGGAAAAATTTCAGGTGTATGGACGGAATGAGTAATGAGATGAAGGATGGACTAAAGCTCAAGCTTGGAGATGCCACGCTTGTCACCCCAAGAAACATCCAAGAAGTACAA